>CM061062.1:10077792-10677792 GCA_030762895.1 Sophora flavescens | reverse complement strand
GCATGGAGGGTGGGGTCTAAGGTGCGGTCTTCATTCAATTCTTTTTACAAATACTATCAGCAGGATTGATCTGAACTCATGGTTAAGGCTCTGTTTGGTAAAAGTTCAGTAAGATAACTTATAGCTTATTTGACTAGTTTATAAGCTTGTTTGACTAACATAGATGTGTTTGGTAAATAAGCTTTCTCATTAGCTTATAGCTTTATTTCATAAGCTATTTTATTTAGCTTATAGCTTATTAATCTTCCTCTCATTTTTACCCTTATTAGTTTAATGAAGTTCTTGCTTTATATGTCTGTCATAAATGTCTTTTTGTGTCATTTTACATTTATAAGCTAGTTCTGCCGCTAATTTTACCAAACACTTCGAATTTAATCATCTAGTTTTTTTTATCCAAAAAAGGCCTTTCATTGAAAAGGACAAGTTCAAGTTGTAGTTCCGTGGATAACCTGTCTATATAATAATAAGGTTTAATTACTCAGTTGGTCTCTAAACTATATGATAATTTTCAAGTAGGTCCCTAAGCTAAAAAAGTTTTATTCGGGTCCCTAATCTCCTAAATTTTTCTTAATTGGGTCTCTACTATTGGAAATTCGTTAGCTCACCATTTTGTTGGACGGAATATGCTTGATGCCTTACATCCTTAACACCTATATCAACTTATTTTTCCATATCAACCTCCACTTGACTATCCATCGTGTTGATGCTGATTTCTTCCAAATTAGCTTCAAATCCCTAATTCCTTCTTGGTTTGCTATTTTCGGTTCTATTTCAGCTTCTCTAGCCTCCTTACTAAAACACAGACACTCTCAGTCAATGCATGTTATGACAACTAAAATCAATGATATGCGCTCTTCTCATCCAATCTCTGTCATTGCATAACACTCTCACACACACTTTGCTGCACATACTCACACCCTGCCACTTCACACAACACTCACTCCACAATGAGGACATTACAGAATGTTCATTATGCGAGGTTGCATGCTATGTCCTAAAATCCGAATTCTCTTAACTTTATGTATTTGATTTTATGATTGAAGCCCTTAATGAGTTTGTTTTATTCTCCTTGCTTAGTGTCTTAGATGTAGGTCAAAAAGCTTTTGTACCATCGTAAGTTGTTCGGATGTTGTTCGTGGAGTTCTAGTGCCATGTTGTGACTCTAGATATGTAGTTAATATTTATATATTGCCTCTTGGTCAAAAATGTTTTCTGGTAAAACCAAAAAGACTAAGACTGTAGTGTTTTTCAAGGAGTTTGGGATTTAGAATTGCTGTTGCTAATTAGGGCTGGAAAAACATATTGTTTCGATCCGAAACCGAATCACCTGAAAGGCATTGAGAGCATACAGACGACGGGTTTTCCCGAGTTCATGGGTCACCGGGTTCCACTTCAGTTACACACGATTTCTTACGAACGGGTTTGGGTAGCTCAAAAAATTTTCGTCGTTACCCGACTCTAACCAAATTGAGTTATATAAGAGGCTCATTTTCACACAACCTGCCAGAGGCTTAGACTTGATTTGAGAGAGCAAAACCTGATAGCATTTCATTTCATACAAATTTAGCTTTGTTCCCTTTCTCTCTTCTCTCAATCTGCCTCTCTCTCAATCTTTCCACCTCAAACTCAATCTGTTGTTCCCCTTCTCCAGGTTTGTAAAATCTGCACTTTTCCTCCTCAACAGCTTCACCCACCCTCTGTAGTCTAGCTCCACCGTTCGAGAAACAGCTTAGGGTTTGTCCAAATCCACCGCACTCACCAATCCAGAACCCAGATCTGATCGCAACCACCGCGCCCATCTTTTGTGAGTTCCATTCCGCCTTGAGTCGCCGTGTCTATGCACCTCTGACGCGTCCTCTCTCCCCTGGTCTCCCTTGTGAACTCACATTGCTCACCGAACCACCTCTGTCGCATTCTTCATACAATGTTTGTTTAAAGTTTATTTTGTTGATCCTCTATTTTTCTGGCGGTGCTTCTATTCTTCAAGTTTTGTTGAAAGTTGCTTTTTCTTTTTCTTTTTGTTAAAAGTTTGCTTTTTTTCTTGGGTTTGTTCCTGTTTTGAAAGGTGTAAGCTTGTCTGCTTGTGTAAATAATTTTTTGTTTGATCCAAACCATGCCAACCTAATCCGATGGCACAGACAGACAAAAGTTAATCCGCAGTATAGTATTGTGGACATCTGAATAGATAGAGGGTATGAATGTATTAATCCGTTTATCATTGCACAAAATGGAAGACAAGTGTATTATGTCTCTTATCCAACAATGCAAACAGACAAGTTATTGTGATATATATATATATATTTATTTATATAATTTTAATTTGATTTTAGAAATGTATTAAATAATGATTGTTGCTCCTTGTTAAGTTATTGTGAATTACTGAGTTATACTAATTATGTTAGAATTATAGTTCAATATTAATTAGCTTTATAAAATTTATGTATTTATCATATCATTTTTTTCATTGGATCTATTTAATTTGTATATACTACAATTTTATATTATAGTTTATATTTAATTTAATTTAACTTAATTTTTAATGACACCGGTTATAAAATATATGAAGTACAATTAAATGGCATCGGTGAACCGTGGTGTCATTCAATGGTCCAACCGAGGTTGAACCGTGGTTAAACCGGTTATAATTAAATATTATTATTTTAATTTTCAATATAATATATTTTGTAGTACTAATATCTTCTCATTTTTTTAATAATATAGAATATTTTTTGCATTTTATGATTATAAATTTAGAAGAATTATTCTTGTATTTACTCCTAAAAATGTTTAAAAAATTTAATTTTAACTTTTAAGAGCTTAACCACTCAAAGTTCTCTTATGTGAACAAAAATAAGAACAAAACTAAATTGGGCTAATATAACTTATAAGCCCATTCTACAAAAACTAAAGATATGCCAAAAAAATTCATGTTGGGCTTGGGTGTTTAGGCCTATTAAGCAAAACACAAAAGGAGATGTTAACCTAATTTCCCCTAATCATCCAATCATAGTAGCAGCCGCCCACTTTCCCTCGTATCCTATATTTGCGGCTTTCTGCATTCTACTACTTGCGACACCCTGAAACCCGACATCACATGGTTACCCGTTGGGAAAAGAAACTTATTTAAAACACTGGTCGCCTTCGGAAAAATAACCTTTTATATAGGGTTACTGAAAAAGGGTACTCATTTTTTTTATAGCAGCTAAGAAAAGGTGATGAACATTCAGAACATGAAAATCAACATCACACATATAATGATAACTATCCAACTTGGGATCTTAGGTTTGATTACAAGACAGGCCTTGTCGAACTGGCCAACATACACTGAAACAGCTACTGAAGAAATAGGTAAAAAAGATAACATCAAACTGGGAATAGGGAATTGGGTACAAGACTCAAAAGATGGCTCTAAAATCCTAGGGACTATCGGGACAACTCCAAAAGCCAACAAACGATCTACCCATGCCTCCTGCATGCAGAGTGACCACAGACGCTACCCTCGTGTATAGTCCAATTCCCCGCCGACCCAGCGTGATCAAATACCTCGCTCCTCGAGCTCGTCAGTGCCAAGGGAACGTCCGGATCCATCTAAGAGCACACGCATTCCCGATACAAGAAGAAAATAATAGAACATACAGTTGTGCAAGAGTGAGATACCGTCATAAGATATATCCCACAACAACCATATACATGATACATACATCACAGAATCATATAAGCAGTTAAATCATGCATATACATAGCATAACAGTGTTATATCAAAGGGTCTCAAACCCGCACAGTCAACCTTTGAAAATATGCATGGCACTTCAATATCAAGCTTTAACTTAATCTCATGAGATATCAACACCATTTTCCTCTGGAGAAGAATTAGAGTTGGTCAATCTCTAGCCCACAGGGCAGTTACCTCCATACCCTCATGCATTTAAGGTCTCAGGACGAGCAACGTCACATGTGCCTCTGAACTCGATTTACATGGACAGACTCCCAGATACCACCTTGTATCTGATATATAAGAAAGCACGTCTGCCTGGGGAAATGCACATGAGAAAATGTTTTATTTAAAAGGTTTTCTTTGTGTTCATTCTTTTTTGCTGTCGCAGCTCAAAGCTAACGACTCAATAATCATTTCCCCATCACTTGAAAACTTAAAAGCATAGGACACACAGTCCGAATGCTCAATCATAACGCCCGAGACCGATGCCGCAGTCAAGGGTTGTGGTCGTAGAAAACAACATTCACCTTTAACAATGTTCATCACAACATGGTTAGGACACACAGTCCACAACAACGTCATTAGGACACACAGTCCACAACAACGTGATTAGGACACACAGTCCACCACAACGAAATCAGAACGCACTGTCCTCAATTTCGAGAATTGGACCCTCAGTCCAGAAACATCATGAATAGGACTCATGGCCATCAATTAACACTGATCCAAGATCACGTGCGTATAACTGAATACTAGAGGCGACGTCTCGCGTACTAGATTCTCTTTCTTAAGTACTTATTTTTCGTTCAGTGAAAATCAAATTCAAAACCGAATCCTCGATAGCCTATCCAGGCTATCGGAAAGTTTCTAAAAAATTTTAGGAGAAAACCTTTTCTTTGAAAATCTTTTATAAAGCATCTTTGAAATACTTTTATCTTTAAAAATTCCCAATAGGATATTGCCAAATAATCTTGAAAGTTTTCACTTGAAGACACATAGTTCGAAAATGATTTTTCTCTTGTATAACAATAGTTCACCCAAAACCATTTCAACATTTAAAACAAGTACTTTAAGTTAATGAGCTTTTGGAAAAGAACACCAATCCCTTAATCTTCAAAGCTTATTAAGGTTTTTAATCCTTATAACAGTTGAGCACAGACACAAGTCTGTCTTAGCAAACTTTCAATCAACAGCAGTATATATTCTCAGTTCAATGCTAATATCACAGTTGAAAGCAGTTCATCACAGATATGCATTATAACATTTAGAACAAGTATAGTTCAACATCAGATAATAGCATAACAGTTCAAGTACATTAGATAACCAAGTAAGCTCAATAAACATATAAATATCTAGTTAAACACATACACACATGCATACAGTTATTGAATATCTTTAGGAAATCCCCTCTTACCTTGCGTGAAGGTAAGGAGATTAGATGCTTGGAGAGGTAAACCACGAACGTCCTTGTTTCCTCCACGATGAAAGTCTAAGGTTATGAACACAAAATCAGAAGTTAAAATCAAACAAGAACACTAAACCACAAGGTATAGGTTCATCCAAGACTAGTTCTTAGGGTTAGAGATTCCCGAAAATTATACAACTCATAGATTTATGATCCATAAGTGTTAGGAGATCATAAACAATGATCTTTTAACAAAGTTGAATTAAAAATCCCACTAAGTACTTGATTTAGGGTTTCGGTCAAGCATAGATAAATAGGCTAGGAATTTCTAAACTTTCCAATCTCTTTAGGTTAGCTTCCATACATAGTAAGGAGCTTGAAACCATGATCATTTTGGAAAATGGAAAAATCAAATGTCTTAGACCATGAACTCTTAGGTTCGGCCTTAACAAGTTTGTGAGGTTAGAGATCTTTAAATCATCCAATCTTTTGGACATAGCATCCTTTAACATAAAGGAGCTTTAATCCATAATCATCTTGGAAAACAAAATAAAATAACACACCCTAGGTCAAATGTTACATTCGGCCATCATAGGAAAATAAAGCAAGAAAATATTTTAAACTTTTCAATCACTTAGACATAGCATCCTTTAACATAAGGAGCTTTTTAGTCCATGATCACTTTGGAAAACAAAACTCAACGTCTTTGCCATAACTATTGAAGGTTTCGGCCTTTTCAAGAAATAGGGGTTAGAAATCTTCAAACTTTCCAATCTCTTGGACCTAGCATCCTCCTATATCAAGGAGTCTTAATCCATGATCATTTTGGAAATTAAAACTTAAACAACATAGCTTAAAAACTCATTGGTTTTGGTCTTTACATAAAAATAGAGTAAAGATCTTAAACTTTCCAATCACTTAGACATAGCATCCTTTAACATAAAGGAGCCTTGGTCCATGATCATTTTGGAAAACAAATCTTTAAACTTTCCGATCACTTAGACATAGCATCCTTTAACATAAAGGAGCCTTGGTCCATGATCATTTTGGAAAACAAATCTTTAAACTTTCCAATCACTTAGACATAGTATCCTTTAACATAAAGGAGCCTTGGCCCATGATCATCTTGGAAACAAAACTTAAATACAAACTCATACTTGTAAAAGTTGAAACAAGATCCATCTAAACCATATACATGGTTTCGTCCTCCTTAGAACGAAGAGGTTACGAAACATTCACCAGTGGAAATAATGTAATATACGGGAACGTTTTACGTCAGTTGACCATATGTTTGACGTTAAAATGAGGCGGTGGCAGTTTTGTAAATATTAATTCACTATTTGCGTCAGTTGTTTAATGAACTGACGTTAAAAGTGATTATTAACACTTTTAACGTCAGTTGTTTATACAACTGACATTAAAAGTGTGATTTTTACTTCAGTTAAATAAATAACTGACGTAAATAATCAACTCATTCCTATCTTTCTTTCATTGTCATCTCCCTGTTGTCACTCTTAACGCAGATCATCACTCCATATATAGTGCAGTTTATTTCTAATCTTTTTTTTATAAAAAGTTTACTTTTAATCTTAATTAATTAGATTGAATTAGTAAACAAATTCTTGTGCAAATTAAAATAAATAAACACTTAACATAAAACAAGTTATATGTATAATCAAATCGTATCTCATTGAAGCGATTCATAAGTTACAATTACATGATTAAAAGATAAAAAATTTCTGCAAGATAGCACTAAAATATAAAAAAGTTTCTGCTTCAACATCATTTTCTTCTCGGTCCTGTACTCAGAAACTCCAATGGATGCATCTCCTCCCTTGAAGTCCTTGATGCTCCATCTGAATCCACAGTCAATTTGGAGCCAAAGCAGAGTGAAGGGTGCACTCGATCTGTTTCAGCAATATTCCTTGGTTCCAAAGCTGAGGTTTTGGAACTGTAGCTGCTGATTCTACGGAAGGATGATAATGTGTGCAATTCACATAATGCGATTTACACACCCTTATCACCCATGTAATGCTATTTACACAACCTCAGAAGTTGTTTGACCATTAAGACATAGACCTTTAAGTCTATGTATAGGAAGAAAGAGTGATGAAGTTAATCTCCATGGCAGAGCCATATTGTGAAGCAGAAAAATTAAAGGAAGGAAGGAAGCTATTTATAGGAGTAGGGGATGAAGTTACTAGGCGTCGTAAGTTACTAAAAAATTAAATTGATCATTAAGAGCATTAGGCTCCAAGGCGCATTGGGAGTTGGCAGTCATATATTATAAACGTGCAGAAAAGAAAACGCCCGAAGGAATAGGAAGAAATAGACCTTTAAGTCTAGGTATAAACTTAGTGCTCATAAAGAGGATTATAGGTTACAATGTGCATGGGTAAGTAGCACAAATAAAGAATGGGTAATTAAGTAGCAGAGTAGTCAGAGGAATGAATGCTTTTGCAGAAACTTATACACTTTTAACGTCAGTTGTTGAATAAAACTGACGTTAAAAGTGTTTTTAAATAAAAAATATTTATTTTTAACGTCAGTTGTTTATGCAACTGACGTTAAAAGTGTGATTTTTACTTCGGTTAAATAAACAACTGACGTAAATAATCCTATATCCCTATCTGAAATGCCCTGTTGTCACTCTTAACATAGGTCAATCCACATCTATAGTGCAGTTTATTTCTAAACTTTTTTGTTTAAACAAGTTTATTTTTAATCTTAATTAATTAGCTTGAATTAGTAAACAAATTCTTGTGCAAATTAAGATAAATAAACACTTAACATAAAACAAGTTATATATGTATCTCATTGAAGCGTTCATAAGTTACAATTAATTACATGATTAAAAGATAAAAAATTTCTGCAACATAGCCCTAAAATATAAAAAAGTTTCTGCTTCAACATCATTTTCTCCTCGTCCCTGTCCTCGTAAATTCAAATGGATGCATCTCCTCCCTCACTTGAATTCCATGATGCATCGTGATTAATCAAAGTGAAAGGGATCTTTGCATCACCTCCTTCGCTGGAATTCCTTGATGCATCATCTCGAATCCACAGTCACTTGCAGCCAAAGCAGAGTGAAAGGGATGACTGGGATGAAATAAAGTGAGGGAATCACATTACGTGATTTACTCAACTTTACCATCCATGTAATGTGATTTACACAACCTCAGAAGATTTTTGACCATTAAGACAGAGACCTTTAAGTCTAGGTATAGGAAGAAATAACAAAGGTCTCAGAGCCATTTTGTGAAGGAATAGAAATATAGAGGAAAAGAAGAGGCAGTATTACAGACTGATATAGAAGAATGGTAATTTATATAGAGAATGATTTTTACACAACACTTTTAACGTCAGTTGTATTCAACAACTGACGTTAAAAGTTTTTTTTTTTTAAAAATATTAATATTTAACGTCAGTTTTTTAATACAACTGACGTTAAACAATTACTTTTAACGTCAGTTGTTTAATACAACTGACGTTAAATGTTGTTTTATTTTTGGTTTTTGATTATAACGTTTACACCCGGGCGCCTTCTGCACTTCACTCTGTACGTACGTCTCTTTTCTCTTTTCATCACGCTCAACCCTCACTCTCACTCTCACCCAGCACAGAACCCTAATCGCGAGCTCATCTCCACCGCAACCACTGCGAGGGCTTCTTTGCCACCACCGTGAGGCACACTATTAACCCTAACTCTGTCTTACCATTCATTCTTTGCAATAACTTGACATCTCTGTTTCCCCTTCCCGCGCACTAACTCTCCTTGTCCCTCTGCTCTCAGTAACCACATCGAACGTTGGCCACCACTCGAGCTCCCCTCCCCACCACCATGCGAGCACCTATTTCTGGTGAGTATTTAGGGCACATTTTTGTATTTTTGGTTTTGAGTGTATGTTGAAACTGTAGTCTCAGTAGTTGAAACTTGAAACCGTGAGTTTGAGTTGTTTGGAATGTACGTCACTATTTTTGGTTTTGAGTGCATGTTGCTCTGCTGGTTGATCTGTCACGGCCATGATGCTCATCACGGCTAGGCCGTGATCAGCCTGTGATGACATGGTCTGGTTCAGTTGGCACGTTACGGCTGTGATGGACATCACTGCCAGGCCGTGACCAGTGCTTGGCAATCTTCAAAAACTATAGTTTTCAATCTCTCGTATTGTCCTTATATTGGATATATGTTTTGTATGTCTACAGGACGTATGTAGTTATGGATCGTAGTTGGATGGTTTGTAAGCGTACTAGTGCTAAGTATTTGAAGGGGGTGGGAGAATTTATATAATTTGCTCAAAGGAATGTTCCTAATAGTAATAGAATGTTCTGTTGTCCTTGTGTCAAGTGTTTGAATACGAGGAAATGTACGGTGAAGGATATACGTACTCATTTGATTTGTGAAGGGATTTGCTTGAGTTATACAAGATGGATATGGCATGGTGATGTGTTGTTGAGTAGTACGGTGAGTGTCTCCCAAAGTGAGGACGTTGACGTAGATATGGAGGATGATCGAGTAGAGGACATGATCCGTGATATTGGACAAGAATCTTTTCATCGAGCTCATGTGTATGATAGGTTGTGTGGTGATGCGGATAAGCCTTTATATCCAGGGTGTACTACTCATACACGGTTGTCGGCGGTGCTAAAATTGGTTTGTGTGAAGGCGAGAAATGGTTGGACCGATAAAAGCTTCACGGAATTGCTTGAAGTGTTGAAAGACTTGCTTCCGGAGGACAACACATTGCCTGACAGTAACTATGAGGCCAAGAAGGTATTGTGTCCTTTGGGTATGGAGTATAAGAAGATACACGCATGCCCCAATGATTTCATATTGTACACCGGTGTTCTTGAAGACAATCACGATTGCCCCAAATGTGGGTTATCACGATACAAAGTGAAGGGTGGTGATGATGATGATGATCTTGATGATGTGAGAAAAAAAAAGGGTCCTCCTGCGAAGGTGTTGTGGTATCTTCCAATAATTCCAAGGTTCAAGCGATTGTTTGCCAATGCGAAAGATGCGAAGAATCTTAGATGGCATAATGATGAGAGGAAACGTGATGGAAAGGTTCGTCATCCTGCTGATTCTATTCAATGGAAGAATATCGATACTATGTTTCTGGATTTCGCCGATGAGCCAAGAAACCTAAGGCTTGGACTTGCTATGGATGGAATGATCCTTATGGTAACATAAGTAGTATTCATTGTTCATGGCCTGTTCTGTTGGTAATTTACAACATGCCCCCTTGGTTGTGCATGAAGCGCAAATACATGATGTTGTCTATGATGATTTCGGGCCCAAAGCAACCGGGAAATGACTTAGATGTTTATCTAGGTCCCTTGATTGAAGACTTGAAAACGCTGTGGGTGGAAGGTGTTGATGTAGTTGATGGGTATTCTCATGAGACTTTCAAGCTTCGTGCCATGTTATTTTGCACCATCAACGACTTTCCAGCGTATGGTAACTTGTCCGGGTACATTGTCAAGGGGCATAAAGCATGCCCTATATGTGAAGAAGGCACATGCTACACTCAGTTGCATCATGGAAAGAAGACGGTTTACCTTGGGCATCAGAGATTTCTTAGAAGTGATCACCCATATCGTAAGATGAAAAAAGCTTTTTATGGATGCCAAGAGACAGAAGAAGCGCCGGCGGCCTTAATTGGAGAGCAGGTTTATCAGAGGGTAAAGGACATCGATGTTATATTCGGCAAGTCCAAAAAGAAAGGTAAAGCTGCTGAGAAAAACATATGGAAGAAGAGGTCGATATTCTTTGATCTTCCATACTGGCGCAAGCTTGATGTTAGACACTGCATTGATGTGATGCATGTGGAGAAAAATGTGTGTGATAGTGTGATAGGGACGCTTCTCAACATTCAGGGCAAGACAAAGGATGGTGTGAATGCTCGTCTCGACCTCGTTGCTATGGGTATACGAGAGCAGTTAGCTCCAATTGTTGAGGATGGTAAGCGGACTTATTTGCCACCAGCATGTCATACTTTGTCAAAAAAAGAGAGACAAAGTTTCTGCGGGTGTCTTCAGGGCATCAAAGTTCCACATGATTACTCTTCAAATATGAAGAGGCTTGTCTCTAGTGATCTTAAATTGGTTGGCTTGAAGTCTCATGATTGTCACATCTTGATGCAACAACTTCTGCCCGTTGCTATTCGTGGTATTGCTACAAAAAATGTGAGACATGCCATTACTCGGTTGTGCTCATTCTTCAATTCTATATGTAGCAAAGTCATTGACCCCCGTATGTTGGATGACTTGGAAGTTGAGGCTGCTACAATCTTGTGCCAATTGGAGATGTATTTTCCTCCATCCTTTTTCGACATAATGGTTCACTTAATTGTTCATTTGGTGAGGGAGATTAGATTATGTCGGCCGGTTTTTCTGAGATGGATGTACCCAGTTGAGCGCTACATGAAGATCTTGAAAGTGTACGTGAAGAATCCTCATCGTCCGGAAGCATCTATTGTTCAAAGGTATGTTGCAGAAGAAGCTATTGAGTTTTGTTCGGACTACCTTCATAACACGGATCCTATAGGGGTTCCTAAGCCTCGACATGATGAGATTAGATGTCAAGGTAAGGGTACACATGGCTTAAGAATTAATAGGAAGGATCGGGAGGAAGTGCTTCAAGCACATTTGTATGTATTGAACAACATCGAATGTGTTCAACCTTTCTTATTTGAACATAAAAGAAAAGTCAATCAAGAAAACCCTCGAATGAGCGAAAGGTGGTTGTTGAACAAGCATAACAAGACTTTCTTACCATGGTTCAAGAAAGAAATGCTTAAGGATGGTAGTACTGCTTCTGATGACGTAAGATGGCTAGCACGTGGGCCTAGCTTCAACGTCATATGTTGGAGCGGATACGACATAAATAACTTTTCCTTTTATACAAAGGAACAAGATAACAAGAGTACCATGCAAAATAGTGGGGTTATGATCGTGGCCGAAGCAATGCACTTCTCTAGTGCAATGGACACAAAGCCCGTTACAGCACCGAGACCTTACTTTGGATATATTGAAGATATTTGGGTGCTCAATTACACTAAGCTTACGGTGCCGGTATTTAAATGTAAGTGGGTTGATAGTAACGGTGGTGTACAAACCGACGAATTGGGGCTCACATTAGTAGACCTCAACAAGTTAGGTCATATAAATGAGCCTTTCATAATGGCTTCCCAAGCAAAACAAGTGTTCTACATCACTGATCCTTCTAACAAAAGGTTGTCCGTGGTTCTCCAAGGAAAAAGCATGTATAATGGTAGTGATGAAAATGAAGATTCAAATCTTGATATTCTTGAGACTCCTTCTTTTTCAACAAACATGCCTACTATAATCGAGGAGACACAGGTGGACGATGTACATGCCACTCGTGATGATCATCACGAAGGGATATTGATATAGGTAGTTTAAACTTAGTATACATTTATTTTTATTTATATTTCTGTATTTATTTTGAGTTATAACCTATGTTAATAAATATATATTGTTTCTGAACAGACATACATATGGATCATTGTTCCATTTTTCCTTTGCAATTCTGTAATGTGTGTGATATTCTGTGTTACTGGGATATTTATTGAATGTAGGGATAGCTGAGGGGAGTGATATTTTAAAACTGAATTTTAAAAAAAAAAACTATTAACGTCAGTTTTATCATACAACTGACGTTAATAGTATTTTATAAAATATACAGTACACTATTAACGTCAGTTGTTTATTACAACTGACGTTAAAATTAAGACCTTTAACGTCAGTTCTTTATAACAATTGACGTTAGTTTTAACAAAATTCACGTCAGTTTTGTTAAAGAACTGACGTTAATTTTGACAAAATTAACGTCAGTTGTGTTAAAGAACCGACGTTAATAGTGTTATATTTAACGTCAGTTCTCAACTGACATTAAAAGTTTAACTTTTAACGTCAGCTGTATTTACGTCAGTCACTATTCTGACGTAAAAAATCAATTTTAACTGACGTAAAAAGCACTTATTGCACTAGTGATTGTTTTACACAGCCTTTTACTATGTGATAGTATGAGTAAATACAAGAATATAGAAAGTGGTTTCAACTCAAAAGGAGTTTTCTACCATTTTTAAGAGATTTTAGAAGTTTGAAAGCTTAAAGGAAACTTAAAGCAAAACTATGAACATAAAGACAATAACTTGAAAAATAAACAACATAGGATCATTAACCTCAACAATATGAAGAACTTTGATGAAGAACTTAAAGTAAAAAGCTTGATAAAAATGTAAACTTTGTAAGAAAGAAGAAGAAGAAGAAAGGTAGTAAAGTGAAAATGTGAGAAAATGGAGGAGAATGATGAATGGTGGAAATGAAGGGTATTTATAGAGAATGAGGGAGGGGGTCACGGTTTTGAGGGGAAAGAAGAAGAAAGAAGAGAAGAAAGAAGGAGAAAGAAGGTGGGTTGCTTGTAGAGAGGATAAGGAGTTAAGGTGATGTGATGTGATTGGAGAGAGAAAGATGAAAAGTAAGATTTTGAAATAAAGTCAAGATTCACTTTTTATTTGGTGTGTCATAGCCTTCACATCAAGTCACTCCATGTCACTTCATCCTCTTGATGCTCTGCTCCATTGCGTATCAGATGACTTCCCCGATCGTATTTCCCGACGATTTCGCCCGGGAAATCCCTAAGATTTGGCCCCGAACAAGATTTTTCAAAAAAATCCAAACCCACACAAAACATCATAAAAACACTAACATACTCGTTCATGAATTAAAATTTTGTCTCTAGCTCAGTAAACTTGTACCGGCAGTGAGAACCCAGACCTATTTTCGTCTGAATTTTCGATCGAAAATTTTACTGTGACTTCATACGGTAAACCAACACAAGAAAATGATTTTATTTTAAATAAAATCATCCTCTGGATTTTATTAAAATTAAATACATTAAATCATGTATTTACTGATAAAGAAGCATACGAAAAACAGGGTGTTACAACTCTACCCCTCTAAAAAGAATTTCGACCTCGAAATTACGTACCTTGAAATAACTTAGGGTACTGCAACTTCATCTTGTCCTCAGCTTCCCACGTTGCTTCTACGATTGTCTCATTCCAGATGACTTTGACCAAAGGAATTTGCTTACCACTGAGCTGCTTTGTCATCCTATCCGCGATTCGTGCCGGTGAAGTCATAAAGGACATGTTCTCTTTTAACTGTACTTTATCAGGCTTTATGATATGTGATGGACCAGGAATGTATTTTCTCAACTGAGAGACATGAAAAACATCATGGATATTGGAAAGAAAGGGTGGTAAGGATATTTTATAAGCTACTGGACCTACACGACGAAGAATTTGGTAGGGTCCAATGAACTTGGGTGTAAGCTTTCTGGACTTTAGTACTCTGCCAATCCCAGTCATTGGCGTGACTCTCAAGAATACATGTTCGCCTTCCTCAAACTCTAGAGGTCGTCGTCTCTTGTCTACGTAGCTCTTCTGTCGGCTGAGTAGTCCTCATTTTCTCCTGGATCATCTTCACCTTTTCTATTGTTTGTTGCATGAAGTCTGGAACATCAGCAAACTCTCACCATCCTAGTACCAACACAAAGGCGTTCGACATCGTCGACCATACAGGGCTTCATAAGGTGCCATTCCAATGCTTGAAGGGAAACTATTATTGTAGGTGAATTCTATCAACGGTAGGGACTCGTCCCAACCCCCGACATCCTCCAAAACACAAGCTCTCAACAAGTCCTATAGTGACTGGATTGTCCTTTCGGTTTGTCCGTCCGTCTACGGATGATCAGCGGAACTCAATCTGAGTTTCATTCCAAGCAATTTTTGGAAACTCTGCGAAAACTCGATGTAAATCGTGGGTCTCGGTCTGAAACAATGCTTGAAGGCACACCATGCAGTCTAACAATCTCTCCGATGTACAGTTGGGTTAACTTCTCCATAGAGTATCTCATATTGATTGGCAAAAAGTGAGCTGACTTAGTTAGTCGGTCCACTATTACCCATATAGCCTCATACCCCTTCTTAGTCCTTGGTAAACTGGTCACGAAATCCATTGAGATTCCATCCCATTTCCATTCAGGAATATCTAAAGACTGTAACATTCCTGCTGGTCTCTGGTGTTCTACTTTAGCTTTCTGACATACCAAACAAGAAGCGACGTATTCCATCACATCTCTCTTCATCCCATACCACCAGTACAACTTCTTAAGATCTTGATACATCTTCGTGGCCCTTGGGTGCATACTCAACCTACTCTTATGAGCCTCTTCTAAAATCAGCTTCCTTAGCTCAGCATCATCAGGTACACAGATTCTCTCGCCAAACCTCAAGATTCCATCTGTTCCTTCTCTAAATTCCGACAGAGCTCCTTGACGCACTAAGTCTCTTTCTGTCTGTAGATACTGATCAGTCTCTTGCTTCTCCTTTATCTTCTCCATTAATCCATTTGACACGGTGGTCCTGTTCAGACACAGTTTTCCTTGTGTACTTTCCACTAACAAACTTAGATCTCGGAATTGTTCCAGCAATTCCTGCTCTTTAACCACCATCACTGATGCGTGAATTGTCTTCCTGCTCAAGGCATCAGCCACTACATTCGCCTTTCCAGGGTGATACTGTAGTTGAAAGTCATAATCCTTCAGGAATTCTAACCAACGTCTCTGACGCATATTCAACTCCTTCTGATTAAACAGGTACTTCAAGCACTTATGGTCACTGAAAACATTAAAAGTAGCCCCGTACAAGTAATGTCTCCAGATTTTTAAAGCAAAGACCACAACAGCCAGTTCTAAATCGTGCGTTGGATAGTTCCTCTCACGAATCTTCAACTGCCTCGAAGCATAAGCTACAACTTTCCGATTTTGCATCAGCACACAGCCCAAACCTTGATGCGAAGCATCACAGTAAACCTCAAAAGATTCCTTGGTATCAGGTAGGATCAATACCGGTGAGGTTGTCAACCTCCTTTTCAGCTCTTGGAAGCTTCTCTCACAGGCTTCTGTCCACACGAATGCTTGGTCCTTACGCGTCAACTGGGTGAGAGGTCCTACAATCTTGGAAAATCCTTCAATGAACCTCCGGTAGTAGCCAGCCAAACCCACAAAACTACGGATTTCTGTTGCCGTTGTCGGCCTTTCCCATTCCAAAACAGCCTCGACCTTCGTCGGATCAACAGCGATTCCTTCACAATATATTACGTGACCCAAGAATTGAACTTGATCCAACCAAAATTCACACTTTTCTGGTTTCACATAGAGCTGTTTCTCTCTCAGGATCTGAAGAACAATGCTAAGATGTTCAGCATGAGTCTCCTTGTCCGGAGAATATATCAGAATGTCATCAATGAAGACGATTACGAACTGATCCAAAAAGGGACGAAAGATCCTATTCAAATAGTCCATGAATATAGCAGGTGCATTCGTCACTCCAAACGGCATCACCAAATACTCATAATGCCTATAGCGTGTTCGAAACGCTGTCTTAGGAACATCTTCTGCTTTTACTCGTATTTGGTGGTATCCTGACCGCAGATCTAACTTTGAAAACACTGCCGCACCACGTAACTGATCCATAAGATCATCTATCCTTGGAAGAGGATATCTGTTTTTAATCGTGACTTTGTTTAACTGACGAAAGTCCACACACAGCCTAGCAGTTCCATCTTTCTTCTTTAGTAGCAGGACTGGAGCTTCCCACGGTGACATACTAGGTCGTATAAACTCTTTCCTCACCAGCTCCTCCAGTTGGCCCTTCAAGGTTTCTAACTCTGATGGCGACATGCGATATGGTGCCATGGATATTGGTCCAGTGCCTGGAATCATATCAATTGTGAACTCGATCTCCCGAACAGGTGGCAATCTAGGTACATCCTCAGGGAAAACCTCCGGAAACTCTTGAATGACAGGTACGGATTCCAAGTCAAACTATCTCTCGACGTCTAAGGAAAACAGCAGCATGTAACCTTGAGCTCCTTCTTTCAAAGAAGCTCTTACCTGACTAGCAGATAAAAATCCAGAAATCTCCTCCCTAAAGATTAAGGTTTTCTGAGCACAGTCTATTAGGATATGGTTGAAAGATAACCAATCCATGCCTAAGATTACATCTAACTGTACTAAAGGCAAACATATCAAGTCTACAAGGAAATGTCTATTCTGAACGATGATAGGACAGTTTAAGCAAACAGAATTAACCGTCACAGGTTCAATAGTTGGGGTAGAAACCATCAGATTATATGGCAAGGAAGAAACATGCAAGTCTAGAATTTTCACACGATCCATCGAAATAAAATAATGAGTTGCACCTGAATCGAAAAGTACAGACAAGATATTACCAGCAATGTCGCACTTACCTTGCACAAGATCATCGGAGTTCGATGCCTCAGTACCACTCATGGTATACACTCTTCCCTTAACGGTTGGCTTGTTTACTCTGGCATGGTCGACAGAATGCTCCCTCTTCGGTGCACGTCACTCCTTTGCCAAGTGTCCTACGCGGTCACAGTTGTTACACTTGTAATCCTTCTTCGGGCAAGCATTGGCCAGGTGGCTCGGATCTCTGTTGAGACTCCGGTAAGTGTACCGGGTCGTCGCAAGTAATAAAAAAACACGCTAAGATATTACCGAGGTCGAACACAAGGATTGGGCTACCAATTCGACTAAATTGTCAAGAAATCCGATACGTTGGTTAAGCAATAGAAGGTGGTTGAGAGAAAGAGATTGAGATTGCAATTCAAGAATCAAATCAAATAACGCTACGGTGATTAAAATCAGAAATTAAATGCATCCAAGGTCTCAAATCCACCTACCCAATCATGTTAAGTACCCAAGTGATGATGTATTGATAGATGAGTCTGGGCAAGTATACCCAGTCGTGCAAGTAATACGGTGGTAAGACCGGTTTATCGTATCCACGGGGATTGGATGTCAAGTACCAATTCGCAAGCTCGGCAACTATCTAGACTAAACTATTGATCAAGAGAAAGTAAAATAAAGAAAAGAAAAGAAATAAAATCTTTTTGTCTTTTTGGGGACTTTTGACAAACACTTGGCGTGCAGAAAGGATATGTTGGGACTAGACTTCACCAAACCTCTAACTCATGCACTATCAGGACTAGATACCTCCCATTCATGCTTCAGATATTAAAATCAATCCACTAAACTACTCAAACCCCGATTCCTCGGTTGGCAAGAGCCTAAATCCACTAATAGACCCTAATTCCTTAGGTGGCCTAGATTAATGAATTTGCATTAAGATTAGGGATCATGTGATTACTAATAAACCTAGTTCCATTCCTAGATACAAGGCTTACTAGGTGATTAAATTCAGTTCCGGTTATGATACGAACGTTCCCATTGCATACCAAAACACAAATCAAGTCATGGGGGTGCTAGCCACAACAAGCATTAAGCACAGAAAAATAACCACTAATATGAAGCCATGAACATAGATTAATCAGTCAAGATAAATACATAAACATAAGTTTGATTACATCTAATCCCAACACAGGGATTTAACTACTCATAAACAAAGAAAACCAAACCAGAGAAATAGGAAGGAAGAGGAGAGAAGAGGCTCCATGTGAGCTTTCCTTCTTCTTCAAAGCAATCCCTCTTGGCTCCCTTCTAGGGTTGAAACCCTAGCCCAGCTGCAGCCTCCAAATGCCTTCAAATGCCTCCCTCTGGACCCTAAAAAAAATCCTCAGTTCTGTCTGCTGCGTTCTTATTTATAGGTCTGCTGCGCGTCACGGCCGTGATGGCCATCACGGGATGGCCGTGACGCGTTCTGTCCAAGGCGTGTTTGCACGAAATGAAGTCTCGCGAGGCGAGCACTATGTTCGCGACTTGAAAACCAAAATTTCTGGTTGGTCACGGCCGTGATGTCTGTTACGGGCTGGCCGTGACAGTCTCTGACTTTTGCCTTCTGCTCTGCTTGATCACGGCCGTGATGGTCATCACGGCCAGGCCGTGATGGGCTCTGTTTGGCTCATATTCTTCACTTTTCAAGCTCTATTTCATCCAAGCTCCACCATGGCTGATTTTGATCATTTTTACATTGAATTCCTGCAAAACAACACCAAGACACCGCTTCACCCGTTCCAAGGGAAAATCTAATAAAAACCAAATAAAGAATGCCTAATCTATATGAAAAATGCATGCAAATATGTACAGGAAACATCATATAAAATCACACTATCATGTATTCCTCCCTAAGTTCAATTACAATGTCAACCGGGACCCCTAAACTCTCCTAAATCCACTCTCGTGCTCATTAGGACGTATTCGACGATTGGATTAATTACTTGTTCGGTCTCATAACCCTAATCTCGAATTCTATTAAACCTTGTTCCCTATATGGTTGCACTAATCAAATAAATCCACGGTCGTGCTCATTATTCGATTAATGATTCCAATTCAAGTTCTAAAACGCGACTCGCCGTTTGGCCTCAAACAAGTTAACTAGTTAATCACGCAACACATATGATCAACACAATCAATTCAGAATTGGAAAACATTTGCGATCCCGATTCAAGTTCTAAAACGCGAATCGCCGTTAGGCCTCAAACACGTTTAACTGATTAATCACGCAAAACATATGATCAAACATTCAAATCAGAATCGGAAATCATCAATTAAAAGAGGGGAGAAACTCATACATCATATGAACACTACACCGCCATGGGTGGCTTCATCGATCCCTCGGACGAGGGGATTAGTTCCTCATGCCCGTGACGGCGCACAAACAATCGGCGATAATCTCCATAATAATAACTAAAAGAAGAAAAGAAAAGAGAAAGGAGACGCAGCTCCAGAAATAAGGATTCGCACTACAGTTCTGATCTGTGGCTAACAACTTGATCCCCAATCCTGATCTGAGACAGCCTTTAAATAAGGATTCTGTTTCTCGCCAGCTCGCGGGGCGAGCTTACTCTCACGACGCGAAATTAAGCATTGGCGCGCTTCAAATTTTGTATTTTCGCGAGGCGAGCTTATATTCGCGGGGCGAGTCTTCAAACCCAAATCTGTCATAGCCGTGCTATCCATCACGGCTGAGCCATGATTGTCTCTGTCTTCCATGGTCTTCAGGGACTCGCGAGGCGAGACACCTTTCGCGAGGCGAGTCTTCAATTCTGGGCTGTGACCTTCATCACGGCTAGGCCGTGATGGTCTCTGACTTCCAAGTCTTCATGCTCTCGCGGGGCGATCTGTCTCTCGCGGGACGAGTCTTCAAACCTCAATTTGTCACAGCCGTGACCTTAATCACGACTATGCCGTGATAGTCTCTGTCTTGCTGGTCTTCAGACTCTCGCGAGGCGAGAGTACACTCGCGGGGCGAGTGTCTCAGAATTTCAATTTCCACTATTTCTTTGCTTTCCTTGACTCCTGGAGCTTCACTTTATTGACCTGAAAACACAAAAAACAACCAAAAGCATAATTCTATCCAAAATAAGCTAAAAACTACACAAAAGACGCAAAACGAGTCAAAGTCCAACTTAGGGACAAAACAAGGCAAATTTGGGCGAAAACGAGAGTGAACTCGAGTAAATAGCACATAAACCCTAGTTCATCTAGTCATAAAACTAGATAAGCCAGAGGCTTATCAAAACACCCCAAACTTAAACCTTGCTTGTCCCCAAGCAAGCTTAAAACTCAAAAACGACTCAAGACTTGGCAAGCCTAATGGAACCAATCGATTTCGCACAAATTTAATGCAATCAAAACAGTTTTTCTCCAATGATCTCCCCCCTACATTAACATAATCCCCACATTCATTTACTTTAAACCATTGAGAACTTCATCATTCATGCAATCATTAATCTAAGTTGAGGATCAGGGTCACACACAAAAGGAAGATCACCTATTCCAAACAACTGCCTTCCTCACAAGGGTATGTAAAATTTCACTCATTCGCTCAAATTCGTCTAGGCTTTCAACTTTTTCACTCAATTTCACTTATCAAGAGCACTTCCCATGAATTTGATTTTCATCTCAAAAATGGTCCCCACGTAAACATGTATGCAACATCAGAAGGTCTTTTAAAGGTTGTAATGGGGCCTGGCTCAAGGTAGGATAATGAAGGATATTTAGGCTTAAGTCCCTAGGAACTAAGAGAGCATGAGCATTAAACACATTTTCCACTCAAATTCCTTTTTTCATTTTTTTTTCATTTTGGCTCGGGTGACTACAACCTTTTCCTTGCTATTATTTTTGTTTTGCCCCTTTTCTTTTGGCAATTTTTGTTTTCTTCTTTTCTTTTCTTTTTGCCTTGGGTCAACCTTTATTTTCTTTTTCTCACCCCAATATGGCACATCACCTTGTAGCCACCCCAGACTTAGTTTCTCACAACCTTTCTCTTGCTCATTTCCATGCTCTCCTAATCCTAAGATTGGGTTAACATGGTTTTTCAGATTTTGGCTCGTAATGTAGGGTCATCAAGAAACAATAGGTCAATTGGGCTCAATTTGGCTAACTAGGGATCATGCATCAGGGATGGTCCTTTTTAGGCCAAGTGGTTTTTTCAAAGAAAATTGCCTAAATCATTTGATGCAACACATGAACATGCAAACCATAAAGAGATTCAAGCAAATTCGGGAAAGTGCAACTTAACAGTGATTCACACATTCAAAAACAGAGTTGGAGGCTCAAATCCTCACCTGGACATTTTGCAAATTGTTTGACCGAGATACGATTCCTAGTGTGTGCACCCCCCTCATCCCAAACTTATCATAAATCAAGTAGTCACAATAAATCTCAAAGTTCAATTTTCAATTTTTAAGTGGGGATAAACTTTTCTGTTATTAGAACCTAGGGGGAAATCATTAATGGTCAATATAATTCATGCAATCTGTGCTCAATTTAATTAGAAACCAACAAGCTTGCCGACACGACATTCATACAACAACTCTTGATATTCTCAAATTATTCAAGAGTGACAAACAAAAATAAAACGAAAGGCAAAAACAAAAACAAACAAAATTGAGGAGAGGAGAGAATACTCCCTGATCAAATTTCCATGGTTGCCTCCTCATCAATTGGTCCCACGGCCTCCCTTCTGTTGCATAGCATCCTGGAAGAACTCCTGCAATTTAAGACCTTAAGTACAGATTCGCGGGGCGAGAGATCACTCGTGAGGCGAATCTGGAAAATTGGTATTCACACTTTCCAGAATAGCGAGGCGAGTAGTATCTCGCGAGGCGAATATGGAATTCCCACAGATGCTGATGCCCAGAATCGCGAGGCGAAAGTAGACCTCGCGACGCGTGACAGAAAAGTGAGCAACCCCAGAGATTCAGGGCTTCTGTCTCGCGCGGCCAATGTGGATTCGCGAGGCGAATCAAGTTTTTTTTTTTTTGATGTGAAAATGACAGAAACTAAAACCAAAGGATACCTAGCTTGGGTTGCCTCCCAAGTAACGCTTGTTTAACGTCCCGAGCCTGACTCAAGTCACCCCTAAGGGTTAATCCGGATGTAGATCTTGCTTGCCATTCCATGCCTCAGTCCGTATTCTGTAAGCTCTTGCCCTTTCATAAGCTCTCCTACTGTTCCCGGACAACTCATCTAAGTCCAGCATCCTTCTATAATCAGCACGAACTTTCCACCCCGTGATGGTCTTTTTTGGGATCAACTCATTGTTTGCATTGACCACCACGGTGCCTTACCCTTCCTTTTCTTGCCCTTGCTGCTGAGCTCTTCCTTTGCACATTCTTCCCCTGGGAGACTCGGTAAGGCTTCCATGTCTTTCAACCACTCGAGATAGACCTCACCCCCCAAAGGGCCTTTTTCCTCACTGACTTTCTCATGAGATTCTACCGATACTGTTGCAAGTGAAGGATCATGGTCTTTTCGAGTTGCCTTTACCTTTTCAGTTGGATCCACCACATCCACTCGATACACAGCTGACTTCTCTTCCGGGTGCTTAATCGCTTCAAAGACATTGAAGACCACCTCATCATCATGCACCCTTAAAGTGAGTTTCCCTTGCCGCACATCTATCAAGGCACCCCCGGTGGCCAAGAAGGGCCTACCCAATATGAGAGGGATCTCAGCGTCTTCATCCATATCGAGCACCACAAAGTCCACTGGGAATATGAACTTGTCAACTTTCACGAGCAAGTCTTCGACTACTCCATAGGGATATTTGATAGAACGATCGGCCAGTTGGAGTGACATTCGCGTATCCTTTACTTCTTTGATCCCTAGCCTCTTCATCATCGAGAGGGGCATCAAGTTGATGCTTGCCCCTAGATCACATAATGCCTTTCCGAAGGTCATTCCCCCAATGGTGCATGGTATCGAGAAGGAACCGGGATCCTTCAACTTCGGAGGCAGTTTTCGTTGAAGAATGGCACTACACTCCTCGGTCAAAGCAACCATTTCTTCATCCACAATCCTCCGCTTCTTAGTGAGAAGTTCCTTCATAAACCGAGCATATGATGGCATTTGTTCTAAGGCTTCCGCAAATGGAATGTTAATTTGGAGTTTGCGGAAGACATCAAGGAATCTGTTGAACTGCTTATCCTGTTGAGGCTTCTTCAATCGTTCAGGATACGGTACCTTCATGTAAGGAGGGAGGTCTTGGGGTTCAACCCATTTCTTCTTTCGGAACTCTTCATCTACAAGCTTCAGCCTTCCCCCTTGCTCCGGTTCCTTGTCACTTGTCAACTTTTCTTTTTCAGTTTGCTCTTCCTCAACATGAGGTTGTTCCTGGGTCTTGTCATCCTGAGAACTAGTTGATCCTCTGTTAGGTTCCAACTCCCTTCCGCTTCTAGTAGTTATGGCATTGCATTGTCCCTTGGGGTTGTTCTCGGTATTACCTGGGAAAGTGCCTGGGAGACGCTCATTAAGTTGCTTTGCAAGCTGGGCCATCTGTGTCTCTAGATTGTGAATTGACGCCCCTGTATGCGTTGCCAACTTGTCAACTGTCGCAGTCACCTTCTCAAAAGCTGTGCTTGTATCAATTGACAACTTCGCAACTGCCGCGCTCACCTTCTCAATAGCCAATTCCCACGGCTGCCTTCCACCATCTGTTATTTGCAACTGATTAGGCCCCTGAAGAGCCTGCTGAGTATTACACTGTTGAATTCCAATGTTCGGCCTTAGACCCTGCTGAGGTTGTTGCCAATTCTGCTGAGGAGGTTGTTGACCGGCTAGACCGCCATTAGCATTACTCCAAGCGAAACTCGGATGGTCTCTCCTCATGTACCCCCTATTCTGATTCTGATTGTAGTCATTTTGTCTGTTCCTCTGATAGTTATTCTGGGGCACAGTGTCATAAAAGTTGTGGCATGAGTCCACATGTTCCTGAGGGAAATTCAGCGGGCAAGATTGAGTGTCATGATTCCCATTGCAGTTGTCACAACCCGGAGGCATCCCCTCATGTACCACATTAACCCTCTTGTTCCCAGACAAAGCTTCAATCTGCATCTTCAACAATCTGTTTTGCTCAAGAATGGCCTCCATTGCCCCAGAACTGATTCCATTTGAGGTTTCCCTTCCACGGTTGTAATCATTATACGACATTTTCTCTAACAATGCCCATCCATCCTCAGCTGATAAATAAGAGAACGAGCCGCCAGCTGCGGCATCACAGTTCATCTGATAGCGTCCCCTCAACCCATTAAAGAAATGTTGAACTTTAGAGACCGGGTCGAAGAACGCTGAAGGGCATCTTCTCAATAAGCCATTGTACCTCTCCCAAGCTTCATTATATGTTTCATCCTCTGTCTGCCTGAAAGATGTAACGGCTATTCTTGCTTGTGCCGCTTTATGAGGAGGGAAATATTTGGTTAGGAACTTCTGTGCCATCTGCTCCCAAGTTCTGATGCTGTTCCTATCCAAGCTGTCTACCCAATCGCGAGCGATATCCCTAAGAGAGAGAGGGAAAAGTCGCAAGCGAAACTCATCTTGTGAGACTCCTCTTGTCTTCTGTAAGTCACAAGCTTCAAGGAAGCGAGTGATGTGTCTATGAGGGTCCTGTTTGCCACTCCCATCAAACTGATTCTCACGGATCTGGTATGTGACACATGCTTCCACTCTGAAAGAGTCTGTATTTAGGTTGCCCCTCAGGATAGAAGAGTCACAATCTCCCAAGCTGGGTAGATCGTACTCGAAGAGAGGCTTGTAACGAGGAGGAGGAGGAGGAGGATTTTCTTCGGCCATCCTCTCGATAGCAATTGCTTCAAGCCTCTTTCGCTCTCTGGCTTCTTTCCTTAAGCGCTTCTCGGTCCTGGTGATCTCTGAATCGAATAGCAAGTCCTCTTGTGAAAGGGTACCTCGCATACAAAAACACGGCAAGACCAAGTGGAATCAACGAAGTAGAGAGAAATAATAACGAAATAACAGAAAAATAAAATACAAAAAAAATAAAAATAAAAAAATCAAATCAACTTAACCAATCAATCAAATTTCCTAAAAATTAGGAAAATTGGTTGTGCCAATCCCCGGCAACGGCGCCAAAAACTTGTTGAGACTCCGGCAAGTGTACCGGGTCGTCGCAAGTAATAAAAAAACACGCTAAGATATTACCGAGGTTGAACACAAGGATTGGGCTACCAATTCGACTAAATTGTCAAGAAATCCGATACGTTGGTTAAGCTATAGAAGGTGGTTGAGAGAAAGAGATTGAGATTGCAATTCAAGAATCAAATCAAATAACGCTACGGTGATTAAAATCAGAAATTAAATGCATCCAAGGTCTCAAATCCACCTACCCAATCATGTCAAGTACCCAAGTGATGATGTATTCCTCCCTAAGTTCAATTACAATGTCAACCGGGACCCCTAAACTCTCCTAAATCCACTCTCGTGCTCATTAGGACGTATTCGACGATTGGATTAATTACTTGTTCGGTCTCATAACCCTAATCTCGAATTCTATTAAACGTTGTTCCCTATATGGTTGTACTAATCAAATAAATCCATGGTCGTGCTCATTATTCGATTAATGATTCCAATTCAAGTTCTAAAACGCGACTCGCCGTTTGGCCTCAAACACGTTAACTAGTTAATCACGCAACACATATGATCAACACAATCAATTCAGAATTGGAAAACATTTGCGATCCCGATTCAAGTTCTAAAACGCGAATCGCCGTTAGGCCTCAAACACGTTTAACTGATTAATCACGCAAAACATATGATCAAACATTCAAATCAGAATCGGAAATCATCAATTAAAAAGAGGGGAGAAACTCATACATCATATGAACACTACACCGCCATGGGTGGCTTCATCGATCCCTCGGACGAGGGGATTAGTTCCTCATGCCCGTGACGATGCACAAACAATCGGCGATAATCTCCATAATAATAACTAAAAGAAGAAAAGAAAAGAGAAGGGAGACGTAGCTCCAGAAACAAGGATTCGCACTACAGTTCTGATCTGTGGCTAACAACATGATCCCCAATCCTGATCTGAGACAGCCTTTAAATAAGGATTCTGTTTCTCGCCAGCTCGCGGGGCTAAAGTCACTTCTCGCCAACTTGCAGACTCCACTAGGGATCCAAATGTTCTGCATAGAGTATATAGTAATAGAGGTGATGACCGACTTGGCTAAAGTCACTTTCCCCGCCCTATTAAGGGTCTTAGCCTTCCAGCACGCCAATCTACCATTGATCCTGTCCAAAATATAACTGAAATCCCTTTTCCTGAAAGAAGAGGGAAGCCAGGATACTTCCCTAGATTATAGGTGCGAGAGAAGCCACAAATAGAGGCAAACGTAGACACTTTCGTGCGAGAGACATTTTTGGAGGCAAGGGATTTAGTCTTCTGGATGTTCACCTTTAAACCAGAGGCTGTACAAAACTGTTTAAGAACTTCATCCACCAACTTAACTTGAGATGATTTAGCATGAGTAAAAAGAAGGCAGTCATCCTCGAAGAACAAGTGAGAGATAGCTAGACCTGTCCTGGACACTTTGACCGGAAGCCATTTTTGGTCTTCAATCATTTCTTGGATAAGCAAGGCCACCTTCTCCATGCAGAGGGCAAAGAGGTAGAGAGACATAGGGTCTCCTTGCCTCAAGCCCCTCTTAGGAGCAAAACTCTCAAGTCTCTCATTATTCCATTTCAAAGAGAGGGAAGTGGAAGTGGTGCAATTCATGATGAGAGTTACAATTTGGGGCGGGGGAGGGGGGGGGGGGGGGAGTGATGAGTGTGATTCCACATCATCTTTGTCTATCATTTTGCATGCATTTTCATGTAGTTTAGGCATTTTTTTTATTAGATTTTAGGTTAATTTTCCTTTGGAACGGGTAAGGCGGTTTTCGTGTGTTGTTTTGCAGATATCAAGGGTAAATTGCTCAAGATCAACCATGATGAAGTTTGGATGAAGATGGAGCTTTAAAACTGAAGAAAATGAGCCAAACAGAGCCCATCACGGCCTAGCCGTGATGCCCATCACGGCCATGGTCGAGCAAAACTGAAAAAGAAGAAAGGTCAAGTCGAGTTCGTCACGGCCTGGCCGTGATAGCCATCACGGCCGTGACCCAAAACCACCACAAGTCAGAGCACATCACGGCCCAGCCGTGAAATTCATCACGGGCCATAACAGAGGGCTCGCGACGCGAGCTCATTCTCGCCTCGCGAGAAAACTGGTTTTTGCAGAACTTCCAGAAGCAGAGACCGTCACGGCCCGACCGTGATGGCCATCACGGCCGTGACACGCATTACTTGGACCTGAAGAAACCGAAATAGATCAGATTTTGAGTTGGTTTGGGACTCTAACTTCCCCATTTCTATAAATAAGGATCAAGGCATCAGATCTGAGGGACACATCAGACCTTTGGGGCTACTACTCTAGGCATAGATTATAGATCTCTTCTCCTCTTCTCCTCTCTTCTCTTTTCTGATTTTCACTATGTTGTCAACCCAGCTTGTCATCTCCATGGCAAGACTGGAGTAGTAGTCTGTTTCTAGGGACTAGGGCTCTGCCCGAGGTTTGTAAATGTTGTTGATTTGATGTAAAATCGTTGTTGATTTCATTATTGTTTTAGATCTGATTTCTAGCGTGTTAATCACTCATAAATTTCGGCAACCGCTTATTTGCGTGACGTAGACGTTCTAAGGAGGAACCTAGCGGTGAACTTAGGATTTCTAGGGTGTTTCACTCGTAAAGCCCGGCGGCCACTGGTTTGTGAGATGTGGATGATCTAAGGAGGAACCTAGCGGTGAACTTAGGTTATTTGCATGACTGAGACATTCCAAGGAGGAACCTAGCGGTGAACTTGGGTGTCGGACCTATAGAAGTCAGACTTGGGACTGAAATCACGAGAGTTAGAAGCCGTCCCTCGAGGAGCAACGAGTTGTCACGGAACGCAAAGGGTCCAATCTGGGATCGACTACCACGAGAGTAGGGGTCGGGTCAATTGGGCACGGCTTTTGTAACCCGAGAGGGAGCTTAAGCTATCAGAGGATAAACTCGCCTTCAAGGCAATTTTGGTAATCAACAAAGGTAAATCAGATTAGCAACATAAACAACCTCAAAGGTAACCCAAATCCCTAGGAATCCATTTAAATCGAAAATCCCAAAAACATTTGTTTTTTGCTCATCTATCTTTTAATTTTCCAATTCAAACATTTTTCAAAACCATTTACAAAGTCCAGATCTAATCGATTCGACAACCGATTGCGATTCGAGAACACAGTCTCTGTGGGTTCGATATCTTTTATTACTTGACGGCAGTCCGGTACACTTGCCGGAAACGCACGCGCGTCGACTTACGCGCGACATCACGAAGCCAAAATCAAAAAGATTTATACGGAGGAAATCCCAATTAACCCGGTCATAGGCTTTTTCAAAATCAATTTTGAATAGAAGATAGCCCTTCTTCCCTTTCTTCTTGTGCATGTGGTGGACAACCTCTTGGGCAATCAAGGCATTATCCGCAGTGCCCCTATTGGGGATAAAAATACTTTGAAGCGGGCCAATAAGGGTGTCAAGATGGGGGCGGAGGCGATTCATCAAAACCTTAGTTATAAGCTTGAAGAGGACATTGCATAAACTTATAGGTCTAAAGTCTCTCAGAGTATCAGGGGGGTCAACTTTAGATAAAGTCTCCCAAGTATCTCAAACTACCACATTCCAAAACTTCTGGAAAAAAAACAGGTTGAAAGCCATCGGGACCCGGGGCTTTGTTGGGGCTCATAGAGAAAATGGCAGCATGCACTTATTCCATGGAGACCGGCTTAAGTAAATCATTATATACAGAACCTGCTCCACTTGGGGGATGCTCCTAAGACAAAGGCCATTCGGGTTGTAGGGATCATTATTTTGAAAAAGGGCTTTGAAGAAGGTTTGGGCTTCTCTCTTGAGCACTTCCTCATCCAAAGTCCAAATCCCATCAATATGCAAACCCACAATCTTGTTTTTATGCAAACCCATAGAAATTCTAGCTTTGATAGCGTTCATGAAATATTTTTTTATCTGGTAAGTTACATTCTCAA
The DNA here is from genome assembly GCA_030762895.1 of Sophora flavescens. Lineage (NCBI taxonomy): Eukaryota > Viridiplantae > Streptophyta > Magnoliopsida > Fabales > Fabaceae > Sophora > Sophora flavescens. The sequence continues at coordinate 10,648,233 of CM061062.1, read as the reverse complement.
AAATTTTATTTTTATGAATGAATATTTCTTTCACGGTCTCACAAACAGATTGAAATTGTTAACTTTCATTCACTAATTTATTCTTGGATATCTTTATTGCTTGAAAATGATTTTTTTATTTCTTTTACTAATCAAAATAAACTTTTATTCTCATCTCACTTTCCTAAAAATATTAAAATATGTTTGATATCATACGCTAGATGCTTGATGTCAACTTGCTATATTAATTATTCAGACTTTATTTTTAAATTTCATATATCGAATTTGATGAAAAGTAACATATATTTCGTTCCCAGTAATCCACAAAATATTAGTGTATTTAATGGAACTTTTGGTAAGAAACTCTTCTTTTTATTCCTTCCTCAAAATAAGAAAAATAAAACATTTTCTTATAAAATCGACTTTCCCCCTTTCAATAAGGGTAATGAACCTAGTCCTTCTACACTAAAATACAAAATAATATCATCTGTTTCTTTTCTGTCCATTTTCATTCAGTGTGTGGGACTGTGTGAACAGATGGCTCGGTTTTACCTTGGCTGCATCTAATGACATTCACAGTTTATATTCTTCACATAGGCGGTTGCTTAGAGGTAGGAAGAAGAGGAGGTTTAGAAATATATTCTGGCATTCAACTGTTTGGTCTTTGTGACACCCTAACTCGGGTCATCACATGGTTACCCGTTTGTGGAAATAAAACTTAATTTGCTGGTTGCTTTCGGAAAATAATGTTTCCTCAACGTTTATCTTTTCAAAATATGGTGATAAATTTTTTTCGTCTTTTTAACCTCATAACAACAACAACGTAATCAAATCACACTTGAATACATAATGTATATAAGTCATACAACTATACTGCATCTTATGTTTTCACACCTAGATCATTATCAGCTTAGTTTATTCTCAAAACATAATATAACACAATAGTACCTAAGCTGGTCGTAACTAACAGATGCGAGAACCAATAGAAGCAGCAACAACATGTCCCGAACTAGACAACCTTCTTCTTCTTGTAGTGATGATACCCCTTGTGCGGTTCTGATATGTTTGTAAGGGTGACACGCCAATATATGAATTTAACACAATAACTAAATACGCGACACAAAAGAAGGCACATACACATATACATGTTTATAACAACATAAGCATTCATATTATAGCATATAGTTTATCAATGGGTTCCACACCCCAAACATCAACGTTGGAAAACTATGCATGAACACTTCAATACATCATCTAAACATTCACACTTAATCTCCGGAGATCCCCAACGCCATTTAAAATAAGCTGATCAATCTTGATTGCCAAAAGAGGCACGTCGATTTTACCATAGCCCACTGTCTGGCACAGTGAGAACGTCGATTTATGGTTTTTCATTGTATGTCGATTGCCCAAAGGCACAATGAATACATCGATTACATGAATTCATTGTACGTCGATTGCCCAAAGGCACAATGAATACGTCGATTACATGAATATCATAAAGATACCATGATTAACAAATACTGCGAGACATGAATTAATATCATCAAGATATCATGATTAACCTCGTAGGTATGTCTGCCAAAATATGCATGTAAAACACTTTGTTCTCGTCATTTTTCTTTGTGTTCAATCTTCCCTTTGCCGAAGCTCAAAGCTTGCGACCAACATAGTTTTAACATTTTAAAACTTTCATTAATAACACAGGACTTCAAAGTCCGAGTGCTCAATCACGACACCTCTCAACCAATGCACCAGTCATAGGTTCGTGGTAATAGAAACATCATTTATCTTTTATCATCGTTTATTACGTCGTGAAGTAGACACACTGTCTACTGAACACCAAGTCTATAACGTCATAAGAACACTAGCACCCTGACATCTTGGTTACTAAGTTCCATGCCGTCATTTTTCGTCTGTAAAAACAAATCCAAAATAAGATCTCCGCAACTTATCCAAGTTACCGGAAACACGTCATTGAGCAAAACTCATTTACAGAAAATCATTTATACTTGAAATTCATTTGTAAAACGTCAAATTATCAAGAACTCTTTTACTGAAACTTCAACGCTAAAAACATAAATCAATTGAGATTAAATCTCTTCTCAAAATAAGTACTGCTGTTTTTAAACTCCTGCCGTAAATAATTTCGAAACTTGCCGTCATTTAGCATTTTCAAAGAAAACGTTTTTAAGTCCAACTTTGACCTTTCTAATAAAATAATTTTCTTATATAATAAATAAGGTATTTTTGAATATTAATTTCACAGAATAACTTTTTATAATATTATGGAATTTCTTACGTAAAAATTAGTAGTAGTAAAATATTTTCACGGTTGCGCACTCTTTGTGACCCACAATTCACTTTTTCATTAATTAATCATTAAAATAATAATATTTCTCCAAACTCACTATTTTTCCAAAACAATATTTTCAACCACTATTATATTCCAACATTTCCCATAAAACATTGAATATAATTTACACAACTTATTTTAAAGCTTTTATCTGATTAGTCGGTTGTGCACTAACCACTGTCAGGCTTCTCAAACAACATTCAAAAACATCATCAGAATTATATCACTAGGAAGATCATGCATCATAGCAATATAATATACAACTGCAGATAATTAAATAAATTAAAAACAGATCAATCACCGATACACAGATAAACAACACAACGTAAACAACATAAACAAATAACCACAACCACATATAAATTATATAGACTACACTACAAGCAAATGGTTATTGAGAAAAATCCCTCAGGTAAGCTCCCCTTACCTCTCGCAGCTCCTCGGTGAAATCAAAAGAACTCTGTCGATTGTCGGAAACCCTCGTACGCCGTAAAACAATTAACCTTCAACAACACATCCAAACAACCAATCAAAACAAGCAAAACTAACACCTAATCCTATCTAATAGGTCACGGCCTCCTTAGGGTTTTGTGGCTCAAAATCTCCAAACGTGCTTAAGTCATGGATTAATGATCCTAATATACTTAAGGAAATGGATTAAGGCTAAACAACAAAGTTAAGAATCAAAACCATCCTAACCCTCTAAATGGTAGATTCGGTCAACACAAGGACATAGGGTTAGGGTTTTCATTTTTGACAAACCAACTTAGATTTAACATAAACATTTATTAACTAGATGATTACATTATTACTTTGATAAAACTTAACAAAATCATTCAAGTTCCTCACTAATGAATTTTGGCCAAGACATGAAAGACAAGGTTAGATATTTCAACTTGATACAGGAACTTGGATTTAGCAAGTACATATCCTAGAAGCATGAGATCTATGATCATTTTCAAGTAGAAAAACAACAAAGTTCCTCCACCTCTCACTATAGGTTTCGGCCATGCTCAAAAAAATGAGGAGGAAGATTTTGTTTGCAACAATCTCTTATATCACGATAGAAGAGATAATAATAAGAACATAGAAAGTTTTTTCACATTTTTAGGATTTTTCTATGATCTATGGTGATTTTTCAAAGTTATGAACATAAAGATGAACATAGATTGAAACTAATGATCAAGACATGGAAATAGAAAACTTTGTGAAGAATATAGCATTGAATAATGATAAGGAGTAGGAATCACCTCTTAAAGTTCAGGAAAAGAGCAAGAATCACTAATTTCCTTTGAAAACTCAAGCTTTTTCACTTGTAAGAAAATGGAGTTTTATGAGAGTTTGGAGAGGATGAAGAAGAATGTGGAAGAATGGAGAAGCTCCTAGCTTCTTCAAGAGCTTATGGCAGCCACAAGGAGGCTTGGGCCATGCGAAATTGGGCTTGGCAAAAGCCCAAGTCCATCACCAAATTTTGCAACATAAAAAAATGCTCATGACTTTAATCAAAAACCTAGGAAATTAAGAGTAGGAAATTGGTTTTCATGGAATAACTCTTGGCCACAAAATTTGGGCCTCAAAACTGCAGCCCAACATGATTTGGATGAGTGAAAAATTGATCCACTTCACTTAGTGTATCATAGAAACTAGTTTAGGGACCAAAGTGCAATTAAGAATAAGTTTAAGGACCAAAATGCAATTTCCATAGAAATTGTCATCATGAGGCCATTTGCACCATTAATGTGTTCACATGGGTGACTTACCATATGTGACTCATTGGAATTATCCGTTAGCGGCTCATGGAAATCCAGTAATCTGCTCCATTGCTTCCCTGATTCAATATGACGCCCGGATAAAATATAATATTTCGCTTTTTAGTGAAATATTTCAAAATAACCAAAATCATGGGAAATTAAACAAAAACCTTAAGTTTTTCGTTCACGAATTAAAATTAGGTCTTTTGAGCAGTATAATTATACTGTTAATGAAATTCACGGGCCGGGTTCCGTCTGACTTTTCAACCTAAATTTTAACCGTAACTCTCTAGCATCAAGTAGAGTGTAACTATGGTTTTGGAATAATTAAAATAATTTTCTAAGTCTCAGATAAAAATATAAACGTAATTATATAAATTTCTGATATTAGAAAACAGCGAAAAGTCGTGGTGTTGCACACACATAAAGTGATTTGTGATTGGTTGATAGTGCAAACAATTTAATGTTGAGATGTATCAAAATTAAAGTCGATCAATATTAAATGGTAAGACAAACACAATTAATTATAGTTCTCTCTTCTTAAATTTAGGCGGTTACCCAAATAAAAAAGTTTGTTCATTATTTTCACCTTTGTTTTTAAAATTTCTAACGACCATATTAAGGGAACGTTTGTCAGGTTATATATTCTAGCTTATTCGACCTTACAAGAACAACTTATGAGGCTAAAGTTACGAAAATAAATTATGTAAATAATTTATTTATATGACTTTCTTTTAAGTTCTTTTTGTCTGATTTCAATAAGTTTGTTAAAGAAACTTATTAAAATAGACTCTTTTTAGGTTATTTCAAAACAACTTATTTAATAAATATTCAATAAAGCTGTTTACTCAAACAAGCTATTCAATTTTGATGAAATTGCCTGATCAGAAGCAGATTATATGACTATCTTTGCAACATTAAGGCACTAAATGTCCTTCACTTGTTCAAAAATCTTCCTTAAAATGCATATATTCTTTAACAAGCTGGTCATATAAGAATTAGTTGGGGAAAAAAAGGAAAAAATAGCAAAATAAAAGTAAAGGAGAAAAGAGAAATCCATTTTCTTTGTTGGGCTGACTAAGAGTAAAACCTCAATAGCCACACCAATTATGAATTCGAGTCATAAAATGCTTCCGCATCAATGGCTATCTGGCACCTGGGCCCACCCCCTCTTCCGTCTTCCACTTCTAAGTCCACATTCCCTCTGCAGCCCATAAATCCATAAATAGTCCCCATTCCCCCTCCCTATTACACACCACCTTCAACCATTCCTCACATATAACAAATTACTGTCTCTCTCATCTCAAGTTGTGAGCTTTTCTGCATGGCGTTTGATCCAAGCTTCCAAGGTTCATTCTCATACCTTTCCAACCCTTACCCAGAAAATCACAGCTTTAAGCAAAAGACCGAGATTATGTTTCCCTTAGAAAATTCATTTTCATTTCCACCACCATTAAGTAACCCCCTTTTCCATCCTCCGAACACTACTTTTCACCAATATTTACAGGACCCTATATTGAATGTGGGTGTAGCTAATAACCCACCAAATCCTTTTGTGATGGAGGGTACTTTTTCCTCCATCACTAATGCCAACCCTTTCTTTGGCATCCCAGCTCCTTGTTTGGGTGAGTCTTCCGAGGCAAATGGGTACATTAGAGATTTAGTCAGCTCTCAATCCTTAGTGAACAACAACATGAATGCTTTTCATGGCCACCAAAGTAGCCAAGTCATATGGGATTTGGAACAGAAAGTTGTGGTTCAAACTGCGGTTGATTCTTCTTCTTCTTCCCAGCTCTCTCAGCTACCATCGCCAATTTCTAATGAGAATACTGATGACGATGATGGTGGTCAGAGAAGGCAGAATTACCGGAGGGTAGAATGGGATGATGATAGCATCATCTCAAAGATCAAAGGACAGTGGACACCAGAAGAGGACAAGTATATAACAATTTATGCAGAATTGCCTCTCTCTCTCTCATCTCCTTTTTTATTTTCAATTTTCACTTTGTTTATCCTTTTTTGATTCATCTTCTCACCATATTTCAGGCTTGTTAGTATGAAAAAAAGATCAATATTTAATTTGAATTTATGGTTTTGTAGGATTCTTAAGGAATTGGTGAATGAGCACGGGGAGAAGAAATGGTCCCAAATTGCTAGGTCACTACATGGCAGGATCGGGAAGCAATGCCGAGAGAGATGGCACGATCATCTCCGGCCAGATATCAGGGTTTCTTCCCTTTCCATTGTTACTTTCCATTACTATTTTTTTTTATACATGCGTACATACAATTTTTTTTTTAACAATGATGACATCAAAAGTTAATTTGAACTGACTTAGGCGTTCATTTAATATATATTAAAAAAATAGCATACATATAAAATTATATATATATAAAGTTGAGTCTATATTATATATATACATTTATTTGTGTTACCTTATATACAAAGCATTTTGCATAAACTTTAATATTGTAAAAATTTATTCTCATAGGCACCATATAATAATGTTAAACTTTAATCAATATTCCATTTTTCCGGCATATTTTCTGGAACGATCTGTTCATAGGTTCAGTCAAATTTTGTCAATTACTATCATTCATATGCGTTATTTTCCGTTTCTTGATTGTTTTTAAATTTTAATTTAATTATTTATTAATACTTTTTTGATATTCAATTCAATTTATTATTTTTATTTGAAATACATTAATTTATATGTTCTGCTAGTTTTTGTCTTTATTTTTCATTTATGTTGCATAAGATATTTAGGTACATCCTTTTTTATTATTTTTAAACATGCTTTTATAGCAATTGTTTTTTTGAAAATTTATTTACGAAATCTACTAACATAGGACCACACAATATAATAACGTAAAACTTTAATCAATATTCCAATTTCCGGCATATTTTCTGGAACATTCAGTTTATAGGTTCAATAAAATCTTGTAAGTTTCTACCATTCATATGCTATTCTCCATTTCATGATTGTAGTTAAATTTTTATTTAATCATTTATTTATACCTTTTTATATTCCATTCCATTCTATTCACTTTATTATTTCTATTTTAAATACATGAATTTATATGTTCAGCTAGTTTTTATCCATAAGCCTATAATTGATAATTTTTTTCATCCATATTCCAGTATATAGTGCAGAATAAGTAAAATATAGTTTGTGTTACTTTATTGGTATACATAAATATAAAAAAACATTTTGCCAAAGACTAGGTGCATCCATTTTTGTTTTTTTAAAACATGATTTTCTAGCAAAAAATTTCTTAATTTTCTTTTATGACATCTATTCTTATAGGCACCACACAATATAATATGGAAAACTTTAATCAATATTCCATTTTTCCGGCGTGTTTTATGGGACAATCAGTTTACAGATTCAATCAAATCTTGTCAGTTTTTAACATTCATATACGTTATTTTCCGTCTCTTGATTGTAATTAATCTTTTCATTTATTCATTTTGTAATACTTTTTTGTGTGTGTTCGGCTAGTTTTTGTCAATATTTATATATTTATGTCCAATATTTACTAGATCTTAATTTTATTTTACTTATTTAATTTATTTACTGGTATAATATTTCTGAATTTTTTTCAATCTCTAAGCTTGTGCTTGAGAATTTCCCATCCATATTACATACATATATATGAAGACATATGCGCTTCACTTTGGTGGTAGCAACAAGGCATGAAGGTGCTATATATTTTTCCCATTCATTATTCTCAATCTAATTTCTCATTTCCACACATTTTTGTTTTCTATTAATAATGTAGAAGGACTCATGGACCATAGAGGAAGACATTGAACTGATCAAAGCCCACCAAGAAGTTGGAAACAAATGGGCTGAAATTGCAAAGAGAATGCCTGGCCGGTCCGAGAACACCATCAAGAACCATTGGAACGCAACCAAGCGTCGCAGACATTACAGGAAGCCTAAGAAGACCAATGTTTCTGATGGGTCACTCCTCAAAACTTATATCAGAATGCTCACTGCAACTGATATAGCTGCAAAACACCTGAAGAAGTCCATTAATAGGAGGATCAATGTGGTTGGAGGTGATCAGTCATCAAATGATGACACTGATTCTGAAGATTGCAATGCTGAGGAGCTTGGTCAAGAGAATGAGGAGCTTGGTTTGAGTTTTGGGCAGAACAATGTGTTCAATGCAAGTGGAAATGGTGGCAGGTTCCCTCCAAATCAGTTCAACAATAATCATGTTGCTCATGCTTATGCCAATGGAACAACAAATGGCTCAGTGGTGAATGGTGAAGAGATTGAAGGCTCTGGAATGAAGAAGGAAATGGATCTCATGGAGATGGTGAATGCACATCATTATGTAAGGGACATGCATGGTTAAGTGTGTTATGCACTTATGCCTTTGATCAGATCAGTACTATATTTGTTACTTTCTCTAATTCGTACCAGTTTGTTTCTGGCTGGACATCATGGTCTTATAACTATGTTGGGTTGTTATTATGTTATGTTGTTTGCCTTCTGTATGCATGTTTTTGAGTATGTTTATGACTGTATGTTCGTTTTATCTACATCTAGAGGACTAGGACTATGACTTGTATGTCCAACTTTAATTAAGTGTAAACTTTAGAGTCCATGAACTCTTGGTCAAGGTTTTAAATTGTGGTTGTGTTGCGTATGTTGAATTGTGGATAATTGATGGAAAATACGATCATAATTGTGGTCGCTTTCTGTTTCGGAGACCTCCAAAACCAAAATGTAGTAACCTCAATTGCGGTTGCGAGCCTTTATCTAATGGCTTGCTCTTGGCTACAAATGCCTTTATCAAATATATATGGAGTATTACCTTATGTGTTCATATTGTGAGATTCTTTATGCAATCATTATGGAAATCTCTTACTTATAGCTAGGGATGTAAATGGGTCGGTGTAGGTACGGGTAGTAGCCCTGACTACCCGTCCCATCGGATGAATTTCATATCTGTCCCCGTCCCATATTCGTACGGATATCTATCTTGCGGATTTTAAACAAATTTATCAATATTTGCAGGTATCCAGAAATTCAAACACCTCACAAAATTATTGAATATTAGATTAATTTTTTTATTCAAACACCCCTATCTCAACATCATTCACACATAAGCATTAATTTAAAATCAATAATCCATAACACAATAATTGAAGAAAGTAACAATATTTAACACAATGATCCATACAGCTTGGGAATGATATGTTTTTTTGCCATACGGCTTGGGAAGAAAGTACTAATATTTAAAAAAAAAATTGTTTTTGGCCATCTTTAATGTTTGTCGTACACTGTGGTGCCCTCTTTTTGTAGGGCTAGAATTTAGTTATGAGTACCCTCTATGGTGGACCACGTTTTTGGAAGGGCTTTTCGAATCATCCAAGTTCGTGGCTGGGATTGCCGCTGGTCATGATTCAGTCTGCCACTTGGTCTGTACGGAAGAAGAGGCCTCCTCATGCTCTAGCTTGCAAGCATTGGTGGCTTGCATATGGAGGATGATGCTTCTTCCGGCATTATCCACTCCTCTATAAGTACCCAAGAAAACCAATATCCCGGATTTTCCTTTTTTAGGCACAAAATGCTGGGTTCTCGGCCCCAACTCCAATTCAGGCACAGTCATGGCCCATTGCTCTTCAAAGTAGAGATATAGTTGCCATTGCTAAAACAGGTTCAGGAAAATCTTTGGGGTATTTAATCCCAGCATTTATGCACATCAAGCGCTATGGTAGTAACTCCAAATTGGGCCCTACTGCGAATTTCGGGAAATCATCAAGGATTTCTTGTGTAGTAATTAACTGTTCTAGGTTTTTTTTTATATATTTTATGAATGATGATTATTTTAAATAATTTCTTTTATGTCTTGCTTTCATGATCATCCATCAGCATGGTCATGGGAAACTATTATAGCACTCGTCAAATTTGAGAACGTGAAATCAATATTGTTTAAAGCATCATTCTTAATTGGATTGCATGTTGTAATAGGTTCCTTATATATTTGCCTCTATTATTATGTTCTACCAACTTGTATTGTGTTAGTATATATTTTTTGTTGAGATATTCCTTATCGGAATACATATATAATCTTGTGTTAAACCGATTTAGAGAAAAACTGGCTGCAGCTTAGTATCCTGGATTTGCTTGCTGTTGCTCATTAGTAAATTTTGTTTTTCTTTTTGGCTAGTGTTGGTATGGAGGAGCACCAAAGGGTCCTCAATTGAGAGACGTTGATCTTGGAGCAGATATTGTGGTAGCCACTCCTGGCCGCTTGAACGATATTCTTGAGATGAGGAGAATTAGTCTTAATCAGGTCTCTTACCTTGTGCTTGATGAGGCAGACAGGATGTTGGACATGTGTTTTGAACCTCAAGACAGGTCTCATGTATACTGCAACTTGGCCTAAGGAGGTTAGGAAAATTGCAGCTGATCTGCTGGTCAATCCTGTACAGGTCAACATAGGCAATGTAGATGAGCTTGTTGCTAACAAGTCCATCACTCAGGTTTGATATCTACTGATGGTATATTTGGGTGCAATGCTTTTTCTGCTTGTATCATTGGCAAACCATCTTTCTATTTGGATGCTATGCTTTCTTTGGACAGTGTTGGGATTGTAATCAACTACTGTGTTTAATGTTAGAAAATGAGGTATGGATCTGCAACAAAGAAGAAGAAAACAATGGTAATGCGCAATCTCTAAGGCTGTAGGAACACTAGGCTTTAGGTTCGATTCGTCCCCACCAATCTCTCCTCGTAGATTGGATGCAACAGGTAAAATCGGCGAATCCCCTTTAGGATACAATGGAGTAACCTTGGTTTGTTTTGCACACCCTAAACCAAGCGTATCGTCAATGGCAGTTTACTGAACAATAGTCTTCCTAACTCTCTCTTCGTACAAGGGAGAAAAGAAGGTGATTCGGAGTGAAGAATGGTTGAGAGATTCTGAGATTTTTCGTATCAATTACTGCATGCAGATTGTTCTATTTATAGACCAACTCATGTCACTTGGTGAAGCAAAACAACTATTGAAAAATTCCACAATCGGTCAAATTTGATAAATAAGTAAGGTTAACGTTCAATAACTGAAACAAGACATCAGTTGGCCTAATGACCAGCGGATGCGCCCTACAGAGCCAAGTTTGAATCCATGCTTCTACCGTTTTTGCACTATTAAAGTTTAAAATAAAGCGGTCACCTTTAAAACTCAAAAATTGTCGCATAAAAGGTTCGAACTCACACCCTTGAGGAATACTACAGCACTGCACAGTGCTGTACAACAAACTTGTTTTAAATTAACCACATGATATATATTTATTTGACCGTTGATAAACTTTAATCTTTTATAAATTTTGAAAATCTCTCAAAATCCCCCACCATTTTCAAAATAAATCCAAATCCCATTATTCCGAAAATCGCATGCTTTCAAACAAAGGTATCTTGGGGATTTGAACCTCTGCTTAGTAAGCCATGGGTTTCACTCATCCCCGAATAAAATGGTAGACGACAAGCTTTGAACCAAATATTCATTAGAACAAGCGTGCATGACTTACACATGAAATCTCGGTACCATTGAACGACGTGGTAGTATGACACATTTGATAAGGCCTTGTGTCGTGTATCCTTTTCATGTGAGCTTACAGAGTCAAGCCCAACTCTAAGAAGCCGCCACACTTCACTCTCACATAGGTGGACTTTACCAGAAGCACCCCCATAAGTTGGGCACCTCAGCACATATATGCTATAGGTCCATTAAGAGTAAAAGCTCACCCTTTTATTTTATGTCCTTATGGTTTCCAAGTACTTTTAAACCTTGGGATGTATCTATTTGTCAAGTACTTGCAATCACTCTCATAGTGTACTTTGGACCATTGAACTCGAGACTTGATGCTACTCAAGTGTGAGTGAGGTTTCCACCATTGGTGATCATGTAGATATGGGCTTGAGTCCCATTCCTAATGATGTTTTCAACACCATATCCCTTGTCAGTCCTTTCGTCAAAGGATCTGCAAGATTCCTCTCTGTTTTCACAAAGATTATAGATATTACTCCATTTGTAATCAAATCTTTTACATATATCTATGTCTTAGCCCAATGTGCTTGGACTTTCCATTATAAAATTGGCTATATGCCTTTGATAATGTTGATTGACTATCACAATGTATGGATATTGGTGCTATTGACTTCGGCCAAATTGGTATCTCATACATCAAATTTCTAAGTCATTCAGCTTCTTTGCTTCCTGCTCCCAATGCTATGAATTCTACAACCATGGTGGAGTCAGCAATGCAAGTTTGTTTCTTGGATCCCCAAGAAATAGCACCCCCACCAAGTATGAAGACCCAACCTCTTGTTGAAGCATGATCTTCTGTATAAGTCACCCAATTGGCATCCGTGTAACCTTATAATACCGAAGGATACCCATTATAGTTCAAACTATAATTCATTGTCCCCTTCAAGTATTTCAATACTATTCGGACAGCATGCCAATGGTCTTTGCTTGAATTACTTGTATACCTACTTAGTCTCCCTACAGCATATGTAATGTTTGGTCTAGTACATGTCATGGCATACATTAAGCATCCAATTACTTTTGAGTATTCAAGTTGTGCTACTAGACAACCTTTATTTGGTACTAAATTAGTGTTATGATCAAAGGGAGTAACAACAGATTGACTATTAAATTCATTAAATTCCTTTAACACCTTTTCTATATAGTGAGATTGGGACAAACCTATGTTCTCACCATCTCTTATTATTCTAATCCCTAGTATCACATCAGCTTCCCCTAAGTCTTTCATATAAAAATTACTATAGATGAAACTCTTAGTTTTTTTTACCTCATCTAGATCAGTACCAAATATTAACATATGATCAACATATAAACAAATCATAACACCTTTTCCATTATGGAATTTACTATAAACACACTTGTCAGACTCATTTATTTTATATCCATTAGCTAGCAAAACTTGATCAAAATTTTGATGCCATTATTTAGGAGCTTGTTTTAGTCCATACAATGACTTATTCAATTTACACACCTTCTTTTCTTGACCGTTAACCACAAACCCTTCAGGTTGTGACATATACACCTCTTCATCTAATTCCCCATTAAGAAATGTTGTTTTCACATCCATTTGATGAATGACAAACTTATAGATGGATGCAAGTGCCAATAGCACTCTAATTGAGGCAATTCTTGCCACAGGTGCATATGTATCAAAATAGTCAATGCCCTCTTTTTGTGTAAATCCCTTAGCAACTAGTCTTGCCTTAAACTTATCTATGGTTCCATCTACCTTCATTTTCCTTTTGAAAATCCATTTACAACCTATAGGTTTGGAACTAGGTGGGAGGTCTACTAATTTCCACGTTTTATTCCCCATTATTGAGTCCATTTCCTCTTGTATAGCTTCCTTCCAGAAAGCGGCATCTTGAGACTTTATTGCCTCTTCGAATGTTTCTGGATCACTTTCGGTATTATAACATATTGGTCCATAATTGTCTATGGACTCTCTTGTTCCTTCAACAAGGAACATGAAAAATTCTGGTCCATAAGTTTTCTATTTTCTAGCTCTCTGACTTCTTCAAATTTCTGAACTCTCTAAAGTTTCATTATTAAATACATTGGTTTCTAGATTATGTGCATTACTATGAACATTATTTTTGTGACTTGGAATTGAGTTAAACCTATCTTCTTGAAAGATAGCATCCCTACACTCAATTACTGTATTTACAGGATATGAGTCATTAGATTCTATAACCTTGAATCTATATGCTTTGCTGTTTTTAGCATAGCCCAGGAACACACATTCAATTTCCCTTTCACCTAATTTCTTTCTTTTTGGTTCAGGAACTTTTACTATTGCCCTACAACCCCAAACTTTGAAATAGTCAAGGTTGGGCTTTCTATTTTTCCAAAGTTCATATGGGGTTATTTTGTTCCTTTTGTTTGGAACTCTATTCAAGATATAACAAGCCATCAACAAGGCTTCCCCCCAATAACCCTTTGCTAGACCAGAATATGATAACATTGCATTTACCATTTCTTCTAATACCCTATTTTTCCTTTCAGCTATGCCATTTTGTTGTGGGGAATAAGGTGCATTTGTTTGGTGAATTATTCCAGTAGACTCAAAGTAACTAGGGTTATAGAACTCTCCTCCTCTATCACTCCTAAAACATTTAATAAATGTTTCATGTTGAAGTTCTACTTCGGTTTTAAATATCTTAAATTTATCTAAGGCTTCATCCTTTGAATGCATTAAATATACATAGCAATATCTAGTACAATCATCTAGGAATGTCACACAATATTTTTTACCACCTATGGTGGGCCAACCATGTAAATCACATACATCATAATGAATTAAATCTAACACTTTAGAACTTCTTTCTACTCTATGGAAAGGAAGCCTAGTTATCTTAGTTAGCATACAAGTTGTACATGCAACTGAAATTCTACTTGTTTTCGGAATTAAACATGAATTCATCATTTAATCCATTTTCCTAAAATTAACATGTCCTAAACGAGTATGCCATAAATTACAAGACTCAATAATGTAAGCAGAATTAAATCCGTTATCATTAATAATATTGAGTTTGAACATATTCTTATAAAGGTATCCCTTCCCTACAAACATTCCTCCCTTGGAGAGAATAAACTTGTCTCCCTCAAATACACATTAAACCCATACTTATTTTGTAACGGTACAGAAATTAAATTCTTCCTAACATCTGGTACATAATAAACATCTGTAAGAGTGACTACTTTTCTCAAAGTGAATTCTAGTTCCACCATCCCTTTGCCTTTAACTTGGACAGTTGATGCATTTCCCATATATAGAACGATTCCATCTTCTTCATTAATTGTCTTGAAGAGATCCTTGTTCTTACACACATGGCGAGTTGCACCGGAGTCAATCCACCATGATCCAACATCTTCTATCATGTTGATTTCGGAAATAACCCAACAAGATTGTCCTTCGTTGCACAAGATTCCTCATTTTTTTCCGTTTTCAAGAGATGACAATTCCTCTTGAAATGTCCCGGTTTTCCACAATAGAAACAACCATTTTTCTTTTACTTTTTCTTGTAGTCATTCTCATTGTTGTTTCCATGAGATTTTCCAAAATCTCGATTCCTCTTTTTAGAGGACTTACCAGATTTTCCTTCCTCTACTACATGCACCTCCTCATGAACAGAATGTTCTTTAGTATCATCTTGTTTATGGTACTCTTCTTCTAAAAGAAGGTGATTACCCAATTGTTCAAGAGAAATGTCATCTTTCAGATGTTTAAGACTTCTTTTAACGTCTTTCCATGAATGAGGAAGTTTGTCAATGATTTAGGATACAATGATGGTTTCATCCATTTGCATATTATGTTGTTTGTAGTTATTGAGAATACGTTTAATTTCATGCATTTGTTCCATGATAGGCATACCATAAACCATTTTATAATTATTAAAACGACTAACAAGAAATTTCTTACTTGTTGCATCATCCAGCATGTATCTTGCCTCAAGTTTCTCCCATAGTTATTTGGAGGATCCCATATTTTGATACACATCGAACAATGAGTTGGTCATGCCATTCAAAGTATGCCCCATGCAAATGTAGTCATCATTAACCCACTTGTTCCTCTCATGAGTCTCATTGATGGTCTCATCTTCTCTTTCCTCTGGTCTTGGTGTGTTCAACACATATGCCACCTTCAATGTTGTAAGAAGGAAGTACATCTTCTTTTGCCAATGATGAAAGTTTCCACCTTCGAACCTCTCAAGTTTCATAAAGTCAGAAGTCATATCCTTCAACGTTGCAGCCATTGTTACAAAAAATCGAACCTAAAGATTGTTAGAAAATGGGGTATGGATCTGCAACAAAGAAGAAGAAAACAATGGCAATGCACATTCTCCAAGGCGTGTAGGAACACTAGGCTTTAGGTTCGATTCGCCCCCACCAATCTCTCATTGTAGATTGGATGCAACAGGTAAAACCGGTGAATCCCCTTCAGGATACAATGGAGTAACCATGGTTTGGTTTGCACACCCTAAACTAAGCATATCGTCAATGGCAGTTTACAGAACAATAGCCTTTCTAACTCTCTCTGCGCACAAGGGAGAAAAGAAGGTGATTTGGAGTGAAGAATGGTTGAGAGATTATGAGATTTTTCGTACCAATTACTGCATGCAGATGGTTCTATTTATAGACCAACTCATGTCACTTGGTGAAGCAAAACAACTCTTGAAAAATTCCACAATCGGTCAAATTCGATAAATAAGTAATATTAACGTTCAATAACTGAAACAACATATCAGTTGGCCTAGTGACCAGCGGATGCGCCCTTTGCCTCACAAAGCCGAGTTCGAATCCGTGCTTCTACCGTTGTTTCACTATTAAAGTTTAAAATAAAACGGTCACCTTTAAAACTCAAAAATTATCGCATAAAAGGTTCGAACTCGCACCCTTGAGAAATACTATAAGCGTTGCAACCACTGTGTTGTACAACAAACTTGTACTAAATTAACAACACGATATGTATTTATTTGACCGTTGATAAGCTTTAATCTTTTATAAATTTTGAAAATCTATCACATTTAATACATGTTTTTGTGTTATAAAGTAAGTAAAGACGTATCTATCTATCCTTAATTGATTAAAATATATTGGTATCTTATTTGGGGATGAACATTCTTATTTTATGACTTCACATTCAAACTTGCATTAGAAGGGCTTTTTTGAATTGAAGAGAGGAAAGTAGAATTTTTATGATGGTTACGAAAAGCCATGTTTCAACTTTCACATAAGCATCACCAGTATGATAAGGCGGTGAATTTTACTCCTCTCGTGAATTATTCTATAGCAGTTGTTGAGTCAACATACTTTTAACTTTGACTTGTCCATGCTCTTTTGGAAAATGTAAGAATGATGGTTAATTTATAATGAGGCCTCATGCTGGTGCTATTGATGTTAGGATATTATCCAAGGACTACTAGTTTTTATAGTTGCGGTTGGTCACTTGCTGAATTACACATGAAGGAGGATTTTGAAATGCCATCTGGGTGCAAAGCAAAGCATGCATGGAGGGTGGGGTCTAAGGTGTGGTCTTCATTCAATTCTTTTTACAAATACTATCAGCATGTTTGATCTGAACTCATGGTTAAGGCTCTGTTTGGTAAAAGTTCAGTAAGCTAACTTATAGCTTATTTGACTAGTTTATAAGTTTGTTTGACCAAGATATATGTGTTTGGTAAATAAGCTTTCTCATTAGCTTATAGCTTTATTTCACAAGCTATTTTATTTAGCTTATAGCTTATTAATCTTCCTCTCATATATACCCTTATTAGTTTAATGAAATTCTCGCTTTATATGTCTCTCATAAATGTCTTTTTGTGTCATTTTACATTTATAAGCTAGTTCAGCCGCTAATTTTACCAAACACTTCAAATTTAATCAACTAGTTTTTTTTATCCAAAAAAGGCTTTTCATTGAAAAGGACAAGTTCAAGTTGTAGTTCTGTGGGTAACCTATCTATATAATAATAAGGTTTAATTACTCAGTTGGTCTCTAAACTATATGCGAATTTTCAAGTAGGTCCCTAAACTAAAAAAGTTTTATTCGGGTCCCTAATCACCTAAATTTTTCTTAATTAGGTCTCTACTATTAGAAATTCGTTAGCTCACCATTTTATTGGACGGAATATGCTTGATGCCTTACATTCTTAACACCCATATCAACTTATTTTTCCATGTCAACCTCCACGTGACTATCCATAGTGTTGATGCTGATTTCTCCCAAATTAGTTTCAAATCCCTAATTCCTTCTTGGTTTGCTATTTTCGGTTCTGTTTCAGCTTCTCTAGCCTCCTTACTAAAACACAGACACTCTCAGTCAATGCATGTTATGACAACTAAAATAAATGATATGCGCTCTTCTCATCCAATCTCTGTCATTGCATAACACTCACACACACACTTTGCTGCACCTACTCACACCCTGCCACTTCACACAACACTCACTCCACAATGAGGACATTACTGAATGTTCATTATGCGAGGTTGCAAGCAATGTCCTAAAATCCTAATTCTCTAAAATTTATGTATTTGATTTTATGATTGAAGCCCTTAGTGTTTTATTCTCCTTGCTTAGTGTCTTAGATGTAGGTGTGAAAGGTGTTGTACCATCGTAGTTGTTCGGATGTTGTTCGTGGAGTTCTAATGCCATGTTGCGACTCTAGAGATGTAGTTAATATTTATTTATTGCCTCTTAGTCAAACATGTTTTCTGGTAAAACCAAAAAGACTAAGACTGTAGTGTTTGTCAATGAGTTTGGGATTTAGAATTGCTGATGAGAATTAGGGCTGGAAAAACATATTGTTTCGATCCGAACCCGAATGATCTGAAAGGCGTTGAGAGCTTACAGACGGGTTTTCTCGAGTTTGTGGGTCACCAGGTTTCACTTCAGTTACACACGGTTTCTTACGAATGGGTTTGGGTAGCTGAAAAAATTTTTGTCGTTACCCGACTCTGACCAAGTTGAATTAAATGAGAGGCCCATTTTCACACAACCCGCCAGAGGCTTAGACTTGATTTGAGGGAGCAAAACCTGATAGCATTTCATTTCATACAAATTTGGCTTTGTTCCCTTTCTCTTTTCTCTCAATCTGCCTCTCTCTCAATCTTTCAGCCTCAAACTCAATCCGTCGTTCCCCTTCTCTAGGTTTACAAAATCCGCACTTTTCCTCATCAACAGCTTAGGGTTTGTCCAAATCCACCGCACTCACCAATCGAGAACCCGGATCTGACCGCAACCACCGCGCCCGTCTTTTGTGAGTTCCATTCCACCTTGAGTCGTCGTGTCTCTGCACCTCTGACGCATCCTGTCTGCCTTGGTCTCCCTTGTTAACTCACATTGCTCACCGAATCACCTCCGTCACATTCTTCATACAATGTTTGTTTAAAGTTTATTTTTTTTATCTTCTATTTTTCTGGCAGTGCTTCTATTCTTCAAGTTTTGTTGAAAGTTACTTTTTCTTTTTCTTTTTGTTAAAAGTTTGATTTTTTTCCTGGGTTTGTTCCTGTTTTGAAAGGTGTAAGCTTGTCTGCTTGTGTAAATAATTTTTTGTTTGATCCAAACCATGCCAACCTATTCCGATGGTACAGACAAACAAAAGTTAATCTGCAGTATAGTATTATGGACAGCCGAATGGATAGAGGGTATGAATGTATTAATCCGTTTATCATTGCACAAAATGGAAGACAAGTGTATTATGTCACTTATCCAACAATGCAAACCGACAACTTATTATGATATATATATATATATATATATATATATATATATTAAATTTTAATTTGATTTTAGAAATGTATTAAATAATGATTATTGTTCCTTGTTAAGTTATTGTGAGTTAGTGAGTATACTAATTATGTTAGAATTATAGTTCAATATTAATTAGCTTTATAAAATTTATGTATTATCATATTATTTTTTTCATTGGATCTATTTAATTTGTATATACTACAATTTTATATTATAGTTTATATTTAATTTAATTTAACTTAATTTTTAATTAATTTTTATATATTAAAAATAGTATTTATATAAATATAGTGAAATAAAATAAAAATATATAAATGTAAATAAGAATTATCAGCATATGTGTTGTCAATGTTTTGAAACGTGACTGACGATTTAATTCTAGGCAATGTTATTTGATTCTAGGCAATGTAAAAACACATTACCAACTACTGTTGGAACTAAAGTGGTTTTGAATTTAATAATCTCTAAGTTTTGATGCTAACAAAAGGATTAAATTTGCTTGGCAAAGTGTTAATTGAGATCTAACATGTGCTTTCATTATGCAGGAATATTTAATATAAGTAAACATATGATAAAGTTTTCATTGAAAAATACATGTCCACCCTTGTAGACGGGCTGCTTACCTTGATAAAGTTACTTAGTTATTTAAATTAAGTAGACTTGTTTTCTTAAGTAAACAAGGCTCTAAGTGTTTGCTAGATGAATACCAAAATAACTTGTTAGATATAGCAAATCCAAAGACTTGATAATAAGCGCGTCCATCTTGCCACGTAAGTAGACGGAAGTAATTAGTAGAAGTAAATGAACTGAAAAATAAAGTAATCTAGTAGACGAGCTCTAACCGCCACGTCACCAGACAGAGATCTTTATAACTCATTGAGGAATAGCAAGTCCGAAGATTTGATAGACAAGAGGATATGCCACTTCATCAGACGAGCAAAATAAAATATTGAACAAACTTAGTCTCTCATATAACTAAGTAGACGGAGTTTCTTTTTAGACAAGCTCCATCTTTGAAATGAATTAAATGCAATCCGAATCTCTTAAATTTATTTCAAATGATTGATATTTAATTCAATAGAATATTTGTTCTTCACATTAGTTTTATCTGCTTTAATGTTTCATCTTGTTGTAAAAGAAACATAGTACCATCAAGAAATGCAAAAAACCAGAATCGTACAATAAGATATCGCAAAACGATCTGTACGATGACAACTTTATGGATGAAAAAGCTGGATTGTTCACAAAGGAGGAACAACAAGTTCTTAAGCTTCAATACTCAGATCAGTAGGCCTCCAATTTCATGCTACCTCGATAACCAAGAGTACTATTCAGCATTGTCACAACGGATATCATGCATTAAATGTTATCTCTAAACGGGATTATTCAAAGTAACCGTTGAAGAAATACAAGTGAAGAAGAAGGTCACTATAAATAGGAGACCTGAGTTACTGAATTAAGAACTCTTGACTGTACAATCTTATGAGCTCAACTTCACTCATTCATACTCATATTTCTTTAGAGAACAAGAGTCAGTATTTCTTAGTTTGAATATTGTGAAAATATTCATCCGATCTTAAACCGTTATATTCTCACACATAGTGAGTTAAGAAGACCAAACATTATATGTCTTTGTTAGAGTTAGAGCCTGAAGAGGCTTGGTAAGAAAGAAATACTTGTAGCCCGGAGAGGTGTTGAATACTTGGCTATAATCTATTTTGTTAATAATGGAGAAAATCCTTCAAGTAGAAGGGACTGGATGTAGCTCTTGGTTGGAAGAGAGTGAACCAGAATAAAACATCTTGCATGATTCTTCTATCCCTTATCTCGTACAGCTTTACCTGTTTCTTACTAACCGAGGGGTTTTGATATTACTTTTGTTAAAGTCTTTTAAAAAGGATCTTTTTTCTTTGTGCGTGCTTCTGTTTTCTAATAGCCTTGAGTGCAAAATTTGTTTTAAAGGTTGTTTTCGAAAAATTATTAACAAACACAATTCAACCCCCCTTCTTGTGTTTGCATGTGTCAACTTCAGTTGGTATCAGAGCTCAGCCTCAAAAGGGTTGAGCATCTAACAAGTGCCGAGGGAGTACGATCTAACAACCATGGATTCAAAAGGACAAGCTATCAACAGACCTCCTCTCTTTGATGGAACGAATTATGACTACTGGAAGAAGAGAATGATGGCCTTCATTGATGCACATAATGTAGATATTTGGGAGCTGATTGAAACCAGCTACACTGAACCAAGAGATGAAGATGGAGCTGCTGTTCCTAGAGGCCAATGGACTCAAGAGCAGAAAAACCAACATCAGCTGAATTTGAAGGCTAAGCACTATCTCATGTGTGCTATAACCAGATATGAACATGACAAAGTTCACAGCTGCAATACTGCTAAAGAAATCTGGGATACTCTTGCCCTAGCTCATGAGGGATCCTCGCAAGTTAAGGAACCCAAGATCAGCATGCCGGTTCATCAGTATGAGCTGTTCAAGGTGGGTGAACATGAAACAATAGACCAAATGTTTGGAAGATTCCAAACCATCACCAACAGTCTCAGATCTCTTGGAAAAGTTTATGAAAATAGAGGTCATGTCAGAAAAATCCTGAGAAGTCTATCCAAACAATGGAGACCCAAAGTAACTGCTATTCAGGAAGCCAAAAACCTAAATACACTCTCTCTGGAAGAGCTTCTTGGATCTCTCAAGGTTCATGAACTTGAACCTAATGAAGAAGAAAATTCCAGAAAAGGAAAATCTATTGCCCTAAAGGCAAAGAAAGCAAGTTCATCAAAAGTTCTCAAAGCTGCTGAGTCACCTGATGAGTCTGAATCTTCTGATAATAATGAAGAATCAGATGAGGATGAATTATCCTTTATCTCCAGGAAGATTCAACATATGTGGAGAAAGAAAGGTGGTTTTAGAAGGAAACAACTCCACAAAAAGTATTCCAAGGAGAAGTCAGACTCCAAGGAAAAAGGTCCACCCTTGTGCTTTGATTACAAGAAACCTGGTCATTTCAAAGCTGACTGCCCTGAACTAAAGGATAAAAAGAAATTCTTCAAAAAGAAGAAAGGCTTAATGGCTACATGGGAGGATCTTGATCTGTCTTTATTAGATGAAGAAAATGAAGCTGAGGAACAGGTAAATATTTGTCTCATGGCAGACACTGCATCAGAAAGCGAATACACTGATGCTGAGGTAATGGACTCTGATCCGTCCACTCTTCAAAATGCTTTTGATGAACTGTTGCATGTGTCGTCTATACTATTACGAGAATATAAGAGTCTCAAAAGGAAGTTTTCTAGACTGTCTAAACAATATGATAGGGTCTGCACTGAGAAACAAAACCTCAAAAATGAAAATGACATACTAAAATCAGTAAATGTCAGTCTAGCTGACAAAATGATGTGTGAACCTGATGTTTCTTGTGAAGTTACAAAACTGAAACAAGATGTAACGTATCTAACTGATTCTCTGTCAAAGCTTGTAGGTGGATCAGATAAGCTTAGTCTCATTTTAAGGTACTCTAGGTCACCTTATGATAAATCTGGTCTTGGTTATGACAAAGAGAAGCAAGGCGCATCTCACAAAAAGTCAAAACCACTTAAACAACATAGAGCTTCAAAAGTTCCAAATAAATATACCAAAGCTAAGTCTAGCTCGTCCAACAACTTTTTTAAAGTGTGTGAAAAAAGTGGGCATATTACATCTAGATGCATACACAATAAACATGCTAAGCATACTCGTCTAGTGACAACTAACAAGAAAGAACCCAAGTAAGTTTGGGTACCTAAAGATAAGATAATACCTATTGCAGACTTGCTTAACAACAGAAAGAAAATAGACGTCTTGGTACTTGGACAGTGGCTGCTCACGACACATGACGGGAGAAAGGTCTATGTTCCAAAATCTTAAGCCCAAAGACGGTGGCTGGGCACATTTGGAGGAAATCAAAGGGAAAATCATTGGTATAGGTAAAATTGGTAAACATCCTTTTCCCTCCATTGATAATGTTCTTTTAGTAAATGGCTTGAAGCACAATCTACTGAGCATAAGTCAATTATGTGACAGTGGATATGCAGTGTCTTTTGATAAGAACATATGTACTGTCAAGAAAGATGATGGATCACTTTTATTCACTGCAAAAAGGTAAAACAATCTTTATAAGATTGACTTGGAGGATCTCTCAAATCAAAGTGTCTCATGTCTAGTGTCCATTGAAGATGAGCGATGGATTTGGCACAAAAGGCTAGGTCATGCAAGCTTGAAATTAATTTCAAAGCTAAACAAGCATAACCTCGTGAGAGGACTACCAAACCTTAAGTTCAAATCTGATACTCTTTGTGATGCATGTCAAAAGGGAAAACAAGTCAAAGGTTCTTTTGAATCTAAGAATGTTTTTAGTACCAATAAACCTCTAGAGTTGCTACATCTTGATCTTTTTGGTCCAACAAAGACTGCCTCTATCAGTGGTAAGAAATATGGTATTGTCATAGTAAACAATTACACTAGATGGACATGGGTTATGTTCCTAACTCACAAGGATGAGTCTTTTAAGGTCTTTTATGTATTCTGCAAACGTGTACAGAATGAAAAAGGCATGTGTATCACTTCAATCAGAAGTGACCATGGGGGAGAGTTTGAAAATGAGCTATTTCATAAGTTCTGTGAAGAAAGTGGCATCCTTCACAACTTCTCAATACCTAGAACACCACAGCAAAATGGTGTGATAGAGAGAAAGAACAGATCTCTTCAAGAGATGGCTAGGACTATGCTCAATGACAACTCTGTCCCTAGGCACTTCTGGGATGAAGCTGTTAATACTGCCTGCTACATTCAGAACAGAATAAACATTAGACCTATCCTGAAGAAGGTGACCCTACTCAAAAACCAGAAACTTCCACTTCTCAACATGGTACAGTTCAAAAATCTTGGTACTTCAAGAATTATCATTCACAAGATCAGATCATTGGAAACCCTGATGACAAGCTAAGAACCAGATCAACCTTCAGAGAACAAGACAATTATGCACTAGTCTCTGAGTTGGAACCAAAAACAGTAGATGAGGCTCTGCTAGACGATGGTTGGATTCTAGCTATGCAAGAAGAACTCAAACAGTTTGAAAGAAGTGATGTTGGACTCTGGTTCCACTGCCCAAAGACAAATCAGTGATTGGAACAAAGTGGGTTTACAGAAACAAACTTGATGAAACTGGTAAGGTAATCAGAAACAAAGCAAGACTTGTTGCTCAAGGTTTCTCTCAAGAAGAAGGTATAGATTATACTGAAACTTTTGCACCTGTTGCTAGATTAGAATCTATTAGAATTCTACTTTCATTCGATGCACATCATAGTATTATGCTTTTTCAGATGGATGTTAAAAGTGCTTTTCTAAACGGCTTTATTAATGAAGAAGTCTATGTTATGCAACCTCCGGGTTTTGAGTGTGAAACCCATCCTGAACATGTATATAAGCTTAAGAAAGCTTTGTACGGTCTTAAGCAAGCTACTAGAGCTTGGTATGACAGACTAAGTTCCTTTCTTATGGAAAATGGATTCAATAGAGGAAAGGTTGACACAACCTTATTTAGAAAATCCATTAAGTCTAATTTCATAGTTGAACAGATATATGTTGATGATATTATTTTTGGTGGTACTAATGAGTCTCTATGCAAAGAATTCTCTAAGCTAATGCAGAAAGAGTTTGAAATAAGCATGATTGGATAACTCAAATTCTTCCTTGGACTTCAAGTAAAACAAACCATGGACGAGGTGCTCATCCACCAAACCAAGTATACAAAAGAGCTTCTGAAGAAGTTTAAGATGGATGATTGTAAACCAATGAATACTCCTATGCACCCCACTTCCATACTGAACAAAGATGATAAAGAGAAAAAATTAGACCAAAAGGTATACAGAGGTATGATCGGATCTCTCTTATATCTTACTGCGTCTATGCCTGATATTATGTTCAGTGTATGTTTATGTGCTCGATTTCAATCTGATCCTAGAGAATCTCACTTATTAGCAGTTAAGAGATTTTTTAGATATTTAAAAGGTACTAATAATCTTGGTTTGTGCTTTAAGAAAAATGAAGATTACATATTAGTTGGTTTCTGTGATGCTGACTATGCTGGAGATAGAATTGAAAGAAAAAGCACTAGTGGAGGATGTCACTTCATTGGAGCTAATCTTGTCTCATAGTCAAGCAAAAGACAAAGTACCATTGCTTTATCAACTGCTGAAGCTAAGTATATATCAGCTGCAAGTTGCTGCTCACAACTTCTCTGGATCAAACATCAATTGGAGGACTACAATGTATCTGT
This sequence comes from Sophora flavescens, assembly GCA_030762895.1. Classification (NCBI taxonomy): domain Eukaryota; kingdom Viridiplantae; phylum Streptophyta; class Magnoliopsida; order Fabales; family Fabaceae; genus Sophora; species Sophora flavescens. The sequence continues at coordinate 10,622,500 of CM061062.1, read as the reverse complement.
AAGTAGTATTCCGCTTATGTGTGATAATACTGCTGCAATAAATCTATCTAAGAATCCAATTTTGCATTCTAGAGCTAAACACATAGAGATTAAACATCATCTTATTAGGGATTATGTGCAAAAAGGTATGATTGATATTCAATTTGTAGATACTGACCATCAATGGGCAGATATGTTTACTAAACCTCTTGCAGAGGATAGATTTATCTTTATTAGGAAGCATCTTATTATGATATGTGTGGATTAATTTAGGCGTCTAGCCTCGACAAATATTTGTTTTGTTAATATTGCATCTATTACCTATGCTCGTCTAATATCTATTAAAAGTTGTGCGTCTATTGCATTTTGTATTGCACATCCATATGACGCGTCCACTGATACTGGTTACCGCGCCCATTGTATAGTTTCAGATGAGTTCACATCTGCCTGTATTTAAGCAAATTTTTTCGTGTGTTAATAAATGCATTTATTGTGTCTCAAGACAAATTTATCCTTTATTCTCTTTGCTGAGTCAGTACTTCCAACGCCGTTTTATCATAATGACATGTCATGTCAAAAGTTTTTTTTTAACCATTGAGATTCAAAATTCCTTTAAAAGCAATCTTTTCCCTCTGAGAAAAACTTTAAACTTCCATAACCCCTTAAGCTATCTCTTTCTCTACCTCTCTCTGCTTTCAAACCCTAAGCTCTCTGATCACCTAAAATGGCTTCTTCTTCAAACTTGAACGTGGACAAGCTCAACTTGGAAATAGATCATCATTTCAACCTTGAAGTGCTGCAAGACTACAATCTAGACATAAGCAAATATGTTAACGCAACCGGGTGGGGAGGACTCTTCATAGAGAAGGTCTCTGTCTTTCCCAACCTGATCAGGCATTTCTGGAGAAACGTCCAAGTGACTGATACTGATTTCTTCTCAACGGTGTTAAGAAAGAAGATTTTAATCTCAGAGAAGACTATTGTTGATGTAATTTCTGGTGCTCAAGAGGGTTTAGTTTTTATTGAGTCATGGGAAGAGGATCTAGGTGGCTTTGAGACTATTGAAGTCTGTCTCATGAAAGAAGACACAGTCAGAACTCACACTTGGAAGGCTGTTGAAATGAAGGACATTGTTCGCATCCTTCATCAACTTCTTAACAAGGTGGTTCTTCACAAGGTTGGATCCAAAGACAACCTCTCCTCTCTGCACATATTATGCCTTTGCCATCTTCTCATTGGAAACAAAGATCAAACTTCCAAGAATTTTGTACGGAAGATTCAGATACGCTGTGATGAATAAGAAAAGACTCTCTACACTTCCTTTTTGCCATCTTCTTTCCAAGATTTTCAAGGCTTAAGGAATTCATGAGAATCTTGCTGCAAAGACTCCTGAGGAGCAAGCTAGGATATTGACCGAAAAACCAATGTTGGCTGCAGACTTTGGTAAAATGAATATAGCCAACATGAACCTCAGTACCTATGCTGCTACTGCAATGGCCAAGACTGGGGAGTTGATGAAAGCTAAAGAAGAGATGGTGGAACAAGACAATGATGAAGTCCTAGGAGTAAAAAGAATAACTAGGTAAAAGACCACTACAATAAGGAAGCCGGCCCCCAAGAGACCAGCTAGTGGCATTATTATCAGGGAAACTTCTGATGCCCCTGCTGCAAAGAAGCAAAGAAGAGTTATCTTCTCTCATAATGAAGATGAGGAAGCTGATGAGGACAACATTCCTATCAGTTCAATTCTAAAGAAGCAGAAGGCCTTTGTTGCTGCTGCTGAGGTCGTTGTGCCTGTTACAACAATTGTTCCAACAAAACCTAGAAGGCAACCAGCAAGAAAATACAGATCAACTAAGACTTCTAAGGTAACCATCTCTGCTAGTGATCCTGTTCAAATAGCAGTAGATGCCCTAGTGTCTAGTTTAGAAACTAGGATTGATGATGTGCTTGTCTCCACTCCAAATGATGTGTTCATTCCCACACCCCTTTCACCCCAACCAACACAAATAGCCATTCCACAATTTCAACCTATTATCCCTGCCGATGATCCCTGGTTCAATCGACCAGATGATGGCATTTCCCACGGTTCTCCTTTCCCCAAACCCTTGAGAACCTTATTTCCCTTCACCCCAAATTATGTCCTTTATGATGGAAAATCTGAGGATTGGGCCAAGGTAAAAAGGGAATGGAAAGTTCTGTTTCATTCTCACTAACCTGAACCTGAACACATTCAACCAGATGGTATCCTCTACCTGAGTATGAGGAAGAAGTCAGACCACCTGTTGAACCCCTTTACCTACCTCATCCTGATTGTAAATTAACCAAAAATGTGCTTTCTCAAATGCACAACAACTTATGGCCATTAGTCACTCACCTACCCCTAAACTAATTCCCCCCCAGAAAAATTTACCCTAACCTTGTCAAAACTCCTCCTTTCTTACCCCTCACTGATGGAGTGGAGAGACATATCATACCTATCTGGGAGACTGATCCCAACAGAAAAAATCTTCTTACCATCCCTGAGCGAAGAGCAAGATCTTCAAAGCATGTTCCCATGATCATGTCAAGGGACACAAAATGGGTGCCTTTTGAGCATCCTAGAGTCTATGGGAGGTCCTTTGACTTCTTTCTGGATCAACTCTACTATGAAATACTGAAGTAGGAATTCAGTCAAATCAGAGTTGATAGAGTTGCGTATTTTGTCCCTCCATCTTGGCTGAGACATAATGAAGCAACCAGAATTGGAATCAAGCCTTACAGGATCTGTCCAAGACTGCCAATGTTAGATCTAAATAAGGACAAGGACATGAAAAATAGAAGATTCAAGGGAGTGATGCTTGAAGCTGAATCAGCAATGCTTGATCTACATCAAGAAACCTTTGACTACTCAATGTCGATTTCCTTTTGCATACTGAATCCATTGAGTTGATCAATGAACATAAAGCTGCTGATTTCTGGAAATCTCATATTATCCACTGCACCAGAGAGGCATCTTCCTCTGGTTTGTCTGAAGAAGAGAAGAAGGATATTCCCAAGGTCAGAGGGAAGTGTGGACTTTCAAACTTTAGATATATGATCTATAAAGACCTCTGGGGACTTACTGTAAACAGTAAGAATGTGGGATTCATCTACCCCATTAGATGGGCAAAGGAAGTCTCAGTGATCCCTCCACCTACTCCAGAGCCTATCACAGATGAACCCGTTGCTGAAGAACATGGTCAAATTGCCACTGATGTTGGTTTAGAGGAAACAGCTGAATCAATTCACCATCAGAGCTCATCACAAAGACAATCTTCTCAACCTTTAGCTCTAGTTGTGATGCACCCTTCAGATCATTCAAGAACACTAAGCACATTTCAAGAGTCTGCTGAAAGCTCAAGGCAACAGGCTCTGCCATCTAATCTTGAAGAGGTTCTTGGAAAAATAGTTAATGAAAGGGTTGGCAAGATAGTTGATGAGAAGGTTGGAAAGATGACTGAGAAGATTAAGGAGGATGTCCAGCAGCAAGTTCAAACTTCAATGGCTCCAACCTTAGAGGTTGTCAATAAAAAGCTGGAATTTCTCATTGACTTCAAGAATAGTCAGACTCATAACCCTCCTCCTCCACCACCTCCTCCTGCTTAACCTTTACCTTTATTTTTTTTCTCTTATACCGACAATGATGGTCTTCTCCTTTTACCTTTTTGGCTGATGACAAAAAGGGGGAGAAAGGAAAGAAAAGAGATTTGTTTATATATATATAAAGTGAGTTTTTGAAAAGCTCGTATTTGTTTGCATTTGCATATTCTCTTCTACTTACTAACTGTTCTGATACTTATGTTTGCTTATTTGTTTTGATATATGCTGCTCTGATAGTTATGTTTATTTATTCCCTTACATATACTCTAAGTATGATGAGTTGTTGCACCTATCTATTAGCTTATATGCAGTTGTTTTTCATATGCTTATTCTGCTTAATTATTTGAATGTTTTGTCTTAGGGGGAGCCCTTCAAGTTCTCTTAGACTTTGCTTTTCAAATTTAATTGGTTTTGTCATCATCAAAAAGGGGGAGATTGTTGGAACCAAAGTGGTTTTGGATTTAATAATCTCTAAGTTTTGATGCTAACAAAAGGATTAAATTTGCTTGGCAAAGTGTTAGTTGAGATCTAACATGTGCTTTCAGTTATGCAAGAATATTTAATATAAGTAAACATATGATAAAGTTTTCATTGAAAAATATACGGCCACCCTTGTAGACGGGCTGCTTACCTTGGTAAAGTTACTTAGTTATTTAAATTAAGTTGACTGGTTTTCTTAAGTAGACGAGGCTCTAAGTGTTTTCTAGATGAATACCAAAATAACTTGTTATATACAGCAAGTCCAAAGACTTGATAATAAACGCGTCTATCTTGCCATGTAAGCAAACGAAAGTAATTAGTAGAAGTAAATGAACTGAAAAATAAAGTAATCTAGTAGACGAGCTCTAACCGCCACGTCACCAGACGGAGATCTTTATAACTCATTGAGGAATAACAAGTCCTAATAGTTGATAGACAAGAGGATATGCCACATCATCAGACGAGCAAAATAAAATATTGAACAGACTTAGTCTCTCATATAACTAAGTAGATGGAGTTTCTTTTTAGACGAGCTCCATTTTTGAAATGAATTAAATGCAATCCGAATCTCTTGAATTTATTTCAAATGATTGATATTTAAGTCAATAGAATATTTGTTCTTCACATTTGTTTTATTTGCTTTAATTTTTCACCTTGTTGTAAAAGAAACATAGTACCATCAAGAAATACAAAAAGTAGAATCGTACAATAAGATACTACAAAACGATCTGTGCGATGACAACTTTATGGCTGAAAAAGCTGGATTGTTCACAAAGGAGGAACAACAAGTTCTTAAGCTTCAATACTCAGATCAGTAAGCCTCCAATTTCATGCTACCTCGATAACCAAGAGTACTATTCAGCATTGCCACAATCAAACTATCAGTCACAATGGATATCATGCATTAAATGCTATCTCTAAACGGGATTATTCAAAGTAACCGTTGAAGAAATACAAGTGAAGAAGAAGGTCACTGTAAATAGGAGACCTGAGTTACTGAAACAAGAACTCTTGACTGTACAATCTTATGAGCTCAACTTTTGTAAAACTACACTCACTCATACTCATATTTCTTTAGAGAACTAGAGGCAGTATTTCTTGGTGTGAATATTGTGAAAATATTCATCTGATCTTAATCTGTCATATTCTCACACATAGTGAGTTAAGAAGATCAAACATTATATCTCTTTGTTAGAGTTAGAGCCTGAGGAGGCTTGGTAAGAAAGAAATACTTGTAGCCTGGAGAGGTGTTGAATACTTGGCTGTAATCTATTTTGATAATAGTGGAGAAAATCCTTCAAGTAGAAGGGACTGGACGTAGCTCTTGGTTGGAAGAGAGTGAACCAGGATAAAACATCTTGCGTGATTCTTCTATCCCTTATCTCTTACAGCTTTACTTGTTTCTTACTAACCTAGGGGTTTTGATATTGCTTTTGTTAAAGTCTTTTAAAAAGGATCTTTTTTCTTTGTGCGTCTTTCTGCTTTCTAATCTCCTTGAGTGCAAAATTTGTTTTAAATGTTGTTTTCGAAAATTATTAACAAACACAATTCAACCCCCCTTCTTGTGTTTGCCTGTGTCAACTTCAACTACTTAGCAGTCGGTAATGTAATTACACATTACCGATTGCTAATGGTTGATCCATCGATAATGAAATAACATATCGCCGACAACTTATCTGTCGGTAAATAATGTCACTTACCAATAACTTTTTCGATGGTTAAATGCCATTAGAAATACCAACAACTTATACCATGTCTGTTGATAATATTTATCAATGAGTGATTTACTATGACTTTTTGCGTTTACAATGGTTTCTGGACCCTAGTAATTAACTTTTTTTCTTGTAGAGAATGTTTTCTTACATTAAATATTAACAAATCAAACAGTTTTTAATTTATAACATATTATAATGTATATTATGTGAAATTAATCAAAATATTTATAATTTGCACACATATTAAAACATCCAGTTAAATAAAAAATTAATACTAACTTGTTAAATAAAAAACAATATCAAACAAATAGTATAATATATGCTTATTTTCACTTTAACTTTAATTTGATTCAGAGGATAGTTTTTTATTCAACTGAAAAATATTTTCTTTTTTTATTTTGTATACAGATGACTTAGTGATTTTTTTTTATTTCCCAGAGTATCTTCTCACCCGATAGGTGACAGACTAATCTCTCGAGTGTTAGTCATGTGCCTAAGCAGGAACCCTTCCCAATAATGTTTTTCCATATACATGAATTCATGGATTGAATCCAAGACCTCATGTTTAACGGACCCAAGCTCCTTCTACTTGGACCAACGCACATTGGTAGATGACGTAGTGATATAACTGCCTCTCATTTTTAAATATTTAACAATTAATATATATTTTTTGGTATATACTTCACAGTTAATATTTTATTAAATGTAAAATGGTGTCATTAAATAATTTAGGATATCGGTGAAATTGAAGGGTCAGTTACTCAATTTTGTGCTGATCTTTATTTCCATGGCACTCACATGAGTCATTCATCTTCAGGACTTGAACACAGCCCCCGGTTTCAACTTCCAGCCACAATGCCAAAAAGGACAAAATATATGGTTCAAGGCTTCACATGAAAATGTGAAATTGATTTACTCGCCCACTTTTTTAGGGGAAAAAAACCGGAATTGATTTTGATGCTATTCAAGGCCCTTTTGTTCTTATATGCTACCTAGTCAGGTACATGCAGTCTATTTGTTTTGGATTAAAACCAACTCAAATGGGAAAAATTAGTGACCCGAGGCACTTTTACTAAAAGCTCAAAATATGAGCTTTGGATGAACGTGGTTTCAAATGAAGTTTAAGCATAAGAGGAGTGCTAGCAACACACTCTCTAACACACACTTTTCAACACACTCCCTCATATTGGTTGAAATTCATGTGGGTCTCATTAATTCATGTGGGTCCAACTTGAATTTTGTATGACCCACATGCATTTTAACCAATAATAAGGAGTGTGTTGGAAAGTGTGTGTAAGGGAATGCGTTGCTAACATTTCTCTTACGCATAAAACAAATAGTGCTATTGTCACAGAAAGAGTCTAAGCCATGATGAATTGTAGATACCATATCTCTTCCTATAAACCATAGAAAGGATAAAAGGAATAAGATTTTTTTTCACTTTGAAATAGGGCAGCTATATTTTAATATACAATAGATGTACTATATATAAATGTGTTAATAAGTGTAGTCTATATTTTATTTTTAGTTGTATCTAAGGATTTAATTTGTGTATACTGATAGTGTAAATTTTTTTTTATACGGTCAACCAATCAGAATTTGACACACCATTATAAATATTTGATTATTATCCTAACAACCTTAAAAGTCATCAATTCCATGATTTCTGATTGGTTGTCAGTGTAAAAATCTTTATACTAACAGTGCATAGAAATTAAGCTCTTAAACTAATATGAACTTAAAAGCAAACTATACCTGATTTTAATTTTGATATATTATCATTGTATAATTTTTATACTACCAATCAATCACACACCATCTCATATGTAAATTTTAAGGTAATTAATATAAATGTCAAATATTTTTAACGTAATGTCATTATTTGATTGATTGTCAGTATAATTTTTTTTACACTTACGATATAATGTACTTAAATCCATTATATTTTTTCACCGCCAAACGGAGAAGAACAAAAATTGGAGAATCTTAACGAGATAATGATAAAGTTGTACAAAGAAGGCCGAATAGCGTAGAGTCCAATCTGCCAATAGAAATTCTAGCTATTTTTTTTATCAGTTAGAAAATAACAGACAGAAGCCCAAACAACTACTGCCTTATCCTAATAGTTCCAGAGGTGTCAGCTAAGACAAACAAAGCCATATCTGGAGGACAAGAATTCCAAACGGTACAACCATGGTTCGACGAAGCTCCTCTCTTGGCCAACCAGTCGACGCAGGCGTTCCCTTCCCTTTAAGAATGCTGGAAACTCACATCCCATGGGTATAACCAGAAGGATCTAATTATGTAAATCAAAGGAACATGAGGATGGAGATTATGAGGACCCTGAGCAATTAAATTAAGAGCCATTCTTGAATCAGATTCACACACCACAAATTTGAAACCCTTGTCCCAAGCCAACTTGAGACCCTTGTAAATGGCCAACAACTCTGCATTCATGTTAGTGGTGACTCCACAGGAACCAGAAAAGTCCCAGATCCATTGACCACACCCATCACGAAGGAGGCCTCCATACCCAGATCTGCCCAGGTTGCCGATGGAGCTACCATCAACGTTCACTTTTATGAAGTTCTCGGGAGGAGGAGACAAAATCACTGTCTTCTGGGATCGAACAGGGACAGGAGTTTGCAAGGTACAACGAATGAACTCAGCTTGGACATGGATCTGGTTGATTGTGTGCCAATCTTCCCAATTCTTGTCAGAGAAAACAGAAGCATTTCCAAATCATCCAACAAGCCACTATGAAGGTAATACCATACTCTTTTGCAGCATTCTCATAGAACCAAGTGCTAGCATCTTGATTATAGAAGTCCTGATTATAGCCCAAATTAAGAATTCGCCAAACAACATTGGCTTTATAACAATCCCGAAGAACATGCAAAATAGATTCTTGATTATAACCGCATCTAGGGCAGGAGGCATCATTTGTGACATGCCTACTAGATCTAAAAAGGTTAGTGGGAAGACTTCTATGAAGAATAGCCCAGATGAAGTGCTTTATGTTTTCTGGGACCTTAAGTTTCCAGATCCAATTCCATTGGATGTCCCTAGCTGTGTGCAAATTAGGGTCATGGACAAGCCAATGGTAGGCACTCTTGGTGTTGTAGAGACCAGAGAGAGACTCTCCCCAAATCACAGAGTCCTCTGAACTTCCATCAATAAAGTGGCTAGACATTTTTAATTTGATCTCTGTAGGAAGCACAATAGCCAAGGAGTCCCAAAGCCACTCTCCATTCCGAAATAATTCCTTGATAGAAAGTTGGGTGTCCTGAATGTTAACAAAGGGAATTAAGTTACAGTTCGGGCCATCCTCAATCCAGTTATCATACCAAATAGAAATCTCCCCTTTACCAACTCTTAGCTTGAAGCCCGACTACAGAATCCTGACAGCTTTGAGAACAGAGGACCAAACATAGGAGGCACCATTAGGCTGTCTAGCATCCAAGATTTTGTTATCTCCAAGATAAAGACAGCATGTTGACCCAAAGCTTGTGAGAATTATGGAGCAAGGACCAAGCATGCTTGCCCAGGAGAGCAATGTTGGTCTCTCGAGCCATTCTGATTCCAAGCCCCCCTTCACTTTTGGGTTGGGTAATAGAATTCCACTTCACCCAGTGATTATGGTGACCACCCCAAATGAACCCTCTAACAGTATCATCAATATGGTTGCAAACTCCACCAGGGATCCAAATGTTCTGCATAGAGTAGATAGGAATAGAGGTGATGACCGACTTGGCTAAAGTCACTCTCCTCTCCCTATTAAGGGTCTTAGCATTCCATCCCACCAATCTACCATTGATCCTATCCAAAATATAACTGAAATCCCTTTTCCCGACTCTTCCTGAAAGAATAGGGAAGCCCAGATATTTCCCTAGATTGTAGGTGTGAGAGAAGCCATAAATAGAGGCAAACTTAGACACTTTCGTGCGAGGGACATTCTTGGAGGCATGGAATTTAGTCTTCTGGATGTTCACCTTTAAACCAGAGGTTGTACAAAAATGTTTAAGAGCCTCTTCCACCAACTTAACTTGAGAGGATTTAGCATGAGTAAAAATAAGGCAGTCATCCACGAAGAACAAGTGAGAGATAGCTGGACCTATCCTGGACACTTTGACCGGAAGCCATTTTTTGTCTTCAATCTTTTCTTGGATAATCAGGGCCAGCTTCTCCATGTAGAGGACAAATAGGTAGGGAGACATGGGGTCTCCTTGTCTCAAGCCCCTCTTAGGAGCAAAACTCTCAAGTCTCTCATTATTCCACTTCAAAGAGAGGGAATTGGAAGTAGTGCAATTCATGACGAGAGTTATAATTTGGGGGGGGGGGGGGGGAAGCCAAAATCAAAAAGAGTTTTACGCAGTTCCCCTATTAGGGATAAAACTACTTTGAAGCGGGCCAATAAGGGTGTCAAGATGGGGGCGGAGGCGATTCGCCAAAACCTTAGTTATAAGCTTGAAGAGGACATTGCATAAGCTAATAGGGCTAAAGTCTCTCAGAGTATTAGGGGGGGTCAACTTTAGGTATGGGCACAATGAGAGTTTTTGTCAAGTTAGGAGCAATTGTGCCAGTAGCAAAAGCTTTGGCCACCACATCCTAAGTATCTCTAGCTACCACATTCCAAAACTTCTAGAAAAAAAACAGGTTGAAAGCCATCGGGACCCGGGGCTTTGTAGGGGCTCATAGAGAAAAGGGCGGCCTGCACTCCTTCCATGGAGACCGGCTTAAGTAAATTATTATATAGAACCTGCTCCACTTGGCGAATGCTCCTAAGACAAAGGCCATTCGGGTTGCAGGGATCATTATTTTGAAAAAGAGCTCTGAAGAAGGTTTGGGCTTCTCTCTTGAGCACTTCCTCATCCGAAGTCCAAATCCCATCAATATGCAAACCCACAATCTTGTTTTTATGCAAACCCATAGAAATTCTAGCTTTGATAGCGTTCATGAAATATTTTTTTATCTGGTAAGTTACATTCTCAGAAATTTTATTTTTATGAATTCATATTTCTTTCACGGTCTCACAAACAGATTGAAATTGTTAACTTTCATTCACTAATTTATTCTTGGATATCTTTATTGCTTGAAATTTTTATTTTATTTTATTTCTTGTACTAATCATAAGAAACTTTTATTCTCATCTCACTTTCCTAAAAATATTAAAATATTTTTGCATGCCATTTTGCTTAAAAAAAAAATTAAAATATGTTTGATACCAAACGCTAGATGCTTGATGTCAACTTGCTATATTAATTATTCAGACTTTATTTTTAAATTTCATATATCGAATTTGATGAAAAGTAACATATATTTCGTGCCCAGTAATCCACAAATTATTAGTGTATTTAATGGAACTTTTGGTAAGAAACTCTTCTTTTTATTCCTTCCTCAAAATAAGAAAAAGAAAACATTTTCTTATAAAATCGACTTCCCCCCTTTCAATAAGGGTAATGAACCTAGTCCTTCTACACTAAAAATACAAAATAATATCAATAACAATTAGTAACCAAAATAAAAATATTACTCATAAAAAAAATTAAACTTCTTCTTTCTTTTTAATGCCTTTAGGAAGGAGGACTTATCTAAAATTTATATTAAATAATAATGGCAAGTAAATTATAGAAATATACTATATTAAAGAATTAAAGGAAGTAATTAGTATGTACTATTGGTGTAAATATTTGTTACACTGTCAACCAACCATATATATACACATTATTAAAAATGTTTGACTCTTATCATAATTATCTTAAAAGTCACACATAAAGTGATTTGTGATTGATTGATAGTGTAAACAATTTTATGTTGAGATGTATCAAAATTAAAGTCGATCAACATTAAATTGTAAGATAAGCACAATAATTATAGTTCTCACTCCTTAAATTCAGGCGGTTACCTAAATAAAAAAGTGTGTTCATTATTTTCACCTTTGTTTTTAAAATTTCTTACCACCATATTAAAGGAGCGTTTGTTAGGTTATATATTCTAGCTTATTCGACCTTACAAGAATAACTTATTAGGCTAAAGTTACGAAAATAACTTATGTAAATAATTTATACATATGACTTTCCTATAAGTTCTTTTTGTCTGATTTCAATAAGTTTGTTAAAGAAACTTATTAAAATAGACTCATTTTAGGTTATTTCAAAATAATTTATTTATTAAATATTCAATTAAGTTGTTTACTCAAACAAGCTATTCAATTTTGATAAAATTGTCTAATCAGAAGCAGATTATATGACTATCTTTGCAACATTAAGGCACTAAATGTCCTTCACTTGTTCAAAAATCTTACTTAAAATGAATATATTCTTTAACAAGCTGGTCATATAAGAATTAGTTGGGAAAAAAAGAAAAAAAAATAGCAAAATAAAAATAAAGGAGAAAAGAGAGAAATCCATTTTCTCTCTTGGGCTGACTAAGAGTAAAACCTCAATAGCCACACCAACTATGAATCTGAGTCATAAAATGTTTCTGCATCAATGGTGGCACCTGGTTCCACCCCTCTTCCGTCTTCCACTTCTAAGTCCACACTCCCTCTGCAGTCCATAAATAGTCCCTATTCCCACTCCCAATTACACACCACCTTCAAACATTCCTCATATATAACAAATTACTCTCTCTCTCTCTCCCTCTTTGCCCCCCTCTCTCATCTCAAGTTGTGAGCTTTTCTGTATGGCGTTTGATCCAAGCTTCTGAGGTTGATTCTCATACCTTTCCAGCCCTTACCCAGAAAATCCCAGCATTAAGCAAGAGACCGAGATTATGTTTCCGTTAGAAAATTCAATTTCATTTCCACCACCATTATGTAACCCCCTTTTCCATCCTCCGAACACTACTTTCAACCAATATTTACAGGACCCTATATTGAATGTGGGTGTAGCTGATAACCCACCAAATCCTTTTGCGGTGGAGGGTACTTTTTCATCCATCACTAATGCCAACCCTTTCTTTGGCATCCCAACTCCTTGTTTGGGCGAGTCTTCCCAGGGAAATGGGTACATTAGAGATTTTTTCAGCTCTCAATCCTTAGTGAACAACAACATGAATGATTTTCATGGCCACCAAAGTAGCCAATTCATATGGGATTTTGAACAGAAAGTTGTGGTTCAAACTGCGATTGATTATTCTTCTTCTTCTTCCCAGCTCTCTCACCCACCATCACCAATTTATGATGAGTTCATATCAATGTTGAGGGCAAGGTTTAAAGATGAGGTTGCAATTATCAATGGAACTGGTCATCGGAATACCGATGATGATAATGGTGGTCATAGAAGGCAGAATTACCGGAGGGTAGAATGGTGCGACACCCTAAAACCCGGTGTCACATGGTTACCCGTTGCGGAAAAGAAACTTATTAAAAATGCTGGTTGCCTTCGAAAAAAATAACCTTTTATATAAGGTTACTGAAAAAGGGTACTCATTTTTTTTAAAGCAGTTAAGAAAAGGTGATGAACATTCAGAACATGAAAATCAACATCACACATGTAGATACAACTGTCCCACTTGGGATCTTAGGTTTGATTACAAAATAGGCCTTGTCGAATTGGCCAACATACACTGAAACAGCTACTGAAGAAATAGGTAAAAAGATAACATCAAACTGGGAATAGGGAATTGGGTACAAGACTCAAAAGATGGTTCTAAAAGCCTAGGGACTATCGGGACAACTCCAAAAGCCAACAAACGATCTACCCATGCCTCCTGCATGCAGAGTGACCACAGACGTTACCCTCAGACGAGATATCAGTTGCCGGATCAATAATGTCACCGCCATCGTCGATAGGGACGTCATCATCGCTCCCTCGTGTATAGTCCAATTCCCCGTCGACCCAGCGTGTTCAAATACCTCGCTCCTCGAGCTCGTCAGTGCCAAGTGAACGTCCGGATCCATCTAAGAGCACGCGCATTCCCGATACAAGAAGAAAAGAACAGAACATACAGTTGTGCAAGAGTGAGATACCGTTATAAGATATATCCCACAACAACCATATACATGATACATACATCACAGAATCATATAAGCAGTTAAATCATGCACATACATAGCATGACAGTGTTATATCAAAGGGTCTCAAACCCGCACAGTCAACCTTTGAAAATATGCATGGCACTTCAATATCAGGCTCTAACTTAATCTCATGAGATATCAACACCATTTTCCACTAGAGAAGAATTAGAGTTGGTCAATCTCTAGCCCACCGGGCAATTGCCTCCATACCCTCATGCATTTAAGGTGTCAGGACGAGCAACATCACATGTGCCTCTGAACTCGTTTTACAAGGAAAGACTCCCAGATACCACCTTGTACCTGATATATATGAAAGCACGTCTGCCTGGGGAAATGCACATGAGAAAATGTTTTATTTAAAATGTTTTCTTTGTGTTCATTCTTTTTCGCTGTCGCAGCTCAAAGCTAACGACTTAATCATCATTTCCCCATCACTTGAAAGATTAAAATCATAGGACACACAGTCCGAATGCTCAATCACAATGCTCGAGACTGATGCCGCAGTCAAGGGTTGTGATCGTAGAAAACAACATTCACCTTTAACAATGTTCATCACAACGTGGTTAGGACACACAATCCACAACAACGTGATTAGGACACACAGTCCACAACAACGTGATTAGGACACACAGTCCACCACAACGAAATCTGAACGCACTGTCCTCAATTTCGAGAACTGGACCCTCAGTCCAGAAACATCATGAATAGGACTCATGACCCCGAATTAACACTGATCCAAGATCACGTGCGTATAACTGAATACTAGAGGCGACGTCTCGCGTACTAGATTCTCTTTCTTAAGTACTTATTTTTCGTTCAGTGAAAATCAAATTCAAAACCGAATCCTCGATAACCTATCCAAGCTATCGGAAAGTTTCTAAAACATTTAGCAGAAAACCTTTCCTTTGAAAATCTTTTGTAAAGCATCTTTGAAATACTTTTATCTTTGAAAATCCCCAATAGGATATTGCCAAATAATCTTGATAGTTTTCACTTGAAGACACATAGTTCGAAAAGGATTTTTCTCTTGTATAACAATAGTTTATCAAAACCATTTCAACATTTATAATAAGTACTTTAAGTTAATGAGCTTTTGGAAAAGAACACCAATCCCTTCGTCTTCAAAGCTTATTAAGGTTTTTAATCCTTATGACAGTTGAGCACAGATACAAGTCTGGCTTAGCAAACTTTCAATCAACAGCTGTATATATTATCAGTTCAATGCTAATATCACAACTGAAAGCAGTTCATCACATATATGCATTATAACATTTAGAGCAAGTACAATTCAACATCAGATAATAGCATAACAGTTCAAGTACATTAGATAACCAAGTAAGCTCAATCAACATATAAATATATAGTTAAACACCTACACACATGCATACGGTTATTGAATATCTTTAGGAAATCCCCTCTTACCTTCCGTGAAGGTAAGGAGATTAGATGCTTGGAGAGGTAAACCACGAACGTCCTTGTTTCCTCCGCGATGAAAGTCTAAAGTTATGAACACAAAATCACAAGTTAAAATCAAACAAGAACACTAAACCACGAGGTAAAGGTTCGGCCAAGACTAGTTCTTAGGGTTAGAGATTCCCGAAAATTATACAACTCATGGATTTGTGATCCTTAAGTGTTAGGAGTTCATAAACAATGATCTTTTAACAAAGTTGAATTAAAAATCCCACTAAGTACTTGACTTAGGTTTTCGGCCAAGCATAGATAAATAGGCTAGGAATTTATAAAGTTTCCAATCTCTTTAGGTTAGCATCCATACATAGTGAGGAGCTTGAAACCATGGTCATTTTGGAAAATGGAAAAATCAAATGTCTTAGACCATGAACTCCTAGGTTCGGCCTTAACTAGTTTGTGAGGTTAGAGAACTTTAAATCATCCAATCTTTTGGACATAGCATCCTTTAACATAAAGGAGCTTTAATCCATAATCATCTTGGAAAACAAAATAAAATAACACCTCCTAGGTCAAATGTTACATTCGGCCATCATAGGAAACTAAAGCAAGAAAATATTTTAACTTTCCAATCACTTAGACATAGCATCCTTTAACATAAGGAGCTTTTTAGTCCATGATCACTTTGGAAAACAAAACTCAACATCTTCGCCATAACCATTGAAGGTTTTGGCCTTAACAAGAAATAGGGGTTAGAAATCTTCAAACTTTTCAATCTCTTGGATCTAGCATCCTCCTATATCAAGGAGTCTTAATCCTTGATCATTTTGGAAATTAAAACTTAAACAACATAGCCTTAAAACTCATTGGTTTTGGTCTTTACATAAAAATAGATAAAAAATCTTTAAACTTTCCAATCACTTAGACATATCATCCTTTAACATAAAGGAGCCTTGGTCCATGATCATTTTGAAAAAACAAATCTTTAAACTTTCCAATCACTTAGACATAACATCCTTTAACATAAAGGAGCCTTGGTCCATGATCATCTTGGAAATGAAACTCAAATACAAACTCATACTTGTAAAAGTTGAAACAAGATCCATCTAAACCATATACATGGTTTTGGCCTCCTTAGAAAGAAGAGGTTAGGAAACTTTGTTTTACACAACCTTTTAGTATGTGATAGTATGAGTAAATACAAGAATATAGAAAGTGGTTTCAACTCAAAAGGAGTTTTCTACCATTTTGAAGAGATTTTAGAAGTTTGTAAGCTTAAAGGAAACTTAAAGCAAAACTATGAACATAAAGACAATAACTTGAAAAATAAACAACAGAGGATCATTACCATCAATAATATGAAGAACTTTGATGAAGAACTTAAAGTAAAAATCTTGATAAAAATGTAAACTTTGTAAGAAAAGAAGAAGAAGAAGAAAGGTAGTAAAGTGAAAATGTGAGAAAATGGAGGAAAGTGATGAATGGTGGAAATTAAGGGTATTTATAGAGTATGAGGGAGGGGGTCACGGTTTTGAGGGGAAAGAAGAAGAAAGAAGAGAAGAAAGAAGAAGAAAGAAGGTGGGTTGCTTGTAGAGAGGATAAAGAGTTAAGGTGATGTGATGTGATTGGAGAGAGAAAGATGAAAAAGTAAGATTTTGAAATAAAGTCAAGATTCACTTTTTCTTAGGTGTGTCATAGCCTTCACATCAAGTCACTCCATGTCACTTCATCCTCTTGATACTCTGCTCCATTGCGTATCAGATGACTTCCCCGATCGTATTTCCCGACGATTTCGCCTGGGAAATCCCTAAGATTTTGGCCCCGAACAAGATTTTTCGAAAAACTCCAAACCCACATAAAACATCATAAAAACATCAACCGTCTCGTTCACGAATTAAAATTTTGTCTCTAGCTCAGTCAACTTGTACCGACAGTGAGAACCCAGACCGGTTTTCGTCTGAATTTTCGATTGAAAATTTTACTGTGACTTCATACGGTAAAACAACACAAGAAAATGATTTTATTTTAAATAAAATCATCCTATGGATTTTATAAAAAATAAATACATTAAAGCATGTATTTACTGATAAAGAAGCGTACGAAAAACAGGGTGTTACAACTCTACCCCTCTAAAAAGAATTTCGTCCTCGAAATTACGTACCTTGAAATAACTCAGGGTATTGCAACTTCATCTTGTCCTCAGCTTCCCACGTTGCTTCTCCGGTTGTCTCATTCCAGATGACTTTGACCAAAGGAATTTGCTTACCTCCGAGCTGCTTTGTCATCCTATCCGCGATTCGTGCCGGCGAAGTCACAAAGGACAGGTTCTCTTTTAACTATACTTTATCGGGCTTTATGATATGTGATGGATCACGAATGTATTTTCTCAACTGAGAGACATGAAAAAAATCATGGATATTGGAAAGAAAGGGTGGTAAAGATATTTTATAAGCTGCTGGACCTACACGACGAAGAATTTGGTAGGGTCCAATGAAATTGGGTGTAAGCTTTCTGGACTTTAGTACTCTGCCAATCCTAGTCGTTGGCGTGACTCTCAAGAATACATGTTTGCGTTCCTCAAACTCTAGAGGTCGTCGTCTCTTGTCCGCGTAGCTTTTCTGTCGGCTCTGAGTAGTCCTCATTTTCTCCTGGATCATCTTCACCTTTTCTGTTGTTTGTTGCATGAAGTCAGGACCCAACAGCAAACTCTCACCATCCTGGTACCAACACAAAGGCATCCGGCATCGTCGACCATACGGGGCTTCATAAGGTGCAATTCCAATGCTTGAATGGAAACTATTATTGTAGGTGAATTCTATCAACGGTAGGGACTCGTCATCCTCCAAAACACAAGCTCTCAACAAGTCCTCTAGTGACTGGATTGTCCTTTCTGTTTGTCCATCCGTCTGCGGATGATATGCAGAACTCAATCTGAGTTTCGTTCCAAGCAATTTTTATAAACTCTGCCAAAACCTCGATGTAAATCGCGGGTCTCGGTCTGAAACAATGCTTGAAGGCACACCATGCAGTCTAACAATCTCTCCGACGTACAGTTGGGCTAACTTCTCCATAGAGTATCTCATATTGATTGGCAAAAAGTGAGATGACTTGGTCAGTCGGTCCACTATTACCCATATAGCCTCATACCCCTTCTTAGTCCTTGGTAAACTGGTCACGAAATCCATTGAGATTCCATCCCATTTCCATTCTGGAATATCTAAAGACCGTAACATTCCTGATGGTCTCTGGTGTTCCAATTTGGCTTTCTGACATACCAAACAAGAAGCGACGTATTCCATCACATCTCTCTTCATCCCATACCACCAATACAACTTCTTAAGATCTTGATACATCTTTGTGGCCCCTGGGTGCATACTCAACCTGCTCTTATGAGCCTCTTCTAAAATTAACTTTCTCAGCTCAACATCATCAGGTACACAGATTCTCTTGCCAAACCTCAAGATTCCATCTGTTCCTTCTCTAAATTATGACAGAGCTCCTTGACGTACTAAGTCTCTTTCTGTCTGTAGATACTGATCAGTCTCTTGCTTCTCCTTTATCTGCTCCATTAATCCATTTGACACGGTGGTCCTGTTCAGACACAGTTTTCCTGGTGTGCTTTCCACTAACAAACTTAGATCTCGGAATTGTTCCAGTAATTCCTGCTCTTTAACCATCATCATTGATGCGTGAACTGTCTTCCTGCTCAAGGCATCAGCCACTACATTCGCCTTTCCAGGGTGATACTGTAGTTGAAAGTCATAATCCTTTAGGAATTCTAACCAAC
Organism: Sophora flavescens; assembly: GCA_030762895.1. Taxonomy (NCBI): domain Eukaryota; kingdom Viridiplantae; phylum Streptophyta; class Magnoliopsida; order Fabales; family Fabaceae; genus Sophora; species Sophora flavescens. Next base: position 10,603,488 of record CM061062.1, on the reverse strand, counting down.
GTCTCTGACGCATATTCAACTCCTTCTGATTAAACAGGTACCTCAAGCTCTTATGGTCACTGAAAACATTAAAAGTAGCCTCATACAAGTAATGTCTCCAGATTTTTAAAGCAAAGACCACAGCAGCCAGTTCTAAATCGTGCGTCGGATAGTTCCTCTCATGAATCTTCAACTGCCTCGAAGCATAAGCTACAACTTTCTGACTTTGCATCAGCACACAACCCAAACCTTGATGCAACCTCAAAAGATTCCTTGGGATCAGGTAGGATCAATACCGGTGAGGTTGTCAACCTCCTTTTCAGCTCTTGGAAGCTTCTCTCACAGGCTTCTGTCCACACGAATGCTTGGTCCTTACGCGTCAACTGGGTGAAAGGTCCTACAATCTTGGAAAATCCTCCAATGAACCTCTGGTAGTAGCCAGCCAAACCCACAAAACTACAGATTTCTGTTGTCGTTGTCGGCCTCTCCCATTCAAAAATAGCCTCGACCTTCGTTGGATCCACAACGATTCCTTTGCGGGATATTACGTGCCCCAAGAATTGAACTTGATCCAACCAAAATTCACACTTCTCTGGTTTCGCATAGAGCTGTTTCTCTTTCAGGATCTGAAGAACAATGCTAAGATGTTCAGCATGAGTCTCCTTGTCCGGAGAATATATTAGAATGTCATCAATGAAGACGACTACGAACTGATCCAAAAAGGGACGAAAGACCTATTCATATAGTCCATGAATATAGCAGGTGCATTCGTCACTCCAAACGGCATCACCAAATACTCATAATGCCCATAGCGTGTTTGAAATGCTATCTTAGGAACATCTTCTGCTTTTACTCGTATCTGGTGGTATCCTGACCGTAGATCTATCTTTGAAAACACTGTCGCACCACGTAACTGATCCATAAGATCATCTATCCTTGGAAGAGGATATCTGTTTTTAATCGTGACCTTGTTTAACTGACGAAAGTCCACACACAACCTAGAAGTTCCATCTTTCTTCTTTACTAGCAGGACTGGAGCTCCCCACGGTGAAACACTAGGTCGTATAAACTCTTTCCTCATCAGCTCCTCAAGTTGGTCCTTCAAGGTTTCTAACTCTGATGGCGAGATGCGATATGGTGCCATGGATATTGGTCCAGTGCCTGGAATCATATCAATCGCGAACTCGATCTCCCGAATAGGTGGCAATCCAAGTACATCCTCAGGGAAAACCTCCAGAAACTCTCGAACGACAGGTACGGATTCCAAGTCAAACTCTCTCTCGACGTCTAAGGAAAACAACAGCATGTAACCTTGAGCTCTTTCTTTCAAAGAAGCTCTTACCTGACTAGCAGATAAAAATCCAGAAATCTCCTCCCTAAAGATTAAGGTTTTCTGAGCACAGTCTATTAAGATATGATAGAAAGATAACCAATCCATGCCTAAGATTACATCTAACTGTACTAAAGGCAAACAGATCAAGTCTACAAGGAAATGTCTATTCTGAACGATGATAGGACAATTTAAACAAATAGAATTAACAGTCACAGGTTCAACAGTTGGGGTAGAAACAATAAGATTATATGGCAAGGAAGAAACAGGCAAGTCTAGAATTTTCACACGATCCATCGAAATAAAAGAATGAGTTGCACCTGAATCGAAAAGTACAGACAAAAGATTACCAGCAATGTCGTACTTACCTTGCACAAGATCATCGGAGTTCGATGCCTCAGCACCACTCATGGTATACACTCTTCCCTTAACGGTTGGCTTGTTTACTCTGGCATGGTTGACAGAATGCCCCCTCTTCGGTGCACGACACTCCTTTCCCAAGTGTCCCACGCGGTCACAGTTGTTACACTTGTAATCCTTCTTCGGGCAAGCATTGGCCAGGTGGCTCGGATCTCCACACCTGAAACATCTCCTTTCTTGGCCTTGATCGTTGTTTCTCTGGCCTCCACTTCCTGTCCCCGAAACACTAGGACGAGCTTGTTGTTTCTGGTTGTAGCTAGATGCCTGGTGATACGGCTTCCTCTGGTTCTACTTCCATTTTGAATTCTGGCCTTGATTCTGGCTCTTAGGACGAACAGGTCCTCCTGTGCTTCCCTTGTTATCCCTTCCTCTGCGCATCATCTCAATTTTCCGACACTTTTCCACTAGTGCTTGGAAGTTCCTGATCTCCAATGGCAATACCGATTCTTTAATCTCGAAGCGTAGACCGGCTTCAAACTGCTCACACTTCCATTCCTCACTGGGATTGTCTTGAAAGAAACAGAAATACTTGGCAAGGGTTTCAAACCTCGCGGCATACTCCCCTACTGTTAGGTCCCGCTGACTCAGCCTCATGAACTCTTGTTCCTTCTCTTTCCGGGCACTCTGAGGAAAGTATTTGTCTAGAAACTTGCCACGAAATACTCCCCAGGTGATCACCTGGTGCTCAGCCTCCAACAACTGCCTGATGCCCTTCCACCAGTACTCAGCATCGCCCAATAGCTGGAACACGGAATAGGGCACCTTAGATTCCTCTGGAGTGTGTACCAGATCGAAGATCTTCTCTAGTTCCTGAATCCAAAGTTCAGCCTTTATTGGATCCACGTCTCCATCAAACCGCAATGGATTCTGACGTCGGAAAGCGTCCAGATGCCTTCCCTCTGCAGCTTGTTCTGCCCTCTGTCCCACATGGTTCTTTGTGTTCATTCTTTTTCGCTGTCGCAGCTCAAAGCTAACGACTTAATCATCATTTCCCCATCACTTGAAAGCTTAAAAGAATAGGACACACATTCCGAATGCTCAATCACAACGCCCGAGATCGATGCCGCAGTCAAGGGTTGTGGTCGTAGAAAACAACATTCACCTTTAACAATGTTCATCACAACGTGGTTAGGACACACAGTCCACAACAACGTGATTAGGACACACAGTCCACAACAACATGATTAGGATACACGGTCCACCACAACGAAATCTGAACGCACTGTCCTCAATTTCGAGAATTGGACCCTCAGTCCAGAAACATCATGAATAGGACTCATGGCCCCGAATTAACACTGATCCAAGATCACGTGCGTATAACTGAATACTAGAGGCGACGTCTCGCGTACTAGATTCTCTTTCTTAAGTACTTATTTTTCGTTCAGTGAAAATCAAATTCAAAACCGAATCCTCGATAACCTATCCAGGCTATCGAAAAGTTTCTAAAACATTTAGGAGAAAACCTTTCCTTTGAAAATCTTTTGTAAAGCATCTTTGAAATACTTTTATCTTTGAAAATCCCCAATAGGATATTACCAAATAATCTTGAAAGTTTTCACTTGAAGACACATAGTTCGAAAATGATTTTTCTCTTGTATAACAATAGTTTATCAAAACCATTTCCACATTTAAAACAAGTACTTTAAGTTAATGAGCTTTTGGAAAAGAACACCAATCCCTTCGTCTTCAAAGCTTATTAAGGTTTTTAATCCTTATGACAGTTGAGCACAGACACAAGTCTGGCTTAGCAAACTTTCAATCAACAACAATATATATTATCAGTTCAATGCTAATATCACAGTTGAAAGCAATTCATCACAGATATGCATTATAACATTTAGAGCAAGTACAGTTCAACGTCAGATAATAGCATAACAGTTCAAGTACATTAGATAACCAAGTAAGCTCAATCCACATATAAATATCCAGTTAAACACCTACACACATGCATACAGTTATTGAATATCTTTAGGAAATCCCCTCTTACCTTCCGTGAAGGTAAGGAGATTAGATGCTTGGAGAGGTAAACCACGAACGTCCTTGTTTCCTCCGCGATGAAAGTCTAAAGTTATGAACACAAAATCACAAGTTAAAATCAAACAAGAACACTAAACCACAAGGTATAGGTTCGGCCAAGACTAGTTCTTAGGGTTAGAGATTCCCGAAAATTATACAACTCATGGATTTGTGATCCTTAAGTGTTAGGAGTTCATAGACAATGATCTTTTAACAAAGTTAAATTAAAAATCCCACTAAGTACTTGACTTAGGGTTTCGGCCAAGCATAGATAAATAGGCTAGGAATTTCTAAACTTTCCAATCTCTTTAGGTTAGCATCCATACATAGTGAGGAGTTTGAAACCATGGTCATTTAGGAAAATGGAAAAATCAAATGTCTTAGACCATGAACTCTTAGGTTCGGCCTTAACAAGTTTGTGAGGTTAGAAATCTTTAAATCATCCAATCTTTTGGACATAGCATCATTTAACATAAAGGAGCTTTAATCCATAATCATCTTGGAAAACAAAATAAAATAACACCTCCTAGGTCAAATGTTACATTCGGCCATCATAGGAAAATAAAGCAAGAAAATATTTTAACTTTCCAATCATTAGACATAGCATCCTTTAACATAAGGAGCTTTTTAGTCCATGATCACTTTGTAAAAAAAAAACTCAACATCTTTGCCATAACCATTGATGGTTTCGGCCTTAACAAGAAATAGGGGTTAGAAATCTTCAAATTTTCCTATCTCTTGGGTCTAGCATCCTCCTATATCAAGGAGTCTTAATCCATGATCATTTTGGAAATTAAAACTTAAACAACATAGCCTTAAAACTCATTGGTTTTGGTCTTTACATAAAAATAGAGTAAAAATATTTAAACTTTCCAATCACTTAGACATAGCATCCTTTAACATAAAGGAGCCTTGGTCCATGATCATTTTGGAAAACAAATCTTTAAACTTTCCAATCACTTAGACATAGCATCCTTTAACATGTTAAAGGAGCCTTGGTCCATGATCATCTTGGAAAACAAATCTTAAAACTTTCCAATCACTTAGACATATCATCCTTTAACATAAAGGAGCCTTGGTCCATGATCATCTTGGAAATGAAACTCAAATACAAACTCATACTTGTAAAAGTTGAAACAAGATCCATCTTAACCATATACATGGTTTCGGCCTCCTTAGAAAGAAGAGGTTAGGAAACTTTGTTTTACACAACCTTTTAGTATGTGATAGTATGAGTAAATACAAGAATATAGAAAGTGGTTTCAACTCAAAAGGAGTTTTCTACCATTTTTAAGAGATTTTAGAAGTTTGAAAGCTTAAAGGAAACTTAAAGCAAAACTATGAACATAAAGACAATAACTTGAAAAATAAACAACATAGGATCATTACCCTAAAAAATATGAAGAACTTTGATGAAGAAATTAAAGTAAAAAACTTGATAAAAATGTAAACTTTGTAAGAAAGAAGAAGAAGAAGAAAGGTAGTAAAGTGAAAATGTGAGAAAATGGAGGAAAGTGATGAATGGTGGAAATGAAGGGTATTTATAGAGTATGAGGGAGGGGGTCACGGTTTTGAGGGGAAAGAATAAGAAAGAAGAGAAGAAAGAAGAAGAAAGAAGGTGGGTTGCTTGTAGAGAGGATAAGGAGTTAAGGTGATGTGATGTGATTGGAGAGAGAAAGATGAAAAAGTAAGATTTTGAAATAAAGTCAAGATTCACTTTTTCTTAGGTGTGTCATAGCCTTCACATCAAGTCACTCCATATCACTTCATCCTCTTGATACTCTTCTCCATTGCGTATCAGATGACTTCCCCGATCGTATTTCTCGATGATTTCGCCTGGGAAATCCCTAAGATTTTGACCCCGAACAAGATTTTTCGAAAAACTCCAAACCCACACAAAATATCATAAAAACACTAACCGTCTCGTTCACGAATTAAAATTTTGTCTCTAGCTCAGTCAACATGTACTGGCAGTGAGAACCCAGACCGGTTTTCGTCTGAATTTTCGATTGAAAATTTTACCGTGACTTCATACGGTAAAACAACACAAGAAAATGATTTTATTTTAAATAAAATCATCCTCTGGATTTTATCAAAAATAAATATATTAAAACATGTATTTACTGATAAAGAAGCATACGAAAAACAGGGTATTACAAATGGGATGATGATGGCATCATTGCAAAGATCAAAGGATAGTGGACACTATAAGAGGACAAGTATATACAAATTTATGCAGAATTGCCTCTCTCTCTCTCTCATCTCCTTTTTTATTTTCAATTTTCACTTTGTTTTTCCTCTTTTGATTAATCTTCTCACCATATTTCAGGCTTGTTAATATGAAAAAAATGATGAATATTTAATTTGAATTTATGGTTTTGTAGGATTCTTAAGGAATTGGTGAATGAGCACGAGGAGAAGACATGGTCCCAAATTGCTAGGTCACTACATGGCAGGGTTGGGAAGAAATGTCGAGAGAGATGGCACAATCATCTCCGGCCAGATATCAGGGTTTCTTCCCTTTCCATTGTTACTTTCCATTACTATTTTTATTATACATGCATACATACAATTTTTTTTACACAATGATGACATCAAAAGTTAATTTGAACCGACTTAGGCGTTCATTTAATATATATTAAAAAATAACATACATATAAATATATATATATATATATATATATATATATATATTAAGTTAAGTCTATATTATATATGATTTAAGGCTATGAAATTAATTTTCTTAAAGAAATTATAAAATAAATTTATTTCTTGGTGACACGTGTTAGTAAAATACTAGCAATATGTCATAATATCTTCTTACGATTTAGTAGTCAGTTTCTGACATCAATTTGAAACGTGAATTTGGTGGTTCAATATTTGTTATGTTCTACTTGACAATGCATAATCATATTGAATAGTTCTTATTTTTATCTTCTCTAAATCAAACATGGTCAATAAAGGATCATTTAAGCATAAAGATTTTGTATAGTAAATGGTATGTTACTGTACAAGGTATAGCATGGGTGGTCTTTTCTTATATGTTCAATGAAATATTTTATATCTAATGCTCTTATTTCTTGATCTAATTGGAAATTATTTTAATTAAATTATTTAATTTGTTATGTGATATGACGTTACTAATTTGATCTCTAAGCCTATATTTGAAAAAAAAAATTAATCCATATCTCAGCATATAATGTACTGTGTATATATATATATATATGTTAAAAGAAGCAATATTACAGTAAAGGGACATAGAGAAGATGAAGAGAGAACAAAGGGGAATAGGAATGGCTGGTAGGGTTTCATTAGAATACAAAATGAGTCTCTTAGGTTACAATAGATAACAAAAGAAATAAATATAAATAGGCAACAAGCAAAAGACTATATTACCCATGAGACACAAATAAATAAATAATACTATATAATCTAACATCCCCCCTCAAACTCGCGATGCAACAATAGGAAGCATAGAGAGTTTGCTAATTAAGAAACGAAAGCTTGTAGTGGAATGCGACTTGGTGAACAAGTCAGCAATCTGCATGGAGGATGATACAAAGGGCAAAGTGATGGTTCCCTGCTGAAAATGATGTCTAGTGAAATGACAATCAATCTCAATATGCTTGGTGCGTTCATGAAAGACTGAGTTGCGAGTGATTTGTATGGCACTCATATTATCACAATACATAGGAGTGGGTGCAGAGGAGGAGACACCCATAGAGTCAAGTAACCAACGCAACCAAACAATTTTTGCAGTGGTGGATGCCATGGCACGATACTCAGCTTCCGTAGAAGATCGAGAAACAACTGCTTGCTTCTTACTCTTCCAAGAAATAAGAGAATCCCCTAGGAAAATGCAAAACCCTGTAGTAGATTTATGATCGGTGGAATCACCACCCCAATCTGCATCTGAGTAAGCACGCAATTCCAATGAAGAAGATGAAGGAAATAAGAGGCTCTGAAACTGAGTGCCCAAGATAACGAAGAATACGAAGAAAACATTGCCCAATGAACTGTAGTAGGAGAAGAAACAAACTGACTAACAACATGCACTGCATAAGCAATATCAGGCCTAGTAATGGTAAGATACACCAAGCTGCCAACAAGAGTACGATATAAAGAAGGGTCTGGTAAGGGGACACCATTAGATGAGACATATCGAGCATTAAGCTCAAGAGGGGTGTCTGCTGCCTTCGTATCAGAGAGACGAGCTTGTTCAAGAATGTTGCCAATATACTTAGATTGAGAAAGAAGGTAGCCTCGAGGAGAGTAGGCAACCTCAATCCCCAAAAAGTAACGAAGAGTACCCAAGTCTTTCATCTCAAATTGTCGGGCTAATTGGAGTTTCAAATCTATAATCCCATCAACATCATCCCCTGTAATAATCATGTCATCAACATATAGAGAGAGTAAGATACGAGCAGTTTCAACAATATGACGGTGTTTTCTTTCAGCAACTCCATTCTGTTCGGGAGTATCAATGCAAGAGGTTTGGTGAGAAGTCCCATCAAAGGCAAGTAATTCAGAAAATTTGTTGGAAGTATATTCACCACCTAGATCACATCTAAAGCACTTAATAACAGCATTATGCTGAGTTTTAACCAAAGCACGAAACATGTGATAAATGCTTAAAAAATCATAACGATGTTTCATAAGATAAACCCAACAATAACGAGTGCAATCATCAATGAAAGATACATAATATCTAGAACCACCTTTAGCAACAGTTGGGGATGGTCCCCATACATCAGAATGGATCAAGTCAAAAGGTACAACCGAAGTTGAGACACTTTTACAGAAAGGCAAAGCATAAAATTAGCAAGTTTGCAACCACAACAATCAGAAATATCATTAGTTTGCAACTTTCCTAAAGCTCCTGTAGAAGCCAGGTATTTCAAGCGGGAAGAAGAAACATGACCAAGACGAGGATGCCATAAATAAAAACTAGAAGAAGAGGAGGTCAAATGAAAAGATGCCAAGTCAGCACTAGCAGCTGCAACATCTGGAGCTCTTAGCTCATTCAAAACATAAAGTCCTCCCCTGTCTACGGCCTGTCCCAATCAGCCTCTAGGATTGCAAATCCTGCACATAACAAGAAGTGGAAGAAAATAAAATTGAGTAACCAGAATCACATAATTGACTAACAGAAATAAGACTAACACGTAATTTAGGAACATAGCAAACATCTGGAATGGACAAATGAGACGTGGAAACAGACCCAGTGCCTGCTACTAGCAGAGGGGTTCCATTAACAGTTATGATTGGTATAGATGAAATAGGATATAAGGACACAAAAGAGTTTAAATCAGATGACATATGATGACATGCTCCAGAGTCAAGGATCCATAAGGATGAGGATATACCTGATGAGCTAGAGGAGGACAAACCTATATTGGAATGGGCAAACATAGCAGACATGGCAGATGGTTGTGTGGAAAGAAACCTCTGAAATTGCTCAGCAAGATCAGCTGAAGGACTAGAGAGAGATGTGCTCTCATCAGACGGAGGAATAACTGCATTAGTATTAGGTGCTGGAGGCCTGAAGTGCTTGATGTTTCGTTGGTTAAACTGACTTGGAGGTCTCCATTGAGAAGGTTGCTGTGTTTGTTGTGGCTTGTTCAACAATTTTGGACATTGGGCTTTCCAATGGCCTTTATTCTTGCAGAAGCTACACTCATCATAACCAACCTTTCCATAAGATTTGCCTTTATTTGAAGGAACAGCAAAAACAGATAAATTAGGATTGGGGAGGATCCCTTTGTCAACATTCCCTTTATCAGATTGAGACTTGAGACGGATTTCTTCAGCTAACAACTCATTAACCACCGAATCAACAGTTGGGAGAGGATTGCGGTGTAGAATGGATCCACGAATCCCCTCAAAATCATCCCGAAGAGCCATCAAAAGTTGAACTAGGCGTTGTTCTTCTCTACGATCAGTGTACGCTTTGAAAGCTTGTAATTCTGAAGATTTAGTAAGAGCCAATTGATCCCAAAGGTTGGACATAGTTGAATAGAATTCTTGGATGCTCATGTTGTTTTGTTGAAGAGCCCGAATATCAATCTCCAGCTGGTATTGCTTAGCAAAATTGGATTGCACATACAACCTTTTCAAATGATCCCAGACTTCCTTGACTGTTTCATATTTTGCTAATTGAATGCCTATTGACCGCGAGACAGAATTATTAATCCATGTAATGATCTTCAAATTATTTGCTTCCCAGGATTCCAGTTTAGTTGCATATTTTCCATCTTTGTTATCTTTTGGTTTCTCAGAGGTTCCAGAAACATAGCCCCACATTCTCTTGCCTTTCAAAAAATTCTTCAACACATAACTCCAATATGAATAATTTTGCCCATTCAATTGTACACTAATAGATTGAAGAGAATCATCTTTTTCACTGGCCATTGCTACTATTATAAAATGCCCAATATACCAATAAACACAAACAATGAAGAAAAATAGGAAAAACCCGGTTACTGCAAATGGGTCATACTGGAAGAACAAATTTTGGATGGCAAAGAAAGGGACACTTCATATCCATGTTGTACCATAAAGGTGCAATCCAAATTCATGTGCCAATTGATGGAAAGAAGACCAGATTCAATAAGTCCAGCAAAAAGAAAAATAACATATGGATACAATCGAACGATACCTCGGCGATAAAAAAGAATTCAAAACACTGGAACAAGGACTTTTGGTGCAAAATGATGGCTATTAGAGCAATAGTCCAAACGGTGGAACAGTGGCTTCATGAAAAAGTGCAAAATGATGGCATTTAGTGCAATAAGTCCAAACGGTGGAACAGGGCCCCAATCTTCTTCGATTAAAAAACATAAATCTCTTCACTCTGTTTCTTCCAAGCGGTGGATGGAATAAACCTTGCTCGTGATACCATGTTAAATATGTTTGGATCTCACTCCCAAAAGCTAGCTCAAAGGATGAGGGTGCCCAAGCATACATAAGCATTGCACAGCCCAGGAACCTTGACAATGTGGGACTCAAATGTAACTTCAATATGTTAAATATGTTTGGATCTCACTCCCAAAAGCTAGCTCAAAGGATGAGGGTGCCCAAGCATATATAAGCATTGCACAGCCTAGGAACCTTGACAATGTGGGACACAAATGCAACTTCAATACCCACCCTCACGCACGGCGTGGGTCTGGGTCCAATTCCCACATTGCCTGCAAAATCCGGCTTTGATACCATGTTAAAAGAAGCAATACTACAGTAAAGGGACATAGAGAAGATGAAGAGAGAACAAAGGGGAATAGGAATGGCTGCTAGGGTTTCATAATTAATACAAAATGAGTCTCTTAGGTTACAATAGATAACAAAAGAAATAAATATAAATAGGCAACAAGCAAAAAACTATATTACCCATGAGACATAAATAAATAAATAAATAAAACTATATAATCTAACAAAAAAAAAAAATATATATAAAGCATTTTGCATAAACTTTAATATTGTAAAAATTAATTCTCATAGGCACCATATAATAATGTAAAACTTTAATCAATATTCCATTTTTCCGACATATTTTCTGGAACGATCAGTTCACACGTTCAGTCAATTTTTATCAATTACTATCATTCATGTGTTATTTTCCGTTTCTTGATTGTTATTAAATTTTAATTTAATTATTTATTAATATTTTTTTATATTCAATTCAATTTATTATTTTTATAAGAAATACAAGAATTTATATGTTCAGCTAGTTTTTGTCTTTATTTTTCATTTATGTTGCATAAGATATTTAGTTACATCCTTTTTTATTCTTTTTAAACATGATTTTATAGCAATTGTTTTTTTGAAAATTTCTTTATGACATCTACTAATATAGGACCACACAATATAATAACATACAACTTTAATCAATATTCCATTTTTCTAGCATATTTTCTGGAACGATCGGTTTATAGGTTTAGTAAAATCTTGTAAGTTTCTACTATTCATACACTATTCTCCATTTCTTGATTGTTGTTAAATTTTCATTTAATCATTTATTTATACCTTTTTATATTCCATTCACTTTATTATTTATATTTGAAATACATGAATTTATATGTTCAGCTAGTTGTTGCCTATATTTGTCATTTATGCCCAATATTTACTGGATAATAATTTTATTTTATTTATTTAATGGTATAATTTTACTTATTATTTTTATCCATAAGTCTAATTGATATTTTTTTCACCCATATTCCAGTTTATAGTGCAGAATAAGTAAAATATAGTTTGTGTTACTTTATTGGTATACATAAATATAAAAATTTTTTTTGCCAAAGACTAGGTGCATCCATTTTTGTTTTTTTAAAACAAGATTTTCTAGCAAAAAATTTCTTAATTTTCTTTTATGACATCTATTCTTATAGGCACCACACAATATAATATGGAAAACTTTAATCAATATTCCATTTTTCCGGCATGTTTTATGGGACAATTAGTTTACATATTCAATCAAATCTTGTCAGTTTTTACCATTCATATACGTTATTTTTTGTTTCTTGATTGTAATTAATCTTTTCATTTTTTTCATTTCGTAATACTTTTTGTGTGTTTGTTCAACTAGTTTTTGTCAATATTTATATATTTATGTCCAATATTTACTAGATCTTAATTGTATTTTACTTATTTAATTTTTTAGTGGTATAATATTTCTGATTTTTTTTTTTAATCTCTAAGCCTGTGCTTGAGAATTTCCCTTCCATATTACATACATATATATGAAGACATATGCACATCACTTTGGTGGTAGCAGCAGGGCATGAATGTGCTATATATTTTTTCCCTTCATTATTCTCAATCTAATTTCTCATTTCCATACATTTTTGCTTTCTATTAATAATGTAGAAGGACTCATGGACCACAGAGGAAGACATTGAACTGATCAAAGCCCACCAAGAAGTTGGAAACAAATGGACTGAAATTGCAATAAGAGAATGCCAGGCCGACCCAAGAACACTATCAAGAACCATTGGAACGCGACCAAGCACCGCAGACACTACAGAAAGCCTAAGAAGCCCAATGTTTCTGATGGGTCACTCCTCAAAACTTATATCAAAATGCTCACTGCAACTGATATAACTGCAAAACACCTAAAGAAGTCCATTAATAGGAGGATCAATGTGGTTGGGGGTGATCAATCATCAGATGATGACACTGATTCTGAAGATTGCAATGCTGAGGAGCTTGGTCAAGAGAATGAGGAGCTTGGTTTGAGTTTTGGGCAGAACAATGTGTTCAATGCAAGTGGAAATGGTGGCAGGTTCCCTCCAAATCAGTTCAACAATAATCATGTTGCTCATGCTTATGCCAATGGAACAACAAATGGTTCAGTGGTAATCGTGAAGAGATTGAAGGCTCCGAAATGAAGAAGGAAATGGATTATCTCATGGAGATTGTGAGTGCACAGCATTAAGTAAGGGACATGCATGGTTAAGTGTGTTATGCACTTATGCCTTTGATCAGATCAGTACTATATTTGTTAATTTCTCTAATTCGTACTAGTTTGTTTCTGGCTGGACATCATGGTCTTGTAACTATGTCGGGTTGTTATTATGTTATCTTGTTTGCCTTCTGTATGCATGTTTTTTAGTATGTTTATGACTGTATGTTCGTTTTATCTACATCTAGATGACTAGGACTATGACTTGTATGTCCAACTTTAATCAAGTATAAACTTTTGAGTCTATGAACTCTTGGTCAAGGTTTTAAATTGTGGTTGTGTTGCGTCGGTCTCAATTGTGGATAATTGATGGAAAATACGATCGTAATTGTGATCGCGTTTTGGTTTCGGAGACCTCCGAAACCAAAATGTAGCGACCTCAATCGCGGTTGCAGGCCTTTGTCTAATAGCTTGCTCTTGTCTACAAATGCCTTTATCAAATATATATGGAGTACTACCTTATGTGTTCATATTTTGAGATTCTTTATGCAATCATTATGGAAATCTCTTACTTATAGCTAGGGATGTAAACGGGTCGGTGTGGGTACGGGTAGTAGCCCCGACTACCCGTCCCATTGGATGAATTTTATACTTGTCCCCGTCCCATATTTGTCCGGATATCTATCTTGCCGATTTTAAACAAATTTATCAATATTTGCAGGTATCCAAAAATTTAAATTCCTCACAAAATTATTGAATATTAGATTAATTTTTTTTATTCAAACAACCCTATCTCGACATCATTCACACATAAGCATTAATCCAAAAGCAATAATCCATAATACAGTAATTGAAGAAAGTAACAATATTTAAAACAATGATCCATATGGCTTGGGAATGATAGGTTTTTTCGCCGTACGGCTTGGGAAGAAAGTAATAATATTTAACAAAATTTGGTTTTTTGCCAGCTTTACTGTTTGTCGTACACTGGTGCCCTCTTTTTGTGGGGCTAGCATTTAGTTCTGAGCGCCCTCTATGGTGGACCAAGTTTATGGAAGGGCTTTCCAAATCATCCAAGTTCGTGGCTGGGACTGCCACTGGTCATGATTCAGTCTGCCACTTGGTCTGTACGGAAGAAGGGGCCTCCTCATGCTCTAGCTTGCAAGCATTGGTGGCTTGCATATGGAGGATGATGCTTCTTCCGGCATTATCCACTCCTCTATAAGTACCAAAGAAAACCAATATCTTGAATTTTCCTTTTTTAGGTACAAAATGCTGGGTTCTCAGCCCCAACTCCAATTCAGGCACAGTCATGGCCCATTGCTCTTCAAAGTAGAGATATAGTTGCCATTGCTAAAACAGGTTCATGAAAAAATTTGGGGTATTTAATACCAGCATTTATGCACATCAACCGCTGTGGTAGACTGGTAGTAACTCCAAATTGGGCCCTACTGCGTTGGTACTGTCCCCAACAAGGGAGTTGGCAACACAAATACAAGATGAAGTTGTGAAGTTTGGGAAATCATTAAGGATTTCTTGTGTAGTAAGTAATTTTTCTTGGTTTTTTTTTTTTATATTTTATGAATGATGATTATTTTAAATAATTTCATTTATGTCTTGCTTTCAGAATCATCCATTAGTATGAGCATCATGGGAAACTATTATAGCACTCGTCAAATTTGAGAATGTGAAATCAATATTGTTTAAAGCATCATCCTTAATTGGATTGCATGTTGTAATAGGTTCCTTATATATTTCTCTCCATTATTATGTTCTACCAACTTGTATTGTGTTAATATATTTTTTTTTGTTGAGATATTCGTTATCGGAATACATATATAACCTTGTGTCAAACCGATCTAGAGAAAAACTAGCTGCAGCTTAGTGTCTTGGATTTGCTTGCTGTTGCTCATTAGTAAATTTTGTTTTTCTTTTTGGCTAGTGTTTGTATGGAGGAGCACCAAAGGGTCCACAATTGAGAGACATTGATCGTGGAGCAGATATTGTGGTAGCCACTCCTGGCCGCTTGAACGATATTCTTGAGATGAGGAGAATTAGTCTTAATCAGGACTTTTGCCTTGTGCTTGATGAGGCAGACATGATGTTGGACATGGGTTTTGAACCTCAAATTAGGAAGATTGTGAATGAGGTGCCCGTCTGCAGGCAAACTCTCATGTATACTGCAACATGGCCTAAGGAGGTTAGGAAAATTGCAGCTGATCTGCTGGTCAATCCTGTACAGGTCAACATAGGCAATGTAAATGAGCTTGTTGCTAACAAGTCCATCACTCAGGTTTGATATCTACTGATGGTATATTTAGGTGCAATGCTTTTTCTGCTTATATCATTGGAAGCCCTTCTTTCTATTTGGATGCTATGCTTTCTTTGGACATTGTTGGGATTGTTATCAACTAGTGGGTTTAATGTTAGAAAATGGGGTATGGATCTACAACAAAAAAGAAGAAAACAATGGTAATGCGCAATCTCCAAAGCTTGTAGGAACACTAGGCTTTAGGTTTGATTCACCCCCACCAATCTCTCCTCGTAGATTGGATGCAACATGTAAAACCGGCGAATCACCTTCAGGATACAATGGAGTAACCTTGGTTTGGTTTGCATACCCTAAACTAAGCGTATCGTCAATGGTCGTTTACAGAACAATAGTCTTCCTAACTCTCTCTGTGCATAACGGAGAAAAGAAAGTGATTTGGAGTGAATAATGGTTGAGAGATTCTGATATTTTTTGTACCAATTACTGCACGCAGATGGTTCTATTTATAGACCAACTCATGTCACTTGGTGAAGCAAAACAACTCTTGAAAAATTCCACAATCGGTCAAATTCGATAAGTAAGAAATATTAACATTCAATAACTGAAACCACACATATCAGTTGGCCTATTGGCCAGCAGATGCGCCCCTTGCCTCACCGAGCCGAGTTCGAATCCGTGCTGCAACCGCTGTGCTGTACAACAAACTTGTACTAAATTAACAACATGATATGTATTTATTTGACCGTTGATAACCTTTAATCTTTTATAAATTTTTAAAATCTCTCACAGTCCCCCACCATTTTCGAAATAAATCCAAATCCCATTATTCCGGAAATCGCATGCTTTCAGACAAAGGTATCTTGGGGATTAGAACCTTTGCTTAGTAAGCTATGGGTTTCACTCATCCCCAAATAAAATGGTAGACAAGCTTTGAACCAAATATTCCTTAGAACAAGCGTGCATGACTTACACATGAAATCTCGGTACCATTGAACGACGTGGTAGGTCCATTAAGAGTAAAAGCTCACCCTTTTCTTTTATGTCCTTATGGTTTCCAAGTACTTTTAAACCTTGGGATGTATCTATTTGTCAAGTACTTGCAATCACTCTCATAGTGTACTTTGGCCCATTGAACTCAAGACTTGATGCTACTCAAGTGTGAGTCGGGTTTCCACGATTGGTGATCATGTAGATATGGGCTTGAGTCCCATCCCCAATGATGTTTTCAACACCATATCCCTTGTCAGTCATTTCGTCAAAGGATCTGCAAGATTCCTCTCTATTTTCACAAAGACTATAGATATTACTCCATTTGTAATCAAATCTTTTACATAGCTATGTCTTAGCCCAATGTGCCTGGACTTTCCATTATAAACCTGGCTATATGCCTTTGATAGTGTTGATTGACTATCACAATGTATGGATATTGGTGCTATTGGATTTGGCCAAATTGGTATCTCATACATCAAATTTCTAAGCCATTCAGCTTCTTTGCTTCCTGCTGCTAATGCTATGAATTCTGCAGCCATGGTGGAGTCAGCAATGCAAGTTTGTTTCTTGGATCCCCAAGAAATAGCACCCCCACCAAGTGTGAAGACCCAACCCCTTGTTGAAGCATGATCTTCTGTATAAGCCACCCAACTGGCATTCGTGTAACCTTCTAATACTGAAGGATACCCATTATAGTTCAAACTATAATTCATTGTCCCCTTCAAGTATTTTAATACTCTTCGGACAGCATGCCAATGGACTTTGCTTGGATTACTTGTATACCTACTTAGTCTCCCTACAACATATGCAATGTTTGGTCTAGTACATGTCATGGCATACATTAAGCATCCAATTACTTTTGAGTATTCAAGTTGTGCTACTGGACAACCTTTATTTGGTACTAAATTAGTGTTATGATCAAAGGGAGTAACAACAGATTGACAATCAAATTCATTAAATTTCTTTAACACCTTTTCTATATAGTGAGATTGGGACAAACCTATGTTCTCACAATCACTTATTATTCTAATCCCTAGTATCACATCGGCTTCCCCTAAGTCTTTCATATCAAAATTACCAGAGAGGAAACTCTTAGTTTTTTCCACCTCATCTAGATCAGTACCAAATATTAACATATCATCAACATATAAACAAATCATAACACCTTTTCCATTATAGAATTTACTATAAATACACTTGTTAGATTCATTTATTTTATATCCATTAGTTAGCATAACTTGATCAAACTTTTGATGCCATTGTTTAGGAGCTTGTTTTAGTCCATACAATGACTTATTCAATTTACACACCTTCTTTTCTTGACCATTAACCACAAACCCTTCAGGTTGTGACATATACACCTCTTCATCTAATTCCCCATTAAGAAATGTTGTTTTCACATCCATTTGATGAATGACAAACTTATATATGGATGCAAGTGCCAATAGCACTCTAATTGAGGCAATTCTTGCCACAGGTGCATATGTATGAAAATAGTCAATGCCCTCTTTATGTGTAAAATCCCTTAGCAACTAGTCTTGCCTTAAAATTACCTATGCTTCCATCTACCTTCATTTTCCTTTTGAAAATCCATTTACAACCTATAGGTTTGGAACCAGGTGGGTGGTCTACTAATTTCCACGTTTTATTCCCCATTATTGAGTCCATTTCCTCTTGTATAGCTTCCTTCCAGAAAGCGGCATCTTGAGACTTTATTGCCTCTTCGAATGTTTCTGGATCACTTTTCGTATTATAACATATTGGTCCATAACTGCCCATGGACTCTCTTTTTCCTTCAACAAGGAACATGAAAAAGTCTGGTCCATAAGTTTTATCTTTCCTTGCTCTCTGACTTCTTCTAAGTTCTGAACTCTCTAAAGTATCATTATTATATACATTGGTTTCTAGTTTATGTGCATTACTCTGAACATTATTTTTGTGACTTGGAATTGAGTTAAACCTATCTTCTTGAAAGATAGCATCCCTACACTCAATTACTGTATTTACAGGATATGAGTCATTAGATTCTATAACCATTAATCTATATGCTTTGCTATTTTTATCATAGCACAGGAACACACATTCAATTCCCCTTTTCACCTAATTTCTTTCTTTTTGGTTTAGGAACTTTTACTACTGCCCTACAACCCCAAACTTTGAAATAATCAAGGTTGGACTTTCTATTTTTCCAAAGTTCATATAGGGTTATTTTGTTCCTTTTGTTTGGAACTCTATTCAAGAGATAACAAGCCATCAACAAGGCGTCTCCCCAATAACCCTTTGCTAGACCAGAATATGATAACATTGCATTTACCATTTCTTCTAACACCCTATTTTTTCTTTCAGCTATGCCGTTTTGTTGTGGGGAATAAGGTGCAGTTGTTTGGTGAATTATTCCAGTGGAATCAAAGTAACTAGGGTTATAGAACTCTCCTCCTCTATCACTCCTAAAACTTTTAATAAATGTTTCATGTCGAAGTTCTACTTCGGTTTTAAATATCTTAAATTTATCTTAGACTTCATCCTTTGAATGCATTAAATATACATAGCAATATCTAGTACAATCATCTATGAATGTCACAAAATATGTTTTACCACCAAACTTGCATTAGAATGGCTTTTTTGAATCGAAGAGAGGAAAGTAGCATTTTTCTGATGGTTACGAAAAGCCATGTTTCAACTTTCACATAAGCATCACCAGTATGGTAAGGCGGTGAATTTTACTCCTCTCGTGAATTATTCTATAGCAGTTGTTGAGTCAATAAACTTTTAACTTCGACTTGCCCATGCTATTTTGGAAAAAGTAAGAATGAAGGTTAATTTATAATGAGACCCCAAGCTGGTGCTATTGATGTTAGGATATTATCTAAGGACTACTAGTTTTTATAGTTGCTCTTGGTCATTTGCTGAATTACACATGAAGGAGGATTTTGGAATGCCATATGGGTGCAAAGCAAAGCAAAGCATGCATGGAGGGTGGGGTCTAAGGTTCGGTCTTCATTCAATTATTTTTACAAATACTATCAGCATATTTGATCTGAACTCATGGTTAAGGCTCTGTTTGGTAAAAGTTCAGTAAGCTAACTTATAGCTTATTTGACTAGTTTATAAGTTTGTTTGACGAAGATAGATGTGTTTGGTAAATAAGCATTCTCAAACTCAATCTATCAATCTGCCTCTCTCTCAATCTCTCAATCTGCCTCTCTCTCAATCTTTCCGCCTCAAACTCAATCTGTCTTTCCCCTTCTCTAGGTTTGCAAAATCTGCACTTTTCCTCCTCATCAGCTTCACCCACCCTCTGGCGTCCAGCTCCACCGTTTGAGAAACAGCTTAGGGTTTGTCCAAATCCACCGCACTCACCAATCTAGAACCCGGATCTGACCGCAACCACCGCGCCCGTATTTTGTGAGTTCCATTCCGCCTTGAGTCACCGTGTCTATGCACCTCTGACGCGTCCCCTCTCCCTTGGTCTCCCTTGTGAACTCTCATTGCTCACCGAACCACCTCGGTCGCATTCTTCATACAATGTTTGTTTAAAGTTTATTTTGTTGATCCTCTGTTTTTCTGGTGGTGCTTCTATTCTTCAAGTTTTGTTGAAAGTTACTTTTTCTTTTTCTTTTTAGTTAAAAGTTTGATTTTTTTTCCTGGGTTTGTTCCTGTTTTGAGAGGTTTAAGCTTGTCTGCTTGTGTAAATAATTTTTGGTTTGATCCAAACCATGCCAACCTAATCCGATGGCACAGACAAACAAAAGTTAATCTGCAGTATAGTATTATGGACATCCAAATGGATAGAGGGTATGAACGTATTAATCCGTTTATCATTCACTAAATGGAAGACAAGTGTATTATGTCTCTTATCCAACAATGCAAACAGACAACTTATTGTGAATATATATATATATATATATATATATATATATATATATATATATATATATATATATATATTAAATTTTAATTTGATTTTAGAAATGTATTAAATAATGATTATTGTTCCTTGTTAAGTTATTGTGAATTATTGAGTTATACTAATTATGTTAGAATTATAGTTCAATATTAATTAGCTTTATAAAATTTATGTATTTATCATATCATTTTTTTTTCGTTGGATCTATTAAATTTCTATATACTACAATTATATATTATAGTTTATATTTAATTTAATTTAACTTAATTTTAATTAATTTTTATATATTAAAAATAGTATTTATATAAATATAGTGAAATAAAATAAAAATATATAAATGTAAATAAGAATTACCAACATATGTGTTGTTAATGTTTTGAAACGTGGCTAGCGATTTAATTCTAGGCAATTTAATTTAATTCTAGGCAATGTAAAAACACATTACCAACTACTTAGCAGTCCGTAATGTAATTACACATTACCGATTGCAAATGATTGATCCATCGATAATGAAATAATATATCACCGATGACTTATCTGTCGGTAAATAATGTAACTTACCAAGAACTTTTTTGACGTTTAAACGCCATTAGAAATACCAACAACTTTTACCAAGTTTGTTGATAATATTTATCAACGAGTGATTTACTATCACTACAAGAAATTAAGCTATTTCCCAGGGCTTTTTACCCAGGGAAAAAAATCCCTAGGAAATTTTTACATTTCCCACGGCCAAGCACTAGTGGAAAATATACATTAGACGGGAAAAGTTTACGTCAGTTAACCAAAAGCTAGACGTTACAAAGGAGGCGGTGGCAGTTTTGTATATATCAGACTTCATTAATTCAATTTTAATGTCAGTTGTTGTAAGGACTGACGTTAAAAGTGAAGTGACTCACTTTTAACGTCAGTTCAATAAACAACCGACGTTAAAAGTGAACCTTTTAAGGTCAGTTCTTCATCGAACTTACGTTAAAAGTGAGTCACTTCATTTTTAACTTATGTTCTTTCATCAACAGGCGTTAAAGATTATTTTAATAATTTTTTTTATCTACTATACGTACCCTTCCGTATTGTCTTCCTCAAAGTTTCAGTTTCACAATTGCTTTGATGTTTTGTGTTTCTGTTTTGAAAACTAAAATATATGTGCGAAGTATAAGTTGAATCAATAACCCAAACCGGATCTCATTCATGAAGTGTAATATAGACTGATACAGAAGATTGAAAGGGTTTAAAATCCTATAAAAAGTTACATTGAAAGGGTTTAAAATCCTAAACATTTGTTGAGGCTTCGTTCCCTTCACGGGTGAGCAAGAGAGGAGAGTCAAGCGACTGAGTTTTCCAGAGTGGCTGAGCAAGGGTGCACCCGATCTGTTTCAGCAATGGTCTTGGAACAGTCATTTGCTTCCAAAGCTGAGGTTCTGGAGCTGTAGCTGCCGATTCTCTGGAAAGATGATAAGGTGAGCAACTCACATTATGTGATTTACACAATCTTATCACCCTTGTTATGTGATTTACACAACCTCAGAAGTTGTTTGACCATCAAGACAAAGATCTTTGAGTCTAGGAATAGGAAGAACGAGTGATGAAGTTAATCTCCATGGCAGAGCCATATTGTGAAGCAGAAAATTAAAAGGATGGAAGGAAGCTATTTATAGGAGCAGGGGATGAAGTTACTAAGCTATTCTGATTTTCTTGAAAACTTATCTATAAACTTAATGCTCATTAAGAGGATTAAGTTACAAGGTGCACGGGTAAGTAGCACAATAGTCAAAGGAATGAATGTTCTTGCAGATACACCTTTAACGTCAGTTGTTTAATACAACTGATGTTAAAAGTGTTTTTAAAATAAAAATATTTATTTTTAACGTCAGTTTTTTATACAACTGACGTTAAAAGTGTGATTTTTACTTCAGTATAATAAATAGCTGACGTAAATAATCCTATATATTATAAACGTGCAGAATGAATATTGGAAATAATGTAATATACAGAAACTTGGCAGTCATAAATTAAGTTGACGTTAAAAATGAGGTGGTGACAGTTTGTAAATATTAAATCACTATTTGCGTCAGTTGTGTAAAGAACTTGTGTAAATATTAAACAAGTTTATTTTTAATCTTCATTAATTAGCTTGATTTAGTAAACATATTCTTGTGAAAATTAAAATAAATAAACACTTAACATAAAAGTGTTATATGTATAATCAAATTGTATCTCATTGAAGCGATTCATAAGTTACAATTACATGATTAAAAGATAAAAAATTTCTGCAACATAGCACTAAAATATTAAAAAGTTTCTGCTTCAACATCAATTTCTTCTCAGTTCTGTCCTTAGAAACTCCAATGGATGCACGATCCCCTCCCTCATTTGAAGTCCTTGATGCTCCATCTGTGCTTTGTCCACAGTCAATTGGGGAGGAGATGTAATAAAGTGAGGGAGTCATATTATGTGATTTACTCAACCTCAGAAGTTTTTTTGACCATTAAGACAGAGACCTTTAAGTCCAGGTATAGGAAGAAATAACAAAAGTCTCAAATGTGATAGAACCATATTGTGAAGGAATAGAAAACACACGAAATATAGAGGAAAAGAAGAGGGTGTATTTATAGACTGATACAAAAGAATGGCACTTTATATAAAGAATAGAGTCTCTCTGATTTTCTTGAAAACTTATCTATAAACTTAATGCTCATTAAGAGGATTAAGTTACAAGGTGCATGGGTTAGCACAGTAGTCAAAGGAATGAATTTTTTTGCAGAAACTTATACACTTTTAACGTCAGTTGTCTTCAACAACTGACGTTAAGAGTGCTTTTAAAATAAAAAATATTTATTTTTAACGTCGGTTGTTTAATACAACGGACGTTAAAAGTTTGATTTTTACTTCAATTAAATAAATAGTCAAAGGAATTAATGTTTTTAGATAAACATATACACTTTTAACATCAGTTTCTTAAGACAACTGACGTTAAATATATGACCTTTAACGTCAGTTTTTACAAACAACTGACTTCAAATGTTGTTTTATTTTGGTTTACACACGCGCGCCTTCTGTACTTCGCTCTTTACATCTCTTTTCTCTTTTCATCACGCTCAACCCTCACTCTCACTCTCACTCTCACTTTCGCCGATGAGCCAAGAAACCTAAGGCTTGGACTTGCTACGGATGGAATGAATCCTTATGGTAACATGAGTAGTATTCATAGTTCATGGCATGTTCTGTTGGTAATTTACAACATGCCCCCTTGGTTGTGCATGAAGCGCAAATACATGATGTTGTCTATGATGATTTCGGGCCCAAAGCAACCGGGAAATGACTTAGATGTTTATCTAGGTCCCTTGATTGAAGACTTGAAAACGCTGTGGGTGGAAGGTGTTGATGTAGTTGATGGGTATTCTCATGAGACTTTCAAGCTTCGTTCCATGTTATTTTGTACCATCAACGACTTTCCAGCATACGGTAACTTGTCCGGGTACAGTGTCAAGGGGCATAAAGCATGCCCTATATGTGAAGAAGGCACATGCTACACTCAGTTGCATCATGGAAAGAAGACGGTTTACCTTGGGCATCGGAGATTTCTTAGACGTGATCACCCATATCGTAAGATGAAAAAAGCTTTTAATGGATGCCAAGAGACAGAAGAAGCGCCGACGGCCTTAATTGGAGAGCAGGTTTATCAGAGGGTAAAGGGCATCGATATTATATTCGGCAAGTCCAAAAAGAAAGGTAAAGCTGCTGAGAAGAACATATGGAAGAAGAGGTCGATATTCTTTGATCTTCCATACTGGCGCAAGCTTGATGTCAGACACTGCATTGATGTGATGCATGTGGAGAAAAATGTGTATGATAGTGTGATCGGGACGCTTCTCAACATTCAGGGCAAGACAAAGGATGGTGTGAATGCTCGTCTCGACCTCATTGCTATGGGTATACGAGAGCAGTTAGCTCCAGTTGTTGAGGATGGTAAGCGGACTTATTTACCGCCAGCATGTCATACTTTGTCAAAAAAAGAGAGACAAAGTTTCTGCGGGTGTATTCAGGGCATCAAAGTTCCACATGGTTACTCTTCAAATATGAAGAGGCTTGTCTCTAGTGATCTTAAATTGGTTGGCTTAAAGTCTCATGATTGTCACATCTTGATGCAACAACTTCTGCCCGTTGCTATTCGTGGTATTGCTCCAAAAAATGTGAGACATGCCATTACTCGGTTGTGCTCATTCTTCAATTCTATATGTAGCAAAGTCGTTGACCCCCGTATGTTGGATGACTTGGAAGTTGAGGCTGCTACAATCTTGTGCCAATTGGAGATGTATTTTCCTCCTTCCTTTTTCGACATAATGGTTCACTTAATTGTTCATTTGGTGAGGGAGATTAGATTATGTGGGCCGGTTTATCTGAGATGGATGTACCCAGTTGAGCACTACATGAAGATCTTGAAAGGGTACGTGAAGAATCCTCATCGTCCGGAAGCATCTATTGTTCAAAGGTATGTTGCAGAAGAAGCTATTGAGTTTTGTTCGGACTACCTTCATAACACGGATCCTATAGGGGTTCCTAAGCCTCGGCATGATGAGATCAGATGTCGAGGTAAGGGTACACATGGCTTAAGAATTAATAGCAAGGATCGGGAGGAAGTGCTTCAAGCACATTTGTATGTATTGAACAACATCGAATGTGTTCTGCATTTCTTATTTGAACATAAAAGAAAAGTCAATCAAGAAAACCCTCGAATGAGCGAAAGGTGGTTGTTGAACAAGCATAACAAGACTTTCTTACCATGGTTCAAGGAAGAAATGCTTAAGGATGGTAGTACTGCTTCTGATGACGTAAGATGGCTAGCACGTGGACCTAGCTTCAACGTCATATGTTGGAGCGGATACGACATAAATAACTTTTCCTTTTATACAAAGGAACAAGATAACAAGAGTACCATGCAAAATAGTGGGGTTATGATCGTGGCCGAAGCAATACACTTCTCTAGTGCAAAGGACACAAAACCCGTTAAAGCACCGACACCTTACTTTGGATATATTGAAGATATTTGGGTACTCGATTACACTAAGCTTACGGTGCCATTTTTTTAAATGTAAGTGGGTTGATAGTAATGGTGGTGTACAAACCGACGAATTGGGGTTCACATTGGTAGACCTCAACAAGTTAGGTCATATAAATGAGCCTTTCATAATGGCTTCCCAAGCAAAACAAGTGTTCTACATCACTGATCCTTCTAACAAAAGGTTGTCCGTGGTTCTCCAAGGAAAAAGCATGTATAATGGTAGTGATGAAAATCATATTCCTGAGACTCCTTTTTCAACAAACATGCCTACTATAATTGAGGAGACACAGGTGGACGATGTACATGCCACTCGTGATGATCATCACGAAGGGATATTGATATAGGTAATTTAAACTTAGTATACATTTATTTTTATTTATATTTCTGTATTTATTTTGAGTTATAACCTATGTTAATAAATATATATAGTTTCTGAACAGGCATACATATGGATCATTGTTCCATTTTTCCTTTGCAATTCTGTAATGTGTGTGATACTCTGTGTTACTGGGATATTTACTGAATGCAGGGATAGCAGAGGGGAATGATATTTTAAAACTGAATTTTTTTAAAAAAAATCTATTAACGTCAGTTGTATCAAACAACTGACGTTAACAATATTTTATAAAATATACAGTACATTATTAACGTCAGTTGTGTAAAACAACTGACGTTAAAATTAAAATCTTTAACGTCAGTTTCGTTATAACAACTGACGTTAGTTTTAACAAAATTAACGTCCGTTGTCTTAAAGAACTGACGTTAATAGTTTTATGTTTAACGTCAGTTGTTTAAACAACTGACGTTAATTTTGACAAAATTAACGTCAGTTGTGTTAAAGAAAAGACGTTAATAGTTTTATATTTAACGTCAGTTCTCAACTGACGTTAACATTTTAACTTTTAACGTCAGCTATATTTACATCAGTCAGTATTCTGACGTAAAAAATCAATTTTAACTAACGTAAAAAGCACTTATTGCACTAGTGAAGACCCTCGTAAACGTCTCGCTTGATTTCCCACGGCTTGGTCCCTAGGAAAAAGAGGCGCCAAACATTCCCGCTTTATTTCCCACGGGCTGGGCGGTAGGTAACAGAAGGCGCTGTTTCCCACGGACCGAGCCCTGGGAAATGGTTCAGTTTTCCCACGGACTTGGCCGTGTCAAGTCAACACGGAGTTTCCCACGGATGGGCCCGTCACAAAATCCAGCAGTTTCCCACGGTTGTGACGGTCACAAAAATAGGCGGTGTTTCCCACGGCCAAGCCCGTGGGAAAATGATGTTAACCTACTGTGCGCCTTCCTCCCCTTCACTCGGTCCCTTCGCGCCTCCAGCCATTAACAGTGCCGCCCAACCCTCCTTCGTGCCTCCAGCTCCTTTTCGGTCCGGTCCGGCCGCGCCGCCCTCGTCCGGTCCCACCTCCATGCCTGCTCGTCTTCTCTCTCCACGGGTTTCCTCTTTCTCCTCCATTCTTCCTCTGCTAAAGGTAAACATTCTTTAACCATTCATCACTCTCGAACTCGAAGTGTACGTTTTCTATTCTCATGATTCTAGTTTTAATATCTACCACGCTCACACCCTTTCCTCTCTTTTGATTTCAGGCGCAGAAGCAGAAGCCGAAGCCGCTCTCCGATCCACAAGCGTCGCCGAAGCAGAACTCCGAAGCGGAGAAGCAGAAGGCACAGAAGCAGGAGTAGTTCATCCCTCTCCCCTCCCCCTAAATCACGCAGTCCTAGCCTTGTCTCCAATAACCTTAAACTCATAGAAGACGAACTAGAAAAGAAAAGGTTCTTACCAATTCCTCTCTTTTTTGTTTTTTGTTTTTGTATAAATGATAAATGATGATAATAGGAAAATTGATTATGAAGAAGTAAAAGAACACGCCTTGAAATTCAGATTAATACTAATTAGCAATGATTCAAGCTTGTTTTTGGTTTGTTTAGTTGTTAATACCTACCCACATCCCCAGATCATGATATTTCAATAATAGTAAAAAAATCATGGCAAATGATGAATAGTTAAATTAGGGTGTTGAGATATAAGGTAGAAGAGGATAAAAAATGCTGAAGTTCTGTTGTTGGAATCATTGGAATAGTCACAATATTATATTAACTATGTAACTTTAAGTCTATGATGCCAAGATCCAATAAATAACTATGTATTAGTCATTTTAGCTACTAATACTGTTTTTGTTAGCATTATTATGTATCAGTACCACATTGTGTTAATTCAATTCTTATAGTTGTTTCATTAAACAGTTTATGCTCATTTGATATGCACATCAATCATCTTGTAATTGTTAGTGTTATATGGAACTAGGTTCAAGCATTGACAGCATTAGACACCCTTGCAAATGTAAATTATAGACAGAAAGGAAGTAGTTCCTATCTTGTGTGTGTCAATTGCCTTGTTTCTGTTTTTGCATGAGACATTCATTTATAGACTATGAAGCATTAAATTTTCTTCCACTATTACAATCATTTGCCTCTTATAACTATTTACCCTTCTTGATTTAATGTTTTACTTTTGAATCAACAAAGTTGTTTAAATCATGGCATCTTAGTGACCTAGACATTACTTTAAGGTTCACCTGGCCCTCCAAATTCCTCATTTTTTAGCCTACACATGACAAGTCCAACAATTATTTAAGTTGGTCAAATTTACCATCCCTTTCACATAGATTAGAGAGATAGAATGAAAGGTAAAATGCTTTATGGAATATCTGTTACCTAGGATTTCCTCTTGATTAGCTAAGCTAATTACCGGTGGATGATTTGATGAATTGAATTGGACTAATTTTGGCACTTTGACTTGTCATCATTACTTCTATATTTTTTGTGTATACTATGTTGTTTAATAACTGAAGTGCATTTTCTATGTTACATAAAGTTGAAGATCATTGTTTAGATTAGTTTTAAAGAGTGGTCTTGCTTTCATCATATATAGAATTCTTCGCTATGTTGGCCAGAAATTTTGCTTGAATTCATGACATATATCATGAAGACTAGAGCAGTAATGCTAAGAATCTCAGATTCAATATTGAAGTTTGAGAGAATTATGAATATCCCATTCAAGTGAAGCACATTTATCATGAATAAAAAATCTGGTATAGTCATTTTAGCTCATTGCTTGTAGTTGTAGCTCCCAGATCACGATGCTAATACTATCTCCAACAGTGACTGATTTTTAGCATGTTTAGAATCACAAACATGCTAATTTACCTTTCATGCTTTTTGGGATGCAAAATCATTTATTAAATGCAACATAAACAGGTAGAAGATTTAAAATTTAAATGCAAAATCTTTTATTAAATGCAAAATCATTCACATAAAATTTAAAATTCTGTGTGCTTGTTAGCTCATTGCTTGTAGTTGTACCTCCCTATTCACGATGCTAATACTATCTCTAAGTGGACATGTTGAAATTTAATGTTAAAATTTATCTGGATTTTTTATTAATATATGCAGAAGATGGATTGTTATCCTTCGAATCGTGGTTGGGTGTATGATAGGCTATATCCGAAATGAAGGGGTTTGAAACCAACTTTCGTAGATGGGGTTGAAGAGTTTGTTACCCAAGCATAGCGACAAAAGTGTTTCATCGATGATGGAAACCAAATTAGATGTCCGTGTGCTAAATGCCGATGTCGAAAGATTAAGAGTGAAGACCTTGTGAATACTGACTTGTATATGAATGGGTTCCAGAAAATTACTGGATTTGGACTCTCCATGGTGAAGAAGTTCCACATGTTGATTTAGGGGTTGACGAGAATTGCACGGGTGCCTCAAGCACTTGTGCAGATATGGGATGTGGGGAACTGTTTGTGTCAGTGCAGGAGATGGTGGTTGATGCTCTCGGGGTAAACGAGGCGCATGATTACGATAACACTGAAGATCTTCCAAATGAGGAAGCACAAAGATTTTATAATCTTTTAACTGAGACAGCAAAAAAGCCATTGTTTGAAGGGGCCTCAGACTCTAAATTATCGTTGTGTGTGAGGCTTTTAGCTTGCAAGTCCAATTGGAATATTCCTGAAAAGTTTGGATTTTTTTTATGAAAATTCTTCAGGACGTGACACCTATAAAAGGAGTTGTACCAAAGAATTATTATGGTGCAAAGAGGTTAGTGTCGAAGCTGGGATTGGAAGTCAAGAGGATTGATTGTTGCATTAATGGATGCATGTTGTATTACGACAATGAATTCGGCATAAATGATGGAGCTTTGGTCAAAAGCAAATTTTGTCAAGCTTCGAGGTATTGCCCTCCCAAGTCTGGGACAAGTAATAACAAACCAATTCCCGTAAAGGCGATGTTCTATTTGTCAATAGTTACAAGGCTACAGAGAATTTTCGCATCAATGCAAACTGCAGGAAAAATGACATGGCACTTTGAGAACAAAAGAACTTCAGACGTCTTACGGCATCCATCCGATGGCGAAGCATGGAAGCACTTTGACCGGGTACATACTGATTTTGCTTCGGATCCACGTAATGTACGAGAGCAGCGAGTGCCATCGTATTTGTTATCCAGCAAAGGTATCATAGGGCAATTATATCATAGGGAAAACTCACTGACAATGACCGGATTAGTATGTTTGATGCGTTTAGAGTAAGTAGCAAATTTCAATTTACTTAATGTGGTTTTTATTATTTCCGAAACTATTAGTATAACAATTGTTATTTATCTTAAAACAGGGTCAGGCGGCATGGAGGAACGAAGATGAGTCAGAGATCCAGAGGATCTTTCACCATAAAGCCTCCGAACGCCTTACTGATATGCTTAGGGAGGCTCGTGAGAGTGGCATACAGCGATCCCGGATTGGAGATGGTATTTGGGAGGAGTTGCGTCGTTATTGGGCTTCTGATCAATTTAAAAAAATTTCTGATCAGGCAAAGAAAAATAGAGCATCAGAAAAAGGTGGGAGCCTGCACACGGGAGGTAGCATTTCCCAGTCGCAGTGGGCAGATCGTATGGTATGCTCATACTGTCATTCTTTATGCATTAAATGTATTTATTCCAACATCATAGTTCATTAATTGTTATCTTAATCATCTATGCTTGTGTTATAGGCTTGCCGGTATAATCGAGGAGTACAAATTCATGAGGTTCACAAACGCACCCATACTAGGAAGGATACCGGCGAGTACATAGATGAGCGCTCCAAGCGCACTCAGGTAATATGCCCTTTTGATTTTTGAAGAAGCTATTGACTTTAATAGATATTGTAAAACTCATACTTTACTGGACTTGAGAGGCAGAGAGCCTCAAATGTTATGACTAGTTTGAGCATTGGCATTTAGGGAGTTTAATAAGAAAGCAAGATTGTATTTCACATATTCTTTACTGAAGTGAGTATCTTTTTCAACTTTCACATTCTAATTTTAGTGTTGTTAATCAATTTCATTAGACAAAGACAAATGATGTAAGTATGTGGTTGTTGCTTTGGCTCTCAAGCCAGTTTGAATATATTGCTTTGTGTGAATCTTATTAAGCTTTTGATGACTTGCAGTTTTAAATTGTGGTGTTCAATTTGTAAAGTTTGAGGTTTAGGGGAAACTCTGTCCAATTTTCTGCATAATTAATCGTGTAACATACTATTCATGTTTTGTTTACTGAGTCTGTAGAGTCACTTTATATTTGGACCTATTGATACTGCCTGACATTGGAAATGTTATAACTAGTTTGGACATGATAATTTGTGTGCATCCTATTGAGCTTTTGATGATGATTTATGGATTTAAATTGCGGTGTTCTGTTTGTAAACATTGGGATGTTGTAGTTTTAGGGGAAACTCTGTCCATTTTTCTGCATAATTTATCTTGTAACATATTGTTCAAATTTTGATAGTCTGATGTATTGTAACAGGACGAGTTTCATGAGAGGATGAGTCAACATAGGTCTCAAGCATCAGCCTCTTCACCATCCACCCCAGCTAACCCACATGAGGACGAGCAGCTTGCGCTGAATGTTTGGGCAGAAGTCGTCGACGGCAAGTATAAGGGTCGTTTGTACGGTGATGGAGACCTTGCCACCAACTATCGGAAAGGGCCCTCGCGCAAGTTAGAGATTAGGGTTGGAGAGTCCACCACCTGCAGTCGTTACTCTCAGGAGTCTGCGGAGATTGCTCAGTTGGCAGATGTTGGTCGCTTCCCAGGAGAGGGAGCGGCAGAGGGATGAGGAGCATCATCGGATGATGGATACGATGCAACAGCTGATGGAGACAGTGCGACAGTTGCAGCAGCAGCCCCCACAGCAACGACAGCCTGGTTAGACGACCCAACGTGCTTAGGAGGACAACGACTCTCTTGACCATTTTGTTGAGGATCCTTATAATGGGGATTCTTAGACTTTTTAATGAATTTATATGTTTATTTTACTTATCATGTTAATTATGGTTTGAAATAATTTTTTCGTTGAACAAATATGACTTGAATAACATTTTTTTAGAACAAATTGTTTGCTTGAATTATGATGTTAATTTCTTTGTTGATGCATTCATATAAAAATAATAATTATTTATTTATCTAGTTTAACATTAATGTTAAGTTATAAATAAGGTTTTATAATTTTAAAAAAAAACATATATTTCCCAGGTTCAAAACCCTGGGAAATATTTCCCAGGGATTACCCGTGGGAAATATTTCCTAGGGTTCTAACCCTGGGGAATTTCCCAAGGCTGTAACCACGGGGTATTTCCCAGGGCTTATCCGTGGGAAAAGTTTCCGACCCCCTAAAAACCGAGGGATCAGAATCCGTGGGTCATCCCTGGGAAATGTGTACTTTCCCATGGATTTTCTTGATTTCCCAAGGCCAAAGGCCTTGGGAAACAACGAAAATTCTTGTAGTGTATGACTTGTTGCGTTTACTATGGTTTTTGGACCCGAGTAATTAACTTTATACTTGTAGTGAATGTTTTCTTATATTAAATATTAACAAATCAAACAGTTTTTAATTTATAACATATTATAATGTATATTACGTGAAATTAATCAAATTATTTATAATTTGCACACATATTAAAACATCCCGTTAAATAAAAAATTAAACTAACTTGTTAAATAAAAAAACAATATCAAACAAATAGTATAATATATGCATATTTTCACTTTAACTTTAACTTGATTCAGAGGATTGTTTTTTATTCAACTAAAAAATATTTTCTTTTTTTCTTTTGTATACAGATGACTAAGTGATTTTTTTTTTATTTCCCAGAGTATCTTCCCACCAGATAGGTGACAGACTAATCTCTCGAGTGTCAGTCATGTGCCTAAGCAGGAACCCTTCCCAATAGTGTTTTTTCATATACATGAATTCATGGATCGAATCCAAGACCTTATGTTTAACGGACACAAGCTCCTTCTACTTGGACCAACGCACATTGGTTGATGACGTAGTTGTATATTTGCCTCTCATTTTTAAACATTTAACAATTAATATATATTTTTTTGGTATATACTTCATAGATAATATTTTATTAAATGTAAAATGGTGTCATTAAATAATTTAGGATTTCGGTGAATTTGAAGGGTTGGTTACTCAATTTTATGCTGACCTTTATTTCCTTGGCACTGACATGAGTCATTCATCTTCAGGACTCGAACACAGCTCCCAGTTTCAACTTCCAGCCACAATGCCAAAAATGACAAAATATATGGTTGAAGGCTTGACATGAAAATGTGAAATTGATTTACTCGCCCTCTTTTTTAGGGGGAAAAAAACCGGAATTGATTTTGATGCCATTCAAGGCCGTTTTGTTCTTATGTACTGCCTAGTCAGGTACATGCAGTCTGTTTGTTTTGGATTAAAACCAACTCAAACGGGAAAAATTAGTGACCCGAGGCACTTTTACTGAAAGCTCAAAATATGAGCTTTGGATGAACGTGGTTTCAAACGAAGTTTACGCATAAGAGGAGTACTAGCAACGTCACACTCTCTAACACACTTTCCAAAACACTCCCTCCTATTGGTTGAAATTCATGTGGGTCCTACTTGAATTTTGTATGACCCACATGCATTTCAACCAATAGGAAGGAGTGTGTTGGAAAGTATGTATTAGAGAGTGTGTTGCTGACGCTATTGTCACAGAAAGAGTCTCAGCCATGATGAATTGTAGATACCATATCTCTTCCTATATACCATAGAAAGGATAAAAGGAATAAGATTTTTTTTTCCACGTTGAAATGCGGCATCTATATTTTAATATACAATAGATGTACTATATATAAATGTGTTTGTAACAAGGTTTACAAAACCGGACCGGTGATCGAACCGGTGAAGGCACCGGTTCAAGGTTTAATGGTCAAACCGAGGTTGAACCGTGGTTAAACCAGTTATAATTAAATAATATTATTTTAATTTTCAATATAATATATTTTGTAATACTAATATCTTCTCATATTTTTTTTAATAATATAGAATATTTTTTACATTTTATGATTATAAATTTAGAAGAATTATTCTTGTATTTACTCCTAAAAATGTTTAAAAAAATTAATTTTAACTTTTAAGAGCTTAACCACTCAAAAGTACACCTATATAGTAGCGGTACTACTTTCCAAAAGTGAACCCAAATCAGAATGCTACAGCTGGTCATACTTAAGAATACCCATTCGGAAATCCTCCCGAGAACTCCCCGCCCGCAGATGTATCTAGGTTAGTCCTCCACACGTTTCCTTCATTAGCCTCGTCAAAGTGCAGGGAACGTATTCCCGCGTACGATATCAGACTCATTTGGCTCATCTGTACTCGAATATATATATAGTAGCATAGTAGAAACCCAACATGAAAATAAATAAAGCAAGGGTGAGATACCATCAATGAGTATCATCATGATAACTACATGCACGACACTCAAACAAACATCATGCATACATATTATAAATATTTCCTACCAATGGGATTCATACCCGATCATCCAATCGTAATTTTTCAAAAATGCACGACACTTCAATATCCATTCCTATGAATCTTGACCTTTATTCTCCAGAGATTCCTAACTTCCCTTCTTCGAGTAATGATTAGGCTGCGATACCCTTAACACAATTGTCTCATGAGATCGGCCTCTAAATTTAGGTCCGGCTCCAATTGTTCAGGGAATATCACGATGGAGCACCTAAAATAATATTGGAATAGTTCCCTATTGAGTACATTCGTGCCGGGTAACTGAATTCCACGACCCGAGGTTGCAAGGCCCTAAGTATTCGCTGGATTTTCGAAGCCTGAATGTCCTTAAGACCCAAAGACCTTAGAATTTATCTTTGGTCCGTAACTAACCAATTTACCCAATTCACCCTTTGTGAAATTGTAGCTCGATACCCAAGGCATGTCTGCCCAAATATGGCATGTTTGCCAGAATATGGATGTAAAATCCTTTGTTATAGTAATTGTTCTTTGTCGTTTGTTTTTCCTCTGTCAAGGCTTAAAGATCCCGACTACCCTTCCTTAGGTATTCCAATTCCTTTCTTTTCCAAGTGCAATTTCCTTTTAGGAACACTAGCTCGACATCTCGGCAATCTAGGTCATTATCCTTTCCTTGATTTTTTTCCCAAAGAATTTTCGTTCAGTGAAGCACAAACACCAAAAACAAAAACTCCTAAAACTTATCCAAGTTTGTTGGAAATTTCCGCTGTTCTTAAATTCTTTTCCAACAAAATCCTTTTCTGATGAAATTTGTTTTAAAACGTAACGAAAATCATTTTTCCCTTAAATCCTTTATTTTTTTCCTCGAAAATCTGTTAATTCTTTTAAAAATCATTTCTAACCCATATATTTATTTTTCTCATGTAAAAAGATCGTTTTTCCTCATACTGTCGTTAGGTAAGCAAAAACCCTTATTTCTAGAAAAAATATTTATTATCAATCTTAAAACACTTTTTAAAATACATTTGCTTAAAATTAAGATTTTATTTCCATTTTTCCCGACATTTTCAAAACAAGTGCGAAAGTGAAATTTTTTCACGGTTACGTACTCGCTGTCATTTATTAACTTATTCTTTCATTAAAACTCATTAAAATATTATTATTTTTGCCTTAAAATTAAATCCACTAGTTTTGAAAAAACATACAATTTCCCTTAAATTTTCTTTACGTTTTATCCTTAATTTTCAATAAGCACTGACCGATGTCAGGCTTCCAGTCAATCACAAAATCAACAGAAAGTTTCATGCAACACAATTTATCACATGCTTTCACAACCAACAATAAATTCACACATCACAATTTATATCATGCTTTCACAGATAAATCATGTATCACAGAATGTTACGCAATAATTTTAAAACAAAACATCACAAACTACAACCATTAATTATAGACACACCAAACAATTTATACACATAGTTATCAAAGCTCCTCAAGCAAACTCCCCTTACCTTTGAAGATTCAAGTCCTAATTTAATGAAGTCTCGGTTTTCAAGTCCGGTTTCCTCCACAAACTCCGAACAACAACCACTAACACAATCCTTCACAAAACAACACATAACTAATTAAAATTTGAAAAAAATCTATTATTTCCTATGGGTACGGTTTTGGCCCAAGCTAAGAAAATAGGTTCGAGGTTTCAAAATTCCACATACTCTTAGATCTATAACCTTAGAGTAGTGTAGAGTTAAGACAAGTTATCATAAGTTGAAAAATGAAACAAAATCTTTCAACTCCTCAAGAAAATAATTTCGGTCATGAGTAAAATAATGGTTTAGAGATTTGATTTTGATTCAATAATCATGGACTCAACATATATATGAATTATAAGATTGAATCAAGCAAGACTAATTAACAAAATGAACAAAGTCCTCCCCCACTAGAAACTAGGGTTCGGCGTTGACAAAATAAAAGGGTACAAAATTTTTGTTTGATGTATCCTCTTGGATCTTAAATATAGAGGATACTAAGATCATAGAAATTGGTTTCACTTTAAAAGTTTTTTTCTATAATTTTCTATGAATTTTCAAAGTTTCCAGATCTAGGAATTGAAAAATATGATCAAGACTTCAAATCACAAAAATCAATGAATAACATGATGATGTTTGAGTGAGAGAAGCATGGTATACCTCTTGGAAATGAATAATGGGCAAGGAATCACCTACTTCCTTCACAAAATCAAGCTATGGTACTTAGAGCTTTAATGGCAAAAATGACAAAGCTTGATGGAGAAGGTGAAGATGGACTTTTATAGAAGTGAAAATGGGACTATTGGCTGCCTAGGGCGGTGGCCTTTGAGGGGTAAAAGGGTCCAACACACAAAAATTCAAGGACAAAGTAGTAATCTCACAAAATGGCATTTTTGTGGTATTATGACAACATAAGGGCAAAATGGTCATTCCCAAAAAAGCAATCATGACCAACATGTGGTGAGAAATGAGTGAGGATGTGGCTGATTTGTTTCCATAAATTGTGGGGCAAACTTGTCATTTCGATGAAAGTTCAAGGGTAAAATCGTCCAAGGGCAAAACGGTCTTTACATTATTTTAAAGAAATATCTAGATATTTTGTAAAAAGTAATTATGACATGGGTGACTCATCCACATGACTCACAACCCTAGGTGGCAAGAGGTCCCAGCATCCAACGTCGGATTTTGTCTCTGCACTTCCGTTCTCGACTCCTTCGATTACGCGATTTAGTGTTTTACGCCCGAATCGAGTATAATAACTTATTTATTTTGAAAATATTAAAAATAACATATATAGTTGGAAATGATATATAAATGCTATCCATTTCGTTCCCGGATCAAAATTAGGTTTTCTGATCAGTAAAATCTTACTGTCAGTGAAAACGCAGATCGGGTTCCATCTGAATTTTCAACCAAAAAATTTCACCGTATACTTATAAAAATAAGTATGATATGAATATGACTTTGGTTTTCCCAAAATCATTTTCTAAGTTTCAGATAAAAAATATAAACAGATGTTTGTTTATCAATACAGAAACAACAGAAATATCACAAATCGGGGTGTTACATTAACCTAATTTCCCCTAACGATCCAATCATAGTAGCAGCCACCCACTTTCCCTCGTATCCTCTATTTGCGGCTTTCTGCATTCTACTGCTGGTTTTCTTGACCTTTTTGAACTTCAACTCCACTTCTTCTTTTTCTGATATGGATGTTCTTTGAAGTCTGATCACTCCTTTCTTTTTCTTCGTCTTCTCGTCCTCTTATCAGTGTTATTCATCCTCTCACAAGTAGCGTGAGGTTGAAGAACCAATAAAACGATGGTCGGCTCGTCAGAGCAATCACCGGAACTGAGGACCGCCCCACTTTTGGTGGATCACCAGAAACCGGTGAACCACCGGTTTTGTCCGGTTCCGTGCCGGTTCAACGGTTTTTTGACCGATCCATCTGATGAGCGGTTAAGGGGGTCACTCGAACCGGACGACAGACGGGTTCCCGGTCGAACTGGTTGAACCGGCCGATCCGGTCCGTTTTTGTTAACCTTGGTTTGTAAGTGTAGTCTATATTTTATTTTTAGTTGTAACTAAGGATTTAATTTGTGTTCACTGACAGCATACAGTTTTTTTATACGGTCAACCAATCAGAATTTGACACACCATTATAAATATTTGATTATTATCCTAACCACCTAAAAAGTCATTAATTCAATGATTTCTGATTGGTTGTCAGTGTAAAAATATATGGTTCGAGGCTTGACATGAAAATGAAATTTATTTACTCGCCCTCTTTTTTAGGAAAAAAAAACGGGAATTGATTTTGATGCCATTCAAGGCCCTTTTGTTCTTATATACTGCCTATTCAGGTACATGCAGTCTATTTGTTTTCGATAAAACCAGCTCAAACGGGAAAAATTAGTAACCCGAGGCACTTTTACTGAAACCTCAAAATATGAGCTTTGGATGAACGTGGTTTCAAACGAAGTTTACGTATAAGAGGTGTGCTAGCAACATACTCTCTAACACACACTTTCCAACACACTAGCTCATATTGGTTGAAATTCATGTGGGTCCCACTTGAATTTTGTATGACCCACATGCATTTGAACCAATAGAAGGAGTGTTTTGGAAAGTATGTGTTAGAGAGTGTGTTGCTAGCATTTCTCTTACCTATAAAACAAATGGTGCTATTGTCACAGAAAGAGTCTCAGCCATGATGAATTGTAGATACCATATCTCTTCCTATATACCATAGAAAGCAAATCATTTCTATAAAAGGATAAAAGGAATAAGATTTTTTTTTTTCACTTTGAAATGGGGAATCTATATTTGAATACACAATTGATGTACTATATACAAATGTGTTTGTAAGTGTAGTCTATATTTTAGTTTTAGTTGTATCTAAGGATTTAATTTGTGTACACTGACAGTGTAAAGTTTTTTTATACGGTCAACCAATTAGAATTTGACACACCATTATAAATATTTGATTATTATCCTAACCCCCTTAAAAGCCATCAATTCCATGGTTTCTGATTGGTTGTCAGTGTAAAAATCTTTATACTGACAGTGCATATAAATTAAGCTCTTAAACTAATACGAACTTAAAAGCAAATTATACCTGAATTTAATTTTGATATATTATCATTGTATAATTTTTATACTACCAATCAATCACACACCATCTCATATGTAAATTGTAAGGTAATTATTATAAAAGTCAAATATTTTTAATGTAATGTCATTATTTGATTGATTGTCAGTATAATTTTTTTTCACTTACGATATAATGTACTTAAATCAATTAAATTTTCTCACCGCCAAACAGAGAAGAACAAAAATTGGAGAATCTTGATGAGATAGTGATAAAGTTGTACAAAGAAGACCGAATAGAGTAGAGTCCAATCTGCCAATTGAAATTCTAGTTTTTTTTATCAGTTAGAAAAGAACAGACAGAAGCCCAAACAACTACTGCCTTATCCTAACAGTTCTAGACGTGTCAGCTAAGACAAACAAAGCCAGATCTGGAGGACAAGAATTCCAAACGGTACAACCATGGTTCGAAGAAGTTCCTCTCTTGGCCAACCAGTCGGCGCAGGCGTTCCATTCCCTGTAAGAATGCTGTAAACTCACATCCCATGGGTATAACCAGAAGGATCTAATTCTGTTAATCAAAGGACCATGAGGGTGGAGATTAAGAGGACCCTGAGCATTTAATTCTAAAGCCACTTGTGAATCAGATTCACACACCACAAATTTGAAACCCCTGTCCCAAGCCAAATTGAGACCCTTGTAAATGGCCAACAACTCTGCATTCATGTTAGTGGTGACTCCACAAGAACCAGAAAAGTCGCATATCCATTGACCACACCCATCACGATGGAGTCCTCCATAGCCATATCTGCCCGGGTTGCCGAAGGAGACCATCAACGTTCACTTTTATGCAGTTCTCGGGAGGAGGAGACAAAAACACTGTCTTCTGGGATCGAACATGGACAGGAGTTTGCAAGGTACAACGAATGAACTCAGCTTGGACATGGATCTGGTTGATTGTGTGCCAATCATCCCAATTCTTGTAAGAGAAAACAGAAGCATTGTGGGCCTTCAAAATCATCCAACAAGCCACTATGATGGTAATACCATACTCTTTTGCAGCATTCTCATAGAACCAAGTGCTAGCATCTTGATTATAGAAGTCCTGATTATAGCCCAAATTAAGAATTCGTGAAACAAAATTGGCTTTATTTCAATCCCGAAGAACATGCAAAATAGACTCTTGATTATAACCGCATCTAGGACATGAGGCATCATTTGTGACATGCCTACTAGATCTAAAAAGGTTAGCGGGAAGACTACTGTGAAGAATAGCCCAGATGAAGTGCTTTATGTTTTCTGGGACCTTAGGTATCCAGATCCAATTCCATTGGATGTCCCAAGCTGTGTGCAAATTAGGGTCATGGACAAGCCAATGGTAGGCACTCTTGGTGTTGTAGAGACCAGAGAGAGACTCTCCCCAAATCAGAGTCCTCTGAACTTCCATCAATAAAGTGGCTAGACATTTTAATTTGATCTCTGTAGGAAGCACAGTAGCCAGGAGAGCAATGTTGGTCTCTCGACCCATTATGATTCCAAGCCCCCCTTCACTTTTGGGTTGGGTAATAGAGTCCCACTTCACCCAGTGATTTTGGTGACCACCCCAAATGAAGTCTCTAACATCATCATCAATATGGCTGCAGACTCCACTACGGATCCAAGTGTTCTGCATAGAGTAGATAGGAATAGAGGTGATGATAAACTTGGCTAAAGTCACTTTCCACGCCCTATTAAGGGTCTTAGCCTTCCAGCCGCCAATCTACCATTGATCCTGTCCAAAATATAACTGAAATCCCTTTTCCTGAAAGAAGAGGGAAGCCAAGATACTTCCCTAGATTGTAGGTGCGAGAGAAGCCAGAAACAGAGGTAAACGTAGACACTTTCGTTCAAGGGACATTCTTGGAGGCAAGGAATTTAGTCTTCTGGATGTTCACCTGTAAACCAGAGGCTGTACAAAACTGTTTAAGAACCTCATCCACCAACTTTACTTGAGATGATTTATCATGAGTAAAAAGAAGGCAATCATCCGCGAAGAACAAGTGAGAGATAGCTGGACCTGTCCTGGACACTTTGAACGGAAGCCATTTTTTGTCTTCAATCTTTTCTTGGATAAGCAGGGCTAGCTTCTCCATGCAGAGGACAAAGAGGTAGGGAGACATAGGGGCTCCTTGCATCAAGCCCCTCTTAGGAGCAAAACTCTCAAGTCTCTCATTATTCCACTTCAAAGAGAGGGAAGTGGAAGTGGTGCAATTCATGATGAGAGTTACAATTTTGGGGGGGGGGGGAGCCAAAATCAAAAATATTTTTACGGAGGAAATCCCAGTTAACCCGGTCATAGGCTTTTTCAAAATCAATTTTGAATAGAAGATAGCCCTTCTTCCCTTTCTTCTTGTGCATGTGCTGGACAATCTCTTGGGCAATCAAGGCATTATCCGCAGTGCCTCTATTGGGGATAAAAATTCTTTGAAGCGAGCCAATAAGGGAGTCAAGATGGGGGCGGAGGCGATTCACCAAAACCTTAGTTATAAGCTTGAAGAGGACATTGCATAAGCTTATAGGTCTAAAGTCTCTCAGAGTATCAGGGGGGTCAACTTTAGATATGGGCACAATGAGAGTTTCTGTCAAGTTAGGAGCAATTGTGCCAGTAGCAAAAGCTTTGGCCACTACATCCCAAGTATCGATAGCTACCACATTCCAAAACTTCTAGAAAAACAGGTTGAAAGCCATCGAGACCCGGGGATTTGTAGGGGCTCATAGAGAAAAGGACAGCTTGCACTTATTCCATGGAGACCAGCTTAAGAAAATCATTATACAGAACCTGCTCCACTTGGGGGATGCTCCTAAGACAAAGGCCATTCAGGTTGCATGGATCATTATTTTGAAAAAGAGCTTTGAAGAAGGTTTGGGCTTCTCTCTTGAGCACTTCCTCATCTGAAGTCCAAATCCCATCAATATGCAAACCCACAATCTTGTTTTTATGCAAACCCATAGAAATTATGGCTTTGATAGCGTTCATGAAATATTTTTTTTATTTGGTAAATTACATTCTCATAAATTTTATTTTTATGAATGAATATTTCTTTCACGGTTTCACAAACAGATTGAAATTGTTAACTTTCATTTACTAATTTATTCTTGGATATCTTTATTGCTTGAAAATGATTTTTTTTAAAATTTGTTGTACTAATCATAATAAACTTTTATTCTCATCTCACTTTCCTAAAAATATTAAATTATGTTTGATATCAAACGCTAGATGCTTGATGTCAACTTGCTATATTAATTATTCAGACTTTATTTTTAAATTTCATATATCGAATTTGATGAAAAGCAACATATATTTCGTGCCCAGTAATCCACAAAATATTAGCTTATTTAATGCAACTTTTGGTAAGAAACTCTTCTTTTTATTCCTTCCTCAAAATAAGAAAAAGAAAACATTTTCTTATAAAATCGCCTTTCCCCCTTTCAATAAGGGTAATGAACCTAGTCCTTCTACACTAAAATACAAAATAATATCATGTGTTTCTTTTCTGTCGATTTTCATTCAGTGTGTGGGTCTGTGTGTACAGATGGCTCGGTTTTGCCTTGGCTACATCTAATGACATTCACAGCTTTTATTCTTCACATAGGCGGTTATTTAGAGGTAGGAAGAAGAGGAGGTTTAGAAATATGTTCTGGAATTCAACTGTTTGGTCTTTGTGGTTGTTGAGAAATGTGATTATATTCAAGAATGGTGAAATCAGTTATTTATCTGTTTTTTTGGACTGCATTGGTCTTTTGCCCAGCTTTGCTGCCATACGATTCAGTTTTGCTGGTTAAAAGTGGTTTGGGTCCTACATCTCTTTTCATTGATGCCGTGTCTTTGCTTGTGTTATTTTTAGTTGATGTAGTTGTTGGTTTTTGTGCTTAGAATTGCATCCTAGTGGGTGATACCTTTTCTTGCAGGGGTGTTGTTGCTATTGTGCTTTGCTTCCCTGTTTTTTGTTTTTGCGCCTTGCTCCCTCTTTCAATTTGGACCTGGGATTATTTGTTGGTGGGGTATAGATTTAATTCAACCTTGTAGTTGACCTTACTCTTGGTGGAAGCTTTAGCTGTACCTATCACTATTTCTCTTGTAC
This sequence comes from Sophora flavescens, assembly GCA_030762895.1. Taxonomy (NCBI): domain Eukaryota; kingdom Viridiplantae; phylum Streptophyta; class Magnoliopsida; order Fabales; family Fabaceae; genus Sophora; species Sophora flavescens. Next base: position 10,560,519 of record CM061062.1, on the reverse strand, counting down.
ATGGGTACTCCTAGTACCCCATCAATACTCTTTAGCTTATCAAAAAAAAATAAAAAAAATTAACAATTAGTAACCAAAATTAAAATATTACTCTTAAAAAAAAAATTCTTCTTTCTTTTTAATGCCTTTAGGAAGGAGGATTTATCTAAAATTTATATTAAATAATAATGGCAAGTAAATTATAGAAATATACTATATTAAATAATTTAAGGATTTAATTAGTATGTACTATTGGTGTAAATATTTGTTACACTGTCAACCAACCATAAATATACACATTATTAAAAATGTTTGTCTCTAATCATAATTATCTTAAAAGTCACACATAAAGTGATTTGTGATTGGTTGATAGTGTAAACAATTTTATGTTGAGAAGTATCAAAATTAAAGCGATCAATATTCAATGGTAAGACAAACACAATTAATTATAGTTCTCTCTTCTTAAATTCAGGCGGTTACCCAAATAAAAAAGTGTGTTCATTATTTTCACCTTTGTTTTTAAAATTTCTTACGACCATATTAAGGGAGCGTTTGTCAGGTTATATATTCTAGCTTATTCGACCTTACAAGAATAACTTATTAGGCTAAAGTTACGAAAATAACTTATGTAAATAATTTATATATATGACTTTCTTATAAGTTCTTTTTGTCTGATTTCAATAAGTTTTTTAAAGAAACTTATTAAAATAGAATCTTTTTAGGTTATTTCAAAACAACTTATTTAATAAATATTCAATAAAGCTGTTTACTCAAACAAGCTATTCAATTTTGATGAAATTTCCTGATCAGAAACAGACTATATGACTATCTTTGCAACATTAAGGCACTAAATGTCCTTCACTTGTTCAAAAATCTTCCTTAAAATGCATATATTCTTTAACAAGCTGGCCAAATAAGAATTAGTTGGGAAAAAAAAGAAAAAAATAGCAAAATAAAAATAAAGGAGAAAAGCGAAATCCATTTTCTCTCTTGGGCTGACTAAGAGTAAAACCTCAATAGCCACACCAACTATGAATCTAAGTCATAAAATGTTTCCATATCAATGGCTAGCCGGCACCTGGGCCCACCCCCTCTTCCGTCTTCCACTTCTAAGTCCACATTCCCTCTGTAGTCCATAAATAGTCCCCATTCCCACTCTTAATTACACACCACCTTCAACCATTCCTCACATATAACAAATTACTCTCTCTCTCTCATCTCAAGTTGTGAGCTTTTCTGCATGGCATTTGATCCAAGCTTCCGAGGTTCATTCTCATACCTTTCCAGCCCTTACCCAGAAAATCACACCTTTAACCAAGAGACCGAGATTATGTTTCCCTTAGAAAATTCAATTTCATTTCCACCACCATTCAGTAACCCCCTTTTCCATCCTTCGAACACTACTTTCCACCAATATTTACAGGACCCTATATTGAATGTGGGTGTAGCTAATAACCCACCAAATCCTTTTGTGATGGAGGGTACTTTTTCCTCCATCACTAATGCCAACCCTTTCTTTGGCATCCTAGCTCCTTGTTTGGGTGAGTCTTCCCAGGAAAATGGGTACATTAAAGATTTAGTCAGCTCTCAATCCTTAGTGAACAACAACATGAATGCTTTTCATGGCCACCAAAGTAGCCAAGTCATATGGGATTTTGAACCGAAATTTGTGGTTCAAACTGTGGTTGATTCTTCTTCTTCTTCCCAGCTCTCTCAGCCAGCATCGCCAATTTCTGATGAGTTCATATCAATGTTGAGGGCAAGGTTTGAAGATCAAGTTACAATTATCAATGGAACAGTTCATCAGAATACTGATGATGACGATGGAAGTCAGAATTACCGGAGGGTAGAATGGGATGATGATGGCATCATCGCAAAGATCAAAGGACAGTGAACACCAGAAGAGGACAAGTATATAACAATTTATGTAGAATTGCCTCTCTCTCTCTCATCTCCTTTTTTATTTTCAATTTTCACTTTGTTTATCCTCTTTTGATTCATCTTCTTACCATATTTCAGGCTTGTTAATATGAAAAAAATGATGAATATTTAATTTGAATTTATGGTTTTGTAGGATTCTTAAGGAATTGGTGAATGAGAACGGGGAGAAGAAATGGTCCCAAATTGCTAGGTCACTACATGGCAGGGTAGGGAAGCAATGCCGAGAGAGATGGCACGATCATCTCCGACCAGATATCAGGGTTTCTTCCCTTTCCGTTACTATTTTTCTTATACATGCATACATACAATTTTTTTTAACAATGATGACATCAAAAGTTAATTTGAACTGACTTACACGTTCATTGAATATATATTAAAAAAATAGCATACATATAAAATTATATATATATATATATATATATATATATATATATATATATATATATAAAGTTAAGTCTATGTTATATATGATTTAAGGCTATGAAATTAATTTTCTTAAAGAAATTATAAAATAAATTTATTTCTTGATGACACGTGTTAGTAAAAGACTGGCCGGCAATATGTCATAATATCTTCTTACGTTTTAGTAGTCAGTTTCTGACATCCTTTGAAACGTGAATTTGGTGGTTCAATATTTGTTGTGTTCTACTTGACAATGCATAATCATGTTGAAGTGGTTCTTATTTTTATCTTCTCTAAATCAAACATGGTCAATAAATGATCATTTCAGCATAAAGATTTTGTATAGTAAATGGTATGTTACTGTACAAGGTATAGCATGGGTGGTCTTTTCTTATATGTTCAATGAAATATTTTATATCTAATGCTCTTATTTCTTGATCTAATTAGAAATTATTTTAATAAACATATTTAATTTGTTATGTGATATGACGTTACTAATTTGATCTCTAAGCCTATATTTGAAAAAAAAAAATCCACATCTCAGTATATAGTGGAAAATGAATAAAATGTAGTGTGTGTATATATATATACATACACATTTATTTGTGCTACTTTATATATAAAGCATTTTGCATAAACATTAATATTGTAAAAATTTATTCTCATAGGCTCCATATAATAATGTAAAACTTTAATCAATATTTCATTTTTCCGGCATATTTACTGGAACGATCAGTTCACAGGTTCAGTCAAATTTTGTCAATTACTATCATTCATATGCGTTATTTTCCGTTTCTTGATTGCTATTAAATTTTAATTTAATTATTTATTAATACTTTTTTGATATTCAATTCAATCTTTTATTTTTATTTGAAATACATGAATTTATATGTTCTGCTAGTTTTTGTCTTTATTTTTCATTTATGTTGCATAAGATATTTAGGTACATCCTTTTTTATTCTTTTTAAACATGATTTTATAGCAATTGTTTTTTTGAAAATTTCTTTATGACATCTACTAATATAGGACCACAAAATATAATAACGTAAAAATTTAATCAATATTCCATTTTCCGGTAAATTTTCTGGAACATTCAGTTTATAGGTTCAATAAAATCTTGTAAGTTTCTACCATTCATACGCTATTCTCCATTTCTTGATTGAAGTTAAATTTTTATTTAATCGTTTATTTATACCTTTTTATATTCCATTCACTTTATTATTTATATTTGAAATACATGAATTTATATGTTCAGCTAGTTTTTGCCTATATTTGTCATTTATGCCCAATATTTACTGGATAATAATTTTATTTTACTTATTTAATTTATTTAATGGTATAATTTTACGGATTATATTTATCCCTAAGCTTATAATTGATATTTTTTTTTCATCCATATTCCAGTATATAGTGGAGAATAAGTAAAATATAGTTTGTGTTACTTTATTGATATACATAAATATAAAAAACATTTTGTCAAAGACTAGGTGCATCCATTTTTGTTTTTTTAAAACATGATTTTCTAGTAAAAAATTTCTTAATTTTCTTTTATGACATCTATTCTTATAGGCACCACACAATATAATATGGAAAACTTTAATCAATATTCCATTTTTCCGTCATGTTTTCCGAGACAATTAGTTTACAGATTCAATCAAATCTTGTCAGTTTTTACCATTCATATACGTTATTTTCCATTTCTTAATTGTAATTAATATTTTCATTTATTCATTTCGTAATACTTTTTGTGTGTGTTCAGCTAGTTTTTGTCAATATTTATGTCCAATATTTACTAGATCTTAATTGTATTTTACTTATTTAATTTTTTAGTGGTATAATATTTCTGATTTTTTTTTAATCTCTAAGCCCGTGCTTGAGAATTTCCCATCCATATTACATACATATATATGAAGACATATGCGCATCACTTTGGTGGTAGCAACAAGGCATGAAGGAGCTATATATTTTTTCCATTCATTATTCTCAATCTAATTTCTCATTTCCACATATTTGTGTTTTCTATTAATAATGTAGAAGGACTCATGGACCATAGAGGAAGACATTGAACTGATCAAAGCCCACCAAGAAGTTGGAAACAAATGGGCTGAAATTGCAAAGGGAATGTCTGGTCGGTCTGAGAACACCATCAAGAACCATTGGAACGCGACCAAGCGCCGCGGACACTACAGGAAGCCTAAGAAGCCCAATGTTTCTGATGGGTCACTCCTCAAAGCTTATATCAGAATGCTCACTGCAACTGATATAGCTACAAAACACCTGAAGAAGTCCATTAAAAGGAGGATCAATGTGATTGGGGGTGATCAGTCATCAGATGATGACACTGATTCTGAAGATTGCAATGCTGAGGAGCTTGGTCAAGAGAATGAGGAGCTTGGTTTGAGGTTTGGGCAGAACAATGTGTTCAATGCAAGTGGAAATGGTGGCAGGTTCCCTCCAAATCAGTTCAACAATAATCATGTTGCTCATGCTTATGCCAATGGAACAACAAATGGCTAAGTGGTGAATGGTGAAGAGATTGAAGGCTCTGGAATGAAGAAGGAAATGGATCTCATGGAGATGGTGAGTGCATAGCATTAAGTAAGGGACATGCATGGTTAAGTGTGTTATGCACTTATGCCTTTGATCAGATCAGTACTATCTTTGTTAATTTCTCTAATTCGTACCAGTTTGTTTCTGGCTGGACATCATGGTCTTATAAATATGTGGGGGTTGTTATTATGTTATGTTGTTTGCCTTCTGTATGCATGTTTTTGAGTATGTTTATGACTGTATGTTCGTTTTATCTACATCTAGAGGACTAGGACTATGACTTGTATGTCCAACTTTAATTAAGTGTAAACTTTAGAGTCTATGAACTGTTGGTCAAGGTTTTAAATTGTGGCTATGTTGCGTTTGTCGCAATTGTGGATAATTGATGGAAAATACTATCGTAATTGTGGTCGCGTTTCGGTTTCGGAGACCTCCAAAACCAAAATGTAGCGACCTCAATTGCGGTTGCGGGCTTTTATCTAATGGCTTGCTCTTGGCTACAAATGCCTTTATCAAATATATATGGAGTATGTCCTCAAGCAATCACCAAGGCCAGAAGATATAAATAATTAGAGCGTGGATAGTGAACCAAGAACCCGAGTAACTAATCCAAGTAACAGGCTTATTCAAATAAGAAACCTAGAGACAATCAATTTCAAGTCCAATTAGAAGCTTAGGTTTCCTAAAACCATATTCTCACTGATTCGGGCACTCTTCTCACCTCACTCAAGTGTTTAAGGGAATATGACAATTCGCTCAATTTCCTCAAGGAATGTATTCTACAATAAGCTTGACTATTAACCAAATCTCCACTTTATTAATGAAAACACAAAAGAATCAAGTGGTCTTTTACTCTGGTTGTAATGGGGCCATGGGATTAATTGTTAGGTGGGGAAATCAAGAAAAGGAAATTCAAGAGGGTTAAACAAAATATCAAACATTGCAAAGCATGACACCTTCTAAAATACCCTTTTTGGGCTTTGGTTCATCTTTCCACCTTTCTTTTCTTCTTTTTATTTTATTTCTCACTTTCTTTTTGTCATCCCCTTCTCCATATTTTTATTTTATTTTATTTTATTTATTTGAAGAAGGGGAGATTTTTAATTCAAGAGAAATATTTTCAAACTTTCTCATCCCATACTTTTTCAAACTACCTTTTTACCCTTTTTGCAATACTTTAAAAGGTGCCATACCAAGCATTATTCATCAAAGTAATTCAAGGTACAAAGAAAAGTATTGTATTCTTTTAGGCTGAAAATTGGGCAACTAAGGGGTAGCATTTAATCAATCAAAGCTCAGAAGGCCGAAAAAAAAACCTAGTGCCTCAATCATTTTCAAAAACGTTTTCAAAAATTTCTAAGTTTCAAAACGGTTTCAAGTCAAGTTCTAGAGAATACAATCCAAGAGGAATAAAACACTCTATCACAAAGAATGGGGTAGATTTAGTGAGTACCCCTTTTTGGCTCAAAAATCTCACATTTAGTAGTTTAACATCAATGAGAAACACAAATCTAGAGAACCACATGCTAATTATCAACTATCAAAAGATCATCTCAAGAATTTTTATTTTTAGCCTTATCGCAAGAATAAAAAAATTGGGTTAAAAAATTCACCATCTCAACTTATTTGGCACCAAGTTCTCACAATTGGATGCAAACTCTAAGCAAAGGGCAATCTAATCATGTGATCATGCAAAACTATGCCTATATGAGTGCAACATGAAAAATGCAAAAATGCACAAACACCCCTACCCCAAGCTTAAAAACTTACATTGTTCCCAATGTAAATAATCAAGTCGGAGAGAGGAGAAAAATGGAACAACTCACCGAGGTGGTAGCGGGTGTTGGCTCACATGCCTAGTCAAAGATTGTTGGAAAGTGTATCACGGCCGTGATGGGTATCACGGGTAGGCCGTGATCAATTCTGGTCTTCAGGAGTTGGCCTGTCACGGCCGTGACCTGTATCACGGCTTGGCCGTGATACTCTCTGATCTTTAGGGTCCTACTCATCATGCCCGTGATGCTTATAACGGCTGGGCCGTGATCCTTTCTGGTCTTCTTGGTTAGCTCATCACGACTGTGACCACTATCACGACCTGGGCGTGATGACTTCTGACTTTTTTTGTCCCTGCCCTTTTTGCTCTTCCTTCCTTCTTAGCCTGAAAACAGTTGACAAATCTATTAATTTATGATTTTTTTCTCTTGATCTTCTCAAATTATTCAAGAGCTAAATTCAAAAACAAATGGAAAAGGGAAAGAAAACTTGGGTTGCCTCCCAAGAAGCGCTTATTTACGGTCTTAAGCTTGACTATACTTCCTTCAGTCAACCGGGGTCGGCTGGGTGTAGAAGTGCAGGAACACTTCTCTTCCATGGGAGTCCTTCAAAGAGCCTATTCTACTCATATGGCCAACTGCGCTTCCGCTTTGCTCTTTTCACTCTAAGCTTCACGGCCTTACTCCCTCCCGGCGGAAGTTTTGTTTCCACATGATCAGAAACTCCAACTTCATCACTACTGGGTGCATCATTTGCCATGTAAATCTTCGGAGTTGCTTCCATGTTGAGATCTTCCTTTACCACTGGAGACGTTATATTGATCCTTCACATATGACTCACAAAAGGAGGGTTGTTATATGAGTTAGTCAATTTAAAATCTACCCTACCTTCCTCTACATTCAGATGGAGTTTGCCATTCCTTACGTCTATTATTGCTCCAGCGGTGGCCAAGAATGGCCTTCCTAAAATTATGGGGAATTCAGAATTCCCTTTCATTTCCAATACCAGGAAATCAGTAGGGATGAAAAATTTCCCTACCTTTACAGGAACATTCTCTAATATGCCTAGAGGAGTTCAAGTTGAGCCATCCGCAAATTGTAAGGAGAATTTGAATGGACTCAACTCTTTGGTTCCCAACCTTTCCAAGATAGTGAGCGGCATCAAGCTCGCACTAGTCCCCAAGTCACATAAGGCTTGGTCTATTTGTACCTTTTCAATTGAGCAAGCGATAGAGAAACTACCTGGGTCTTTTAGTTTAGGAGGCATATTAGCTTCTATATCTACTTGCTTTCTCTTGACCAACCTTTGTGGGAAAGGTATCGGGGGTTGGTACAGTGGTGGAGGGACATACTTTGGTTCTGGCTCTTCATCCTCGCTCATGTCCTCCTCACATTCCACATCCTTTTCAACCACCCCAAGCTTATCATCCCTCAAGTATATGGCATTACAATGTTCATTGGGATTAGCTTCGGGTTGGCCCGGGAACGTACCCTTTGGTCTAGAGTATGTGCTGTCTTGTTGGGCAATATGAGTTTCTAGCATCTTGTTATGGATGGCTAAGTTATCTACCTTAGATGCTAGCTCTTTTATTGCCTCGTTTACTGCCCTACCTTGTTGTCTAAACTCTTCATTTTGTTTTGTTTGGGTTTCCACAAAACTTTCCAATAAAGACTCCAGTTTAGACTTCTGTACCTGAGGATACCCCGCTGCGAGTTTCCTATTACCTTTGCCTTCTTGGAACTCGTGGTTCAGTGTGTTGCTGTAGTTCCTGTAGGAGAGGTAAGGGCTGTTCTTCCTTCCTTGGTTGTAAGGATTTGGGGGATCATAATTGGGCAACTTCGGGTTCGTGTCGTAGAAGTTGTGACAAGAGTTCACTTGTTCCCCCGAAGCGCCGGATCCATGAGCAATACCACGTGGGCACTCCATTATGTCATGTCCCTGCATTCCACAAATCTCACAAACAATGTTAGTAGCACCTATTGAACTCATGTTAGCCCTTTCAAGCTGATCAAACCGTTTATTCAGTGAGTCTATTTTAGACATAATAAGATCAGTTCTATTCATTTCAAACTTACCCCCCCAAATCTTTTTCTGGTTATTACCTCTTTCTGAACCCTATTGGTGGTAGTTGGTGGCCACGTTTTCAATGATGTTGAATGCCTCAGTCAGAGGCCTATTCATAAAGGCTCCACCAGCTGTGGAATCAAGTGACACCTTCGAAGAGTAATCCAATTTGTTGTAGAAGGTGTGCACTAATAACCTCCTCTCGAGTCCATGATGTGGGCAAGACTCCAGTAATCCCTTGTAGCGATCCCAAGCTTCGGATAAGCATTCTCCGTCCTTTTGGAAGAAGCCGGTGATCTGGGTTCGTATGTAGGTCGTCTTGGAGGGAGGGAAGAATTTCTCCAAGAATTCCTGCTCGAGTTGGTCCCAAATCGTCAAGGTATTAGCGAGCACTTGTTTCAGCCAAGCTTTTGCTTTTCCAGTCAGAGACGAGGGGAATAACCTCAAGCGAATAGCATCAATCGGGGTGCCATGAATTCTAACTGCATCGGTGAACTCCAAAAATGGCTCCACGTGGTCAGTCGGGTCCTCCGAGGGCAATCCTCTGAATTGATGTTGCCTAATCATGTTAATGAGCATAAGCGGTATAGTGTAGTTCTCCGCCTCGATCTCTGGCCTAGCAATCCCAGTTCGCAAACCCCTTGCATTTGGGGCTGCGTAGTCCTTCAGAGGTTTCGTATCTGGTAGATTCGCCATTAGTGGAATGTGGATCAACCTCTATCTCTCTTTGTAGTCTCCTATGCCTATGAAAGGTCCTCTCGATTTCGGGGTCAACCTCAGTAAGGTCTCCAAGACTCAGGGATCTTTGCATATAAGAGAAACAAACACAGAGATAGATACAAAGAAAGGAAAAAGAGATTGATGAGTGTGATTACACCTCATATTTCATTGTCATTTTGCATGCATTTTCATATAGTTTAGGCATATCTAATTTGATTTTTGTTAGTTTTTACCTTGGAATGGGTAAGGCGGTTTTGTGGTGTTGTTTTGCAGAAATTAAGGATTAAATGCTCAGGATCAACCATGATGGAGCTTGGATGAAGATGGGGCTTGAAAAGTGAAGAAAATGAGCCAAGCAGAGCCTATCACGGCCTGCCCGTGATACACATCACGGCCATGACATGTCAGCAGAACCAGACCCTCACAGGCAGAACTGATCACGGCCTAACCGTGATGAGCATCACGACCGTGACAGACCAAAAATTGAAGAAGCGCCCAAGGTAGAAGCCATCACGACCGTGACGTGTATTACTTGGATCAAAAGCAACTGATTTGGATCTAATTTGTGTTTGATTGGGATTCAAACTTCCCAAATCTATAAATAAGGCATCTGGGCAGAGGCAAAAAAGAGACTTCGGGGCTACTACTCTTAGGCTATAATTTAGGATCTCTCTTCTTCTTCCTCCTCTCTTCTCTGATTTTTACTTTCATGTTGTTGTTAACCAAGCTTGTCATCACCATGGCAAGGCTTGAGTAGTAGTTTAATTTCTAGGGATTGGGGCTATGCCCAAGGTTTGTTTATGGCGATAAATTGATGTTTTATGTTTGTTAATTGCGATTTTGCTTTAGATCTGATTTCTAGTGTTTTAATTACTCGTAAATTCGGCGGCCGCTTATTTTCGTGACGTAGATATTCTAAGGAGGAACCTAGCGGTGAACTTAGGTGTCAAATTTATAGAATCAGACTTAGGACTGAAATCACGAGAGTTAGAAGCCGTCCTTCGAGGATCAACGAATTGTCACAAAGCGTAAAGGGTCCAATCTAAATTCGAATACCACGAGAGTAGGGGTTGGTTTAATTGGGCACGGTTTTTGTAACCCGAGAGGGAGCATTAACTATTTGAGGAAAAATTCGCCTTCAGGGCAATTTCAATAATTAACAAAGGGGTAATCAATTTAGTAACATACACAACCTTGTTGGTAACCCGAATTCCTAGGAATCCATTTAGATCTTAAAAACCATAAATTGATTTACTTTCAGTTTCACTTGATTCTGATTTTGAGTTATCTCTTATTTCAAATATCAAAAACCTTTTCAAAAATCCTTTTTTATTTAGTCCAGTTTTAATCGATTTGATAATTAGTTGCGATTTGAGATCACGGTCTCTGTGGGATCGATATCTTTTTATTACTTGGCGACAATCCGGTACATTTGCCGTGATGCTCATCACGGCTAGGCTGTGATCAGTTCTGCCTGTGAGGGTTTGGTCCAGCTGACATGTCACGACCGTGATGGGCATCACGAGCAGGCCGTGACCAGTTCTGACTTTTGCCTTCTTTCTTTTCAGTTTTGCTCGATCATGACCGTTGATCAGCCTCTGGCTCGTCTAGTTTTATAACTAGAAAGACCATGGCTTTGTGCTAATTATACCTCGTTTTCGCCCAAATTAGACTTGATTGTCTTCAAGCAACATTTTGAGTCTCTAGAGTATTTTTAGGTTAATTTAGCTGATTTAGAGTCAAATAAAGCACTTACTGCTACCTCTTGTTTTCAGGTAATAAAGAGAAGCAATTCTAGAGTTTTTCGCCCCGCGAGAGTCTACTCGCCACGCGAACCTGAAAGCCTCACTGTGCCAGAAATGCCATCCTCTCTGTCTCGCCCCGCGAATCACTGTCTCGCCTCGCGAGAAATCCAACAGAGACCATCACGGCTTAGCCGTGATGAAGGTCACGGCTGTGACAGATTGGAACTTGAAGTCTCGCCTCGCGAATACTAGTCTCGCCTCGCGAGAAAGCCAAACACTGAAGACTGTTCATAATATTCACCTCGCGAAAGGCTTCTCGCCTCGCGAGCGCGCGGAGCTCAGAATCTGTATTTGTATCTGTTTTAAGGCAGAATTGATCTTCTCATCTTCTCTTCTTCTTTTCTTTTCATAGTGCAGCTGCAAATTAGGTTTAAGTTTATCTTTGTAATGGATAACTAGTCTCCTTGATTGATCTACTGTAACCGGTTTGCACTGCCACTTGAGGTTCTGTAATTCCTGAACTCATTGCTATTCTTTTTCAATATTTGTTCTGTGTGTTCTGTTTGCTTAATTCAGGATTATATAGAATATATATTGACTTGTTTCGATGATTGTATGTTCCTAAACTTAATCGCATTTGCTTAATTCGCGTGTGTTCAATTCGTGTTTGCTTAATTCACGAAGGGCTTAATCCATTTGCTTAATTCGGAATTAGGAACATATGTCTCGTAGCGTCGGTTTCGCTTGTTAATTGATGCTACAATCGAAAAGGGCTTAGATCCGCTTAGGGCGTGGAATTACATGAACCAATGATAGTGGGAAACCGAGAACAGTAGGTTAATCGTTTTTAGTTATTGGATAGTTATTTAGGTTGCATTGTTTTCTGTTTGTTTTCTTAATTTAATTTCAAATCCAAACCCCCCGCCACCCCCCCCCCCCCCCAAAAAAAAACTGATTTTCTGTTAACAACAACCCAAGAGTCCTTGTGAGACGATACTCTAGTTGTCGCTCCCTAACTACATATTTTTACAAACAGCTCGCTTTTTGACGCGTGCGCGACAGCGCGTCAGCCGTGATGGTCATCACGGCTAGGCCGTGATGGTCATCACGGCTAGGCCGTGATGGGCTCTGCTTGGCTCATTTTCTTCACTTTTCAAGCCCCATCTTCATCCAAGCTCCATCATGGTTGATCCTGAGCATTTAATCCTTAATTTCTGCAAAACAACACCACAAAACCGCCTTACCCGTTCCAAGGTAAAAACTAACAAAAATCAAATAAAAAAAATGCCTAAACTATATGAAAATGCATGCAAAATAATAAACAAATATGAGGTGTAATCACACTCATCAGAGTACTACCTTATGTGTTCATATTGTGAGATTCTTTATGCAATCATTCTGGAAATCTCTTACTTATAGCTAGGGATGTAAATGGGTTGGTGTTGGTACGGGTAGTAGCCCCTACTACCCGTCCCATCGTATAAATTTCATACCCGTCCCCGTCCCATATTCGTGCGGATACTTATCTAGCGGATTTTAAACATATTTATCAATATTTGCAGGTATCCAGAAATTCAAACACCTCACAAAATTATTGAATATTAGATTAATTTTTTTATTCAAACACCCCTATCTCGACATCATTCACACATAAGCATTAATCCAAAAGCAATAATCCATAACACAATAACTGTTTCTATGAGTATATATTTTAATTTTGTATAAGCTAATTATAACACATACTTTGTCATTATGGATTGTACATTTGTACTGCTACTATTGTGTATATATATATATATATATATACTACACTTACAATGACACATTCTTTTGTTACATTTTTTAAGAAAGATATTAGGAAAATTTTTCCAGATATTACCACTTGTTTTTTGGTTATACTCCAATTAAATAGCTTTATTGAGTTTCTTACCTATTTTTACTAGGGGGACAAGGTGCCTCCACCTCTGACATCATTTGGATCCACTGGCTTACCATCTGAGATTCTTAAAGAGGTATGGCTTCTATTATCTTTTTTCCGCTTTTTATGTCTTTCTTATGTATGGCATTTAGGAGGATAAGCAATTTTTCGTAGTATCTGACCCAAGTGTTTCTTGTGCAAAACTCTGATTCCTGAAGCTCCAATTTCTAAGATTCAGGCTCACAAAATTTGGTTTTTTGCCATCTTTACTGTTTGTCGTAGGTGCGATATTCGCTCCTGGGGAGGAGCTAATGTCGTACACTGTGGTGCCCTCTTTTGTGGGGCTAGCATTTAGTTCTGAGCACCCTCTATGGTGGACCAAGTTTTTGGAAGGGCTTTCCGAATCATCCAAGTTCGTGGCTGGGACTGCCGCTGGTCATGATTCAGTCTGCCACTTGGTCTGTGCGGAAGAAGAGGCCTCCTCATGCTCTAGATTGCAAGCATTGGTGGCTTGCATATGGAGGATGATGCTTCTTCCGGCATTATCCACTCCTCTATAAGTACCAAAGAAAACCAATATCCTGGATTTTCCTTTTTTAGGTACAAAATTCTGGGTTCTCAGCCCCAACTCCAATTCAGGCACAGTCGTGGCCCATTGCTCTTCAAAGTAGAGATATAGTTGCCGTTGCTAAAACAGGTTCAGGAAAAACTTTGGGGTATTTAATCCCAGCATTTATGCACATCAAGCGCTGTGGTAGTAACTCCAAATTGGGCCCTACTGCATTGGTACTGTCCCCAACAAGGGAGTTGGCAACACAAATACAAGATGAAGCTGTGAAGTTTGGGAAATCATCAAGGATTTCTTGTGTAGTAAGTAGCTGTTCTTGGTTTTTTTTTATATGTTTTATGAATGATGATTATTTTAAATAATTTCTTTTATGTCTTGCTTTCATGATCATCCATCAGCATGAGCATCATGGGAAACTATTATAGCACTCGTCAAATTTGAGAATGTGAAATCAATATTGTTTAAAGGATCATTCTTAATTGGATTGCTTGTTGTAATAGGTTCCTTATATATTTGTCTCTATTATTATGTTCTACCAACTTGTATTGTGTTAATATATATTTTTTGTTGAGATATTCCTTATCGGAATACATATATAATCTTGTGTTAAACCGATATAGAAAAAAGTCGTTTCATGACTTAGTGTCCTGGATTTGCTTGCTGTTGCTCATTAGTAAATTTTGTTTTCCTTTTTGGCTAGTGTTTGTATGGAGGAGCACCAAAGGGTCCTCAATTGAGAGACATTGATCGTGGAGCAGATATTGTGGTAGCCACTCCTGGCCGCTTGAACAATATTCTTGAGATGAGGAGAATTAGTCTTAATCAGGTCTCTTACCTTGTGCTTGATGAGGCAGACAGGATGTTGGACATGGGTTTTGAACCTCAAATTAGGAAGATTGTGAATGAGGTGCCTGCCCATGAGCAAACTCTCATGTATCTTGCAACATGGCCTAAGGAGGTTAGGAAAATTGCAGGTGATCTCTTTGGTCAATCTGTCTGGTCAACATTGGCAATGTAGATGAGCTTGTTGCTAACAAGTCCATCACTCAGGTTTGATATCTACTGATGGTATATTTGGGTGCAATACTTTTTCTGCTTGTATCATTGGCAGCCCTTCTTTCTATTTGAATGCTATGCTTTCTTTCGACTGTTGGGATTGTTATCAACTAGTGTGTTTAATACATGTTTTTGTGTTATTATTTAACAGCATGTTGAAGTATTGGCACATATGGAGAAACACAGACGACTGGAACAAATTATACGGTCACAGGATCAAGGATCAAAAATAATTATTTTTTGTTCTACGAAGAAAATGTGTGATCAACTTGCTCGCAATCTTACACGCCAGTTTGGAGCTGCTGCTATTCATGGAGATAAATCTCAGGCTGAGAGGGACCATGTGTTGAATCAATTTCGAACTGGGAGGTCTCCTGTGCTCGTAGCAACTGATGTTGCAGCTCGAGGACTGGACATTAAAGACATTAGGTTGTTATCTAATTGTCTTTTACTAAATCTTTTTTACTTTTGGGGAAAATATGTTGGTTATTGAGGGAATTGGTGTACTGTGCACCCTGAAGTTTTATATTTTCACTTAAATCTGTTTATTGGGTGTTTGTCTTGGAAAAGTAACTGTAAATATCATGCAGGGTGGTTGTCAACTATGACTTCCCTACAGGAGTGGAAGATTTTGTTCATAGGATTGGAAGGACTGGAAGGGCTGGAGCCACTGGTGTAGCTTGCACTTTTTTTGGGGACCAGGATGCTAACATGCTTCAGATCTCATAAAAGTTTTGGAAGGTGCAAACCAACTGGTCCCTCCAGAACATCGTGATATGTCATCGCGAAGTGGTGGGATGAGCAGATCCACAAGATCATGCGGAGGGGTGTGAGTGACTTAGACGAGATTTGTCCCTCCTACATAACAGGAATATCTGTGGGGACCTTGATAGAGTGAGACTGTAAAATGCATGACCGTGATGAAATGAGTTAATATGAGATGGAGGTAGGGGTGGATGGGCGCCTGTTGCTTCTGGCAGAGGTGGAGGCCGTGGGTTTGACCACGACTCGCAGAGGTTAGTTTAGTTTATTATAGTTACATTTTCATTTGTGTTAGAAAAGTATTGTTTCTTTTTAGCCTCTTCATATCAGGATTTGAGTTTCGCAAAGGTTATTCAATGCTAGGCTAGGTGTTTTTAATTAGCAGTCATAAATTTGTGTTGTGGCATAGGAATGATCGTGGTCGAAGCCCTGACAGGGGAACTAGTTGGAGTGATCGCTTTAAAAACCGTGATCGCAACCGTAGTCCTGACAGGATTGCACCACCTCAACATTCCCAAGTTAGCTTTCACAAAGCAATGATGGAACGTGGTGCAGGCGATAGCGAACGCAATAAGAGCTTTACCCGAGAGCGAAGCCACAGTCCTAGCCCTTATACCCAAGATAGGGCTCCAACAGCTCGTGAGCGTTCCCTAGTTTATAGTTTTCATCGGTCAATTGTTGAAAAAAGGTCAATCATCCCCTCCATCCCAACAACAGCTTGTCCCCCCTTACAATGATGAGAGTTGCAAACAGGAAAAAAGTTCAAGATATGAACCATCCTCTCCCATTGCTGGTAAATCAAACAATAGTCCTCAAAATGCGTGGGGAGGATCTTTGGGTGATGGAAAATATGGTGGATCTCATGATACCTACAATGGCGAAGAGGAGGAAGGAATGATTCCTGATGAAGAAGGCATGATAGCACAAGATGATGGCATATATCAAAGTGCGGATTAGGATTTTGGCTGTTACCTGTAGACCATTTCTTGTCAGGTTACATGTTAGGGTTATTGTGGTCTACCTTTGCAAATGGAGGGGTTGCTTGAATAAGGGCAACTTAGGATCTGGTAGTGGAGTTCATGGTAAGTGTATATTTTTGAGGGGCTGACTAGAAGCCTGGAAATGGCATAGATGAACCTCGTAGCGAATCTTGTGGGGTTTTCTTTTTTTGTGATTTTGGTGAATGTGTTCATATGGATCCAGGTTCATTGTTCCCCACACAATCAGAACAAACTTATTTAGCCACCATAAAAAGACTTATTTTCGCCGTTAAACTATCGAGTAACACTATTTTTAGGAAAGAAAGCAGCAGACATATGTGACACTTGTATGCATTAAGGGAGAACTTGCCACCTGCTTCTATTGGCTTTTCGTTTTAATTTTCATAGTTGGTAGCTTTTGTGTCTGTAATCTGTGATGAACTGGTAATATAGAACTTTATCTTGGTTAATTAAGAACTTTATCTTGGTTGATTAAATCCTTTTTTTTTTTTGATTGGGTGGTGAAGAACTTGCACTGTCAATCTGTCATTATAAAGTAAGTAAAGACGTATCTATCTATCCTTAATTGATTAAAATATATTGGTATCTTATTTGGGGATGAACATTCTTAATTTATGACTTCACATTCAAACTTGCATTAGAAGGGTTTTTTTGAATTGAAGAGAGGAAGGTAGCATTTTTCTGATGGTTACGAAAAGCCATGTTTCAACTTTCACATAAGCATCACCAGGATGGTAAGGCGGTGAATTTTACTCCTCGTGAATTATTCTATAGCAGTTGTTGAGTCAATAAAAAACTTCGACTTGTCCATGCTCTTTTGGGAAAAGTAAGAATGAAGGTTAATTTATAATGAGACCCCAAGCTGGTGCTATTGATGTTAGGATATTATCTAAGGACTACTAGTTTTTATAGTTGCGGTTGGTCACTTGCTGAATTACACATGAAGGAGGATTTTGGAATACCATCTGGGTGCAAAGCAAAGCATGCTTGAAGGGTGGGGTCTAAGGTGCGGTCTTCATTCAATTCTTTTTACAAATACTATCAGCATGTTTGATCTGAACTCATGGTTAAGGCTCTGTTTTGCAAAAGTTCAATAAGCTAACTTATAGTTTATTTGACTAGTTTATAAGTTTGTTTGACTATGATAGATGTGTTTGGTAAATAAGCTTTCTCATTAGCTTATAGCTTTATTTCATAAGCTATTTTATTTAGCTTATAGCTTATTATTTTTCCTCTCATTTTTACCCTTATTAGTTTAATGAAATTCTGGCTTTATATGTTTGTCATAAATGTCTTTTGGTGTCATTTTACATTTATAAGCTAGTTCAGCCGCTAATTTTACCAAATACTTCAAATTTAATCCCCTAGTTCTTTTATCCAAAAAAGGCCTTTCATTGAAAAGGACAAGTTCAAGTTGTAGTTCCGTGGGTAACCTGTCTATATAATAATAAGATTTAATTACTCAGTTGGTCTCTAAACTATAAGAGAATTTTAAAGTAGGTCCCTAAACTAAAAGAGTTTTATTCGGTCCCTAATCACCTAAATTTTTCTTAATTGGGTCTCTACTATTGGAAATTCGTTAGCTCACCATTTTGTTGGATGGAATATGCTTGATGCCTTACATCCTTAGGGCCCGTTTGGTGGTCAGGATAAGAGAAACAGGATAGGATAAGCTATCAAATCCTGTCTGAAACTGTTGTTTGGTGAGCCAGCAGGATAGGATAAGGCAATCCTGTCACTTATCATATCCCGTCCATCTAATTATAATACCCATATCAACTTATTTTTCCATGTCAACCTCCTCGTGACTGTCCATCGTGTTGATGCTGATTTCTCCTAAATTAGCTTCAAATCCCTAATTCTTCTTGGTTTGATATTTTCGGTTCTGTTTCAGCTTCTCTAGCCTCCTTACTAAAACACAGACACTCTCAGTCAATGCATTTTATGACAAATAAAATCAATGATATGCGCTCTTCTCATCCAATCTCTGTCATTGCATAACACTCACACACACACTTTGCTGCACGTACTCACACTCTGCCACTTCACATAACATTCACTCCACAGTGAGGACATTATTGAATGTTCATTATGCGAGGTTGCAAGCTATGTCCTAAAATCCTAATTCTCTAAACTTTATGTATTTGATTTTTTGATTGAAGCCCTTAGTGAGTTTGTTTTATTCTCCTTGCTTAGTGTCTTAGATGTAGGTCTGAAAGTTGTTGTACCATCGTAAGTTGTTCGGATGTTGTTCGTGGAGTTCTAGTGCCATGTTGCGACTCTAGAGATGTAGTTAATATTTATTTATCGCCTCTTGATCAAACATGTTTTCTAGTAAAACCAAAAAGACTTAGACTGTAGTGTTTGTCAAGGAGTTTGGGATTTAGAATTACTGTTGAGAATTAGGGCTGGAAAAACATATTGTTTCGATCCGAACCCGATTGACCTGAAAGGCATTGACAGCTGACAGACAGGTTTTCCCGAGTTCGTGGGTCACCGGGTTTTACTTCAGTTACACACGGTTTCTTACGAACGGGTTTGGGTAGCTCAAAAAATTTTCGTCGTTACCCGACTCTGACCGAATTAAGTTAAATGAGCGGCTCATTTTCACACAACCCACCAGAGGCTTAGACTTGATTTGAGAGAGCAAAACCTGAAAACAATTCATTTCGTACAAATTTAGATTTGTTCCCTTTCACTCTTCTCTCAATCTGCCTCTCTCTCAATATTTCCTCCTCAAACTCAATCTGTCGTTCCCCTTCTCTAGGTTTGCAAAATCTGCACTTTTCCTCCTCAAAAGCTTCACCCACCCTCTGGCGTCCAGCTCCACTATTCGAGAAACAGCTTAGGGTTTGTCCAAATCCACCGCACTCACCAATCCAGAACCCGGATCTGACCACAACCACCGCGCCCATCTTTTGTGAGTTCCATTCCGCCTTGAGTCGCCGTGTCTCTGCACCTCTGATGCCCTCTCTCCCTTGGTCTCTGACACGCTGTCGCGCACGCGTCAAAAAGTGAGCGGTTTGTAAAAATATGTAGTTAGGGAGCGACAACTCGAGTATCGTCTCACAAGGACTCTTAGGTTGTTGTTAACAGAAAAATCAGTCAGTTGGGGGGTTTAGATTTAAAGATGCAATTAAGAAAACAGTTAGGGAAAACAAGTTCAAGTAAATGATTATCAAATAGGCTAAAAACGATTAACCTACTGTTCTCGGTTTCCCACTATCATTGATTCATATAATTCCAAGCCCTAAGCGGATTCTAAACCCTTTTCGATTGTAGTAGCAATTAACAAGCGAAATTGACATTACGAGATATATGTTCCTAATTCCGAATTAAGCAAACGGATGAAGCTCTCGTGAATTAAGCAAACACGAATGAACACACGCGAATTAAGCAAACGCGATTAAGTATAAGAACACACAATCATCGAAACAAATCAATACATATTCTATACGATCCTGAATTAAGAAAACAGAACATATAGAACAAATATTGAAAGAGAATAGCAATAAGTTTAGGAATTACAGAACCTCAAGTGGCGGCGGAACCCGATTACAGCAGATTAATCAAGGAGACTAGTTCTCCATTACAAACATAAACCCTAAACCTAATTCGCAGCCGCACTATGAAAAGAAAAGAAGATGATTAAAAGATTAGCTGCAATCTGCCCTAGAACAGCAATTTATATCCTTCAGTTCTGCGCGCGCTCGCTAGGCGAACAGCCTCTCGCGTCGCGAATATTAATTATGGCGCGAGTTCAAGATTGAGTTCTCGCGTGGCGAGACAGTGATTCGCGGGGCGAGACTTCAAATTCCAATCTGTCACAACCGTGACCTTTATCACGGCTAGGCCGTGATGGTCTCAGTCCTTCAGGGTTTGGATTTCTCGCGAGGCGAGGCTGTGATTCGCGAGGCGAGACAGAGAGGATGACAGTTCTGGCACAGTAAGGCTTCAGGTTCGCGAAGCGAGTAGCCTCTCGCGGGGCGAATAATTCCAGAATTGCTTCTCTTTATTAACCTGAAAACAAGAATTAGCAGTAAGTGCTTTATTCGACTCAAAATCAACTAAATTAACCTAAAAATACTTAAGAGACTCAAAATGTTGCTTGAAGACAGTCAAGTCTAATTTGGGCGAAAACGAGATTAAACTCGAATAAAACCTATGGTCTTACTAGTTAAAAACTAGTTGAGCCAGAGGCTGATCAAAATACCCCAAACATAAACTTTGCTTGTCCCCAAACAAACTAAAACTCAAAAAGGACTCAAACTTGGCAAGCTTAAAAGATTCAATCAAATTCGCACAAATTTCATGCAATTTCAACAAAACAATTTTTCTTCAGTGTTCCCCCCTTTGGAACAATGTAATCCCCACATTCATTTACTTTAAACAATTGAGAATTCCATCATTCATGCAATTAGTAATCTAAGCAAGGGATCCAAGTTACACACAAAAGGGAGATCGCCAAATTCAAACAATCGCCTTCCTCACAAGGGCATTTAGTGTTTCACTCATTCGTTCAATTTGTCTAGGCTATCAACATTTCACTCAATTTCACATTTAAGAGCACTTCCCATGAATTTGATTTTCATCTCAGACAAGGTTCCCACGAAAACATGCATGCAACATCAAAAGGTCTTTTAAGGTTATAATGGGGCCTGGCTAAGGGTAGGATATTCAAAGGCACTAGGCTTAAGTCCCTAGGAGCTAAGAGAGCATGAGCATTTTTGACACATTGAATTCCCACTCAAGTTCCTTTTTCCATTTTTATTTTTCCTTTTGGGTGACTACAACCTTTTTCTTCTAATACCCTTTTTGACATCTTTGCACTTTTCTCTTATCTTTTTTTTTTCTTTTTGCCTTTGGCTACAACCTTTATTTTTTTCTTTTTCTCAATCCCAAACAACACATCATATCCTTGTAGCCACCCCAAACTTAGTTTCTTGCAACCCTTCTCTTGCTAAGCTTCCATGCTCTCCTAATCCTAAGATCGGGTTAGCATGGTTTTTCCAGATTTTTCGGCTTGTAACATAGGGTCATCATGAAACAATAGGCTAATTAGGCTCAAAGGGGCTAACTAGGGAACATGCATTAGGGATGGTTCTTTTCTGGCCAAGTGGTTAATTCAAAGAAAATTGCCTAAATTATTTGATGCAAACATATAGACATGCTAACCCTGAAGAGATTCAAGCAAATTCGGGAAAGTGCAGCTCAAAAGTGATTCACACAGTTAAAAACATGTTGGAGGCTCAAATCAATATAAAAACGCGATTAAGTATAAGAACACACAATCATCGAAACAAATCAATACATATTCTATACAATCCTGAATTAAGCAAACAGAACATATAGAACAAATATTGAAAGAGAATAGCAATAGGTTTAGGAATTACAGAACCTCAAGTGGCGCCCGAACCCGATTACAGCAGATTAATCAAGGAGACTAGTTCTCCATTACAAACATAAACCGTAAACCTAATTCGTAGCTCAAAATTTTGACACGCTGTCGCGCACGCGTCAAAAAGCGAGCGGTTTGTAAAAATATGTAGTTAGGGAGCGACAAGTCGAGTATCGTCTCACAAGGACTCTTAGGTTGTTGTTAACAGAAAAATCAGTCAGTTATGTGGTTTGGATTTAAAGATGCAATTAAGAAAACAGTTAGTGAGAACAAGTTCAAGTAAATGATTATCAAATAGGCTAAAAACGATTAACCTACTGTTCTCGGTTTCCCACTATCATTGATTCATGTAATTCCATGCCCTAAGTGGATTCTAAACCCTTTTCGATTATAGTAGCAATTAACAAGCGAAATTGACACTATGAGATATATGTTCCTAATTCCGAATTAAGCAAACGGATGAAGCTCTCGTGAATTAACCAAACATGAATGAACACACGCGAATTAAGCAAACGCGATTAAGTATAAGAACACACACTCATCGAAACAAATCAATACATATTCTATACAATCCTGAATTAAGCAAACAGAACATATAGAACAAATATTGAAAGAGAATAGCAATAAGTTGAGGAATTACAGAACCTCAAGTGGCGGCGGAACCCGATTACAGCAGATTAATCAAGGAGACTAGTTCTCCATTACAAACATAAACCCTAAACCTAATTCGCATCCGCATTATGAAAAGAAAAGAAGAGGATTAAAAGATTAGCTGCAATCTGCCCTAGAACAGCAATTTATATCCTTCAGTTCTGCGCGCGCTCGCTAGGCGAGCAGCCTCTCGCGTCGCGAATATTAATTATGGCGCGAGTTCAAGATTGAGTTCTCGCGTGGCGAGACAGTGATTCGCCGGGCGAGACTTCAAATTCCAATCTGTCACAACCGTGACCTTTATCACGGCTAGGCCATGATTTTCTCAGTCCTTCATGGTTTGGATTTCTCGCGTGGCGAGACAGTGATTCGCCGGGCGAGACTTCAAATTCCAATCTGTCACAACCGTGACCTTTATCACGGCTAGGCCGTGATTTTCTCAGTCCTTCAGGGTTTGGATTTCTCGCGAGGCGAGGCTGTGATTCGCGAGGCGAGACAGAGAGGATGACAGTTCTGGCACAGTAAGGCTTCAGGCTCGCGAAGCGAGTAGCCTCTCGCGGGGCGAATAATTCCAGAATTGCTTCTCTTTATTAACCTGAAAACAAGAATTAGCAGTAAGTGCTTTATTCGACTCAAAATCAACTAAATTAACCTAAAAATACTTAAGAGACTCAAAATGTTGCTTGAAGACAGTCAAGTCTAATTTGGGCGAAAACGAGATTAAACTCGAATAAAACCTATGGTCTTACTAGTTAAAAACTAGTTGAGCCAGAGGCTGATCAAAATACCCCAAACTTAAACTTTGCTTGTCCCCAAACAAACTAAAACTCAAAAAGGACTCAAACTTGGCAAGCTTAAAAGATTCAATCAAATTCGCACAAATTTCATGCAATTTCAACAAAACAATTTTTCTTCAGTGTTCCCCCCTTTGCAACAATGTAATCCCCACATTCATTTACTTTAAACAATTGAGAATTCCATCATTCATGCAATTAGTAATCTAAGCAAGGGATCCAAGTTACACACAAAAGGGAGATCACCAAATTCAAACAATCGCCTTCCTCACAAGGGCATTTAGTGTTTCACTCATTCGCTCAATTTCTCTAGGCTATCAACATTTCATTCAATTTCACATTTAAGAGCACTTCCCATGAGTTTGATTTTCATCTCAGACAAGGTTCCCACGAAAACATGCATGCAACATCAAAAGGTCTTTTAAGGTTGTAACGGGGCCTGGCTAAGGGTAGGATATTCAAAGGCACTAGGCTTAAGTCCCTAGGAGCTAAGAGAGCATGAGCATTTTGACACATTGAATTCCCACTCAAGTTCCTTTTTCCATTTTTCTTTTTCCTTTTGGGTGACTACAACCTTTTTCTTCTAATACCCTTTTTGACTTCTTTGCACTTTTCTCTTATCTTTTTT
Source organism: Sophora flavescens (assembly GCA_030762895.1). Taxonomy (NCBI): domain Eukaryota; kingdom Viridiplantae; phylum Streptophyta; class Magnoliopsida; order Fabales; family Fabaceae; genus Sophora; species Sophora flavescens. The sequence continues at coordinate 10,536,569 of CM061062.1, read as the reverse complement.
TTTCTTTTTGCCTTTGGCTCCATCCTTTATTTTTTTCTTTTTCTCAATCCCAAAAAACACATCATATCCTTGTAGCCACCCCAAACTTAGTTTCTTGCTACCCTTCTCTTGCTAAGCTTCCATGCTCTCCTAATCCTAAGATCGGGTTAGCATGGTTTTTCCAGATTTTTCGTCTTGTAACATAGGGTCATCATGAAACAATAGGCTAATTAGGCTCAAAGGGGCTAACTAGGGAACATGCATTAGGGATGGTTCTTTTCAGGCCAAGTGGTAAATTCAATGAAAATTGCCTAAATCGTTTGATGCAAACACATAGACATGCAAACCCTGAAGAGATTCAAGCAAATTCGGGAAAGTGCAGCTCAAAAGTGATTCACACAGTTAAAAACATGTTGGAGGCTCAAATCAATATAAAAACGCGATTAAGTATAAGAACACACAATCATCAAAACAAATCAATACATATTCTGTACAATCCTGAATTAAGCATACAGAACATATAGAACAAATATTGAAAGAGAATAGCAATAAGTTTAGGAATTACAGAACCTCAAGTGGCGGCCGAACCCGATTACAGCAGATTAATCAAGGAGACTAGTTCTCCATTACAAACATAAACCCTAAACCTAATTCGCAGCTCAAAATTTTGACACGCTGTCGCGCACACGTCAAAAAGCGAGTGGTTTGTAAAAATATGTAGTGTGGACAAAAGTTAATCTGTAGCATAGTATTGTTGACATCCGAATGGATATAGGCTATGAACGTATTAATCCGTTTATCATTGCACAAAATGGAAGACAAGTGTATTATGTCTCTTATCCAACAATGTAGACAAACAAGTTATTGCGATATATATATATATATATATATATATATATATATATATATATATATATATATATATGTATGTATGTATGTATGTATGTATGTATGTATGTATGTATGTATGTATGTATATTAAATTTTAATTTGATTTTAGAAATGCATTAAATAATGATTATTGTTCCTTGTTAAGTTATTGTGAATTACTGAGTTATACTAATTATGTTAGAATTACAGTTCAATATTAATTAGCTTTATAAAATTTATGTATTTATCATATCATTTTTTTCATTGGATCTATTTAATTTGTATATACTGCAATTTTATATTATAGTTTATATTTAATTTAATTTAACTTAATTTTTAATTAATTTTTTTATATTAAAATTAGTATTTAATAAATATAGTGAAATAAAATAAAAATATATAAATGTAAATAAGAATTACCAACATATGTGTTGTTAATGTTTTGAAACGTGGCTAGCGATTTAATTCTAGGAAATGTAAAAACACATTACCAACTACTTAGCAATCGGTAATGTAATTACACATTACCGATTGCTAATGTTTGATCCATCGATAATGAAATAGCATATTACCGACGACTTATCTGTCGGTAAATAATGTCACTTACCAAAAACTTTTTCGATGGTTAAATGTCATTACAAATACCAACAACTTATACCATGTCTGTTGATAATATTTATCAACGAGTGATTTACTATGACTTTTTGCGTTTACTATGGTTTCTGGACCCTAGTAATTAACTTTTTTGTTCTTGTAGTGAATGTTTTCTTATATTAAATATTAACAAATCAAACAGTTTTTAATGTATAACATATTATAATGTATATTATGTGAAATTAACCAAATTATTTATAATTTGCGCACATATTAAAACATCCTGTTAAATAAAAAATTAAGACTAACTTGTTAAATAAAAAAAACAATATCAAACAAATAGTATAATATATGCTTATTTTCACTATAACTTTAATATACATGAATTCATGGATCGAATCCAAGACCTCGTGTTTAACGTATCCAAGCTCTTTCTACTTGGACCAACGCACATTAGTAGATGACGTAGTGATATAAATGCCTCTCATTTTTAAACATTTAACAATTAATATATATATTTTTGGTATATACTTCACAGTTAATATTTTATTAAATGTAAAATGGTGTCATTAAATAATTTAGGATATCAGTGAAATTTGAAAGGTCAGTTACTCAATTTTGTGCTGATCTTTATTTCCTTGGCACTCACATGAGTCATTCATCTTCAGGACTTGAACACAGTCCCCAGTTTCAACTTCCAGCCACAATGCCAAAAAGGACAAAATATATGGTTGAAGGCTTGACATGAAAATGTGAAATTGATTTACTCGCCCTCTTTTTTAGGGGGAAAAAATCCGGAATTGATTTTGATGCCATTCAAGGCCCTTTTGTTCTTACATACTGCCTAGTTATGTACATGTAGTCTGTTTTTTTGGATTAAAACCAACTCAAACGGGAAAAATTAGTGACTCGAGGCACTTTTATTGAAAGCTCAAAATACGAGCTTTGGATGAACGTGGTTTCAAATGAAGTTTACGCATAAGAGGAGTGCTAGCAACATACTCTCTAACACACACTTTCCAACACACGCTCATATTGGTTGAAATTCATGTGGGTCCCATTAATTCATGTGGGTCCCACTTGAATTTTGTATGACCCACATGCCTTTCAACCAATAGGAAGGTGTGTGTTGGAAAGTGTGTATTAAAGAGTATGTTGCTAGCATTTCTCGTACGCATAAAATAAATGGTGCTACTGTCACAGAAAGAGTCTCAACCATGATGTATTGTAGATACCATATCTCTTCCTATATACCATAGAAAGAAAAGATTTTTGATGTCGTGCGAGTGCACGTGCGATCCGGCAAGTGTACCAGATTGTCGTCAAGTAATAAAAAGATATCGATCCCACAGAGACCGTGATATTGAATCACAACTAATTATCAAATCGGTAAAACTGTACTATAAAGAGAAATTTTGTAAAGGTTTTGATATTTGAAATAAGAGATAACTCAAAAGCAGAATCAAATAAACAGAAAGTAAATCTATTTATGATTTTTCAGATTGAAATGGATTCCTAGGAATTTGGGTTACCAACAAGATCGTTTATGTTACTAAATTGATTAACCCTTGTTAATTATCGAAAATGCCTTGAAGGCGAATTTATCCTCAAATAGTTTAAGCTCCCTCTCGGGTTACAAAAATCGTGCCCAATTAAATCAACCCCTACTCTCGTTGTAGTCGAATTTAGATTGAACCATTTACGTTTTGTGATAATTCGTTAATCCTCGAAGGACGGCTTCTAACTCTCGTGATTTCAGTCCTAAGTCTGATTCTATAGATCCGACACCTAATTTCACTGCTAGGTTCCTCCTTAGAACGTCTACGACATGCAAATAAGTGCTGACGTGCTGTCGGGCACACGTCAAAAAGCGAGCGGTTTGTAAAAATGTAGTTAGGGAGCGACAACTCGAGTATCGTCTCACAAGGACTCTTGGGTGTTGTTGTTAACAGAAAAAGTCAGATTTGAGGGGTTTTTGATTTGAAATTAAATAAAGTAAACGAAGCAGAAAACTATGCAAACTAAATAACTATCAAATAACTAAAAAAAAAAACGATTAACCTACTGTTCTCGGTTTCCCACTATCATTGATTCATATAATTCCAATCCCTAAGAGGATTCTAATATCTTTTCGATTGTAACAACAATTAACAAGCGAAACCGACGCTACGAGACATATGTTCCTAATTCCGAATTAAGCAAACGGATTAAGCCCTTCGTGAATTAAGCAAACACGAATTGAACACACGCGAATTAAGCAAACGCGATTAAGTTTAGGAACACACAATCATCGAAACAAATCAATACGTATTCTATATAATCCTGAATTAAGCAAACAGAACATACAGAACAAATATTGAAAGAGAATAGCAATGAGTTCAGGAATTACAAAACCTCAAGTGGCAGTGCAAACCGGTTACAGTAGATCAATCAAGGAGACTAGTTCTCCATTACAAAAGAAACACAAAATACTAAACCTAATTCGCAGTCGTACTATATTCAAAAGTCTGGATCCCCCTCTAATCTGCCCTGAACAACAATTTATAAACCCAGGATCAGTGCGCGCTCGCGAGGCGAGCATGATCTCGCGGCGCGAATATTAATTATGGCGCGAGTTCAAATTGGGTTCTCACGAGGCGAGAGAGAAGTTCCCGAGGCGAGACTTCAAATTCTGGTTTTTCACAGCCGTGATGCCTATCACGGGCAGGCCGTGATCACTTCTGACTTTGGGTGCTTATTTGTCATGGCCGTGACCCTCATCACGGCTAGGCCGTGATGGTCTCTGTCTTTTAGGGTTGGATTTATCACGGGACGAGACATTGATTCGCGGAGCGAGACAGAGAGGATGGTATTTCTGGCTCAGCAAGGCTTCAGGCTCGCGAGGCGAATAATTCCAGAATTGCTTCTCTTTATTGACCCGAAAACAAGAAACAGCATTAAGTGCTTTATTTGACTCTAAATCAGCTAAATTACCCTAAAACTACTTTAGATACTCAAAATGTTGCTTGAAGACAATCAAGTCTAATTTGGGCGAAAACGAGATATAATTAACACAAAACCACGGTCATACTAGTCATAAAACTAGATGAGCCAGAGGCTGATCAAGTGCGCACCAGATTTACAAGTAATTAAAACACTAGAAATCAGATCTAAAGCAAAATCGCAATTAACAAAGATAAAACATCAATTCATTGCCATATAAAAACCTTGGGCATAGCCCCAATCCCTAGAAATTAAACTACTACTCAAGCCTTGCCATGGTGATGACAAGCTTGGTTAACAAGAACATGAAATAAAACTAAGAGAAGACAGGAGGAAGAAGGGAGAGATCCTAAATTGTAGCCTAAGAGCAGCAGCCCAAAAAGTCCTCATTTTTTCTGCTCAGATGCCTTATTTATAGATCTGGGGAGTTTGAATCCCAATCTAACACAAATTAGATCCAAATCAGTTGCTTCTGATCCAAGTAATGCACGTCACGGCCGTGATGGCCATCACGGCCAGGCCGTGACGGATTCTGGCTTGGGCGCTTCTTCACTTTTTGGTCTGTCACGGCCGTGACCACCATCACGGCTAGGCCGTGATCAGTTCTGCCTGTGAGGGTCTGGTTCGGCTGACAGGTCACGGCCGTGATGGGCATCACGGCTAGGCCGTGACCAGTTCTGACTTTTGCCTTCTTTCTTTTCAGTTTTGCTCGATCATGGCCGTGATGGTCATCACGGCTAGGCCGTGATGGTCATCACGGCTAGGCCGTGATGGGCTCTGTTTGGCTCATTTTCTTCACTTTTCAAGTCTCATCTTCATCCAAGCTCCATCATGGTCAATCTTGAGCATTTTATCCTTAATTCCTGCAAAACAACACCACAAAACCGCCTTACCCGTTCCAAGGTAAAAACTAACAAAAATCAAATTAAAAATGCCTAAACTATATGAAAATGCATGCAAAATGATAAACAAATATGAGGTTTAATCACACTCATCAAATCACCCCAAGCTTAAGATTTTGCTTATCCTCAAGCAATCACCAAGGCCAGAGGATATAAATAATTAGAGTATAAATAGTGAACCAAGAACCCGAGTAGCTAATCCAAGTAACATGCTTATTCAAATAAGAAACCTAGAGACAATCAATTTCAAGTCCAATTAGAAGCTTAGGTTTCCTAAATCCATATTCTCACCGATTCAGGCACTCTTCTCACCTCACTAAAGTGTTTAAGGGAATATGACAATTCGCTCAATTTCCTCAAGGAAGGTATTCTACCATAAGCTTGACTATTAACCAAATCTCCACTTTATTAATGAAAACACAAAAGAATCAAGAGGTCTTTTATTCTGGTTGTAACGGGGCCATGAGATAAATCGTTAGGTGGGAAAATCAAGAAAAGGAAATTTCAAGAGGGTTAAACAAAATGTCAACATTGCAAAGCATGACAACCTTCTAAAATACCTTTTTGGGTTTGATTCATCTTTCCACCTTTCTTTTTTTCTTTTTTTCTTTTATTGCTGACTTTCTTTTGTCATCCCCTTCTCCATATTATATTTTTTTTGTTGTTTTATTTTATTTATTTGGAGAAGGGGAGATTTTCAATTCAAGATAAATATTTTCTAACTTTCTCATCCCATACTTTTTTCAAACTACCTTTTTACCCTTTTTGCAATACTTTAAAAGGTGCCATACCAAGCATCATTCATTAAAATAATTCAAGGTACCAAGAAATGTATTTTATTCTTTCAGGCTCAAAATTGGGCAACTAAGGGGTAGCATTTAATCAATAAAAGCTCAGAAGGCCGAAAAATACCTAATGCCTCAATCATTTTCAAAAATGTTTTCAAAAATTTTTAAGCTTCAAAACGGTTTCAAGTCAAGTTCTAGAGAATACAATCCAAGAGGAATAAAACACTCTATCACAAAGAATGGGTAGATTTAGTGAGTACCCCTTTTTGGATCAAAAATATCACATTTAGTAGTTTAACATCAATGAGAAACACAAATCTAGAGAACCACATGCTAATTATCAACTATCAAAAGATCATCTCAAGAATTTTTATTTGTAGCCTTATCACAAGAATAAAAAATTGGGTTCAAAAAATCCACTATCTCAATTTATTTGGCACCAAGTTCTCACAATTGGATGCAAATTCTAAGTGAGGGGCAATCTAGAGAATGTGATCATGCAAAACTATGCCTATATGAGTGCAACATGAAAAATGCAAAAAAAAATTAAAAATACCCCTACCCCCAGCTTAAAAACTTACATTGTCCCCAATGTAAATAATCAAGTCGGAGAGAGGAGAAAAATGGAACAACTCACCGAGGTGGTAGCGGGTGTTGGCTCACATGCTAGTCAAAAACTTGTTGGAAAATGTATCACGGCCGTGACCTTTATCACATCTAGGTCGTGATACTCTCTGATCTTAGGGTCCTTCTCATCATGCCCGTGATGGATGTCACGGTTGGGCCGTGATCCTTTCTGGTCTTCTTGGTTAGCTCATCACGGCTGTGACCACTGTCACGACCTGGGCGTGATGACTTATGACTTTGTTTGTCCCCGCCCTTTTTGCTCTTCCTTCCTTCGTAGCCTGAAAAACAGTTGACAAATCTATTAATTTATGATTTTTTTTCCTCTTGATCTTCTGAAATTATTCAAGAGCTAAATTCAAAAACAAATGGAAAAGGGAAAGAAAACTTGGGTTGCCTCCCAAGAAGCGCTTATTTACGGTCTTAAGCTTGACAATACTTCCTTCAGTCAATCGGGGTCGACTGGGCGTAGAAGTGCAGGAACACTTCTCTTCCATCGGAGTCCTTCAAAGAGCCCATTCTACTCATATGGCCAATTGCGCTTCCGCTTTGCTCTTTTCATTCTGAGCTTCACGGCCTTTCTCCTTCCCGGCGGAAGTTTTGTTTCCACATGGTGAGTAACTTCATCACTACTAGGTGTATCATTCGTCATGAAAATCATCGGAGTTGCTTCCATGTTGGGCTCTTCCTTTACCACTGGAGACGTTATATCGATCATGCACATATGACTCACAAAAGGAGAGTTGTTATACGAGTTAGTCAATTTAAAATCTACCATACCTTCCTCTACATTCAGAGAGAGTTTACCATTCCTTACGTCTATTATTGCTCCAGCGGTGGCCAAGAATGGCCTTCCTAAAATGATGGGGAATTCAGAATTCCCTTTCATATCCAATACCAGGAAATCGGTAGGGATGAAAAATTTCCCTACCTTTATAGGAACATTCTCTAGTATGCCTAGAGGAGTTCTAGTTGAGCCACCCGCAAATTGTAAGGAGAATTTGAATGGACTCAACTCTTTGGTTCCCAACCTTTCCAAGATAGTGAGCGACATCAAGCTCGCACTAGCCCCCAAGTCACATAAGGCTTGGTCTATTTGTACCTTTTCAATTGAGCAAGCGATAGAGAAACTACCTGGGTCTTTCAGTTTATGAGGTATATTAGCTTCTATATCTACTTGCTTTCTCCTGACCAACCTTTGTGGGAAAGGTATCGGGGGTTGGTACGGTGGTGGAGGGACATACTTTGGTTCTGGCTCTTCATCCTCGCTCATGTCCTCCTCACATTCCACATCCTTTTCAACCACCCCAAGCTTATCATCCCTCAAGTATATGGCATTACAATGTTCATTGGGATTAGCTTCGGGTTGGCCCGGGAACGTACCCTTTGGTCTAGAGTTTGTGCTGGCTTGTTGGGAAATCTGAGTTTCTAGCATCTTGTTATGAATGCCTAAGTTATCTACCTTAGATGCTAGCTCTTTTATTGCCTCGTTTACTGCCCTACCTTGTTGTCTAAACTCTTCATTTTGTTTTGTTTGAGTTTCCACAAAACTTTCCAATAAAGACTCGAGTTTAGACTCCTATACCTGAGGATACCCCGCTGCGGGTTTCCTATTACCTTGGCCTTCTTGGAACTCGTGGTTCAGTGTGTTGCTGTAGTTCCCGTAGGAGAGGTAAAGGTTGTTCTTCCTTCCTTGGTTGTAAGGATTTGGGGGAGCATAATTGGGCAACTTCGGGTTCGTGTCGTAGAAGTTGTGACAAGAGTTCACTTGTTCCCCCGAAGCGCCGGATCCATGAGCAATACCACGTGGGCACTCCATTATGTCATGTCCCTGCATTCCACAAATCTCACAAACAATGTTAGTAGCACCTATTGAACTTACATTATCCCTTTCGAGTTGATCAAAGCATTTATTCAGTGAGTCTATTTTAGACATGATAAGATCAGTGTTATTCATTGCAAACTTACCCGCCGAAATCTTTTTCGGGTTATTACCTCTTTCTGAACCCCATTGGTGGTAGTTGGTGGCCACGTTTTCAATGATGTTGAATGCCTCAGTCAGAGGCCTATTCATAAAGGCTCCACCTGTTGCGGAATCAAGTGACACATTCGAAGAGTAATCCAATCCGTTGTAGAAGGTGTGCACTAGTAACCACCTCTCGAGTCCATGATGTGGGCAAGACTCCAACAATCCCTTGTAGCGATCCAAAGCTTCGGATAAGCATTCTCCGTCCTTTTGGAAGAAGCCGGTGATCTGGGTTCATATGTAGGCCGTCTTGGATGGAGGGAAGAATTTCTCCAAGAATGCCTGCTCCAGTTGGTCCCAAGTCGACAAGGTATTAGCGGGCACTTACTTCTGCCAAGCTTTTGCTATTCCAGTAAGAGATGAGGGGAACAACATCAAACGAATAGCATCAACCGGGGCGCCTTGAATTCTAACTGCATCGGTGAACTCCAAGAATGTCTCCACGTGATCAGTCGGGTCTTCCAAGGGCAGTCCTCTGAATTGATGTTGCCTAATCATGTTGATTAGCATAGGCGGTATAGTGTAGTTCTCCGCCTCAATCTCTGTCCTAGCAATCCCAGTTCGCAAACCCCTAGCATTTGGGGCTGTGTAGTCCTTCAACGGTTTCGTATCCGGGAGATTCGCCATGAGTGGAATCGGAATTAGCCTCTCTCTCTCTCTTTGTAGTCTCCTACATCTGTGAAAGGTCCTTTCGACTTCGGGATCGACCTCACTAAGCTTTCCAAGACTTAGGGATCTTTGCATAAAAACACAGAGAGATGGATACTCAAAAAGGAAATATTTTTTTATAACAAATATAAAAACTAAATAAAAAGAAAAGGTCTAGAAAAATCAATTTAAAAATTAAATTGAGATTCGTGAAAGCACAGTCCCCAACAACGGCGCCAAAAACTTGATGTCGTGCGAGTGCACGTGCGATCCGGCAAGTGTACCGGATTATCGCCAAGTAATAAAAAAATATCGATCCCACAGAGACCGTGATATCGAATCACAACTAATTATAAAATTGGTAAAACTGGACTATAAAGAGAAATTTTGAAAAGGTTTTGATATTTGAAATAAGAGATAACTCAAAAGCAGAATCAAATAAACAGAAAGTAAATCTATTTATGGTTTTTCAGATTTAAATGGATTCCTAGGAATTTGGGTTACCAACAAGATCGTTTATGTTACTAAATTGATTAACCCTTGTTAATTATCGAAAATGCCTTGAAGGTGAATTTATCCTCAAATAGTTTAAGCTCCCTCTCGGGTTACAAAAACCGTGCTCAATTAAACCAACCCCTACTCTCGTTGTAGTCGAATTTAGATTGAACCCTTTACGTTTTGTGACAATTCGTTAATCCTCGAAGGACGACTTCTAACTCTCGTGATTTCAGTCCTAAGTCTGATTCTATAGATCCGACACCTAAGTTCACTCACCGCTAGGTTCCTCCTTAGAACATCTACAATATGCAAATAAGTGTGCACCAGATTTACATGTAATTAAAACACTAGAAATCAGATCTAAAGCAAAATCGCAATTAACAAAGATAAAACATCAATTCATTGCCATAAACAAACCTTGGGCATAGCTCCAATCCCTAGAAATGAAACTACTACTCAAGCCTTGCCATGGTGATGACAAGCTTGATTAACAACAACATGAAATAAAACTAAGAGAAGAGAGGAGGAAGAAGGGAGAGATCCTAAATTGTAGCCTAAGAGTAGCATCCCAAAAAGTCCTCCTTTTTTCTCTGCTCAGATGCCTTATTTATAGATTTGGGGAGTTTGAATCCCAATCTAACACAAATTAGATCCAAATCAGTTGCTTCCGATCCAAGTAATGCGCGTCACGGCCGTGATGGCCATCACGGCCAGACCGTGACGGATTCTGGCTTGGGCTCTTCTTCACTTTTTGGTCTGTCACGGCCGTGACCACCATCACGGCTAGGCTGTGATCAGTTCTGCCTATGAGGGTCTGGTTCAGCTGACAGGTCACGGACATGATGGGCATCACGACTAGGCCGTGACCAGTTCTGACTTTTGCCTTCTTTCTTTTCAGTTTTGCTCGATCATGGCCGTGATGGTCATCACGGCTAGGCCGTGATGGGCTCTGTTTGGCTCATTTTCTTCACTTTTCAAGCCCCATCTTCATCCAAGCTCCATCATGGTCAATCCTTAGCATTTTATCCTTAATTCCTGCAAAACAACACCACAAAACCCCCTTACCCGTTCCAAGGTAAAAACTAACAATAATCAAATTAAAAATGCCTAAACTATATGAAAATGCATGCAAAATGATAAACAAATATAAGGTGTAATCACACTCATCACTTTTCTATAAAAGGATAAAAGGAATAAGATTTTTTTTTTCACTTTGAAATGGGGCATCTATATTTGAATATACAACAGATGTACTATATATAAATGTGTTTGTAAGTGTAGTCTATATTTTATTTGTAGTTGTATCTAAGGATTTAATTTGTGTACACTAACAATGTAAATTTTTTTACACGATCAACCAATCAGAATTTGACACACCATTATAAATATTTGATTATTATCCTAACCACCTTAAAAGTCATCAATTCCATGATTTCTGATTGGTTGTCAGTGTAAAAATCTTTATACTGACAGTGCATAGAAATTAAGCTCTTAAACTAATATGAACTTAAAAGCAAATTATACCTGAATTTAATTTTGATTAGTTATCATTGTATAATTTTTATACTACCAATCAATCACACACCATCTCATATGTAATTTTTAAGGTAATTATTATAAAATTCAAATATTTTTAATGTAATGTCATTATTTGATTGATTGTTAGTATAATTTTTTTTTACACTTACGATATAATGTACTTAAATCCATTATATTTTTTCATCGCCAAACGGAGAAGAACAAAAATTGGAGAATCTTTATGAGATAGTGATAAAGTTGTACAAAGAAGGCCGAATAGAGTAGAGCCTAATCTGCCAATATAAATTCTTGATTTTTTTTATCAGTTAGAAAATAACAGACAAAAGCTCAAACAACTACTGCATTATCCTAACTGTTCCGGAGGCGTCAACTAAGACAAACAAAGCCAAATATGGAGGACAAGAATTCCAAACGGTACAGCCATGGTTCGACGAAGCTCCTCTCTTGGCCAACTAGTCGGCACAGGCGTTCCCTTCCCTATAAGAATGCTGGAAACTCCCATCCCATGGGTATAACCAGAAGGATCTAATTCTGTCAATCAAAGGAACATGAGGGTGGAGATTATGAGGACCCTGAGCAATTAAATCAAGAGCCATTCGTGAATCAGATTCACACGCCACAAATTTGAAACCCCTATCCCAAGCCAGCTTGAGACCCTTGTAAATGGCCAACAACTCTGCATTCATGTTAGTGGTGACTTCACAGGAACCAGAAAAGCCGCAGATCTATTGACCACACACACCACGAAGTAGGCCTCCATACCCAGATCAGCCCGGGTTGCCGAAGGAGCTACACTCAACGTTCACTTTTATGAAGTTCTCGGGAGGAGGAGACAAAATCACTGTCTTCTGGGATCGAATAGGGACAGGAGTTTGCAAGGTACAACGAATGAACTCAGCTTGGACATGGATCTGGTTGATTGTGTGCCAATCATCCAAATTCTTGTCAGAGAAAATGGAAGCATTGGGGGCCTTCCAAATCATCCAACAAGCCACTATGAAGGTAATACCATACTCTTTTACAGCATTCTCATAGAACCAAGTGCTAGCATCTTGATTATAGAAGTCCTGATTATAGCCCAAATTAAGAATTTGCCAAACAACATTGGCTTTATAACAATCCCGAAGAGCATGAAAAATAGACTCTTCATTATAACCGCATCTCGGGTAGGAGGCATCATTTGTGACATGCCTACTAGATCTAAAAAGGTTAGTGGGAAGACTACTGTGAAGAATAGCCCAGATGAAGTGCTTTATGTTTTCTGGGACCCTAAGTTTCCAGATCCAATTCCATTGGATGTCCCTAGCTGTGTGCAAATTAGGGTCATGGACAAGCCAATAGTAGGCACTCTTGGTGTTGTAGAGACCAGAGGAAGACTCTCCCCAAATCACAGAGTCCTCTGAACTTCCATCAATAAAGTGGCTAGACATTTTTAATTTGATCTCTGTAGGAAGCACAGTAGCCAAGGAGTCCCAAAGCCATTCTCCATTCCGAAATAAGTCCTTGATAGAAAGTTGGGTGTCCTGAATGTTGACAAAGGGAACTAAGTTACAGATCGGGCCATCCTCAATCCAGTTATCATACCAAACAGAAATAACCCCTTTACCAACTCTTAGCTTGAAGCCCGGCTGCAGAATCCTGACAGCTTTGAGAATGGAGGACCAAACATAGGAGGCACCATTAGGCTGTCTAGCATCGAGGATTTTGTTGTCTCCAAGATATTTGGAAGACAGCATGTTGACCCAAAGCTTGTGACGACTATGGAGCAAGGACCAAGCATGCTTGCCCAGGAGAGCAATGTTGGTCTCTCGAGCCATTTTGGGTTGGGTAATAGAGTCCCACTTCACCTAGTGATTATGGTGAGCACCCCAAATGAAGCGTCGAACAGCATCATCAATCTGGTTGCAGACTCCACTAGGGATCCAAATGTTCTGCATAGAGTAGATAGGAATAGAGGTGATGACCGACTTGGCTAAAGTCACTCTCCTCGCCCTATTAAGGGTCTTAGCATTCCAGCCCGCCAATCTACCATTGATCCTGTCCAAAATATAACTGAAATCCCTTTTCCTGACTCTTCCTGAAAGAAGAGGGAAGCCAAGATAATTCCCTAGATTGTAGGTGTGAGAGAAGCCAGAAACACAGGCAAACTTAGACACTTTCGTGCGAGGGACATTCTTGGAGGCAAGGAATTTAGTCTTCTGGATGCTCACCTTTAAACCAGAGACTGTACAAAAATGCTTAAGAACCTCTTCCACCAACTTAACTTGAGATGATTTAGCATGAGTAAAAAAAAGGCAGTCATCCGCGAAGAACAAGTGAGAGATACCTGGACATGTCCTGGACACTTTGACCGGAAGGCATTTTTTGTCTTCAATCTTTTCTTGGATAAGCAGGGCCAACTTCTCCATGCAGAGGACAAATAGGTAGGGAGACATAGGGTCTCCTTGCCTCAAGTTTCTCATTATTCCACTTCAAAGAGAGGGAAGTGGAAGTAATACAATTCATGATGAGAGTTACAATTTGGGGGGTTATATATTCTAGCTTATTCGACCTTACAAGAATAACTTATTAGGCTAAAGTTACGAAAATAACTTAGGTATATAATTTATATATATGACTTTCTTATAAGTTCTTTTTGTCTGATTTCAATAAGTTTGTTAAAGAAACTTATTAAAATAGACTCATTTTAGGTTATTTCAATACAACTTATTTAATAAATATTTAATTAAGTTATTTACTCAAACACGCTATTCAATTTTGATAAAATTGCCTAATCAGAAGCAGATTATATGACTATCCTTGCAACATTATGGCACTAAATGTCCTTCACTTGTTCAAAAATCTTCCTTAAAATGCATATATTCTTTAACAAGCTGGTCATATAAGAATTAGTAGGGGAAAAAAGGAAAAAAATAGCAAAATAAAAATAAAGGAGAAAAGAGAGAAATCCATTTTCTCTCTTGGGCTGACTAAGAGTAAAACCTCAATAGCCACACCAACTATGAATCTGAGTCATAAAATGTTTCCGCATCAATGGCTATCTGGCACCTGGGCCCACCCCTCTTCCGTCTTCCACTTCTAAGTCCACACTCCCTCTACAATCCATAAATAGTCCCCATTCCCACTCCCAATTACACACCGCCTTCCCCCCCCCCCCCTCCCCCCCGCGCTCTCTCTCTCTCTCATCTCAAGTTGTGAGCTTTTCTGCATGGCGTTTGATCCAAGCTTTCGAGGTTCATTCTCATACCTTTCCAGCCCTTACCCGGAAAATCCCAGCATTAAGCAAGAGACCGAGATTATGTTTCCGTTAGAAAATTCAATTTCATTTCCACCACCATTCCGTAACCCCCTTTTCCATCCTCCGAACACTACTTTCCACCAATATTTACAGGACCCTATATTGAATGTGGGTGTAGCTAATAACCCACCAAATCCTTTTGTGATGGAGGGTACTTTTTCCTCCATCACTAATGCCAACCCTTTCTTTGGAATCCCAACTCCGTGTTTGGGTGAATCTTCCCAGGCAAACGGGTACATTAGAGATTTATTCAGCTCTCAATCCTTAGTGAACAACAACATGAATGCTTTTCATGGCCACCAAATTAGCCAAGTCATATGGGATTTTGAACAGAAAGTTGTGGTTCAAACTGCGGTTGATTCTTCTTCTTCTTCTTCCCAGCTCTCTCAGCCACCATCGCCAATTTCTGATGAGTTCATATCAATGTTGAGGGCAAGGTTTCAAGATCAGGTTGCAATTATCAATGGAATTGGTCATCAGAATACTGATGATGATAATGGTGGTCAGATAAGGAAGAATTACCGGAGGGTAGAATGGGATGATGATGGCATCATTGCAAAGATCAAAGGACAGTGGACACCCGAAGAGGACAAGTATATAACAATTTATGCAGCATTGCCTCTCTCTCTCATCTCCTTTTTTATTTTCAATTTTCACTTTGTTTTTCCTCTTTTGATTCATCTTCTCACCATATTTCAGGCTTGTTAATATGAAAAAAATGATGAATATTTAATTTGAATTTATGGTTTTGTAGGATTCTTAAGGAATTGGTGAATAAGCACGGGGAGAAGAAATGGTCCCAAATTGCTAGGTCAATACATGGCAGGGTTGGGAAGCAATGCTGAGAGAGATGGCACAATCATCTCCGGCCAGATATCAGGGTTTCTTCCCTTTCCATTGTTACTTTCCATTACAATTTTTCTTATACATGCATACATACAATTTTGTTTTTAACAATGATGACATCAAAAGTTAATTTGAACTGACTTAGGCATTCATTTAATATACATTAAAAAATAACATACATATATATATATATATATATATATATAAAGTTAAGTCTATATTATATATGATTTAAGGCTATGAAATTAATTTTCTTAAAGAAATTATAAAATAAATTTATTTCTTGGTGACACGTGTTAGTAAAAGACTGGCAATATGTCATAATATCTTCTTACGTTTTAGTAGTCAGTTTCTGACATCCTTTGAAACGTGAATTTGGTGGTTCAATATTTGTTGTGTTCTACTTGACAATGCATAATCATGTTGAAGTTGTTCTTATTTTTAACTTCTCTAAATCAAACATGGTCAATAAAGGATCATTTCAGCATAAAGATTTTGTATAGTAAATGGTATGTTACTGTACAAGGTATAGCATGAGTGGTCTTTTCTTATATGTTCAATGAAATATTTTATATCTAATGCTCTTATTTCTTGATCTAATTAGAAAGTATTTTAATTAAATTTTTTAATTTGTTATGTGATATGACGTTACTAATTTGATCTCTAAGCCTATATTTGAAAAAAAAATTAATCCATATCTCAGTATATAGTGGAAAATGAATAAAATGTAGTGTATATATATATATACACATTTATTTGTGCTACTTTATATATATATATATATATATATATATATATATATATATATATATATATATATATATATATATATATATATATATATATATATAAAGCATTTTGCATAAACTTTAATATTGTAAAAATTAATTCTCATAGACACCACATAATAATGTAAAACTTTAATCAATATTCCACTTTTCCGACATATTTTCTGGAACGATCAGTTCACATGTTCAGTCAAATTTTGTCAATTACTATCATTCATATGTGTTATTTTCCGTTTCTTGATTGTTATTAAATTTTAATTTAATTATTTATTAATACTTTTTTGATATTCAATTCAATTTATTATTTTTATTTGAAATACATGAATTTATATGTTCAGCTAGTTTTTGTCTTTATTTTTCATTTATGTTGCGTAAAATATTTAAGTACATCCTTTTTTATTCTTTTTAAACATGATTTTATAGCAATAGTTTTTTTGAAAATTTCTTTATGACATCTACTAATATAGGACCACACAATATAATAACGTAAAACTTTAATCAATATTCCATTTTTCCAGCATATTTTATGGGACGATCAATTTATAGGTTCAGTAAAATCTTGTAAGTTTCTACCATTCATACGCTATTCTCCATTTCTTGATTGTTGTTCAATTTTCATTTAATCATTTATTTATACCTTTTTATATTCCATTCACTTTATTATTTATATTTGAAATACATGAATTTATATGTTCAACTAGTTTTTGCCTATATTTGTCATTTATGCCCAATATTTACTGGATAATAATTTTAATTTACTTATTTAATTTATTTAATGGTATAATTTTACTGACAATTTTTATCCCTAAGCCTATAATTGATATTTTTTTCACCCATATTCCAGTATATAGTGCAGAATAAGTAAAATATAGTTTGTGTTACTTTATTGGTATACATAAATATAAAAAAACATTTTGCCAAAGACTAGGTGCTTCTATTTTTGTTTTTTTAAAACATGATTTTCTATCAAAAAATTTCTTTATTTTCTTTTATGACATAGGCACCACACAATATAATATGGAAAACTTTAATCAATATTCCATTTTTCCGACGTGTTTTCTGGGACAATCAGTTTACAGATTCAATCAAATCTTGTCAGTTTTTACCATTCATATACGTTATTTTCCGTTTCTTGATTGTAATTAACCTTTTCATTTATTCATTTCGTAATACTTTTTGTGTGTGTGTTCAGCTAGTTTTTGTCAATATTTATATATTTATGTCCAATATTTACTAGATCTTAATTTTATTTTACTTATTTAATTTATTTAGTGGTATAATATTTCTGAAATTTTTTTAATCTCTAAGCCTGTGCTTGAGAATTTCCCATCCATATTACATACATATATATGAAGACATATGCACATCACTTTTGTGGTAGCAGCAAGGCATGAATGTGCTATATATTTTTTCCCTTCATTATTCTCAATCTAATTTCTCATTTCCATGCAATTTTGTTTTCTATTAATAATGTAGAAGGACTCATGGACCATAGAGGAAGACATTGAACTGATCAAAGCCCACCAAGAAGTTGGAAACAAATGGACTGAAATTGCAAAGAGAATGCCTGGCCGGCCCAACAACACTATCAAGAACCATTGGAACGCGATCAAGCGCCGCAGACACTACAGAAAGCCTAAGAAGCCCAATGTTTCTGATGGGTCACTCCTCAAAACTTATATCAGAATGCTCACTGCAACTGATATAACTGCAAAACACCTGAAGAAGTCCATTAATAGGAGGATCAATGTGGTTGGGGGTGATCAATCATCAGATGATGACATTGATTCTGAAGATTGCAATGCTGAGGAGCTTGGTCAAGAGAATGAGGAGCTTGGTTTGAGTATTGGGCAAAACAATGTGTTCAATGCAAGTGGAAATGGTGGCAGGTTCCCTCCAAATCAGTTCAACAATAATCATGTTGCTCATGCTTTTGCCAATGGAACAACAAATAGCTCAGTGGTGAATGGTGAAGAGATTGAAGGCTCTGGAATGAAGAAGGAAATGGATCTCATGGAGATGGTGAGTGCACAACATTAAGTAAGGGACATGCATGGTTAAGTGTGTTATGAACTTATGCCTTTGATCAGATCAGTACTATCTTTGTTAATTTCTCTAATTCGTACCAGTTTGTTTCTGGCTGGACATCATGGTGTTATAACTATGTGGGAGTGTTATTGTGTTATGTTGTTTGCCTTCTGTATGCATGTTTTTGAGTATGTTTATGACTGTATGTTCGTTTTATCTACATCTAGAGGACTAGGACTATGACTTGTATGTCCAACTTTAATTAAGTGTAAACTTTAGAGTCTATGAACTCTTGGTCAAGGTTTTAAATTGTGGTTGTGCTGCGTTTGTCGCAATTGTGGATAATTGATGGAAAATACGATCGTAATTGTGGTCACGTTTCGGTTTCGGAGACCTCCAAAACCAAAATGTAGCGACCTCAATTGCGGTTGGCCTTTATCTAATGGCTTGCTCTTGTCTACAAATGCCTTTATCAAATATATATGGATTACTACCTTATGTGTTCATTGACACGCTATCACACACGAGTCAAAAAGAAGAGCGGTTTGTAAAACTGTAGTGAGGGTGAGACAACTCGAGTATCGTCTCATAAGGACTCTCGGATTGCTATTAGCAGAAAAATCAGTTTTTTTGGGGGGGTGGATTTGAAATTAAATAAAGAAAACAAAGCAGAAAACAATGCAAACTAAATAATTATCAAATAACCTAAACGATCAACCTACTGCTTTCGGTTTCCCACTATCATCGGTTCATGTAATTCCATGCCCTAAGCGGATTCTAATCCCTTTTCGATTGTAGCGACAATTAACAAGCGAAACCGACACTACGCGACGTATGTTCCTATTCCCGAATTAAGCAAACGGGGTGAAACGCTCGTGAATTAAGCAAACACGAATGAACACACGCGAATTAAGCAAACACGATTAAGTATAGGAACACATAATCATTGAAACAAATCAATACATACTCTATACAATTCTGAATTAAGCAAACAGAACATGTAGAACAAATATTGAAAGAGAATAGCAATCAGTTTAGGAATTACAGAACCTCAAGTGTCAGCGGAACTCGATTACAGTAGATCAATCAAGGAGACTAGTTCCCCATTACAAAAGAAACACAAAAATACTAAACCTAATTCGTAGCCGCACTATGAAAAAGATAGGAATAGGAAGTTTTTTTTTCCTGCCTTAAAACAACAATTTATATCCATCAAACTCTGCAAGCGCTCGCGAGGCGAGCCGCCTCTCGCGACGCGAATATTAATTATGGCGCGAGTTCAAATTGGGTTCTCGCGAGGCGAGAGAGAAGTTCGTGAGGCGAGACCTCAAACTCCAGTTTGTCACAGCCGTGATGCCTATCACGGGCAGTCCATGATCACTTCTGACTTTGGATGCTCATCTGTCATGGCCGTGACCTTCATCACAGTTAGGTCGTGATGGTCTCTGTCCTTCAGGGTTTGGGTTTCTCGCGGGGCGAGATAGTGATTCGTGGGTCGAGACAGAGAGGATGGCATTTCTGGCACAGCAAGGCTTCAGTCTCGCGAGGCGAGTAGCCTCTCGCGGGGCAAAAACTTCCAGAATTGCTTCTCTTTATTAACCTGAAAACAAGAAATAGCAGTAAGTGCTTTATTTGACTCTAAATCAGCTAAATTACCCTAGAACTACTTTAGAGACTCAAAATGTTGCTTGAAGACAATCAAGTCTAATTTGGGCGAAAACGAGATCAAACTCGAATAAAACCTATGGTCTTACTAGTCAAAAACTAGTCGAGCCAGAGGCTGATCAAAATACCCCAAACTTAAACTTTGCTTGTCCCCAAGCAAACTAAAACTCAAAAAGGACTCAGACTTGGCAAGCTTAAAAGATTCAATCAAATTCGCACAAATTTCATGCAATTTCAACAAAACAATTTTTCTTCAATGCTTCCCCCCTTTTCAACAATACGATCCCCACATTCATTTACTTTAAACTATTAAGAATTCCATAATTCATGCAATCATTAATCTAAGTTGAGGATCCAAGTTACACACAAAAGGGAGATCACAAAATTCAAACAATCGCCTACCTCACAAGGGCATTTAGTGTTCCACTCATTCGCTCAATTTGTCTAGGATGTCAACATTTCACTCAATTTCACTTTTAAGAACACTTCCCATGAATTTGATTTTCATCTCAATCAAGGTTCCCACGAAAACATGCATGCAACATCAAAAGGTCTTTTAAAGGTTGTAATGGGGCCTGGCTAAGGGTAGGATATACAAAGGTACTAGGCTTAACATCCCTAGGAATTAAGAGAGCATGAAACACTTCGAAACATTGAAATTCCACTCAAATTCCTTTTCTCATTCTTCTTTTTGCTTTGGGTGACTACAACCTTTTTCCCCCTGACACCAGACACCAATTTTTTTGTTTTGCCCCTTTTCTTTTAGCAATTTTTTATTTTATTTTTTCTCCTTTTTTTTTTCTTTTTGCCTTTGGCTTCAACCTTTATGTTTTTCTTTTTCTCAACCCAGAATGACATATCACACCTTGTAGACACCCCAAACTTAGTTTCTTGCAATCCTTCTCTTGCTAAGCTTCCATGCTCTCCTAATCCTAAGATCGGGTTAACATGGTTTTTGCAGATTTTGGCTTATAATATAGGGTCATCAAGAAACAATAGGCTAATTAGGCTCAAAGGGGCTAACTAGGGAACATGCATTAGGGATGGTTCTTTTCAGGCCAAGTAGTTAATTCAAAGAAAATTGCCTAAATCATCTGATGCAAACACATATACATGCAAACCATGAAGAGATTCAAGCAAATTCGGGAAAGTGCAACTTGAAAGTGATTCACACAATTAAAAACATGTTGGAGGCTCAAATCCTCACCTGGACATTTTCGCAAATTGTTTGACCGAGATTCTATCCCTAGTGTGTGCTTCCTACCACCCCAAACTTATCATAGATCATGCAATCACAACAAAATATCTCAAAGTTCAATTTTCAATTTTTCACATGGGGATCAATTTTCAATTTCAAAACCTAGGGGGAAAATTATCAACAGTTAACACATGTCATGCAATCAATCTATGCAAAATTTGATAAAAAACCAACAAGCTTACCGACACAAGACTCACACACATACTCTTGATCTTCTCAAATTATTCAAGAGCTAAAAGAAAAACAAAACAAAAACAAAGCAAGGATAATTAAAAAGGAAAAGGTTTAGAAAAACTCATGGAGGTGGTTCCACCGGGATCCCACTGTCAGTGATACAGCGGCCACGGAATGCCCAAAGTGCAATATGATCCTCCCGGATCCCATAGCATGCAAC
Organism: Sophora flavescens; assembly: GCA_030762895.1. Lineage (NCBI taxonomy): Eukaryota > Viridiplantae > Streptophyta > Magnoliopsida > Fabales > Fabaceae > Sophora > Sophora flavescens. The sequence continues at coordinate 10,514,842 of CM061062.1, read as the reverse complement.
AATAATGTGAAGGTGGGCGCCTGATAATCATGGTAACTCCGCCAAGTGCGGCGGACTTCTCACTCCCTCTTGGGTCAAAGTTGACCTCCTGGTCAATAAAGTCTTCCCAATAAAAATGGGGTCCAACCTCTTGGACTGGCCATAGTGCCTTCATAGCAAAAGATTCAAAATCCAGTTTTTCAGGCAGAGGCTTGAACTCCATCGCTGATTGTTTCACAGTGGGTGGTGGCAAGCAAGTGGGGAAGATCACTGGTGCTACCTTGTCTTCAGCACAACTTTCATCCGCTGCATTACCAGGTTCATCACCTTCTATATATGCAGTAATCTCAGCACACACCACACAGGAATTTCTCCCATCACAATTGACACGTGCATAGGAACCAGTGGAATCATCTAATTCCAGAATTTCTTCATCATCCTCTAGCATGGCTAAGTAGATGCCCTCCATACGCCTCTTCCTCTCAATTTCTTTAGTCAAGGATTCTGATCCTTGAGCTTGCTGCATGGTATATATTAAATTGGCAAGCTGTCCAATCTGTGTCTGCAAGGCGTGAATGCTAGCATCCGTTCGCTGTTGAAGCTGTCCAAACTGCTTCTGAAACTGGAGATTTTGTGCAGTCATTTGTGTAGTCATTTGTGCAGTCAATTGTTTAACCAGGTCCTCTAGTGAAGGTCCAGAAGGTGCAGAAGCGGTTACTAGGGGAGAGTTCTGTGGTGGTGTCAACGGCAACATCAGTTGTTGTTGAGGTGATTCATCGATTTGTCTAATACCAAATATCTCTTTTCTGATTGATGCAGCTCTGAAGGCAGGAAAGTATCTCTCTAGGAAGACTTTCTTCAAATCAATCCAGGTTGAAATGGAATTCGACTCAAGACAATACAACCAATCCTTCGCAGCACCTTGAAGTGAGAATGGGAAGGCTCTCATCTTGATGTGGTCTTCTGTTATTCCTTCAGATCTTAGCATTGTAGAACAAACAACCTGGAATTCCTTCAGATGCTTCTGCGGATTCTCACCTGCAAGACCACTAAACCTTGGCAACCAGTGTATTAAACCAGAAAAGTCAGGATAATATATGCATGGTGGTTCATAATTAACATTAGGCATATAACCTTGCATATAATTATCCATGGGTAGATTCACAATCAGACCAATTCAGCAATTTTTTTTTTTATGTTTTATTTTTTTATTTTCTGTTAATAACAACAAGAGTCCCCGACAACGGCGCCAATTTTGACACGCTGTCGCGCACGCGTCAAAAAGAAGAGCGGTTTGTAAAACTGTAGTGAGGGTGCGTGATAAGCCTCTGGCTCATCTAGTTTTATGGCTAGTATGACCATGGTTTTGTGCAAATTATATCCTATTTTCACCCATATTAGATTAGATTGTCCTCAAGCAAGGTTTTGAGTCTCTAAAGTAATTTTAGGATAATTTAGCCAGTTTTGAGTCAAATAATGCACTTATAGCTATTTCTTTGTTTTCAGGTTAAATAGAAGTTGAGGGAATAAAGAAACAGGGTATTCGCCACGCGAGAATCTTCTCGCCACGCGACCCTGAAAGCCAGCAGAACAGTAAAAATGTCATCCTCTCTGGTCCGCCCCGCAAACAACACCTCGCCTCGCGACCCTGAAAGCTGACTGTTCCAGAGAAATGCAACCTGTTCTGTGTCGCCTCGTGGATACAGGTCTCGCCTCGCGAGACTGAAGGCCAGAAGCCATGGCTGTTCCATTCCTCGCCACGCGAGCCGTGCTTCGCCCCGCGATAAGACCAAGCGTTGCTGACTCTTCACAATATTCGCCTCGCGAATGAGGGTTCGCCTCGCGAGTGGGCTCAATTTCTGAATAATTATAAAAGGCTGTTCTGGACAGATTGAAAAGACTTTTTTGCTTCTCCATTGTTTTTACCTTTTTCTGTGTGTTTTCGTTTGTCCATGGAGAACTAAGTTTCTAGGATTAATATATTGTAATCGATTTCCACTACACTTGAGGTTCTTGTATTTCCTGTTTTGTATGCTTTTCCCTTTTCAATGCCATGCTATATATTTCTGTTTGCTTAATTCAGGAGTATATTGTGTTGTGTTGATTTATTTTCGGTGATATCATGTTCCTATATTTAATCGCGTTTGTTATTTCGCGTGTGTACGTTTCGTGTTTGCTTATTTCACGAAGGGCTTAACCCCGTTTGCTTAATTCGGGAATAGGGACATATATCTGTAGTAGTGGTTTCGCTTGTAAATTGTTGCTACAACCGGGAGGGGATTAGAATCTGCTTAGGGCTTGGAAATTGCATGAACCTATGATAGTTGGGGAATCGAGAACAATAGATTAATCGTCTTTAGCTATTGATAATCTTTTCAACTGCTCTGTTTTCATTGTTGTGTTTCGCTTTGTTTCTTATTTGCATTCCAATCCAACCCCCCCCCCCCCCCACCACCCCAAAACTGATTTTTGTGATAAATAACACTTCAAGAGTCCTTGTGAGACGACATCCGAGTTGTCGCCCTAAACTACAGTTTTAAAAACCGCTCGTTCTTTTTGGCACGTGCGTGACAGCGCAACCAAAAATTGGCGCGGTTGCCGGGGACTCTTGTTTGTTATTCTTCACATTTTATTTTTCTTTTCTTTCTTTTATTTTTGTTTTTGTTTTGAATTGGTCAGGCTACTAGGCCTAATTGCCCTGAATTGTGTGATTTTGATCCTGAAATTGAAAGAACACTGCACACACGCCGTAGAGAAATTCGGGCTAGCACTAGTGGTCATTCTAATTCTAAAACTGTTTTTGAAAACATGGGTGACCAAAGGACATTAAGACAGCTTGCTGCCCCTGATATAAATTACAATGGCTTGTGTATTGCATATCCTGGTGCTGATACTCCTTTTGAACTAAAATCTGGTTTCATTCACTTGTTGCCAAAGTTTAATGGTCTTGTAGGTGAGGATCCACACAAGCACTTGAAGGAATTCCAGGTTGTCTGCTCAACAACCTCGAGATCAGAGGGAGTCACTGAGGATAGCATCAAGATGAAAGCTTTTTCATTCTCACTCCAGCGAGCTGCAATGGATTGACTGTTATATCTTGAGCCCAACTCTATCACCGCCTGGAATGATTTGAAGAGGGTTTTCTTAGAGAGATATTTTCCTGCTTCCAGAGCTGCGTCAATAAGGAAGGAAATATGTGGCATCATGCAAGGGAATGAGTCGCTAGCTGAATATTGGGAAAGATTCAAGCATTTGGTATCCAGCTGCCCTCAGCATCAGATTTCTGAACAACTTCTTATCCAGTACTTTTATGAAGGGTTACTGCCGATGGATAGGAATATTTTGGATGCTGCTAGTGGGGGAGCACTTGTTGATAAGATCCCAGCTGCTGCCAAGCAACTAATTGAAAATATGTCACTGAATTCCCAGCAGTTTACTACCAGGAGAAATTCTATTGAGACAAGAGGTGTAAATGAGGTCCATAGTTCTTCTTTCTACGAGGCCCTTGAGAATAGAATGGATGAGCTCACTTCTTTTGTAAGGCAATTGGCAATAGATAGGGTTCAGCCTGCAAGGTTATGTGAGATATGCAACTCTCCTGATTACCCGTATGATGCATGCCCCGTTCCGAAGGAAGAGTTCATCACTGATCTGTCTCAGGCTTATGCAGATCATCCCTATAATCAAGGAAACAGTCAGAATCGGTACAACATTCCAGACCTCTCCACAAATAGGTACCATCCAAACTGGAGAAATCATCCTAACCTTCGGTATGGGAACTCATCCCAACAACAACCGATGGCACCTCAAAATCCTCCTCAAGTGACCACTTCTGCACCTTCTGGACCTTCACTAGAGGACCTGTTCAAACAAATGACTTCACAAATAACTGCACAAATTGGATAGCTCCAAGCCTCACAGACACAGTATCAGCAGCGAACAGATGCCAGCATTCAAAATTTAGAGACACAGGTTGGACAACTGGCCTCCTCTATAAATAACATACAACAACTTCAAAGAACAAGTCAACTGCCTGCACAGACAGTGATGAATCCCAATGCCTCCAATCCTAATGTGAGTGCCATTTCTCTGAGATCTGGAAGAGTTGTTGAGGCATCCTCTAAGAAAGATGAAGAAACCATTGAGGTAACTCCTGAGCCTTCAGTCGATGTTGAAGCTGAGAAGGTATACAGACCACCAATCCCCTTCCCACAGAGATTGCAGAAAAATAAGAAGATTGGTGGTGAAGACAAGGAGAGGGAAATTTTAGATGTCTTCAGAAAGGTAGCTGTGAATATTCCCCTTCTAGATGTGATCAAGCAGGTGCCTAAGTATGCCAAATTTCTGAAGGATCTATGCACCAACAAGAGGAAGTTGAAGAATAATGAGAGGGTTGATTTGGGAAGAAATGTTTCAGCTCTTATCCAGTCTAAGCCTGCACCAGAAAGAGTTGCTGCTTTAACCCCTACTCAGGCACTACCACAAAAGTGCAAGGATCCGGTCACATTTACTATTCCATGCACTATTGGGGATAGAAGATTTGAAAATTGCATGTTGGATTTGGGAGCATCCATAAATGTCATGCCCACTTCTATTTTCAATAACCGTGATCTTGGGCCTTTGCAGTATACAGGTCTCACCATCCAGTTGGCCAACAGGACCAGTGCCCGCCCCATGGGAATGGTAGAAGATGTGCTGGTGCAAGTTGATGAGCTAATTTTCCCTGCTGACTTCTACATCCTAAACATGGCAGGAGAGACACATTCCATTAAATCACCAATCATCCTGGGCAGACCATTCATGAAGACAGCTGAGACTAAAATTGATGTTGATGATGGGACCATGTCTATGGAGTTTGGTGATATTGTGGCAAAGTTTAACATCTTTGATGCAGGGAAACATCCATTGGAAGAGCACTCCGTTTTCCACATAGAGCTGCTTTCTGAGACTATTGAGGACACCCATGAGGACTTGTTTTCTGATTTTCTATTTGTTTCTGGCTATGATAATATTTCTTCATGTCCTGATTGTACTAACACTAACCATTGTGTGGTGTGTGCTGAGATTGCTGCTTGTTTAGCAGGTGATAGATTTGTCAGTGCAGTGAATGAGGAACATGCAGAAGATGAAGCAGCGCCCGAGGCCCTCCCTACATATCTGCCACCTCCCCCTGCGAAACCACCAGAGGGACTGGATTTTGCACAATGGCCAGTTCAAGGGGTTGAACCCCAATTTTATTGGGAGGACTTTGTTGAGAAAGCGGTCATCTTTGCACAAAGAGGAAGTGATGGGTCCGCCGCATTGGGAAAGGTCACCATAATTGTCAAGTTCTCACTCCTATCTCAAGGTTGCAAGTTATGGGACCATGGAATGAATTCCCTCTCCTTGGCTTTATGCTACAAGCAATGGGATCCAGGCGAAAGCTCCCATCTACACTGCCACCTGATCAGGGAGTACCATTTCCTTTCCCTCACTCTGATTTAATAGTTATGTTGTTTCATTGGGGACAATGCATGTTTTAAGTGTGGGGGAGGGAACTAGTTGTAGTTTTGTTTTGTCTTGTCTTGTTTCTTTTCTTTTAGCTCAGGAGTTGTGTTGAGTCCTTTGTTGGCAAGTTTACTGGATTTTGATTGATTTTGCACAGATTAATTGCATGATTTATGTGATGATTCCCCCTAGGCTAAAAAATTTTTGTTTTTGAAAAGTGATCCCCATGTGATTAAAAACTGAACTTTGAGATTTTGTTATGATGACATGATTTATGATAAGTTTGGGGTGAAGGGAAACACACACTAGGGATAGAATCTCTGTCAAACAATTTGCATGAATGTCCAGGTGAGGTTTGAGCCTCCAACATGTTTTTAATTGTGTGAAAACACTTTTAAGTTGCACTTTCTCGAATTTGCTAGAATCACTTTTTGGTTTGCATGATTATGTGTTTGCTTCAAATGATTTAGGCATTTTCTTTGTAAATAGCTACTTAGCCTAAAAATAACCATCCCTAATGCATGTTCCCTAGTTAGCCCCATTGAGCCTGATTAGCCTGTTAATTCTTGATAACCTAATGTTATAAGCCAAAAATCTGGAAAACCATGTTAACCCGATCTTAGGATTAGGAGAGCATGGAATCTTAGAAAGAGAATGGGTGCAAGAAACTAAGTTTGGGGTGGCTGCAGGGTGTAATATGTTGTTTGGGATTGAGAAAAAAATACAATAAAAAGGTTGGAGCCAAAGGCTTGTAGAAGAAGAAAAAAAAAGAAAAGAAAGTATTTGAATAAAAAGGCTGTAGTCACCCAAGGCAAATGAAAAATGAGAAAAGGAACTTGAGTGAAATTCAAAGTGTAAAAAGCTCATGCTCTCTTAGTTCCTAGGGTCTTCAGCCTAGTACCCTTGTATATCCTACCCTTAGCCAGGCCCCATTACAACCCATAAAAGACCTTTTGATGTTGCATGCATGTTTTCTGTGGGAATCATTTTGAGATGAAAATCAAATTTTTGGGAAGTGCTCTTGAAAGTGAGATTGAGTGAAATGTTGTTAGCCTGACACAACTGAGCTAATGAGTGAACACTAAATGCCCTTGTGAGGAAGGCAGTTGTTTGAATTTGGTGATCTCCCTCTTGTGTGTAACTTGGATCCCCTGCTTAGATTAATGATTGTTTGAATGATGAAATTCTCAATTGTTTAGAATGAATGATTGTGGGGATTGCTTTGTTTGAAAGGGGGGAATATTGAAGAAAACTGTTTTGATATATTGCTTGAAATCTGTGCAAAGTTGATTGAATCTCTTAAGCTTGCCAGGTCTTGAGTCTTTTTGATTTTTGAGTTGTAGTTTGCTTGGGGACAAGCAATGTTTAAGTTTGGGGTATTTTGATAAGACTCTGGCTCATCTAGTTTTATGGCTAGTATGACCAGGGTTTTGTGCAAATTATATCCTACTTTCACCCAAATTAGATTAGATTGTCCTCAAGCAAGGTTTTGAGTCTCTAAAGTATTTTTAGGATAATTTAGCCAGTTTAGAGTCAAATAATGCACTTATAGCTATTTCTTTGTTTTCAGGTTAAAAAGAAGTTGAGGGAATAAAGAAACAGGGTATTCGCCACGCGAGAATCTTCTCGCCACGCGACCCTGAAAGCCAGCAGAACAGTAAAAATGTCATCCTCTCTGGTTCGCCCCGCGAACAACACCTCGCCTCGCGACCCTGAAAGCTGACTGTTCCAGAGAAATGCAACTCGTTCTGTGTCTCCTCGCGGATACAGGTCTCGCCTCGCGAGACTGAAGGCCAGAAGCCATGGCTGTTCCATTCCTCGCCACGCGAGCCGTGCTTCGCCCCGTGAGAAGACCAAGCGTTGCTGACTCTTCACAATATTCACCTCGCGAATGAGGGTTCGCCTCGCAAGTGGGCTGAATTTCTGAATAATTGTAAAAGGCTGTTCTGGACAGATTGAAAAGACTTTTTTGCTTCTCCATTGTTTTTACCTTTTTCTGTGTGTTTTCGTTTGTCCATGGAGAACTAAGTTTCTAGGATTAATCTATTGTAATCGATTTCCACTGCACTTGAGGTTCTTGTATTTCCTGTTTTGTATGCTTTTCCCTTTTCAATGCCATGCTATATATTTCTGTTTTCTTAATTCAGGAGTATATTGTGTTGTGTTGATTTATTTTCGGTGATATCACGTTCCTATATTTAATCACGTTTGTTATTTCGCGTGTGTACGTTTCGTGTTCGCTTAGTTCACGAAGGGCTTAACCCCGTTTGCTTAATTCGGGAATAGGGACATATATCTGTAGTAGTGGTTTCGCTTGTAAATTGTTGCTACAACCGGGAGGGGATTAGAATCTGCTTAGGGCTTGGAAATTGCATGAACCTATGATAGTTGGGGAATCGAGAACAATAGATTAATCGTCTTTAGCTATTGATAATCTTTTCAATCGCTTCTGTTTTCATTCTTTGTGTTTCGCTTTGTTTCTTATTTGCATTCCAATCCACCACCAAAAAAAAAACTGATTTTTGTGATAAATAACACTTCAAGAGTCCTTGTGAGATGACATCCGAGTTGTCGCCCTAAACTACAGTTTTAAAAACCGCTCGTTCTTTTTGGCGCGTGCGCGACAGCGCGACCAGTGCGACAACTCGAGTATCGTCTCACAAGGACTCTCGGATTGCTATAAGCAGAAAAATCAGTTTTTTGGGGAGGGGGGGGTGGATTTGAAATTAAATAAAGGAAACAAAGCAGAAAACAATGCAAACTAAATAATTATCAAATAACCTAAACGATCAACCTACTGCTTTCGGTTTCCCACTATCATCGGTTCATGTAATTCCATGCCCTAAGCGGATTCTAATCCCTTTTCGATTGTAGCGACTATTAACAAGCGAAACCGACACTACGCGACGTATGTTCCTATTCTCGAATTAATAAAACGAGGTGAAGCGCTCATGAATTAAGCAAACACGAATGAACACACGCGAATCAAGCAAACGCGATTAAGTATAGGAACACACAATCATCGAAACAAATCAATACATACTCTATACAATTCTGAATTAAGCAAACAGAACATGTAGAACAAATATTGAAAGAGAATAGCAATGAGTTTAGGAATTACAGAACCTCAAGTGTCGACGGAACCCGATTATAGTAGATCAATCAAGGAGACTAGTTCCCCATTACAAAAGAAACACAAAAATACTAAACCTAATTTGCAGCCGCACTATGAAAAAGATAGGAAGAGGAAGTTTTTTTTCTGCCTTAAAACAGCAATTTATATCCATCAAACTCTGCGCGCGCTCCCGTGGCGAGCCGCCTCTCGTGACGCGAATATTAATTATGGCGCGAGTTCAAATTGGGTTCTCGCGAGGCGAGAGAGCAGTTCGCGAGGCGAGACGTCAAACTCCAGTTTGTCACAGTCGTGATGCCTATCACGGGCAGGCCGTGATCACTTCTGACTTTGGGTGCTCATCTGTCATGGCCGTGACCTTCATCACGGCTAGGCCGTGATGGTCTCTATCCTTCAGGGTTTGGATTTCTGGTGGGGCGAGACAGTGATTCGCGGGGCGAGACAGAGAGGATGGCAATTCTGGCACAGCAAGGCTTCAGTCTCGTGAGGAGAGTAGCCTCTCGCGGGGCAAAAACTTCCAGAATTGCTTCTCTTTATTAACCTGAAAACAAGAAATAGCAGTAAGTGCTTTATTTGACTCTAAATCTGCTAAATTACCCTAGAACTACTTTAGAGACTCAAAATGTTGCTTGAAGACAATCAAGTCTAATTTGGGCGAAAACGAGATCAAACTCGAATAAAACCTATGGCCTTACTAGTCAAAAACTAGTCGAGCCAGAGGCTGATCATTCATATTGTGAGATTCTTTATGTAATCATTATGGAAATCTCTTACTTATAGCTAGGGATGTAAATGGGTCGGTGTGGGTACGGGTAGTAGCCCCGACTATCCGTCCCATTGGATGAATTTCATACCCGTCCCCGTCCCATATTCGTGCGGATATCTATCTTGCGGGTTTTAAACAAATTTATCAATATTTGAAGGTATCCAGAAATTCAAACACCTCACAAAATTATTGAATATTAGATTAATTTTTTTATTCAAACACCCCTATCTCGACATCATTCACACTTAAGCATTAATCCAAAAGCAATAATCCATAACACAATAATTGAAGAAAGAAACAATATTTAACACAATGATCCATACGGCTTTGGAATGATAGGTTTTTTGCCATACGGCTTGGGAAGAAAGTAATAATATTTAACAAAATTTGGTTTTTTGCCATCTTTACTGTTTGTCGTACACTGTGGTGCCCTCTTTTTGTGGGGCTAGCATTTAGTTCTGAGCGCCCTCTATGGTGGACCAAGTTTTTGGAAGGGCTTTCCGAATCATCCATGTTGGCTGGGACTGCCGCTAGTCATGATTCAGTCTGCCACTTGGTCTGTACGGAAGAAGAGGCCACCTCATGCTCTAGTTTGCAAGCATTGGTGGCTTGCATATGGAGGATGATGCTTCTTCTGGCATCATCCACTCCTCTATAAGTACCAAAGAAAACCAATATCCTGGATTTTCCTTTTTTAGGTACAAAATTTTGGGTTCTCTGCCCCAACTCCAATTCAGGCACAGTCATGGCCCATTGCTCTTCAAAGTAGAGATATAGTTGCCATTGCTAAAACAGGTTCAGGAAAAACTTTGGGGTATTGAATACCAGCATTTATGCACATCAAGCGGTGGTAGTAATTCCAAATTGGGCCCTACTGCGTTGGTACTGTCCCCAACAAGGGAGTTGGCAACACAAATACAAGATGAAGCTGTGAAGTTTGGGAAATCATCAAGGATTTCTTGTGTAGTAATTAACTGTTCTTGGTTTATTTTTTTTATATTTTATGAATGATGGTTATTTTAAATAATTTCTTTTATGTCTTGCTTTCATGATCATCCATCAGCATGAGCATCATGGGAAACTATTATAGCACTCGTCAAATTTGAGAATGTGAAATCAATATTGTTTAAAGCATCATTCTTAATTGGATTGCATGTTGTAATAGGTTCCTTATATATTTGTCTCTATTATTATGTTCTACCAACTTGTATTGTGTTAATATATTTTTTTTGTTGAGATATTCCTTGTCGGAATACATATATAATCTTGTGTTAAACCGATTTAGAGAAAAACTGGCTGCAGCTTAGTGTTCTGGGTTTGCTTGCTGTTACTCATTAGTAAATTTTCTATTTCTTTTTGGCTTTTGTTTGTATGGAGGAGCACCAAAGGGTCCTCAATTGAGAGACATCGATCGTGGAGCAGATATTGTGGTAGCCACTCCTAGCCGCTTGAACGATATTCTTAAGATGAGGAGAATTAGTCTTAATCAGGTCTCTTACCTTGTGCTTGATGAGGCAGACAGGATGTTGGACATGGGTTTTGAACCTCAAATTAGGAAGATTGTGAATGAGGTGCCTTCCCGTAGGTAAACTCTCATGTATACTGCAACATGACCTAAGGAGGTTAGGAAAATTGCAGCTGATCTGCTGGTCAATCCTGTACAGGTCAACATAGGCAATGTAGATGATCTTGTTGCTAACAAGTCCATCACTCAGGTTTGATATCTACTAATGGTATATTGGGGTGCAATGCTTTTTCTGCTTGTATCATTGGCAGCCCTTCTTTCTATTTGCATGCTATTCTTTCTTTGGACAGTGTTGGGATTATTATCAACTAGTGTGTTTAATGTTAGAAAATGGGGTATGGATCTGCAACAAAGAAGAAGAAAACAATGATAATACGCAATCTCCAACACGTGTAGGAACACTAGGCTTTAGGTTCGATTCGCTCCTACCAATCTCTCATCGTAGAATGGATGCAACAGGAAAAACCGGTGAATCCCCTTCAGGATACAATGGAGTAACCTTGGTTTGGTTTGCACACCCTAAACCAAGCATATCGTCAATGGCAGTTTACAGAACAATAGTCTTCCTAACTCTCTCTGCACATAAGGGAGGAAAGAAGGTGATTTGAAGTGAATAATGGTTGAGAGATTCTGAGATTTTTCATACCAATTACTGCATGCAGATGGTTCTATTTATAGACCAACTCATGTCACTTGGTGAAGCAAAACAACTGTTGAAAAATTCCACAATTGGTCAAATTCGATAAATAAGTAATATTAACATTCAATAACTGAAACAACACATATTAGTTGGCCTAGTGGCCAGCGGATGCGCCCCTTGCCTCACAGAGCCGAGTTCGAATCCGTGCTTCTACCGTTTTTGCACTATTAATGTTTAAAATAAAACGGTCACCTTTAAAACTCAAAAATTGCCGCATAAAAGGTTTGAACTCACACCCTTGAGGAATACTACACCGTTGATAACCTTTAATCTTTTATAAATTTTGAAAATCTCTCACAGTCCCCCACCATTTTCAAAATAAATCCAAATCCCAATATTCCGGAAATAGCATGCTTTCAGACAAAGGTATCTTGGGGATTTGATCCTTTGCTTAGTAAGCCATGGGTTTCACTCATCCCCGAATAAAATGGTAGACAAGCTTTGAACCAAATATTCATTAGAACAAGCGTGCATGACTTACACATGAAATCTCGGTACCATTGAACGACGTGGTAGTATGACACATTTGGTAAGGCCTTGTGTCATGTATCATTTTCATGAGAGCATACAGAGTCAAGCCCAACTCTAAGAAGCATCCACACTTCACTCTCTCATAGGTGGACTTGACCAGAAGCACCCCCATAAGTTGGGCACCTCAGCACATATATGCTATAGGTCCATTGAGAGTAAAAGCTCACTCTTTTATTTTATGTCCTTATGGTTTCCAAGTACTTTCAAACCTTGGGATGTATCTATTTGTCAAGTACTTGCAATAACTCTCATAGTGTACTTTGGCCCATTGAACTCAAGACTTGATGCTACTCAAGTGTGAGTCGGGTTTCCACCATTGGTGATCATGTAGATATGGGCTTGATGTAACACCCCCACTAGGTATTACTACGTAACAGATGCAGAATTTAAATTAAAAAGATAATTTGCTGGTTTCTTTCGGAAAATAATTTATATAAGTACATAAGCGTCTGAAATTGGGTATAAAAATTTGTTACGACTCCAAACCTAAGCCTTGATCGGCACACAGGCTTACAATCCTAGCCTGGCAAGCCTATTTCATTTAGAGATATACTTGAATAAAAGCTAGTATTTTTACGAAAATTTCGACAGAGACTCCTCTGTAATTCGAACACCCCAGGTAAAAGAACACCTGCTAAAATAATTACATTTTCATTCCAGAATTCCAGTTACACCAAATACCACTAGGCAGTAAGATACTAAAAATAGTTACATTAATAAGTTATACATGACCAAAAGGAAAAACTTAGGTTTTCATTCAAAATAGATGCTCTCCGAGCCATAAACATTCCAAAATAAAGACTCTCTGAGCCATACTCATACATACTTATCAAAAATCTAAGTCTCAAACCCTAAGCTGGTCGTTCTAAAAATTATTCCTAAGGAAAACTCACGTGATCATTCCACAATCAAGTACTTCATCAAACAACTAGATCTAAGTCTCTGAGTGACTTAGGAAGACTCCTCTGCATCATCTGTACTAAGGTACCCAGGGTACAATAGCGAACCAGAAGAAACCTGATATATCTGTAAGGGTGAGATACCGACAAATGGATATATCACACAACAACCATATACATGATACATACATCACCTTAGCACATTAACATTTAATTATTATACAGAGATAAAATGACAAGCGTTATATCAGTGGGTCTCATACCCTAATCAATCAGTTTTATAAAGAGAATGCATGACACTTCAATCATCAGGCTTTAAACTTAATCTCATGAGATATCATCACCGTTTTATCATTAAGAAATAAAGAGTTGATCAGGCTCATACGCCACGTTTGGCAAGTTGACTCCGTCACCTTATGTACCCGGATCAACACCATCACGAATCCCTTATAACGGCCATTCGGATGTATACATCATCAAATACCACATCTTAAGTGGGTATTCGGTAACTCAAGCACGTCTGCCAATGGGAAATGCATATGACTAAAAGACTTTTCATTATCGAGACTTTTCTTTGTGTCCACTCTTTTTGTCGTCGAAGCCAAAGGCTAACGACTATTCACAATTTTCATCACTTGAAAATCACTAACACAGGACGCGCAGTCCGAGTGCTCAATCACAACACCTTAGACCGATGCCGCAGTCCAAGGTTGTGGTCGTAGAAACAATTATACTTTTATCCATGTTTTATTTCAACATGATAAGGACTCCTAGCCCATAACAACGAAATTAGGACACACAGTCCTCAGTTCCAAAATTAGGACTCCTAGCCCATAATATCAAGATTAGGACCCTTGGTCCATAATTCTTGACACGGATCACAGATCGCGTGCATACAACTGAATACTAGAGGTGATGTCTCGTGAACTAGTATTCTCTTTCACACGTGCTTATTTTTCGCTCAGTGAAAATCAAAACCAAAACAAAACCTCGGTCACTTATCCAAGTAACCGGAACGTTTCTAAATCATTTAGGAGAAAATCCTTTTCCTTTGCAAAATCCTTTCTAAAACAGTTAGGAAATTCGTTTGTTTTTGAAATTCCTTGATGGAAGAAAGTCAAATATTTTCAAAGGGTTTTTCCTTCATAAAACCTACAGTTCGAAAGGGTTTTCTCTCGTACAAAACTCTTGATCATAAAAAGGTAGTTTCCTTCAACTTAAAATCAGTTCAACATTTTTTTCTAAAAACAAATATCTTATTCTTTTGAAGTAAACACTTTAAACAAGGACCTTTTATAAGTGAACCCAAAACTTTCAAAGTTCTATTCAAGGCTTATTAAGGCTTTTAATCCTTATAGTCATTGGGCACAGACTCAAGTCCGGCTTCTCAAACTTCAATCAACAGTAATATATTCACAACAATAATAATATCACAGTTAATGATAGTTCATCACATATATATAATTCATAACACTTTAAAGCAAGAAATGTTCAACTTCCAGTAATAACCACAATAGTTCAAGTAAACAAGTTATTCAAGTATTGGCTCAATATCACAATAATATTCACAACACTCAATTACACACATACACACATGCATATAGTTATTGAATATCCCTAGGCAAGCTCCCCTTACCTTTGAAGACAAGTAAAGGATCCTCGTCTTAATGCTCATGTTAGCTCCAAGAGTGCAAACTCAAATCCACCAAGTAAGTATAGCCGTGTTCAACATCACAGAGACACAAACCAAGCATGATAACAAACAAATAAATTCACCAATCCAATTTTCATTCTCAAAACATATAATCAAAAGAAACCATACATTTAATTCAGTAAATAGAATCGATTTCTCAATAACATCGATTTGGGTATAAAAAAAAAAGGATCCATAATTAAAATTGGGGAACATTTGATTCGGTTTGAGAAACATGAAATTAAACTTAGAAATCTCAAATTAAAGGTCCTAATTTGAATAAAACATAGTTAATTTCATAGAAACTCAATCGATTTCAAATAAAATCAAATTGTGGTTTAGGGTTCCTAAACATAATTTGGGGGAAATTCATTTGATCAAAGGATAACAAAATTAGTTTAATAAAACACCAATTTTTAGTCCCAATTGTATAAAACAAGGTTTAATTTCAAGATTAAAATCTGATCCCGGTGGCTGGACTGAGCTCGAATGGTAGCTATGGCGGCGCACCGTGACAGCAATGCGGCGGAGATGCTGATGCGCGATGCGAACACAAAACACGCATCGTCTCCTCCGCTACCAGGCGTGACCGGACGACATGCGGCGTCCCTACGGTGGCTGTTGGGAGGTGGCTGAGTTATGGGGAAAAGGTGGAAGAAGATTAGGTTGAAGGGAAGGAGAGAAAGTAGCATGTAAAGAAAGAGAAAAGAGTGACGGGGGGGTTACAGGTTACCAAGAAAGAGAGGAGAGAGAATTCTAGTTTTTCGTATTAGTGGGTACAAAATGAGTTATATATGTTAAGCCTAAAAATAAACATGTTTTTAGTTTTTGAATCCAAAAATAAAGGGTGACAAACATATAGTTTCAAATTTTGAAATAAAGTAGAGATTGATAGTTGGATTGATCAACTAAGAAAATCCACGGTCCAAAATTTAATATGTGATTAATGTCAAACCAATTTATTTTCAAATCTAAAATTAAATAGAATGAAAATATGAAAATTCTTTTCTCTTAATCATATTATTTAACACATTTTCTGTGCTGGTAATAATAGTAACAATAACGTAAATTATTGTCTAGTAAGCATGCATTCACTGAAATAAGTCAGTGCTAATGAACCCAATAAAATAATTTGAAGAGAGTAATTCAATTACTCAAAATAAACCACATAAAAAAATAAACATAAACATCCAAATAAAATTATTAATCATATGTGTAAAAACTAGGGTGTTACACTTGAGTCCCATCCCTAATGATGTTTTCAACACCATATCCCTTGTCAGTCCTTTCGTCAAAGGATCTGCAAGATTCCTCTATGTTTTCACAAAGACTATAGATATTACTCCATTTGTAATCAAATCTTTTACATATCTATGTCTTAGCCCAATGTCCTGGACTTTCCATTATAAACCTGGTTATATGCCTTTGATAGTGTTGATTGACTATCACAATGTATGGATATTGGTGCTATTGGCTTTGGCCAAATTGGTATCTCATACATCAAATTTCTAAGCCATTCAGCTTCTTTGCTTCCTGCTGCCAATGCTATGAATTCTGCCGCCATGGTGGAGTCAGCAATGCAAGTTTGTTTCTTGGATCCCCAAGAAATAGCACCCCCACCAAGTGTGAAGACCCAACCGCTTGTTGAAGCATGATCTTCTGTATAAGTCACCCAACTAGCATCCGTGTAACCTTCTAATACTGAAGGATACCCATTATAGTTCAAACTATAATTCATTGTCCCCTTCAAGTATTTCAATACTCTTCGAACAGCATGCCAATGGTCTTTGCTTGGATTACTTGTATACCTACTTAGTCTCCCTACAACATATGCAATGTTTTGTCTAGTACATGTCATGGCATACATTAAGCATCCAATTATTTTTGAGTATTCAAGTTGTGCTACTGGACAACCTTTATTTGGTACCAAATTAGTGTTATGATCAAAGGGAGTAATAACAGATTGACAATCAAATTCATTAAATTTCTTTAACACCTTTTCTATATAGTGAGATTGGGACAAACCTATGTTCTCACCATCTCTTATTATTCTAATCCCTAGTATCACATCGACTTCCCCTAAGTCTTTCATATCAAAATTACTAGAGAGGAAACTCTTAGTTTTTTCCACCTCATCTAGATCAGTACCAAATATTAACATATCATCAACATATAAACAAATCATAACACCTTTTCCATTATGGAATTTACTATAAATACACTTGTCAGATTCATTTATTTTATATCCATTAGCTAACATAACTTGATCAAACTTTTGATGCCATTGTTTAGGAGCTTGTTTTAGTCCATACAATGACTTGTTCAATTTACACACCTTCTTTGCTTGACCATTAACCATAAACCCTTCAGGTTGTGACATATACACCTCTTCATCTAATTCCCCATTAAGAAATGTTGTTTTCACATCCATTCGATGAATGACAAACTTATAGATGGATGCAAGTGAAAATAGCACTCTAATTGAGGCAATTCTTGCCACAGGTGCATATGTATGAAAAAAGTAGATGCCCTCTTTATGTGCAAATCCCTTAGCAACTAGTCTTGCCTTAAACTTATCTATGGTTCCATCTACCTTCATTTTCCTTTTGAAAATCCATTTACAACCTATAGGTTTGGAACCAGGTGGGAGGTCTACTAATTTCCATGTTTTATTCCCCATTATTGAGTCCATTTCCTCCTGTATAGCTTCCTTCCAGAAAGCGGCATCTTGAGACTTTATTGCCTCTTCGAATGTTTCTGGATCACTTTCGGTATTATAACATATTAGTCCATAACTTTCCAAGGACTCTCTTGTTCCTTCAACAAGGAACATGAAAAAGTCTGGTCCATAAGTTTTCTCTTTCCTAGCTCTCTGACTTCCTCTAAGTTCTGAACTCTATTAAAAAAGCATTGTTACATACATTGGTTTCTAGATTATGTGCATTACTATGAACATTATTTTTGTGACTTGGAATTGAGTTAAACCTATCTTCTTGAAAGATAGCAGCATCCCTAGACTCAATTACTGTATTTACAGGATATGAGTCATTATATTCTATAACCATTAATCTATATGCTTTGCTATTTTTAGCATAGCTTAGGAACACACATTCAATTCTCCTTTCACCTAATTCCTTTCTTTTTGGTTTAGGAAATTTTACTATTGCCCTACAACCCCAAACTTTGAAATAGTCAAGGTTGGGCTTTCTATTTTTCCAAAGTTCATATAGGGTTATTTTGTTCCTTTTGTTTGGAACTCTATTCAAGATATAACAAGCCATAAACAAGGCTTCTCCCCAATAACCCTTTGCTAGACCAGAATATAATAACATTGCATTTACCATTTCTTCTAATACCCAATTTTTACTTTCAGCTATGCCGTTTTGTTGTGGGGAATAAGGTGCAGTTGTTTGGTGAATTATTCCAATAGACTCAAAGTAGCTAGGGTTATAGAACTCTCCTCCTCTATCACTCCTAAAACATTTAATAAATGTTTCATGTTGAAGTTCTACTTCAGTTTTAAATATCTAAAATTTATCGAAAGACTTCATCCTATTATTGCATTAAATATACATAGCAATATCTAGTACAATCATCTATGAATGTCACAAAATATTTTTTACCAAATATGGTGGGCCAACCATGTAAATCACATACATCAGAATGAATTAAATCTAACACTTTAGAACTTCTTTCAACTTTATGAAAAGGAAGCCTAGTTATCTTTGTTAGCATACAAGTTGTAAATGCATCTGAAATTCTACTTGTTTTAGGTATTAAACATGAATTCATCATTTCATCCATTTTCCTAAAATTAACATCTCCTAAACGAGTATGCCATAAATTACAAGACTCAATAATATAAGCAGAATTAAATCCATTATCATTAATAATATTGAGTTTGAACATATTCTCATAAAGGTATCCCTTCCCTACAAACATTCCTCCCTTGGAGAGAATAAACTTGTCTTCCTCAAATACACATTTAAACCCGTACTTATTAAGTAACTATACAGAAATTAAATTCTTCCTAACATATGGTACATAATAAACATCTGTAAGAGTGACTACTTTTCCCAAAGTGAATTCTAGTTCCACCGTCCCTTTGCCTTTCTTTAACTTGGACAGTTTATGCATTTCCCATTTATAGAACAGTTCCATCTTCTTCATTAATTGTCTTGAAGAGATCCTTGTTCTTACTCACATGGCAAGTTGCACCGGAGTCAATCTACCATGATCCAACATCTTCTATCATGTTGATATCGGAAATGACCGCAACAAGATTGTCCTTTGTTGCACTAGATTCCTTCTCTTTTTCCTTTTTCAAGAGACGACAATTCCTCTTGAAATGTACTGGTTTTCCACAATAGAATCAACCATTTTTCTTTTTCTTGTAGTCATTCTCATTGTTGTTTTCATGATATTTTTCAAAATCTCGATTCCTCTTTTTAGAGGACTTACCAGATTTCCCTTCCTCTACTACATGCACCTTCTCATGAACAGAATGTTCTTTAGTATCATCTTTTTACGATACTCTTTTTCTAAATGAAGGTGATTACCCAATTGTTCAAGAGAAATGTCATCTTTCCGATGTTTAAGACTTCTTTTAAAGTCTTTCCATGAAGGAGGAAGTTTGTCAATGATTGAGGAGACAATGATGGTTTCATCCATGTGCATATTATGTTGTTTGTAGTTATTGAGAATACGTTCAATTTCATGCATTTTTTCCATGATAGGCATACCATCAACCATTTTATAATTATTAAAACGACTAACAAGAAATTTCTTACTTGTTGCGTCCTCCATCATGTATCTTGCCTCAAGTTTCTCCTATAGTTCTTTGGAGGATCCCACATTTTGATACACATCGAACAATGAGTCGGTCATGCCATTCAAAATATGCCCCATGAAAATGTAGTCATCAGTAACCCACTTGTTCCTCTCACGAGTCTCATTGATGGTCTCATCTTCTCTTTCCTCTGGTCTTGGTGTGTTCAACACATATGCCACCTTCAATGTTGTAATAAGGAAGTGCATCTTCTTTTCCCAACGATGAAAGTTTCCACCTTCGAACCTCTCAAGTTTCTTAAAGTCAGAAGTCATCTCCTTCAACGTTGCAGCCATTGTTACAGAAATTGAACCTAAAGATTGTTAGAAAATGGGGTATGGATCTGCAACAAAGAAGAAGAAAACAATGGTAATGAACAATCTCCAAGCCGTGTTGGAACACTAGGATTTAGGTTCGATTCGCCCTCACCAATCTCTCCTCGTAGATTGGATGCAAAAGGTAAAACCAGCGAATCCCCTTCAGGATACAATGGAGTAACCTTGGTTTGGTTTGTACACCCTAAACCAAGTGTATCGTCAATGGCAGTTTACAGAACAATAGTCTTCCAAACTCTCTCTGGGCACAAAGGAAAAAAAAGGTGATTTGTAGTGAAGAATGGTTGAGAGATTCTGAGATTTTTCGTACCAATTACTGCATGCAGATGGTTATATTTATAGACCAACTCATGTTACTTGGTGAAGCAAAACAACTCTTGAAAAATTCCACAATCGGTCAAATTCTATAAATAAGTAATATTAACGTTCAATAACTGAAACAACACATCAGTTGACCTAGTGACCAGCGGATGCGCCCCTTGGCTCACAAAGCCGAGTTCGAATCCGTGCTTCTACTGTTTTAGTACAATTAAAGTTTAAAATAAAACGGTCACCTTAAAAACTCAAAAATTGTCGCATAAAAGGTTCAAACTCGCACCCTTACAGCAAACTTGTACTAAATTAACAACATGACATGTATTTATTTGACCATTGATAACCTTTAATCTTTTATAAAATTTGAAAATCTCTCACATTTAATACATGTTTTTGTGTTATAAAGTAAGTAAAGACGTATCTATCTATCCTTAATTGATTAAACTATATTGGTATCTTATTTGGGGATGAACATTCTTATTTTATGACTTCACATTCAAACTTGCATTAGAAGGGCTTTTTTGAATTGAAGAGAGGAAAGTAGCATTTTTCTGATGGTTATGAAAAGCCATGTTTCAACTTTCACATAAGCATCACCAGTATGGTAAGGCGGTGAATTTTACTCCTCGTGAATTATTCTATAGCAGTTGTTGAGTCAATAAACTTTTAACTTTGACTTGTCCATGCTCTTTTAGAAAAAGTAAGAATGAAGGTTAATTTATAATGAGACCTCATGCTGGTGTTATTGATGTTAGGATATTATCTAAGGACTACTGGTTTTTATAGTTGCGGTTGGTCACTTGCTGAATTACACATGAAGGAGGATTTTGGAATGCCATCTAGGTGCAAAGCAAAGAAAAGTATGCATGGAGGGTGGGGTCTAAGGTGCGGTCTTCATTCAATTCTTTTTACAAATACTATCAGCATGATTGATCTGAACTCATGGTTAAGGCTCTGTTTGGTAAAAGTTCAGTAAGCTAACTTATAGCTTATTTGACAAGTTTATAAGCTTGTTTGACTAAGATAGATGTGTTTGGTAAATAAGCTTTCTCATTAGCTTATAGTTTTATTTCATAAGCTATTTTATTTAGCTTATAGCTTATTAATCTTCCTCTCATTTTTACCCTTATTAGTTTAATGAAGTTCTCGCTTTATATGTCTGTCATAAATGTCTTTTTGTATCATTTTACATTTATAAGCTAGTTCAGCCGCTAATTTTACCAAACACTTCAAATCCCTAATCTCCTAAATTTTTCTTAATTGGGTCTCTACTATTGGAAATTCGGTAGCTCACCATTTTGTTGGACGGAATATGCTTGATGCCTTACATCCTTAACACCTATATCAACTTATTTTTCCGTGTCAACCTCCACTTGACTATCCATCGTGTTGATACTGATTTCTTCCAAATTAGCTTCAAATCCCTAATTCCTTCTTGGTTTGCTATTTTCGGTTCTATTTCAGCTTCTCTAGCCTCCTTACTAAAACACAGACACTCTCAGTCAATGCATGTTATGACAACTAAAATCAATGATATGCGATCTTCTCATCCAATCTCTGTCATTGCATAACACTCTCACACACACTTTGCTGCACATACTCACACCCTGCCACTTCACACAACACTCACTCCACAATGAGGACATTACAGAATGTTCATTATGCGAGGTTGCATGCTATGTCCTAAAATACGAATTCTCTTAACTTTATGTATTTGATTTTATGATCGAAGCCCTTAATGAGTTTGTTTTATTCTCCTTGCTTAGTGTCTTAGATGTAGGTCAAAAAGCTTTTGTACCATCGTAAGTTGTTCGGATGTTGTTCGTGGAGTTCTAGTGCCATGTTGTGACTCTAGATATGTAGTTAATATTTATATATTGCCTCTTGGTCAAAAATGTTTTCTGGTAAAACCAAAAAGACTAAGACTGTAGTGTTTGTCAAGGAGTTTGGGATTTAGAATTGTTGTTGAGAATTAGGGCTGGAAAAACATATTGTTTCGATCCGAAACCGAATCACCTGAAAGGCATTGAGAGCATACAGACGGGTTTTCTCGAGTTCGTGGGTCACTGGGTTCCACTTCAGTTACACACGGTTTCTTATGAACGGGTTTGGGTAGCTCAAAAAATTTTCGTCGTTACCCGACTCTAACCAAATTGAGTTAAATAAGAGGCTCATTTTCACACAACCTGCCAGAGGCTTAGACTTGATTTGAGAGATCAAAACCTGATAGCATTTCATTTCATACAAATTTAGCTTTGTTCCCTTTCTCTCTTCTCTCAATCTGCCTCTCTCTCAATCTTTCCACATCAAACTCAATCCGTTGTTCCCCTTCTCTAGGCTTGTAAAATCTGTACTTTTCCTCCTCAACAGCTTCACCCACCCTCTGGAGTCTAGCTCCACCGTTCGAGAAACAGCTTAGGGTTTGTCCAAATCCACCACACTCACCAATCCAGAACCCGGATCTGACCGCAACCACCGCGCCCATCTTTTGTGAGTTCCATTCCGCCTTGAGTCGCTGTGTCTATGCACCTCTGACACGACCTCTCTCCCCTGGTCACCCTTGTGAACTCACATTGCTCACCGAACCACCTCTGTCGCATTCTTCATGCAATGTTTGTTTAAAGTTTATTTTGTTGATCCTCTATTTTTCTGGTGGTGCTTCTATTCTTCAAGTTTTGTTGAAAGTTGCTTTTTCTTTTTCTTTTTGCTAAAAGTTTGATTTTTTTCCTGGGTTTGTTCCTGTTTTGAAAGGTGTAAGCTTGTCTGGTTGTGTAAATAATTTTTTGTTTGATCCAAACCATGCCAACCTAATCCGATGGCACAGACAGACAAAAGTTAATCTGCAGTATAGTATTGTGGACATCCGAATAGATAGAGGGTATGAATGTATTAATCCGTTTATCATTGCACAAAATGGAAGACAAGTGTATTATGTCTCTTACTCAACAATGTAAACAGACAAGTTATTGTGATATATATATATATATATATATATATATATATATATATATATATATAATTATAATTTGATTTTAGAAATGTATTAAATAATGATTGTTGCTCCTTGTTAAGTTATTGTGAATTACTGAGTTATACTAATTATCTTAGAATTATAGTTCAATATTAATTAGCTTCGTAAAATTTATGTATTTATCATATCATTTTTTTCATTGGATCTATTTAATTTGTATATACTACAATTTTATATTATAGTTTATATTTAATTTAATTTAACTTAATTTTTAATGACACCGGTTATAAAATATATGAAGTATAATTAAATGGCATCGGTGAACCGTGGTGTCATTCAATGGTCCAACCGAGGTTGAACCGTGGTTAAACCGGTTAAAATTAAATATTATTATTTTAATTTTCAATATAATATATTTTGTAGTACTAATATCTTCTCATTTTTCTTTAATAATATAGAATATTTTTTGCATTTTATGATTATAAATTTAGGAGAATTATTCTTGTATTTACTCCTAAAAATGTTTAAAAAATTTAATTTTAACTTTTAAGAGCTTAACCACTCAAAGTTCTCTTATGTGAACAAAAATAAGAACAAAACTAAATTGGGCTAATATAACTTATAAGCCCATTCTACAAATACTAAAGATATGTCAAAAAAATTCATGTTGGGCTTGGGTGTTTAGGCCTATTAAGCAAAACACAAAAGGAGATGTTAACCTAATTTCCCCTAACCATCCAATCATAGTAGCAGCCACCCACTTTCCCTCGTATCCTCTATTTGCGGCTTTCTGCATTCTACTGCTTGCGACACCCTGAAACCCGGCATCACATGGTTACCCGTTGGGAAAAGAAACTTATTTAAAACACTGGTCGCCTTTGGAAAAATAACCTTTTATATAGGGTTACTGAAAAAGGGTACTCATTTTTTTTATAGCAGCTAAGAAAAGGTGATGAACATTTAGAACATGAAAATCAACATCACACATATAATGATAACTATCCAACTTGGGATCTTAGGTTTGATTACAAGACAGGCCTTGTCGAACTGGCCAACATATACTGAAACAGCTACTAAAGAAATAGGTAAAAAAGATAATGACCGCGCCGTCGCCACGCGCCAAAAAGAACGAGCGATTATTAAAATAATGTAGTATAGAGCGACAACTCGAGTATCGTCTCTCAAGGACTCTTTAGTGTTGTTATTATTAACAGAAAATCAAAAGTTAGTTTTGGGGGGGGTTTTGGATTGAAATAAAATAAAGAAAACAAAACAATGAAAACAAAGCAGTTAAAGAGAATAGCAAATAAACTAAAGACGATTAACCTACTGTTCTTGGTTTCCCACTATCATTGGTTCAAGCAAATCCAAGCCCTAAGCAGATTCTAAACCTTTCCGATTGTAGCATCAATTTACAAGCGAAATCAATACTACGAGACATATATTCCTATTCCCGAATTAAGCAAACGGGGTGAAGCACTCATGAACTAAGCGAACATGATTGAACACACGCGAATTAAGCAAACGCGATTATATATAGGAACATACAATCATCGAAATAAATCAATACTAATCCTATACATATCTGAATTAAGCAAACAGAAACATATAGAACAGTACTGAAAAGGAATAGCAGTTCAAATAGGAAATCCAGAACCTCAAGCGTAATTGAAACCAATCCCAGTAGATTAATCTTGGAGACTAGCTCTCCATTACAAAAGCAAACAACAAACTAAAGAGAAAAATAAAAGGCTATCTACTCTAAAAACTAGCTCAGAAACTAGCCAAAACTGACTAGTCTCGAACTCCCCCCTCAGTTCTGCCTAAGACTGTCTTATATACACATTTCTGGAATCAGAGTACTCGTGAGGCGAAGCCTCTCTCGCGACGCGGAAATTGTGAACAGTCTGCGACTTTTGATCTTCTCGCGGGGCGAGCATATCCTTCGCGAGGCGAATCTCTTCAGATCCCAAACTGTAACGCCCGTGACCTTCAACATGCGCAAACCGTGATGGCTTCTGGTCTTCCAAGGCTCGCGAGGCGAATGGATGCCCGCGAGGTGAACGCTTCAACTTCAAAACTGCCACAGCCGTGATCTTCAACACGGGTAAACCGTGATCGTCTCTGACTTTCATGATTGGGAGACTCGCGGGGCGAGAGCTTCTTCGCGGGGCGAACCAGTTTTATTCCTTTTTATTAATCCTGAAAAACAGAAAATAACATAAGTACTTTATTTAATTCTAAATCAACTAAATTAACATAAAAACACTTTACAGACTCAAAATACTACTTAAGGACAATCAAGTCTAATTTGGGTGAAAATGATATAAAATTAGCACAAAGCCAAAGTCTTTACTAGTTATAAAACCAGTCAAACAGAGGCTCATCAAAATACCCCAAACTTAAACTTTGCTTGTCCCCAAGCAAACTAAAACTTAAAAACTTAAAAAGACTCAAGACCTGGCAGAACATGGCAAGCTTAAGGACTCAATTAACTTTCACACAAATTTCAAGTAATTTATCAAAACAATTTTTCCTTCAATGTTCCCCCCCTTTCAAACAAAGCAATCCCCACATTCATTTATTCTAAACAATTGAGAAATTCATCATTCAAACAATCATTAATCTAAGCAGGGGATCTAAGTTACACACAAGAGGGTGATCACCAAATCCAAACAACTGCCTTCCTCACAAGGGAAATTTGTGTTTCACTTAATCGCTCAGTTTGTGTCAGGCTATCAACAATTCACTCAATTTCACTTTTAAGAGCACTTCCCATAAATTTGATTTTCATCTCAAAATGATTCCCACAGAAAGCATGCAAGCAACATCAGAAGGTCTTTTATGGGTTGTAATGGGGCCTGGCTAAGGGTAGGATATACAAAGGAACTAGGCTGAAGACCTTAGGAACTAAGAGAGCATGAACATTATTTACACTTTGAAATTCACTCAAGTTCCTTTCTTAATTTTTTTTTGCATTTTGCTTTTGGGTGACTACAACCTTTTTATTTCTTTTTGGCATTTTTGCTTTTTTTTTTTTAACATAAATTTTTTTCTCAATCCCAAACAACATATTACACCTTGCAGCCACCCCAAGCTTTAGTTTCTTGCACCCATTCTAAGATTACATGATCTCCTAATCCTAAGATCGGGTTAACATGGTTTTCCAGATTTTTGGGCTTATAACATTAGGTTATCAAGAATTAACAGGCTAATAGGCTCAATGGGGCTAACTAAGGAACATGCATTAGGATTTGGTTATTTTTTTGGCTAAGTAGCTATTTACAAAGAACATGCCTAAATCATCTGAAGCAAACACATAATCATGCAAATCAAAAAGAGATTCAAGCAAATTCAGGGAAGTGCAATCAAAAGTGATTTTCACACAGTCAAAAACATGTTGGAGGCTCAAAACCTCACCTGGACATTATTTGTGCAAATTGCTTGACAGAGATTCTATCCCTAGTGTGTGCTTCCTATCACCCCAAACTTATCATAAGTCATGCCATCATAACAAAATCTCAAAGTTCAGTTTTCAATTTCACATGGGAATCACTTTTCAAACTCAAAAATTTTTCAGCCTAGGGGGAAAACAGTCAACACATATTATGCAATCCATCTATGCAAATATTAACCAAATCCATCAAACTTGCCAATACCAGACTCAAACACAACTCCTGAGCTTCTCAAATTATTCAGGAGCTTTATTGAAAACAAAACAGAAATAAAGCAAGGAAAAGAAAATTAAAAAGAAGAAAGGGTTAAGAAAACTCATTAAGGGCGGTTCCACCAGGATCCCATTGCTTGTAGCATAAGGCCCACGTGATGGACAAATAGTGGGAGTTCATTCCATGCTTCCATGACTTCCAGCCTTGATGTGGGAGTGAGCACTTGACAATTACGGTGACCTCGCCCAGTGCGGCGGACTTCTCACTCCCCTTCGGGTCACAGCTGACCTCTTTATCTACAAAGTTTCCCCAATAGCAGTGGGGCTCAACCTCTTGGACCGGCCATGATGCAAAATCCAAAGGCTTAAACTCCATCACTGGTTCCCCAGGGGGAGGTGGCAAGCAGTTAGCTGGGGTTACTGGTGCTGCTTCCTTTTCTGCACTTTCTTCATTCACTGCACTAATAAATTTATCACCTGCTATATATGCAGAAATTTCAGCACACACCACACAAAGGTTAGAGTTAGTAGAGTCAGTACATATATCACAATAAAATGAATCAGAAAAGTTCTGAATGTCTGGAAATTCAGCGATTAATTCATCCACCCCATTACTCTCAACACATACATCTAAGACCAAAAATTCTTCTTTATCCTCAAGCACGGTGGAGCAAATGTTCTCCTGATCCTCCTGATGAACATTTCCTATATGAACATGGCCCTCAACCTCATCTGTCTCCTGTTCCATATGGATGCTTTGCTTAACATACCTTTCAAAATAACAATCTACACACAAAGCAGTGCCATCACAATAACAATCAGTATATGAATTAGAATCAGGGGATTCAACACACAATTCATCAATAGAAACATTATCAGAATCATCATCATAAATATTTTCAGGAATAACTTGTGACTCTGTATGTTCTTCAAGGGGTTGTGAAGTTAGCATTGCAGCCGAGTTGGCAACAGTTTGATCAATTTGCATAGCCATCTTCTGAGATTCAGCTTTACTCCTCTGATATTCAAGATTACTTGCCTCCATCATCCGTTGAAATTCAAGATTTTGTTGTGCCATCCTCTGTTGGAATTCGAGATTGTATGCTTCCATTTGTGCAGTTATCTGTTTGAACATTGAAGCAATCTCATCCAAGGTGCTCTGTGAAGGTTCGGAAGGTGCAGAGGTGGTCACTTGGCTAGGATAGTATCTAAACAGGAAGGCTTCCTTCAAATCAAACCAGCTTGAGATGGAATTTTCATCAAGACAATACAACCAATCTCTTGCAGCACCTTCAAGTGAGAACTGGAAAGCTTCCATCTTGATGTGGTCTTCTGTTATTCCTGCAGGTCTCAGCATTATAGAACAAGCAATCTGGAATTCCCTCAGATGCTCCTGCGGATTTTCACCTGCAAAACCACTAAACCTTGGCAACCAGTGTGATAAACCAAGAAAATCAGGAAAATATATGCATGGTGGTTGCTCATAGTAGGCATTAGGCATGTAATTTCGCATTTAACTATCCATGGGGGGTGCCAAAATTCACAACCAGACAATACAGACAAAATTAATTTAGCAAAGAGATTATTTTTTTTGAATTATTTTCTGCTAATAACAACAAACAAGAGTCCCCGGCAACGGCGCCAATTTTTGACCGCGCTGTCGCCACATGCCAAAAAGAACGAGCGATTATTAAAATAATGTAGTATAGAGCGACAACTCGAGTATCGTCTCTCAAGGACTCTTTAGTGTTGTTATTATTAACAGAAAATCAAAAGTTAGTTTTTGGGGGGGGGGGGGGGGGGGTTTGGATTGAAATAAAATAAAGAAAACAAAACAATGAAAACAAAGCAGTTAAAGAGAATAGCAAATAAACTAAAGACGATTAACCTACTGTTCTTAGTTTCCCACTATCATTGGTTCAAGCAAATCCAAGCCCTAAGCAGATTCTAAACCCTTTCCGATTGTAGCATCAATTCACAAGCGAAATCAATACTACGAGACATATATTCCTATTCCCGAATTAAGCAAACGGGGTGAAGCACTCATGAACTAAACGAACATGATTGAACACACACGAATTAAGCAAACGCGATTATATATAGGAACATACAATCATCGAAATAAATCAATACTAATCCTATACATATTTGAATTAAGCAAACAGAAACATATAGAACAGTACTGAAAAGGAATAGCAGTTCAAATAGGAAATCCAGAACCTCAAGCGTAATTGAAACCAATCCCAGTAGATTAATCTAGGAGACTAGCTCTCCATTACAAAAGCAAACAACAAACTAAAGAGAAAAATAAAAGGCTATCTACTCTAAAAACTAGCTCAGAAACTAGCCAAAACTGACTAGTCTCGAACTCCCCCCTCAGTTCTGCCTAAGACTGTCTTATATACACGTTTCTGGAATCAGAGTACTCGCGAGGCGAAGCCTCTCTCGCGACGCGGAAATTGTGAACAGTCTGCGACTTTTGATCTTCTCGCGGGGCGAGCATATCCTTAGCTAGGCGAATCTCTTCAGATCCCAAACTGTAACGCCCGTGACCTTCAACATGCGCAAACCGTGATGGCTTCTGGTCTTCCAAGGCTCGCGAGGCGAATGGATACCTGCGAGGCGAACGCTTCAACTTCAAAACTGCCACAGCCGTGATCTTCAACACGGGTAAATAGTGATCGTCTCTGACTTTCATGATTGGGAGACTCGCGGGGCGAGAGCTTCTTCGCGGGGCGAACCAGTTTTATTCCTTTTTATTAATCCTGAAAAACAGAAAATAACATAAGTACTTAACTCTAAATCAACTAAATTAACGTAAAAACACTTTACAGACTCAAAATACTACTTAAGGACAATCAAGTCTAATTTGGGTGAAAATGATATAAAATTAGCACAAAGCCAAGGTCTTTACTAGTTATAAAACCAGTCAAACAGAGGCTCATCAATAACATCAAACTGGGAATAGGGAATTGGGTACAAGACTCAAAAGATGGCTCTAAAAGCCTAGGGACTATCGGGACAACTCCAAAAGCCAACAAACGATCTACCCATGCCTCCTGCATGCAAAGTGACCACAGACGCTACCCTCGTGTATAGTCCAATTTCCCGCCGACCCAACGTGATCAAATACCTCGCTCCTCGAGCTCGTCAGTTCCAAGGGAACGTCCGGATCCATCTAAGAGCACGTGCATTCCCGATACAAGAAGAAAAGAACAGAACATACAGTTGTGCAAGAGTGAGATACCGTCATAAGATATATCCCACAACAACCATATACATGATACATACATCACAGAATCATATAAGCAGTTAAATCATGCATATACATAGCATAACAGTGTTATATCAAAGGGTCTTAAACCCGCACAGTCAACCTTTGAAAATATGCATGGCACTTCAATATCAGGCTCTAACTTAATCTCATGAGATATCAACACCATTTTCCACTGGATAAGAATTAGAGTTGGTCAATCTCTGGCCCACAGGGCAGTTGCCTCCATACACTCATGCATTTAAGGTCTCAGGACGAGCTACATCACATGTGCCTCTGAACTCGATTTACATGGACAGACTCCCAGATACCACCTTGTATCTGATATATAAGAAAGCACGTCTGCCTGGGGAAATGCACATGAGAAAATGTTTTATTTAAAAGGTTTTCTTTGTGTTCATTCCTTTTTATTTTCGCATGACTCAAAGCTAACGACTTAATAATCATTTCCCCATCACTTGAAAACTTAAAAGCATAGGACACACAGTCCGAATGCTCAATCATAACGCCCGAGACCGATGCCGCAGTCAAGGGTTGTGGTCGTAGAAAACAACATTCACCTTTAACAATGTTCATCACAACGTGGTTAGGACACACAGTCCACAACAACGTGATTAGGACACACAGTCCATAACAACGTGATTAGGACACACAGTCCACCACAATGAAATCAGAACGCACTGTCCTCAATTTCGAGAATTGGACCCTCAGTCCAGAAACATCATGAATAGGACTCATGGCCCCCGATTAACACTGATCCAAGATCACATGCGTATAACTGAATACTAGAGGCGACGTCTCACGTACTAGATTCTCTTTCTTAAGTACTTATTTTTCGTTCAGTGAAAATCAAATTCAAAACCGAATCCTCGATAGCCTATCCAGGCTATCGGAAAGTTTCTAAAACATTTTAGGAGAAAACCTTTTCTTTGAAAATCTTTTATAAAGCATCTTTGAAATACTTTTATCTTTGAAAATTCCCAATAGGATATTGCCAAATAATCTTGAAAGTTTTCACTTGAAGACACATAGTTCGAAAAGGATTTTTCTCTTGTATAACAATAGTTCACCCAAAACCATTTCAACATTTAAAACAAGTACTTTAAGTTAATGAGCTTTTGGAAAAGAACTCCAATCCCTTCATCTTCAAAGCTTATTAAGGTTTTTAATCCTTATAACAGTTAAGCACAGACACAAGTCTGGCTTAGCAAACTTTCAATCAACAGCAGTATATATTCTCAGTTCAATTCTAATATCACAGTTGAAAGCAGTTCATCACAGATATGAATTATAACATTTAGAACAAGCACAGTTCAACATCAGATAATATCATAACAGTTCAAGTACATTAGATAACCAAGTAAGCTCAATCAACATATAAATATCCAGTTAAACACATACACACATGCATACAGTTATTGAATATCTTTAGGAAATCCCCTCTTACCTTCCGTGAAGGTAAGGAGATTAGATGCTTGGAGAGGTAAACCACGAACGTCCTTGTTTCCTCCGTGATGAAAGTCTAAGGTTATGAACACAAAATCAGAAGTTAAAATCAAACAAGAAGACCAAACCACAAGGTATAGGTTCGGCCAAGACTAGTTCTTAGGGTCAGAGATTCCCGAAAATTATACAACTCATAGATTTATGATCCTTAAGTGTTAGGAGTTCATAAACAATGATCTTTTAACAAAGTTGAATTAAAAATCCCACTAAGTACTTGACTTAGGGTTTCGGCCAAGCATAGATAAATAGGCTCGGAATTTCTAAACTTTCCAATCTCTTTACGTTAGCATCCATACATAGTAAGGAGCTTGAAACCATGATCATTTTGGAAAATGGAAAAATAAAATGTCTTAGACCATGAACTCTTAGGTTCGGCCTTAACAAGTTTGTGAGGTTAGAGATCTTTAAATCATCCAATCTTTTGGACATAGCATCCTTTAACATAAAGAAGTTTTAATCCATAATCATCTTGGAAAACAAAATAAAATATCACACCCTAGGTCAAATGTTACATTCAGCCATCATAGGAAAATAAAGCAAGAAAATATTTTAAACTTTCCAATCACTTAGACATAGCATCCTTTAACATAAGGAGCTTTTTAGTCCATGATCACTTTGGAAAACAAAACTCAACATCTTTGCCATAACTATTGAAGGTTTCAGCCTTTTCAAGAAATAGGGGTTAGAAATCTTCAAACTTTCCAATCTCTTGGACCTAGCATCCTCCTATATCAAGGAGTTTTAATCCGTGATCATTATGGAAATTAAAACTTAAACAACATAGCTTAAAAACTCATGGGTTTTGGTCTTTACATAAAAATAGAGTAAAGATCTTTAAACTTTCCAATCACTTAGACATAGCATCCTTTAACATAAAGGAGCCTTGGTCCATGATCATTTTGGAAAACAAATCTTTAAACTTTCCAATCGCTTAGACATAGCATCCTTTAACATAAAGGAGCCTTGGTCCATGATCATTTTGGAAAACAAATCTTTAAACTTACCAATCACTTAGACATAGCATCCTTTAACATAAAGGAGCCTTGGTCCATGATCATTTTGGAAAACAAATCTTTAAACTTTCCAATCACTTAGACATAGTATCCTTTAACATAAAGGAGCCTTGGTCCATGATCATCTTGGAAACAAAACTTAAATACAAACTCATACTTGTAAAAGTTGAAACAAGATCCATCTAACCATATACATGGCTTCGGCCTCCTTAGAAAGAAGATGTTACGAAACTTTGTTTTACACATCCTTTTAGTATGTGATAGTATGAGTAAATACAAGAAAATAGAAAGTGGTTTCAACTCAAAAGGAGTTTTCTACCATTTTTAAGAGATTTTAGAAGTTTGAAAGCTTAAAGGAAACTTAAAGCAAAACTATGAACATAAAGACAATAACTTGAAAAATAAACAACATAGGATCATTACCCTCAACAATATGAATAACTTTGATGAAGAACTTAAAGTAAAAAATCTTGATAAAAATGTAAACTTTGTAAGAAAGAAGAAGAAGAAGAAAGGTAGTAAAGTGAAAATGTGAGAAAATGGAGGAAAATGATGAATGGTGGAAATGAAGGGTATTTATAGAGAATGAGGGAGGGGGTCACGGTTTTGAGGGGAAAGAAGAAGAAAGAAGAGAAGAAAGAAGAAGAAAGAAGGTGGGTTGCTTGTAGAGAGGATAAAGAGTTAAGGTGATGTGATGTGATTGGAGAGTGAAAGATGAAAAGTAAGATTTTGAAATAAAGTCAAGATTCACTTTTTATTAGGTGTGTCATAGCCTTCACATCAAGTCACTCCATGTCACTTCATCCTCTTGATGCTCTGCTCCATTGCGTATCAGATGACTTCCCCGATCGTATTTCCCGACGATTTCGCCCGGGAAATCCCTAAGATTTGGCCCCGAACAAGATTTTTCGAAAAAATCCAAACCCACACAAAACATCATAAAAACACTAACCATCTCGTTCATGAATTAAAATTTTGTCTCTAGCTCAGTAAACTTGTACCGTCAGTGAGAACCCAGACCGGTTTTCGTTTGAATTTTCGATCGAAAATTTTACTGTGACTTCATACGGTAAAACAACACAAGAAAATGATTTTATTTTAAATAAAATCATCCTCTGGATTTTATCAAAAATAAATAATTAAAGCATGTATTTACTGATAAAGAAGCATACGAAAAACAGGGTGTTACAACTCTACCCCTCTAAAAAGAATTTCGTCCTCGAAATTACGTACCTTGAAATAACTTAGGGTACTGCAACTTCATCTTGTCCTCAGCTTCCCACGTTGCTTCTCCGTTTGTCTCATTCCAGATGACTTTGACCAAAGGAATTTGCTTACCTCTGAGCTGCTTTGTCATCCTATTCGCGATTCGTGCCGGTGAAGTCACAAAGGACAGGTTCTCTTTTAACTGTACTTTATCAGGCTTTATGATATGTGATGGATCAAGAATGTATTTTCTCAACTGAGAGACATGAAAAACATCATGGATATTGGAAAGAAAGGGTGGTAAGGATATTTTATAAGCTACTGGACCTACACGACGAAGAATTTGGTAGGGTCCAATGAACTTGGGTGTAAGCTTTCTGGACTTTAGTACTCTACCAATCCCAGTCGTTGGCGTGACTCTCAAGAATACATGTTCGCCTTCCTCAAACTCTAGAGGTCGTCGTCTCTTGTCCGCATAGCTCTTCTGTCGGCTCTGAGTAGTCCTCATTTTCTCCTGGATCATCTTCACCTTTTCTATTGTTTGGTGCACGAAGTCTGGACCCATCAGCAAACTCTCACCATCCTGGTACCAACACAAAGGCGTCCGACATCGTCGACCATACAGGGCTTCATAAGGTGCCATTCCAATGCTTGAATGGAAACTATTATTGTAGGTGAATTCTATCAACATTAGGGACTCGTCCCGACCCCCGACATCCTCCAAAACACAAGCTCTCAACAAGTCCTCTAGTGACTGGATTGTCCTTTCGGTTTGTCCGTCCGTCTATGGATGATAAACGGAACTCAATCTGAGTTTCGTTCCAAGCGATTTTTGCAAACTCTGCCAAAACTCGATGTAAATCGCGGGTCTCGGTCTGAAACAATGCTTGAAGGCATACCACGCAGTCTAACAATCTCTCCGATGTACAGTTGGGTTAACTTCTCCATAGAGTATCTCATATTGATTGGCAAAAAGTGAGCTGACTTAGTTAGTCGGTCCACTATTACCCATATAGCCTCATACCCCTTCTTAGTCCTTGGTAAACTGGTCACGAAATCCATTGAGATTCCATCCCATTTCCATTCCGGAATATCTAAAGACTATAACATTCCTGCTGGTCTTTGGTGTTCTACTTTGGCTTTCTGACATACCAAACAAGAAGCGACGTATTCCATCACATCTCTCTTCATCCCATACCACCAGTACAACTTCTTAAGATCTTGATACATATTTGTGGCCCTTGGGTGCATACTCAACCTACTCTTATGAGCCTCTTATAAAATCAGCTTCCTTAGCTCAGCATCATCAGGTACACAGATTCTCTCGCCAAACCTCAAGATTCCATCTGTTCCTTCTCTAAATTCTGACAGAGCTCCTTGACGCACTAAGTCTCTTTCTGTCTGTAGATACTGATCAGTCTCTTGCTTCTCCTTTATCTGCTCCATTAATCCATTTGACACGGTGGTCCTGTTCAGACACGGTTTTCCTGGTGTACTTTCCACTAACAAACTTAGATCTCGGAATTGTTCCAGCAATTCCTGCTCTTTAACCATCATCACTGATGCATGAATTGTCTTCCTGCTCAAGGCATCAGCCACTACATTCGCCTTTCCAGGGTGATACTGTAGTTGAAAGTCATAATCCTTCAGGAATTCTAACCAACGTCTCTGAAGCATATTCAACTCCTTCTGATTAAACAGGTACTTCAAGCTCTTATGGTTACTGAAAACATTAAAAGTAGCCCCGTACAAGTAATGTCTCCAGATTTTTAAAGCAAAGACCACAACAGCCAGTTCTAAATCGTGCATTGGATAGTTCCTCTCATGAATCTTCAACTGCCTCGAAGCATAAGCTACAACTTTCCGATTTTGAATCAGCACACAGCCCAAACCTTGATGCGAAGCATCACAGTAAACCTCAAAAGATTCCTTGGGATCAGGTAGGATCAATATCGGTGAGGTTGTCAACCTCCTTTTCAGCTCTTGGAAGGTACTCTCACAGGCTTATGTCCACACGAATGCTTGGTCCTTACGCGTCAACTGGGTGAGAGGTCCTACAATCTTGGAAAATCCTTCAATGAACCACCAGTAGTAGCCAGCCAAACCCACAAAACTATGGATTTCTGTTGCCGTTGTCGGCCTTTCCCATTCCAAAACAGCCTCGACCTTCGTCGGATCCACAGCGATTCCTTCGCGGTATATTACGTGCCCCAAGAATTGAACTTGATCGAACCAAAATTCACACTTTTCTGCTTTCGCATAGAGCCGTTTCTCTCTCAGGATCTGAAGAACAATGCTAAGATGTTCAGAATGAGTCTCCTTGTCCGGAGAATATATCAGAATGTCATTAATGAAGACGATTACGAACTGATCCAAAAAGGGACGAAAGATCCTATTCATATAGTCCATGAATATAGCAGGTGCATTCCTCACTCCAAACGGCATCACCAAATACTCATAATGCCCATAGCGTGTTCGAAACGCTGTCTTAGGAACATCTTCTGCTTTTACTCATATCTGGTGGTATCCTGACCGCAGATCTATCTTTGAAAACACTGCCGCGCCACGTAAGTGATCCATAAGATCATCTATCCTTGGAAGAGGATATCTATTTTTAATCGTGACTTTGTTTAACTGACGAAAGTCCACACACAGCCTAGCAGTTCCATAT
The DNA here is from genome assembly GCA_030762895.1 of Sophora flavescens. NCBI lineage: Eukaryota > Viridiplantae > Streptophyta > Magnoliopsida > Fabales > Fabaceae > Sophora > Sophora flavescens. The sequence goes on along the minus strand of CM061062.1, from coordinate 10,478,343 downwards.
TTTTTCTTTACTAGCAGGACTGGAGCTCCCCACGGTGACACACTAGGTCGTATAAACTCTTTCCTCATCAGTTCCTCCAGTTGGCCCTTCAAGGTTTCTAACTCTGATGGCGACATGCGATATGGTGCCATGGATATTGGTCCAGTGCCTGGAATCATATCAATCGCGAACTCGATCTCCCGAACAGATGGCAATCCAGGTACATCCTCAGGGAAAACCTACGGAAACTCTCGAACGACAGGTACGGATTCCAAGTCAAATCTCTCTCGACATCTAAGGAAAATAGCAGCATGTAACCTTGAGCTCCTTCTTTCAAAGAAGCTCTTACCTGACTAGCAGATAAAAATCCAGAAATTTCCTCCCTAAAGATTAAGGTTTTCTGAGAACTGTCTATTAGGATATGGTTGAAAGATAACCAATCCATGCCAAAGATTACATCTAACTGTACTAAAGGCAAACATATCAAGTCTACAAGGAAATTTCTATTCTGAACGATGATAGGACAGTTTAAGAAAACAGAATTAACAGTCACAGGTTCAGCAGTTGAGGTAGAAACAATCAGATTATATGGCAAGGAAGAAACATGCAAGTCTATAATTTTCACACGATCCATCGAAATAAAAGAATGAGCTGCGCCTGGATCGAAAAGTACAGACAAGAGATTACCAGCAATGTCGCACTTACCTTGCACAAGATCATCGGAGTTTGATGCCTCAATACCACTCATGGTATACACTCTTCCTTTAATGGTTGGCTTGTTTACTCTGGCATGGTTAACATAATGCCCCCTCTTTGGTGCACGGCACTCCTTTGCCAAGTGTCCCACGCGGTCACAGTTGTTACACTTGTAATCCTTCTTCGGGCAAGCATTGGCCAGGTGGCTTGGATCTCCACACCTGAAACATCTCCTTTCTTGGCCTTGATTGTTGTTTCTCTGGCATCCACTTCCTGTCCCCGAAACACTGGGACGAGCTTGTTGTTTCTGGTTGTAACTGGATGCCTGGTGATACGGCTTCCTCTGGTTCTGCTTCCACTTTGAATTCTTGCCTTGCTTCTGGCTCTTAGGACGAACAGGTCCTCCTACGCTTCCCTTGTTATCCCTTTCTCTACGCATCATCTCAATTTTATGGCACTTCTCCACTAGTGCTTGGAAGTTCCTAATCTCCAACGGCAATACCGATTCTTTAATCTCGAAGCGCAGACCAGCTTCAAACTGCTCACACTTCCATTCCTCACTTGGATTGTCTTGAAAGAAACGGAAATACTTGGCAAGGGATTCAAACCTCGCCGCATACTCCCCTACTGTCAGGTCCCGCTGACTCTGTAACACCCTAGTTTTTACACCTAGGATTAATTATTTTATTTGGATGATTATGTTTATTATGTTAGGTGGTTTAGTTTGAGTAATTAAATTACTCTCTTCAAATTATTTTATTAAGTGCGTTAGCACTGACTCATTTCAGTGAATGCACGTTTACTAGACAATAATTTATGTTATTGTCACTATTATACCAGTACAGAAAAATATTTTAAATAATGTAAATAAGAGAAAAACATTTTCATATTCTTATCCTATTTAATTTTAGAGTTAAAAATATGTTGGTTTGACATTTATCGGAGATTACATTTTGGAGTGAGTATTTTCTTAGTAGATCAGTTCAACTATTAATCTTTACTCTAACTTGAATTTCGAAAACATATCCTTATCAATCTTTATTTTTAGATTCTAAAAAGTAAAAACATGTTTATTTTAGGCCTAATATTTATCACTCATTTTGTACCTATCACTAAATAATTAGCTTAAAAACTAAGCTTCCTCACTTTTCTCTCTCTCATTCTCGACGTCTCTCTCATTTTTCTCTTTTCTTTCTCTGCTTCTTTCTTCTTCTTCCTTCTTTCTTTTCTTCTTTCTTTTCTCTTCTTCCTCCCTCTCCCTAACTCCATCCCTCTCCATTCAGATCACGACCACCAGCCGGGAAGCCGCGCGCCGCCGCCTGCACCGCTCGGAGTCGCGTACCGCCGAGGAGAAGCTTCGACCGCCACGCGAGGAGGAGAAAACGCGCATCTGTTTTGCGTCCTCAGCCGTCCAACACCGCGAGCTCCACTGCTGGATGCGCACTGCGGGGCCTCCACCGAAATGGTCCCTTGATGCCTTTGTTTGGATCTCCTCCTTCTTCCTTGTGTGGGTCACACAAAAACCCATCTTTCTGGTTAGGAACCGCCACTGCCACCTCGCCGGAATCGCGTCCGCCGCCGCGAGGAGCACCACAGCACCACCTTCAAGTTGTCTTCAAGCTTGGGTGAGTCAAAACCCTCTTTAAGTGTCTCAGATTCAAAACCCTCAAATGGATTTTTGAAACCCTAACCCTTTGATTTCAGATTTTAACTTTGAAATTTAAGGTTGTTTTATGAGATTGGGACTGTGAATTTGTGTTTCCCTAAACCAATTTTATTATTCTGAGTTTTCCCTAAATTTTAATAATGATCCCTAAACCCCCAATTTAATTTTATTTAAATTTGGGTATGTTTTTGTGAAATTAGTTATGATTTAGTGTAATTAGGACTCTTAATGGATAATTTCCAAAATTCTTTTTCAAGATCTTTTAATCAAAACAAAGTTTCCTAAAAGGGTATTAGGAAGCGTGAGCTTCAAACATGATTTTCTTTAAAAATAACCTTGTTTGGTAATTAGATTAAGTGTTTAGATAAAGTTAGAATGTGTGTTTGATCATGTGAAATTGATTTCTTGATTTTTGGTTGTTGCGCGTTGTTGGATTCCCTCTCTGAGACGTTTGACACGGCTATGCTTGCTTGATGGAGTAGATAGTTACACTCTTGGAGCTAATGTGAGTATTAAGACGAGGATCCTTTACTTGTCTTCAAAGGTAAGGGGAGTTTGCCTAGGGATATTCAATAACTGTATGCATGTGTGTAAGTGTTTAACTGGATAGTTATATGTTGATTGAGCTTACTTGATTATCTTATGTACTTGAACTGTTGTGCTATTATCTGATGTTGAAATGTACTTGTTCTAAATGATAAAATGCATATATGTGATGAACTGATTTCAACTGTGATATTAGCATTGCACTGATGATATATACTGTTGTTGATTGAAAGTTTGCTAAGCCAGACGTGCGTCTGTGCTCAACCGTTATAAGGATTAAAAACCTTAATAAGCTTTGAAGATGAAGGGATTGGTGTTCTTTTCCAAAAGCTCATTAACTTAAAGTACTTGTTTTAAATGTTGAAATGGTTTTGGTGTACTACTGTTATACAAGAGAAAAATCCTTTTCGAACTATGTGTTTTCAAGTGAAAACTTTCAAGATTATTTGGCAATATCCTATTGGGGGAAATATTTCAAAGATAAAAGAATTTCAAAGATGCTTTATAAAAGATTTTCAAAGAAAAGGTTTTTCCTAAATATTTTAGAAACTTTCCGATGACCTGGATAGGTTATCGAGGATTCGGTTTTGAATTTGTTTTTCACTGAACGAAAAATAAGTACTTAAGAAAGAGAATCTAGTACGCGAGACGTCGCCTCTAGTATTCAGTGATGTGCACGTGATCTTGAATCAGTGTGAATTCGGGACTACGAGTCCTGGCTATGATATTATGGACTTAGGTCCTAATCACGTTGTGTTGGACTGTGTCTTCTGACCGCGTGTGATGATCATGATTAAAGGTGAAGGTTGTTTTCTACGACCACAACCCTTGACTGTGGCCACGGTCTTGGGCATTGTGATTGAGCATTCGGACTATGAGTCCTATGCTTCTGAGTTTTCAATGCGATGGGGAAATGATGATTTAAGTCGTTAGCCTTGAGCAGCGACAGTGAAAATGATGAACACAAAGAAATCCTTTTAAATAAAATATTTTCTCATGTGCATTTCCCCAAGCAGACGTGCTATTGATGATTATAACAGATACAAGGTGGTATCTGGGGAGTCTGTCCATGTAAACCGAGTGAAGAGGCACATGTGACGTTGCCCGTCCTGAGACCTTAATGCATGAGGGTAAGGGGGTAACTGCCCGATGGGCTAGAGCTTGACCAACTCTAATTCTTCTCCAGTGAAAAACGGTGTTGATATCTCATGAGATTAAGTTAGAGCCTGATATTGAAGTGCCATGCATATTTTCGAAAGATTGACTGTGCGGGTTTGATGCCCTTTGATATAACACTATTTTGTTGTGTATATGCATGATTTGACTGCTTATATGAGTATGTGCTGTATGTATCATGTATATGGTTGTTGTGGGATATATCTTATGATGGTATCTCACCCTTACAAACATATCAGGTTTCTTCTGGTTTGCTATCGTACCTTGGGTATTTTAGTACAGATGTGCAGAGGAGTCTTCCTAAGTCACTCAGAGACTTAGATCTAGTTGCTTGACGAAGCATTTGGTTGTGGAACGATCACGTGAGTTCTTCTCAGGAAATACTTTTAGAATGACCAGCTTAGGGTTTTGAGACTTAGATTATTTTGATAAGTATGTATGAGTATGGCTCAGAGAGCCTTTATTTTAAAATGAAATGTTTATGGCTCGGAGGGCGTTATTTTGAAAGAAAACTTAAACTTTTCCTTTTGGTCTTGTAAAGCTAATTGATATAACTATCTTTAGCATGTTATTGCTTGATTGTATTTGGTGTAACTGGAATTCTGGAAATAAAAATGTAATTATTTTAGCAGGTGTTCTTTTACCTGGGATGTCCGAATTACAGAGGAGACTTTGTCGAAATTTTCGTAAAATACTAGCTTTTATTCAAGAATATTCTTTAAATTAAATAGGCTTGCCATACTACGATAGCAAGTCTGTGTGCCAATCAAGGCTTAGGAGTCGTGACAAAATTTTTATACCCAATTTCTGACACTTGTATACTTATATAAATTATTTTCCGAAAGCACCAGCAAATTATCTTTTAATTTAAATTCCGCATGTGTTACGAAAGTAATGCCCTCAAGGGGGGGCGTTACAGACTCGGCCTCATGAACTCCTGCTCCTTCTCTTTCTGGGCACTCTGAGGAAAGTATTTGTCTAGAAACTTGCCACGAAATACTCCCCAGGTGATCGCCTGGTGCTCAGCCTCCAACAACTGCTTGGTGCCCTTCCACCAGTACTCAGCATCGCCCACTAGCTGGAACACAGAATAGGGTACCTTAGATTCCTCTGGAGTGTGTACCAGATCGAAGATCTTCTCTAGCTCCTGAATCCAAAGATCAGCCTTTATTGGATCCACGTCTCCATCAAACTGCGATGGATTCTGATGTCGGAAAGCATCCAGATGCCTTCCCTCTGCAGCTTGTTCTGCCCTCTGTTGCTCCTGTTGGTTATGGGCAGCAACATTAGCTGTCTGAAGAGCTATGGCAGCAGCCATGTCATCCAGTGCTTGGGCAGCAAAATCCATTCCTCCGTAGCCTCATCCACGACCACGAGCACCTCTCTGGTTCATACTGACCTATACCACACAAGCAGTCAGATAACAGCCAGAAAAGGGATGTGAACCACAGGTTATCACACATTACCTCAAGGAAGTAATTCAAACAACATCCAGTCAGAGAAAACACAACTTCAACACAACAGACCTAAACCCAAACATTCCCGAAAGACTCTACTAGCTCTGATACCAACTAATGCGACACCCTGAAACCCGGCATCACATCGTTACCCGTTGCGGAAAAGAAATTTATTTAAAACGCTGGTCGCCTTCGAAAAAATAACCTTTTATATAGGGTTACTAAAAAAGGGTACTCATTTTTTTTAAAGCAGCTAAGAAAAGGTGATGAACATTCAGAACATGAAAATCAACATCACACATATAATGATAACTATCCAACTTGGGATCTTAGGTTTGATTACAAGACAGGCCTTGTCGAATTGGCCAACATACACTGAAACAACTACTGAAGAAATAGGTAAAAAAGATAACATCAAAGTGGGAATATGGAATTGGGTACAAGACTCAAAAGATGGCTCTAAAAGCCTAGGGACTATCGGGACAACTCCAAAAGCCAACAAACGATCTACCCATGCCTCCTGCATGCAAAGTGACCACAGACCCAACGTACCCTCATGTATAGTCCAATTTCCCGCCGACCCAACGTGATGAAATACCTCGCTCCTCGAGCTCGTCAGTGCCAAGGGAACGTCCGGATCCATCTAAGAGCACGTGCATTCCCGATACAAGAAGAAAAGAACAGAACATACAGTTGTTCAAGAGTGAGATACCGTCATAAGATATATCCCACAACAACCATATACATGATACATACATCACAGAATCATATAAGCAGTTAAATCATGCATATACATAGCATAACAATGTTATATCAAAGGGTCTCAAACCCGCACAGTCAACCTTTGAAAATATGCATGGCACTTCAATATCAAGCTCTAACTTAATCTCATGAGATATCAACACCGTTTTCCACTTGAGAAGAATTAGAGTTGGTCAATCTCTAGCCCACCGGGCAGTTGCCTCCATACCATCATGCATTTAAGGTCTCGGGACGAGCAACGTCACATGTGCCTCTGAACTCGGTTTACATGGACAGACTCCCAGATACCACCTTGTATCTGACATATAAGAAAGCACGTCTGCCTGGGGAAATGCACATGAGAAAATGTTTTATTTAAAAGGTTTTCTTTGTGTTCATTCTTTTTCGCTGTCGCAGCTCAAAGCTAACGACTTAATAATCATTTCCCCATCACTTGAAAACTTAAAAGCATAGGACACACAGTCCGAATGCTCAATCATAACGCCCGAGACCGATGCCGCAGTCAAGGGTTGTGGTCGTAGAAAACAACATTCACCTTTAACAATGTTCATCACAACGTGGTTAGGACACACAGTCCACAACAACGTGATTAGGACACACAGTCCACAACAACGTGATTAGGACACACAGTCCACCACAATGAAATCAGAACGCACTGTCCTCAATTTCAAGAATTGGACCCTCAGTCCAGAAACATCATGAATAGGACTCATGGCCCCCGATTAACACTGATCCAAGATCACATGCGTATAACTGAATACTAGAGGCGACGTCTCACGTACTAGATTCTCTTCTTAAGTACTTATTTTTCGTTCAGTGAAAATCAAATTCAAAACCGAATCCTCGATAGCCTATCCAGGCTATCGGAAAGTTTCTAAAACATTTTAGGAGAAAACCTTTTCTTTGAAAATCTTTTATAAAGCATCTTTGAAATACTTTTATCTTTGAAAATTCCCAATAGGATATTGCCAAATAATCTTGAAAGTTTTCACTTGAAGACACATAGTTCGAAAAGGATTTTTCTCTTGTATAACAATAGTTCACCCAAAACCATTTCAACATTTAAAACAAGTACTTTAAGTTAATGAGCTTTAGGAAAAGAACTTCAATCCCTTCATCTTCAAAGCTTATTAAGGTTTTTAATCCTTATAACAGCAGTATATATTCTCAGTTCAATGCTAATATCACAGTTAAAAGCAGTTCATCACAGATATGCATTATAACATTTAGAACAGGCACAGTTCAACATCAGATAATATCATAACAGTTCAAGTACATTAGATAACCAAGTAAGCTCAATCAACATATAAATACCCAGTTAAACACATACACACATGCATACAGTTATTGAATATCTTTAGGAAATCCCCTCTTACCTTCCGTGAAGGTAAGGATATTAGATGCTTGGAGAGGTAAACCACGAACGTCCTTGTTTCCTCCGCGATGAAAGTCTAAGGTTATGAACACAAAATCAGAAGTTAAAATCAAACAAGAACACTAAACCACAAGGTATAGGTTCGGCCAAGACTAGTTCTTAGGGTTAGAGATTCCCGAAAATTATACAACTCATAGATTTATGATCCTTAAGTGTTAGGAGTTCATAAACAATGATCTTTTAACAAAGTTGAATTAAAAATCCCACTAAGTACTTGACTTAGGGTTTCGGCCAAGCATAGATAAATAGGCTAGGAATTTATAAACTTTCCAATCTCTTTAGGTTAGCATCCATACATAGTAAGGAGCTTGAAACCATGATCATTTTGGAAAATGGAAAAATCAAATGTCTTAGACCACGAACTCTTAGGTTCGGCCTTAACAAGTTTGTGAGGTTAGAGATCTTTAAATCATCCAATCTTTTGGACATAGCATCCTTTAACATAAAGGAGCTTTAAGTAAAGCAAGAAAATATCACACCCTAGGTCAAATGTTACATTCAACCATCATAGGAAAATAAAGCAAGAAAATATTTTAAACTTTCCAATCACTTAGACATAGCATCCTTTAACATAAGGAGCTTTTTAGTTCATGATCACTTTGGAAAACAAAACTCAACATCTTTGCCATAACTATTGAAGGTTTCAGCCTTTTCAAGAAATAGGGGTTAGAAATCTTCAAACTTTCCAATCTCTTGGACCTAGCATCCTCCTATATCAAGGAGTTTTAATCCGTGATCATTATGGAAATTAAAACTTAAACAACATAGCTTAAAAACTCATTGGTTTTGGTCTTTACATAAAAATAGAGTAAAGATCTTTAAACTTTCCAATCACTTAGACATAGCATCCTTTAACATAAAGGAGCCTTGGTCCATGATAATGATCATTTTGGAAAACAAATCTTTAAACTTTCCAATCACTTAGACATAGCATCCTTTAACATAAAGGAGCCTTGGTCCATGATCATTTTGGAAAACAAATCTTTAAACTTTCCAATCACTTAGACATAGCATCCTTTAACATAAAGGAGCCTTGGTCCATGATCATCTTGGAAACGAAACTTAAATACAAACTCATACTTGTAAAAGTTCAAACAAGATCCATCTAAACCATATACAAGGTTTCGGCCTCCTTAGAAAGAGGAGGTTACGAAAATTTGTTTTCCACAACCTTTTAGTATGTGATAGTATGAGTAAATACAAGAATATAGAAAGTAGTTTCAACTCAAAAGGAGTTTTCTACCATTTTTAAGAGATTTTAGAAGTTTGAAAGCTTAAAGGAAACTTAAAGCAAACTATGAACATAAAGACAATAACTTGAAAAATAAACAACATAGGATCATTACCCTCAACAATATGAAGAACTTTGATGAAGAACTTAAAGTAAAAAGCTTGATAAAAATGTAAACTTTGTAAGAAAGAAGAAGAAGAAGAAAGGTAGTAAAGTGAAAGAAGATAAGAAAGGAGGTGGGTTACTTGTAGAGAGGATAAGGAGTTAAGGTGATGTGATGTGAGGTTGAAGAACCAATAAAACGATGGTCGGCTCGTCAGAGCAATCGCCGGAATGGAAGAGCGTCCCATTTTTCGTGGATCGCTAGAAATCGGTGAACCATCGGTTTTGTCGGGTTTCGTGCCGGTTCAATGGTTTTTTGACCGGTCTATCTGAAGAGCGGTTATGGGGGACATTCGGACCGGATGATAGACCAGTTCCCGGTCGGACCGGTTGAACCGGCCGGTCCGGTCCATTTTTGTAAACCTTGGTTTGTAAGTGTAGTCTATATTTTATTTTTAGTTGTATATAAGGATTTAATTTGTGTACACTGACAGTGTAAAGTTTTTTTATACGGTCAACTAATCAGAATTTGACACACCATTATAAATATTTGATTATTATCCTAACCACCTTAAAAGTCATTAATTCCATGATTTCTGATTGGTTGTCAGTGTAAAAATATATGGTTCAAGGCTTGACATGAAATTGTGAAATTTAGTTACTCGCCCTCTTTTTTAGGGGAAAAAAAACCAGAATTGATTTTGATGCCATTCAAGGCCCTTTTGTTCTTATATACTGCCTAGTCAGGTACATGCAGTCTATTTGTTTTGGATTAAAACCAGCTCAAACAGGAAAAATTAGTGACCCGAGGCACTTTTACTGAAAGCTCAAAATATGAGCTTTGGATGAACGTGGTTTCAAACGAAGTTTACGTATAAGAGGAGTGCTAGCAACACACTCTTTAACACACACTTTCCAACAAACTCTCTCATATTGGTTGAAATTCATGTGGGTCCCACTTGAATTTTGTATGACCCACATGCATTTCAGCCAATATGAAGGAGTGTGTTGGAATGTGTGTGTTAGAGAGTGTGTTGCTAGCATTTCTCTTACCTATAAAACAAATGGTGCTATTGTCACAGAAAGAGTCTCAGCCATGATGAATTGTAGATACCATATCTATTCCTATATACCATAGAAAGCAAAGCTTTTCTATAAAAGGATAAAAGGAATAAGAATTTTTTTTTCACTTTAAAATGGGGCATCTATATTTGAATATACAATAGATGTACTATATATAAATTTGTTTGTAAGTGTAGTCTATATTTTATTTTTAGTTGTATCTAAGGATTTAATTTGTGTACACTGACAGTGTAAAGTTTTTTTATACGGTCAACCAATCAGAATTTGACACACCATTATAAATATTTGATTATTATCCTAATCACCCTAAAACTCATCAATTCCATGGTTTCTGATTGGTTGTCAGTGTAAAAATCTTTATACTGACAGTGCATAGAAATTAAGCTCTTAAACTAATATGAACTTAAAAGCAAATTATACTTGAATTTAATTTTGATATATTATCATTGTATAATTTTTATACTACCAATCAATCACACACCATGTCATATGTCATTTTTAAGGTAATTATTATAAAAGTCAAATATTTTTATTGTAGTGTCATTATTTGATTGATTGTCAGTATAATTTTTCTTTACACTTACGATATAATGTACTTAAATCCATTATATTTTTTCACCGCCAAACGGAGAAGAAGAAAAATTGGAGAATCTTGATGAGATAGTGATAAACTTGTACAAAGAAGGCCGAATAGAGTAGAGTCCAATCTGCCAACAGAAATTCTAGTTTTTTTTTTATCAGTTAGAAAATAATAGACAGAAGCCCAAACAACTACTGCCTTATCCTAACAGTTCCAGAGGTGTCAGCTAAGACAAACAAAGCCAGATCTGGAGGACAAGAATTCCAAACGGTACAGCCATGGTTCGACGAAATTCCTCTCTTGGCCAACCAGTCGGCGCAGGTGTTCCCTTCCCTGTAAGAATACTGGAAACTCACATCCCATGGGTATAACCAGAAGGATCTAATTATGTTAATCAAAGGAACATGAGGGTGGAGATTATGAGGACCCTGAGCAATTAAATCAAGAGCCATTCGTGAATCAGATTCACACACCACAAATTTGAAACCCCTGTCCCAAGCCAACATAAGACCCTTGTAAATGGCTAACAACTCTGCATTCATGTTAGTGGTGACTCCACAGGAACCAGAAAAGTCACAGATCCATTAACCACACCCATCACGAAGGAGGCGTCCATACCCAGATCTGCCCAGGTTGTCGAAGGAGCTACCGTCAACATTCACTTTTATGAAGTTCTCGGGAGGAGGAGACAAAATCACTCTCTTCTGGGATCGAACAGGGACAGGAGTTTGCAAGGTACAACGAACGAATTTAGCTTGGACATGGATCTGGTTGATTGTGTGCCAATCATCCCAATTCTTGTCAGAGAAAACAGAAGCATTGCGGGCCTTCCAAATCATCCAACAAGCCACTATGAAGGTAATAACATACTCTTTTGCAGCATTCTCATAGAACCAAGTGCTAGCATCTTGATTATAGAAGTCCTGATTATAGCCCAAATTAAGAATTCATGAAACAACATTGGCTTTATAACAATCCCAAAGAACATGCAAAATAGACTCTTGATTATAACCGCATCTAGGGCAGGAGGCATCATTTGTGACATGTCTACTAGATCTAAAACGGTTAGTGGGAAGGCTGCTGTGAAGAATAGACCAAATGAAGTGCTTTATGTTTTCTGGGACCTTAAGTTTCCAGATCCAACCCCATTGGGTGTCCCTAGCTGTGTGCAAATTAGGGTCATGGACAAGCCAATGGTAGGCACTCTTGGTGTTGTAGAGACTAGAGGAAGACTCTCCCAAAATCAGAGTCTTCTGAACTTCCATCAATAAAGTGGCTAGACATTTTTAATTTGATCTCTGTAGGAAGCACAGTAGCCAAGGAGTCCCAAAACCATTCTCCATTCAGAAATAAGTCCTTGATAGAAAGTTGGGTGTCCTGAATGTTGACAAAGGGAACTAAGTTACAGATCGGGCCATCCTCAATTCAGTTATCATACCAAATAGAAATATCCCCTTAACCAACACTTAGCTTGAAGCTCGACTGCAGAATCCCGACAGCTTTGAGAATGGAAGACCAAACATAGGAGGCACCATTAGGCTATCTAGCATCCAGAATTTTGTTGTCTCCAAGATATTTGGAAGACATCATGTTGACCCAAAGCTTGTGAGGACTATGGAGCAAGGACCAAGCATGCTTTCCCAGGAAAGCAATGTTGGTCTCTCCCCCCTTCATTTTTGGGTTGGGTAATAGAGTCCCACTTCACCCAGTGATTATGGTGACCACCCCAAATGAAGCCTCTAACAGCAGCATCAATCTGGTTGCAGACTCCACTAGGGATCCAAATGTTCTGCATAGAGTAGATAGGAATAGAGGTGATGACCGACTTGGCTAAAGTCACTTTCCCCGCCCTATTAAGGGTCTTAGCCTTCTAGCACGCCAATCTACCATTGATCCTGTCCAAAATATAACTGAAATCCCTTTTCCCGACTCTTCCTGAAAGAAGAGGGAAGCCAAGATACTTCCCTAGATTGTAGGTGCGAGAGAATCCAGAAACAGAGGCAAACTTAGACACTTTCGTGCGAGGGACATTTTTGGAGGCAAGGAATTTAGTCTTCTGGATGTTCACCTTTAAACCAGAGGCTGTACAAAACTGTTTAAGAACTTCATCCACCAACTTAACTTGAGATGATTTAGCATGAGTAAAAAGAAGGCAGTCATCCTCGAAGAACAAGTGAGAGATAGCTGGACCTGTCCTGGACACTTTGACCGGAAGCCATTTTTGGTCTTCAATCATTTCTTGGATAAGCAGGGCCAGCTTCTCCATGCAGAGGGCAAAGAGGTAGAGAGACATAGGGTCTCCTTGCCTCAAGCCCCTCTTAGGAGCAAAACTCTCAAGTCTCTCATTATTCCACTTCAAAGAGAGGGAAGTGGAAGTAGTGCAATTCATGATGAGAGTTACAATTTGGGGGGGAAAGCCAAAATCAAAAAGAGTTTTACGGAGGAAATCCCAATTAACCCGGCCATAGGCTTTTTCAAAATCAATTTTGAATAGAAGATAGCCCTTCTTCCCTTTCTTCTTGCGCATGTGGTGGACAACCTCTTGGGCAATCAAGGCATTATCCACAGTGCCCCTATTGGGGATAAAAATACTTTGAAGCGGGCCAATAAGGGTGTCAAGATGGGGGCGGAGGCGTTTCATCAAAATCTTAGTTATAAGCTTGAAAAGGAGATTGCATAAGCTTATAGGTCTAAAGTCTCTCAGAGTATCAGGGGGGGTCAACTTTAGATAAAGTCTCCCAAGTATCTCAAACTACCACATTCCAAAACTTATGGAAAAAAATAGGTTGATAGCCATCGGGACCCGGGGCTTTGTAGGGGCTCATAGAGAAAATGGAAGCCTGCACTTATTCCATGGAGACCGGCTTAAGTAAATCATTATATACAGAACCTCCTCCACTTGGGGGATGCTCCTAAGACAAAGGCCATTCGGGTTGTAGGGATCATTATGTTGAAAAAGGGCTTTGAAGAAGGTTTGGGCTTCTCTCTTGAGCACTTCCTCATCCAAAGTCCAAATCCCATCAATATGCAACCCCACAATCTTGTTTTTATGCAAACCCATAGAAATTCTAGCTTTGATAGCGTTCATGAAATATTTTTTTATCTGGTAAGTTACATTCTCAGAAATTTTATTTTTATGAATGAATATTTCTTTCACGGTCTCACAAACAGATTGAAATTGTTAACTTTCATTCACTAATTTATTCTTGGATATCTTTATTGCTTGAAAATGATTTTTTTTTATTTCTTGTACTAATCAAAATAAACTTTTATTCTCATCTCACTTTCCTAAAAATATTAAAATATGTTTGATATCATACGCTAGATGCTTGATGTCAACTTGCTATATTAATTATTCAGACTTTATTTTTAAATTTCATATATCGAATTTGATGAAAAGTAACATATATTTTGTGCCCAGTAATCCACAAAATATTAGTGTATTTAATGGAACTTTTGGTAAGAAACTCTTCTTTTTATTCCTTCCTCAAAATAAGAAAAATAAAACATTTTCTTATAAAATCGACTTTCCCCCTTTCAATAAGGGTAATGAACCTAGTCCTTCTACACTAAAATACAAAATAATATCATTTGTTTCTTTTCTTTCCATTTTCATTCAGTGTGTGGGACTGTGTGTACAGATGGCACGGTTTTACCTTGGCTGCATCTAATGACATTCACAGTTTATATTCTTCACATAGGCGGTTGCTTAGAGGTAGGAAGAAGAGGAGGTTTAGAAATATATTATGGCATTCAGCTGTTTGGTCTTTGTGACACCCTAACTCGGGTCATCACATGGTTAACCGTTTGCGGAAATAAAACTTAATTTGCTGGTTGCTTTCGGAAAATAATGTTTCCTCAACGTTTATCTTTTCAAAATATGGTGATAAATTTTCTTCTTCTTTTTAACCTCATAACAACAACAACGTAATCAAATCACACTTAAATACATAATGTATATAAGTCATACAACTATACTGCCTCATATGTTTTCACACCTAGATCATTATCAGCTTAGTTTATTCTCAAAACATAATATAACACAATAGGACCTAAGCTGGTCGTAACTAACAGATGCGACAACCAATAGAAGCAGCAACAACATGTCCCGAACTAGACAGCCTTCTTCTTCTTGTAGAAATCATACCCCTTGTGCGGTTCTGATATGTTTGCAAGGGTGAGACGCCAATATATGGATTTAACACAATAACTAAATACGCGACACAAAAGAAGGCACATACACATATACATGTTTATAACAACATAAGCATTCATATTATAGCATATAGTTTATCAATGGGTTCCACACCCCAAACATCAACGTTGGAAAACTATGCATGATCACTTCAATACATCATCTAAACATTCACACTTAATCTCCGGAGATCCCCAACGCCATTTAAAATAAGCTGATCAATATTGATTGCCAAAAGAGGCACGTCGATTTTACCATAGCCCACTGTCCGGCACAGTGAGAACGTCAATTTATGGTTTTTCATTGTATGTCGATTGCCTAAAGGCACAATGAATACATCGATTACATGAATTCATTGTACGTCGATTGCCCAAAGGCACAATGAATACGTCGATTACATGAATATCATAAAGATACCATGATTAACAAATACTGCGAGACATGAATTAATATCATCAAGATATCATGATTAACCTCGTAGGCATGTCTGCCAAAATATGTATGTAAAACACTTTGTTCTCGTCATTTTTCTTTGTGTTCAATCTTCCCTTTGCCGAAGCTCAAAGCTTGCGACCAACATAGTTTTAACATTTTAAAAATTTCATTAATAACACAGGACTTCAAAGTCCGAGTGCTCAATCACGACACCTCTCGACCGATGCACCAGTCATAGGTTCGTGGTAATAGAAACATCATTTATCTTTTATCATCGTTTATTACGTCGTGAAGTAGACACACTGTCTACTGAACACCAAGTCTATAACGTCATAAGAACACTAGCACCCTGACATCTTGGTTACTAAGTTCCATACCGTCATTTTTCGTCCGTGAAAACAAATCTAAAATAAGATCTCCGCAACTTATCCAAGTTACCGGAAACACGTCATTGAGTAAAACTCATTTACAAAAAATCCTTTCTACTTGAAATTCATTTGTAAAACGTCAAATCATCAAGAACTCTTTTACTGAAACTTCAACGCTAAAAACATAAATCAATTGAGATTAAATCTCTTCTCAAAATAAGTACTGCTGTTTTTAAACTCCTGCCGTAAATAATTTCGAAACTTGCCGTCATTTAGCATTTTCAAAGAAAACGTTTTTAAGTCCAACTTTGACCTTTCTTCTAAAATAATTTTCTTATATAATAAATAAGGTATTTTTGAATATTAATTTCACAGAATAACTTTTTATAATATTATGAAATTTCTTACGTAAAAATCAGTAGTAGTAAAATATTTTCACGGTTGCGCACTCTCTGTGACCCACAGTTCACTTTTTCATTAATAAATCATTAAAATAATTATATTTCTCAAAACTCACTATTTTTCCAAAACAATATTTTCCACCACTATTATATTCCAACATTTCCCATAAAACATTGAATATAATTTACACAGCTTATTTTAAAGCTTTTATCTGATTAATCGGTTGTGCACTGACCACTGTCAGGCTTCTCAAACAACATTCAAAAACATCATCAGAATTATATCATCAGGAAGATCATGCATCATAGCAATATAATATACAACTGCAGATAATTAAATAAATTAAAAGCAGATCAATCACCGATACACAGATAAACAACACAACGTAAACAACATAAACAAATAACAACAACCACATATAAATTATATAGACTACACTACAAGCAAATGGTTATTGAGAAAAATCCCTCAGGTAAGCTCCCCTTACCTCTCGAAGCTCCTCGGTGAAATCAAAAGAACTCTGTCGGTTGTCGGAAACCCTCGTATGCCGTAAAACAATTAACCTTCAACAACACATCCAAACAACCAATCAAAACAAGCAAAACTAACACCTAATCCTATCTAATAGGTCACGGCCTCCTTAGGGTTTTGTGGCTCAAAATCTCCAAACGTGCTTAAGTCATGGATTAATGATCCTAATATACTTAAGGAAATGGATTAAGGCTAAACAAAAAAGTTAAGAATCAAAACCATCCTAACCCTCTAAATGGTAGATTCGGTCAACACAAGGACATAGGGTTAGGGTTTTCATTTTTGACAAACCAACTTAGATTTAACATAAACATTTATTAACTAGATGATTACATTATCACTTTGATAAAACTTAACAAAATCATTCAAGTTCCTCACTAATGAATTTCGGCCATGACATGAAAGACAAGGTTAGATATTTCAACTTGATATAGGAACTTGGATTTAGAAAGTACATATCCTAGAAGCATGAGATCTATGATCATTTTCAAGTAGAAAAACAACAAAGTTCCTCCACCTCTCATTATAGGTTTCGGCCATGCTCAAAAAAATGAGGAGAAAGATTTTGTTTGAAACAATCTCTTATATCACGATAGAAGAGATAATAATAAGAACATAGAAAGTTTTTCACATTTTTAGGATTTTTCTATGATCTATGGTGATTTTTCAAAGTTATGAACATAAAGATGAACATAGATTGAAACTAATGATCAAGACATGGAAATAGAAAACTTTGTGAAGAATATAGCATTGAATAATGATAAGGAGTAAGAATCACCTCTTAAAGTTCAGGAAAAGAGAAAGAATCACTAACTTCCTTTGAAAACTCAAGCTTTTTCACTTGTAAGAAAATGGAGTTTTATGAGAGTTTGGAGAGGATAAAGAAGAATGTGGAAGAATGGAGAATCTCCTAGCTTCTTCAAGAGCTTATGGCAGCCACAAGGAGGCTTGGGCCATTCGAAATTGGGCTTGGCAAAAGCCCAAGTCCATCACCAAATTTTGCAACATAAAAAAATGCTTATGACTTTAATCAAAAACCTAGGAAATTAAGAGTAGGAAATTGGTTTTCATGGAATAACTCTTGGCCACGAAATTTGGGCCTCAAAACTGCAGCCCAACATGATTTGGATGAGTGAAAAATTGATCCACTTCACTTAGTGTATCATAGAAACTAGTTTAGGGACCAAAGTGCAATTAAGAATAAGTTTAAGGACCAAAATGCAATTTCCATAGAAATTGTCATCGTGAGGCCATTTGCACCATTAATGTGTTCACATGGGCGACTTACCATATGTGACTCATTGGAATTATCCGTTAGCGGCTCATGGAAATCCAATAATCTGCTCCATTGTTTCCCTGATTCAATATGACGCCCGGATAAAATATAATATTTCAATTTTTAGTGAAATATTTCAAAATAACCAAAATCGTGGGAAATTAAACAAAAACCTTAAGTTCTTCATTCATGAATTAAAATTAGGTCTTTTGAGCAGTATAATTATACTGTTAATGAAATTCACGGGCCGGGTTCCGTCTGACTTTTCAACCTAAATTTTAACCGTAACTCTCTACCATCAAGTAGAGTGTAACTATGGTTTTGGAATAATTAAAATAATTTTCTAAGTCTCAGATAAAAATATAAACATAATTATATAAATTTCTGATATTAGAAAACAGCGAAAAGTCGGGGTGTTGCACACACATAAAGTGATTTGTGATTGGTTGATAGTGTAAACAATTTAATGTTGAGATGTATCAAAATTAAAGTCAATCAATATTAAATGGTAAGACAAACACAATTAATTATAGTTCTCTCTTCTTAAATTTAGGCGGTTACCCAAATAAAAAAGTGTGTTCATTATTTTCACCTTTGTTTTTAAAATTTCTTACGACCATATTAAGGGAGCGTTTGTCAGGTTATATATTCTAGCTTATTCGACCTTACAAGAACAACTTATTAGGCTAAAGTTACGAAATTAACTTATGTAAATAATTTATATATATGACTTTCTTATAAGTTCTTTTTGTCTGATTTCAATAAGTTTGTTAAAGAAACTTATTAAAATAGACTCTTTTTAGGTTATTTCAAAACAACTTATTTAATAAATATTCAATAAAGCTGTTACTCAAACAAGATATTCAATTTTGATGAAATTGCCTGATCAGAAGCAGATTATATGACTATCTTTGCAACATTAAGGCACTAAATGTCCTTCACTTGTTCAAAAATCTTCCTTAAAATGCATATATTCTTTAACAAGCTGGTAATATAAGAATTAGTTGGGGAAAAAAGGAAAAAAATAGCAAAATAAAAATAAAGGAGAAAAGAGAAATCCATTTTCTCTCTTGGGCTGACTAAGAGTAAAACCTCAATAGCCACACCAATTATGAATTCAAGTCATAAAATGCTTCCGCATCAATGGCTATCTGGCACCTGGGCCCACCCCCTCTTCCGTCTTCCACTTCTAAGTCCACATTCCCTCTGCAGCCCATAAATCCATAAATAGTCCCCATTCCCACTCCCTATTACACACCACCTTCAACCATTCCTCACATATAACAAATTACTGTCTCTCTCATCTCAAGTTGTGAGCTTTTCTGCATGGCGTTTGATCCAAGCTTCCAAGGTTCATTCTCATACCTTTCCAACCCTTACCCAGAAAATCACAGCTTTAAGCAAAAGACCGAGATTATGTTTCCCTTAGAAAATTCATTCTCATTTCCACCACCATTAAGTAACCCCCTTTTCCATCCTCCGAACACTACTTTCCACCAATATTTACAGGACCCTATATTGAATGTGGGTGTAGCTAATAACCCACCAAATCCTTTTGTGATGGAGGGTACTTTTTCCTCCATCACTAATGCCAACCCTTTCTTTGGCATCCCAGCTCCTTGTTTGGGTGAGTCTTCCGAGGCAAATGGGTACATTAGAGATTTAGTCAGCTCTCAATCCTTAGTGAACAACAACATGAATGTTTTTCATGGCCACCAAAGTAGCCAAGTCATATGGGATTTGGAACAGAAAGTTGTGGTTCAAACTGCGGTTGATTCTTCTTTTTCTTCCCAGCTCTATCAGCGACCATCGCCAATTTCTAATGAGTTCATGTCAATGTTGAGGGCAAGGTTTGAAGATCAGGTTGCAATTATCAATGGAACTGATCATCAGAATATTGATGACGATGATGGTGGTCAGAGAAGGCAGAATTACCGGAGGGTAGAATGGGATAATGATAGCATCATCCCAAAGATCAAAGGACAGTGGACACCAGAAGAGGACAAGTATATTACAATTTATGCAGAATTGCCTCTCTCTCTCTCATCTCCTTTTTTATTTTCAATTTTCACTTTGTTTATCCTCTTTTGATTCATCTTCTCACCATATTTCAGGCTTGTTAGTATGAAAAAAAGATCAATATTTAATTTGAATTTATGGTTTTGGAGGATTCTTAAGGAATTGGTGAATGAGCACGGGGAGAAGAAATGGTCCCAAATTGCTAGGTCACTACATGGCAGGGTCGGGAAGCAATGCCGAGAGAGATGGCACGATCATCTCCGGCCAGATATCAGGGTTTCTTCCCTTTCCATTGTTACTTTCCATTACTATTTTTCTTATACATGCATACATACAATTTTTTTTTAACAATGATGACATCAAAAGTTAATTTGAACTGACTTAGGTGTTCATTTAATATATATTAAAAAAATAGCATACATATAAAATTATATATATATAAAGTTGAGTCTATATTATATATATATACATTTATTTGTGTTACTTTATATATAAAGCATTTTGCATAAACTTTAATATTGTAAAAATTTATTCTCATAGGCACCATATAATAATGTTAAATTTTAATCAATATTCCATTTTTCCGGCATATTTTCTGGAACGATCAGTTCATAGGTTCAGTCAAATTTTGTCAATTACTATCATTCATATGCGTTATTTTCCGTTTCTTGATTGTTTTTAAATTTTAATTTAATTATTTATTAATACTTTTTTGATATTCAATTCAATTTATTATTTTTATTTGAAATACATGAATTTACATGTTCTGCTAGTTTTTGTCTTTATTTTTCATTTATGTTGCATAAGATATTTAGGTACATCCTTTTTTATTCTTTTTAAACATGCTTTTATAGCAATTGTTTTTTTGAAAATTTCTTTACGATATCTACTAACATAGGACCACACAATATAATAACGTAAAACTTTAATCAATATTCCAATTTCCGACATATTTTCTGGAACATTCAGTTTATAGGTTCAATAAAATCTTGTAAGTTTCCACCATTCATATGCTATTCTTCATTTCTTGATTGTAGTTAAATTTTTATTTAATCATTTATTTATACCTTTTTATATTCCATTCCATTCACTTTATTATTTCTATTTTAAATACATGAATTTATATGTTCAGCTAGTTTTTATCCATAAGCCTATAATTGATATTTTTTTCATCCATATTCCAGTATATAGTGCAGAATAAGTAAAATATAGTTTGTGTTACTTTATTAGTATACATAAATATAAAAAAAACATTTTGCCAAAGACTAGGTGCATCCATTTTTGTTTTTTTAAAACATGATTTTCTAGCAAAAAATTTCTTAATTTTCTTTTATGACATCTATTCTTATAGGCACCACACAATATAATATGGAAAACTTTAATCAATATTCCATTTTTCCGGCGTGTTTTATGGGACAATCAGTTTACAGATTCAATCAAATCTTGTCAGTTTTTACCATTCATATACGTTATTTTCCGTTTCTTGATTGTAATTAATCTTTTCATTTATTCATTTTGTAATACCTTTTGTGTGTGTTCGGCTAGTTTTTGTCAATATTTATATATTTATGTCCAATATTTACTAGTTCTTAATTTTATTTTACTTATTTAATTTATTTAGTGGTATAACATTTCTGAATTTTTTTCAATCTCTAAGCCTGTGCTTGAGAATTTCCCATCCATATTACATACATATATATGAAGACATATGCGCTTCACTTTGGTGGTAGCAACAAGGCATGAAGGTGCTATATATTTTTCCCATTCATTATTCTCAATCTAATTTATCATTTGCACACATTTTTGTTTTCTATTAATAATGTAGAAGGACTCATGGACCATAGAGGAAGACATTGAACTGATCAAAGCCCACCAAGAAGTTGGAAACAAATGGGCTGAAATTGCAAAGAGAATGCCTGGCCGGTCTGAGAACACCATCAAGAACCATTGGAACGCAACCAAGCGCCGCAGACATTACAGGAAGCCTAAGAAGACCAATGTTTCTGATGGGTCACTCCTCAAAACTTATATCAGAATGCTCACTGCAACTGATATAGCTGCAAAACACCTGAAGAAGTCCATTAATAGGAGGATCAATGTGGTTGGAGGTGATCAGTCATCAAATGATGACACTGATTCTGAAGATTGCAATGCTGAGGAGCTTGGTCAAGAGAATGAGGAGCTTGGTTTGAGTTTTGGGCAGAACAATGTGTTCAATGCAAGTGGAAATGGTGGCAGGTTCCCTCCAAATCAGTTCAACAATAATCATGTTGCTCATGCTTATGCCAATGGAACAACAAATGGCTCAGTGGTGAATGGTGAAGAGATTGAAGGCTCTGGAATGAAGAAGGAAATGGATCTCATGGAGATGGTGAGTGCACATCATTATGTAAGGGACATGCATGGTTAAGTGTGTTATGCACTTATGCCTTTGATCAGATCAGTACTATATTTGTTAATTTCTCTAATTCGTACCAGTTTGTTTCTGGCTGGACATCGTGGTCTTATAACTATGTCGGGTTGTTATTATGTTATGTTGCTTGCCTTCTGTATGCATGTTTTTGAGTATGTTTATGACTGTATGTTCGTTTTATCTACATCTAGAGGACTAGGACTATGACTTGTATGTCCAACTTTAATTAAGTGTAAACTTTAGAGTCTATGAACTCTTGGTCAAGGTTTTAAAATGTGGTTGTGTTGCGTATGTCGCAATTGTGGATAATTGATGGAAAATACGATCGTAATTATGGTCGTTTTCGATTTCGGAGACCTCCAAAACCAAAATATAGCAACCTCAATTGCGGTTGCGAGCCTTTTGTCTAATGTCTTGCTCTTGGCTACAAATGCCTTTATCAAATATATATGGAGTACTACCTTATGTGTTCATATTGTGAGATTCTTTATGCAATCATTATGGAAATCTCTTACTTATAGCTAGGGATGTAAATGGGTCGGTGTAGGTACGAGTAGTAGCCCTGACTACCCGTCCCATCGGATGAATTTCATACCCGTCCCCGTCCCATATTCGTACCGATATCTATCTTGCGGATTTTAAACAAATTTATCAATATTTGCAGGTATCCAGAAATTCAAACACCTCACAAAATTATTGAATATTAGATTAATTTTTTTATTCAAACACCCCATCTCAACATCATTCACACATAAGCATTAATTTAAAAGCAATAATCCATAACACGATAATTGAAGAAAGTAACAATATTTAACACAATGATCTATACAACTTGGGAATGATAGGTTTTTTTGCCATACAGCTCGGGAAAAAAGTACTAATATTTAAAAAAAATTGTTTTTGGCCATCTTTACTGTTTGTCGTACACTGTGGTGCTCTCTTTTTGGAAGGGCTTTTCGAATCATCCAAGTTCGTGGCTGGGACAGCCGCTGGTCATGATTCAGTCTGCCACTTGGTCTGTACGGAAGAAGAGGCCTCCTCATGCTCTAGCTTGCAAGCATTGGTGGCTTGCATATGGAGGATGATGCTTCTTCCGGCATTATCCACTCCTCTATAAGTACCAAAGAAAACCAATATCCTGGATTTTCCTTTTTTAGGTACAAAATGCTGGGTTCTCAGCCCCAACTCCAATTCAGGCATAGTCATGGCCCATTGCTCTTCAAAGTAGAGATATAGTTGCCATTGCTAAAACATGTTCAGGAAAAACTTTGGGGTATTTAATCCCAGCATTTATGCACATCAAGCGCTATGGTAGTAACTCCAAATTGGGCCCTACTGCGTTGGTACTGTCCCTAACAAGGGAGTTGGCAAACAAATACAAGATGAAGCTGTGAAGTTTGGGAAATCATCAAGGATTTCTTGTGTAGTAATTAACTGTTCTTGGTTTTTTTATATATTTTATGAATGATGATTATTTTAAATAATTTCTTTTATGTCTTGCTTTCATGATCATCCATCAGCATGAGCATCATGGGAAACTATTATAGCACTCGTCAAATTTGAGAATGTGAAATCAATATTGTTTAAAGCATCATTCTTAATTGGATTGCATGTTGTAATAGGTTCCTTATATATTTGCCTCTATTATTATGTTCTACCAACTTGTATTGTGTTAATATATATGTTTTGTTGAGATATTCCTTATCGGAATACATATATAATCTTGTGTTAAACCGATTTAGAGAAAAACTGGCTACAGCTTACTGTCCTGGATTTGCTTACTGTTGCTCATTAGTAAATTTTGTTTTTCTTTTTGGCTAGTGTTGGTATGGAGGAGCACCAAAAGGTCCTCAATTGAGAGACATTGATCGTGGAGCAGATATTGTGGTAGCCACTCCTGGCCGCTTGAACAATATTCTTGAGATGAGGAGAGGAGAATTAGTCTGAATCAGGTCTCTTACCTTGTGCTTGATGAGGCAGACATGATGTTGGACATGGGTTTTGAACCTCAAATTAGGAAGATTGTGAATGAGGTGCCTGCCCGTAGGTAAACTCTCATGTATACTGCAACATGGCCTAAGGAGGTTAGGAAAATTGTAGCTGATCTGCTGGTCAATCCTGTACAGGTCAACATAGGCAATGTAGATGAGCTTGTTTCTAACAAGTCCATCACTCAGGTTTGATATCTACTGATGGTATATTTGGGTGCAATGCTCTTTCTACTTGTATCATTGGCAACCCTTCTTTCTATTTGGATGCTATGCTTTCTTTGGACAGTGTTGGGATTGTAATCAACTAGTGTGTTTAATGTTAGAAAATGAGGTATGGATCTGCAACAAAGAAGAAGAAAACAGTGGTAATGCGCAATCTTTAAGGCTGTAGGAACACTGGGCTTTAGGTTCGATTCGTCCCCACCAATCTCTCCTCGTAGATTGGATGCAACAGGTAAAATCGGCGAATCCCCTTTAGGATACAATGGAGTAACCTTGGTTTGGTTTGCACACCCTAAACCAAGCGTATCGTCAATGGCAGTTTACAGAACAATAGTCTTCCTAACTCTCTCTACGTACAAGGGAGAAAAGAAGGTGATTCGGAGTGAAGAATGGTTGAGAGATTCTGAGATTTTTCGTACCAATTACTGCATGCAGATTGTTCTATTTATAGACCAACTCATGTCACTTGGTGAAGCAAAACAACTCTTGAAAAATTCCACAATCTGTCAAATTCGATAAATAAGTAAGGTTAACGTTCAATAACTGAAACAAGACATCAGTTGGCCTAATGGCCAGCGGATGCGCCCCTTGCCTCACAGAGCCAAGTTTGAATCCATGCTTCTACCATTTTTGCACTATTAAAGTTTAAAATAAAGCGGTCACCTTTAAAACTCAAAAATTGCCGCATAAAAGGATCGAACTCACACCCTTGAGGAATACTACAGCACTGCACAGTGCTGTACAACAAACTTGTATTAAATTAACCACATGATATATATTTATTTGACCGTTGATAACCTTTAATCTTTTATAAATTTTGAAAATCTCTCACAATCCCCCACCATTTTCAAAATAAATTCAAATCCCATTATTCCGAAAATCGCATGCTTTCAGACAAAGGTATCTTGGGGATTTGAACCTCTTCTTAGTAAGCCATGGGTTTCACTCATCCTCGAATAAAATGGTAGACGACAAGCTTTGAACCAAATATTCATTAGAACAAGCGTGCATGACTTACACATGAAATCTCGGTACCATTGAACGACGTGGTAGTATGACACATTTGGTAAGGCCTTGTGTCATGTATCCTTTTCATGTGAGCTTACAGAGTCAAGCACAACTCTAAGAAGCCGCCACACTTCACTCTCACATAGGTGGACTTTACCAGAAGCACCCCCATAAGTTGGGTACCTCAGCACATATATGCTATAGGTCCATTAAGAGTAAAAGCTCACCCTTTTATTTTATGTCCTTATGGTTTCCAAGTACTTTTAAACCTTGGGATGTATCTATTTGTCAAGTATTTGCAATCACTCTCATAGTGTACTTTGGCCTATTGAACTTAAGACTTGATGCTACTCAAGTGTGAGTGGGGTTTCCACCATTGGCGATCATGTAGATATGGGCTTGAGTCCCATTCCTAATGATGTTTTCAACACCATATCCCTTGTCAGTCCTTTCGTCAAAGGATCTGCAAGATTCCTCTCTGTTTTCACAAAGACTATAGATATTACTCCATTTGTAATCAAATCTTTTACATATATCTACGTCTTAGCCCAATGTGCTTGGACTTTCCATCATAAAACTGGCTATATTCCTTTGATAGTGTTGATTGACTATCACAATGTATGGATATTGGTGTTATTGGCTTCGGCCAAATTGGTATCTCATACATCAAATTTCTAAGTCATTCAGCTTCTTTGCTTCCTGCTCCCAATGCTATGAATTCTGCAACCATGGTGGAGTCAGCAATGCAAGTTTGTTTCTTGGATCCCCAAGAAATAGCACCCCCACCAAGTATGAAGACCTAACCACTTGTTGAAGCATGATCTTCTGTATAAGTCACCCAACTGGCATCCATGTAACCTTCTAATACTGAAGGATACCCATTATAGTTCAAACTATAATTCATTGTCCCCTTCAAGTATTTCAATACTATTCGGACAGCATGCCAATGGTCTTTGCTTGAATTACTTGTATACCTACTTAGTCTCCCTACAGCATACAGCATATGTAATGTTTGGTCTAGTACATGTCATGGCATACATTAAGCATCCAATTACTTTTGAGTATTCAAGTTGTGCTACTGGACAACCTTTATTTGGTACTAAATTAGTGTTATGATCAAAGGGAGTAACAACAGATTGACAATCAAATTCATTAAATTCCTTTAACACTTTTTCTATATAGTGAGATTGGGACAAACCTATGTTCTCACCATCTCTTATTATTCTAATACCTAGTATCACATCAGCTTCCCCCAAGTCTTTCATATCAAAATTACTATAGATGAAACTCTTAGTTTTTTCTAACTCATCTAGATCAGTACCAAATATTAACATATCATCAACATATAAACAAATCATAACACCTTTTCCATTATGGAATTTACTATAAATACACTTGTCAGACTCATTTATTTTATATCAATTAGCTAGCATAACTTGATAAAAATTTTGATGCCATTGTTTAGGAGCTTGTTTTAGTCCATACAATGACTTATTCAATTTACACACCTTCTTTTCTTGACCGTTAACCACAAACCCTTCAGGTTGTGACATATACACCTCTTCATCTAATTCCCCATTAAGAAATGTTGTTTTCACATCCATTTGATGAATGACAAACTTATAGATGGATGCAAGTGCCAATAGCACTCTAATTGAGGCAATTCTTACCATAGGTGCATATGTATCAAAATAGTCAATGACCTCTTTTTGTGTAAATCCCTTAGCAACTAGTCTTGCCTTAAACTTATCTATGGTTCCATCTACCTTCATTTTCCTTTTGAAAATCCATTTACAACCTATAGGTTTGGAACCAGGTGGGAGGTCTACTAATTTCCATGTTTTATTCCCCATTATTGAGTCCATTTCCTCTTGTATAGCTTCCTTCCAGAAAGCGGCATCTTGAGATTTTATTGCCTCTTCGAATATTTCTGGATCACTTTCGGTATTATAACATATTGGTCCATAACTGTCTATGGACTCTCTTGTTCCTTCAACAAGGAACATGAAAAAGTCTGGTCCATAAGTTTTCTCTTTTCTAGCTCTCTGGCTTCTTCTAAGTTCTGAACTCTCTAAAGTATCATTATTAAATACATTGGTTTCTAGATTATGTGCATTGCTATGAACATTATTTTTGTGACTTGGAATTGAGTTAAACCTATCTTCTTGAAAGATAGCATCCCTAGACTCAATTACTGTATTTACAGGATATGAGTCATTAGATTCTATAACCTTGAATCTATATGCTTTACTGTTTTTAGCATAGCCCAGGAACACACATTCAATTCCCCTTTCACCTAATTTCTTTCTTTTTGGTTCAGGAACTTTTACTATTGCCCTACAACCCCAAACTTTGAAATAGTCAAGGTTGGGCTTTCTATTTTTCCAAAGTTCATATGGGGTTGTTTTGTTCCTTTTGTTTGGAACTCTATTCAAGATATAACAAGCCGTCAACAAGGCTTCCCCCCAATAACCCTTTGTTAGACCAGAATATGATAACATTGCATTTACCAATTCTTCTATTACCCTATTTTCCCTTTTAGCTATGCCATTTTGTTGTGGGGAATAAGGTTCATTTGTTTGGTGAATTATTCCAGTAGACTCAAAGTAACTAGGGTTATAGAACTCTCCTCCTCTATCACTCCTAAAACATTTAATAAATGTTTCATGTTGAAGTTCTACTTCGGTTTTAAATATCTTAACTTTATCTAAGGCTTCATCCTTTGAATGCATTAAATATACATAGCAATATCTAGTACAATAATCTAGGAATGTCACACAATATTTTATACCACCTATGGTGGGCCAACCATGTAAATCACATACATCAGAATGAATTAAATCTAACACTTTAGAACTTCTTTCTACTCTATGAAAAGGAAGCCCAGTTATCTTAGTTAGCATACAAGTTGTACATGCAACTGAAATTCTACTTGTTTTAGGAATTAAACATGAATTCATCATTTAATCCATTTTCCTAAAATTAACATGTCCTAAACGAGTATGCCATAAATTACAAGACTCAATAATGTAAGCAGAATTAAATCCATTATCATTAATAATATTGAGTTTGAACATATTCTTATAAAGGTATCCCTTCCCTACAAACATTCCTCCCTTGGAGAGAATAAACTTGTCTCCCTCAAATACACATTTAAACCCATACTTATTTTGTAACGGTACAGAAATTAAATTCTTCCTAACATCTGGTACATAATAAACATCTGTAAGAGTGACTACTTTTCTCGAAGTGAATTCTAGTTCCACCATCCCTTTGCCTTTAACTTGGACAGTTGATGCATTTCCCATATATAGAACGGTTCCATCTTCTTCATTAATTGTCTTGAAGAGATCCTTGTTCTTACACACATGGCGAGTTGCACCGGAGTCAATCCACCATGATTCAACATCTTCTATCATGTTGATTTCGGAAATAACCCAACAAGATTGTCCTTCGTTGCACTAGATTCCTCCTTTTTTTCCTTTTTCAAGAGATGACAATTCCTCTTGAAATGTCCCGGTTTTCCACAATAGAAACAACCATTTTTCTTTTACTTTTTCTTGTAGTCATTCTCATTGTTGTTTTCATGAGATTTTCTAAAATCTCGATTCCTCTTTTTAGAGGACTTACCAGATTTTCCTTCCTCTATTGCATGCACCTCCTCATGAACAGAATGTTCTTTAGTATCATCTTGTTTACGGTACTCTTCTTCTAAAAGAAGGTGATTACCCAATTGTTCAAGAGCAATGTCATCTTTCAGATGTTTAAGACTTCTTTTAAAGTCTTTCCATGAATGAGGAAGTTTGTCAATGATTGAGGAGACAATGATGGTTTCATCCATGTGCATATTATGTTGTTTGTAGTTATTGAGAATACATTCAATTTCATGCATTTATTCCATGATAGGCATACCATAAACCATTTTATAATTATTAAAACGACTAACAAGAAATTTCTTACTTGTTGCGTCATCCATCATGTATCTTGCCTCAAGTTTCTCCCATAGTTCTTTGGAGGATCCCACATTTTGATACACTTCGAACAATGAGTCGGTCATGCCATTCAAAGTATGCCCCATGCAAATGTAGTCATCATTAACCCACTTGTTCCTTTCATGAGTCTCATTGATGGTCTCATCTTCTCTTTCCTCTGGTCTTGGTGTGTTCAACACATATACCACCTTCAATGTTGTAAGAAGGAAGTACATCTTCTTTTGCCAATGATGAAAATTTGCACCTTCGAACCTCTCAAGTTTCATAATGTCAGAAGTCGCCTCCTTCAACGTTGCAGCCATTGTTACAAAAATCGAACCTAAAGATTGTTAGAAAATGGGGTATGGATCTGCAACAAAGAAGAAGAAAACAATGGTAATGCACATTCTCCAAGGCGTGTAGGAACATTAGGCTTTAGGTTCGATTCGCCCCCACCAATCTCTCATCGTAGATTGGATGCAAAAGGTAAAACCGGCGAATCCCCTTCAGGATACAATGGAGTAACCATGGTTTGGTTTGCACACCCTAAACTAAGTGTATCATCAATGGCAGTTTACAGAACAATAGTCTTCCTAACTCTCTCTGTGCACAAGGGAGAAAAGAAGGTGATTTGGAGTGAAGAATGGTTGGGAGATTATGAGATTTTTCTTACCAATTACTGCATGTAGATGGTTCTATTTATAGACCAACTCATGTCACTTGGTGAAGCAAAACAACTCTTGAAAAATTCCACAATCGGTCAAATTCGATAAATAAGTAATATTAACGTTCAATAACTGAGACAACATATCAGTTGGCCTAGTGACCAGCGGATGCGCCCTTTGCCTCACAAAGTCGAGTTCGAATCCGTGCTTCTACCGTTGTTGCACTATTAAAGTTTAAAATAAAACGGTCACCTTTAAAACTCAAAAATTATCGCATAAAAGGTTTGAACTCGCACCCTTGAGAAATACTATAAGCGTTGCAACCACTGTGCTGTACAACAAACTTGTACTAAATTAACAACACGATATGTATTTATTTGACCGTTGATAACCTTTAATCTTTTATAAATTTTGAAAATCTCTCACATTTAATACATGTTTTTGTGTTATAAAGTAAGTAAAGACGTATCTATCTATCCTTAATTGATTAAAATATATTGGTATCTTATTTGGGGATGAACATTCTTATTTTATGACTTCACATTCAAACTTGCATTAGAAGGGCTTTTTTGAATTGAAGAGAGGAAAGTAGCATTTTTATGATGGTTACGAAAAGCCATGTTTCAACTTTCACATAAGCATCACCAGTATGGTAAGGCGGTGAATTTTAATCCTCTCGTGAATTATTCTATAGCAGTTGTTGAGTCAACATACTTTTAACTTCGACTTGTCCATGCTCTTTTGGAAAATGTAAGAATGAAGGTTAATTTATAATGAGACCTCATGCTGGTGCTATTGATGTTAGGATATTATCTAAGGACTACTAGTTTTTATAGTTGCGGTTGGTCACTTGCTGAATTACACATGAAGGAGGATTTTGGAATGCCATCTGGGTGCAAAGCAAAGCATGCATGGAGGGTGGGGTCTAAGGTGTGGTCTTCATTCAATTCTTTTTACAAATACTATCAGCATGTTTGATCTGAACTCATGGTTAAGGCTCTGTTTGGTAAAAGTTCAGTAAGCTAACTTATAGCTTATTTGACTAGTTTATAAGCTTGTTTGACCAAGGTATATGTTTTTGGTAAATAAGCTTTCTCATTAGCTTATAGCTTTATTTCATAAGTTATTTTATTTAGCTTATAGCTTATTAATCTTCCTCTCATTTTTACCCTTATTAGTTTAATGACATTCTCGCTTTATATGTCTGTCATAAATGTCTTTTTGTGTCATTTTATATTTATAAGCTAGTTCAGCCGCTAATTTTACCAAACACTTCAAATTTAATCAACTAGTTTTTTTATCCAAAAAAGACTTTTCATTGAAAAGGGCAAGTTCAAGTTGTAGTTCCGTGGGTAACCTATCTATATAATAATAAGGTTTAATTACTCAGTTGGTCTCTAAACTATATGAGAATTTTCAAGTAGGTCCCTAAACTAAAAAAGTTTTATTCGGGTCCCTAATCACCTAAATTTTTCTTAATTAGGTCTCTACTATTGGAAATTCGTTAGCTCACCATTTTATTGGACGGAATATGCTTGATGCCTTACATTCTTAACACCCATATCAACTTATTTTTCCATGTCAACCTCCACGTGACTATCCATCGTGTTGATGCTGATTTCTCCCAAATTAGTTTCAAATCCCTAATTCCTTCTTGGTTTGCTGTTTTAGGTTCTGTTTCAGCTTCTCTAGCCTCCTTACTAAAACACAAACACTCTCAGTCAATGCATGTTATGACAACTAAAATAAATGATATGCGTTCTTCTCATCCAATCTCTGTCATTGCATAACACTCACACACACACTTTGCTGCACCTACTCACACCCTGCCACTTCATACAACACTCACTCCACATTGAGGACATTACTGAATGTTCATTATGCGAGGTTGCAAGCAATGTCCTAAAATCCTAATTCTCTAAACTTTATGTATTTGATTTTATGATTGAAGCCCTTAGTGAGTTTGTTTTATTCTCCTTGCTTAGTGTCTTAGATGTAGGTGTGAAAGGTGTTGTACCATCGTAGTTGTTCGGATGTTGTTCGTGGAGTTCTAATGCCATGTTGTGACTCTAGAGATGTAGTTAATATTTATTTATTGCCTCTTAGTCAAACATGTTTTCTGGTAAAACCAAAAAGACTAAGACTATAGTGTTTGTCAATGAGTTTGGGATTTAGAATTGCTGTTGAGAATTAGGGCTGGAAAAACACATTGTTTCGATCCGAACCCGAATGACCTGAAAGGCGTTGAGAGCTTACAGACGGGTTTTCCCGAGTTTGTGGGTCACCGGGTTTCACTTCAGTTACACACGCTTTCTTACGAATGGGTTTGGGTAGCTCAAAAAAATTTCATCGTTACCCGACTCTGACCGAGTTGAATTAAATGAGAGGCCCATTTTCACACAACCCGCCAGAGGCTTAGACTTGATTTGAGAGAGCAAAACCTGATAGCATTTCATTTCATACAAATTTAGCTTTGTTCCCTTTCTCTCTTCTCTCAATCTGCCTCTCTCTCAATCTTTCCGCCTCAAACTCAATCCGTCGTTCCCCTTCTCTAAGTTTGCAAAATCCGCACTTTTCCTCCTCAACAACTTCACCCACCCTCTGGCGTCCAGCTCCACCGTTCGAGAAACAGCTTAGGGTTTGTCCAAATCCACCGCACTCACCAATCTAGAACCCGGATCTGACCGCAACCACCGCGCCTGTCTTTTGTGAGTTCCATTCCACCTTGAGTCGTCGTGTCTCTGCACCTCTGACGCATCCTCTCTGCCATGGTCTCCCTTGTGAACTCACATTGCTCACCGAACCACCTCCGTCGCATTCTTCATACAATGTTTGTTTAAAGTTTATTTTTTTGATCTTCTGTTTTTCTGGCAGTTCTTCTATTCTTCAAGTTTTGTTGAAAGTTACTTTTTCTTTTTGTTAAAAGTTTGATTTTTTTCCTGGGTTCGTTCCTGTTTTGAAAGGTGTAAGCTTGTCTACTTGTGTAAATAATTTTTTGTTTGATCCAAACCATGCCAACCTATTCCGATGGTACAGACAAACAAAAGTTAATCTGCAGTATAGTATTATGGACAACCGAATGGATAAAGGGTATGAATGTATTAATCTGTTTATCATTGCACAAAATGGAAGACAAGTGTATTATGTCACTTATCCAACAATGCAAACCGACAACTTATTGTGATATATATATATATATATATATATATATATATATATATATATATATATATATATATATATATATATATATATATATATTAGATTTTAATTTGATTTTAGAAATGTATTAAATAATGATTATTGTTCCTTGTTAAGTTATTGTGAGTTACTGAGTATACTAATTATGTTAGAATTATAGTTCAATATTAATTAGCTTTATAAAATTTATGTATTTATCATATTATTTTTTTCATTGGATCTATTTAATTTGTATATACTACAATTTTATATTATAGTTTATATTTAATTTAATTTAACTTAATTTTTAATTAATTTTTATATATTAAAAATAGTATTTATATAAATATAGTGAAATAAAATAAAAATATATAAATGTAAATAAGAATTATCAACATATGTGTTGTTAATGTTTTGAAACGTGTCTGGCGATTTAATTCTAGGCAATGTTATTTAATTCTAGGCAATGTAAAAACACATTACCAACTACTATTGGAACTAAAGTGGTTTTGGATTTAATAATCTCTAAGTTTTGGTGCTAACAAAAGGATTAAATTTGCTTGTCAAAGTGTTAGTTGAGATCTAACATGTGCTTTCAGTTATGCAGGAATATTTAATATAAGTAAATATATGATAAAGTTTTCATTGAGAAATACATGTCCACCCTTGTAGACGGGCTGCTTAACTTGATAAAGTTACTTAGTTATTTAAATTAAGTAGACTAGTTTTCTTAAGTAAACAAGGCTCTAAGTGTTTTCTAGATGAATACCAAAATAACTTATTAGATATAGCAAGTCCAAAGACTTGATAATAAGCGCGTCCATCTTGCCACGTAAGCAGACGGAAGTAATTAGTAGAAGTAAATGAACTGAAAAATAAAGTAATCTAGTAGACGAGCTCTAACCGCCACGTCACCAGACAGAGATCTTTACAACTCATTGAGGAATACCAAGTCCGAAGACTTGATAGACAAGAGGATATGCCACTTCATCAGACGAGCAAAATAAAATATTGAACAGACTTAGTCTCTCATATAACTAAGTAGATGGAGTTTCTTTCTAGACGAGCTCCATCTTTGAAATGAATTAAATGCAATCCGAATCTCTTGAATTTATTTCAAATGATTGAAATTTAATTCAATAGAATATTTGTTCTTCACATTTGTTTTATCTTCTTTAATGTTTCATCTTGTTGTAAAAGAAACATAGTACCATCAAGAAATGCAAAAAACTAGAATCGTACAATAAGATATCGCAAAACGATCTGTACGATGACAACTTTATGACTGAAAAAGCTGGATTGTTCACAAAGGAGGAACAACAAGTTCTTAAGCTTCAATACTCAGATCAGTAAGCCTCCAATTTCATGCTACCTCGATAACCAAGAGTACTATTCAGCATTGCCACAATCAAGCTATCAATCACAACGGATATCATGCATTAAATGTTATCTCTAAACGGGATTATTCAAAGTAACCGTTGAAGAAATACAAGTGAAGAAGAAGGTCACTATAAATAGGAGACCTGAGTTACTGAATTAAGAACTCTTGACTGTACAATCTTATGAGCTCAACTTTACTCACTCATACTCATATTTCTTTAGAGAACAAGAGTAAGTATTTCTTAGTTTGAATATTGTGAAAATATTCATCTGATCTTAAACTGTCATATTCTCACACATAGTGAGTTAAGAAGACCAAACATTATATGTCTTTGTTAGAGTTAGAGCCTGAAGAGGCTTGGTAAGAAAGAAATACTTGTAGCCCGGAGAGGTGTTGAATACTTGGCTGTAATCTATTTTGTTAATAATGGAGAAAATCCTTCAAGTAGAATGGACTGGATGTAGCTCTTGGTTGGAAGAGAGTGAACCAGAATAAAACATCTTGCATGATTCTTCTATCCCTTATCTCTTACAGCTTTACCTGTTTCTTACTAACCGAGGGGTTTTGATATTGCTTTTGTTAAAGTCTTTTAAAAAGGATCTTTTTTCTTTGTGCGTGCTTTTGTTTTCTAATCACCTTGAGTGCAAAATTTGTTTTAAAGGTTTTTTTCGAAAAATTATTAACAAACACAATTCAACCCCCCTTCTTGTGTTTGCATGTGTCAACTTCAGTTGGTATCAGAGCTCAGCCTCGAAAGGGTTGAGCATCTAACAAGTGCCGAGGGAGTACGATCTAACAACCATGGATGCAAAAGGACAAGCTATCAACAGACCTCCTCTCTTTGATGGAACGAATTATGACTAATGGAAGAAGAGAATGATGGCCTTCTTTGATGCACAGAATGTAGATATTTGGGAGCTGATTGAAACTGGCTACACTGAACCAAGAGATGAAGCTGGAGTTGCTGTTCCTAGAGGTCAATGGACTCAAAAGCAGAAAAACCAACATCAGCTGAATTTGAAGGCTAAGCATTATCTCATGTGTGCTATAACCAGATATGAACATGACAAAGTTCACAGCTGCAATACTGCTAAAGAAATCTGGGATACTCTTGCCCTAGCTCATGAGGGTTCCTCGCAAGTTAAGGAATCCAAGATCATCATGCCGGTTCATCAATATGAGCTGTTCAAGATGGGTGAACATGAAACAATAGACCAAATGTTTGGAAGATTCCAAACCATCACCAACAGTCTCAGATCTCTTGGAAAAGTTTATGAAAATAGAGATCATGTCAGAAAAATCCTGAGAAGTCTATCCAAACAATGGAGACCCAAAGTAACTGCTATTCAGGAAGCCAAAAACCTAAATACACTCTCTCTGGAAGAGCTTCTTGGATCTCTCAAGGTTCATGAACTTGAACCTAATGAAGAAGAAAATTCCAGAAAAGGAAAATCTATTGCCCTAAAGGCAAAGAACACAAGTTCATCAAAAGTTCTCAAAGCTGCTGAGTCACTTGATGAGTCTGAATCTTCTGATAATAATGAAGGATCAGATGAGGATGAATTATCCTTTATCTCCAGGAAGATTCAACATATGTGGAGAAAGAAAGGTGGTTTTAGAAGGAAACAACTCCACAAAAAGTTTTCCAAGGAGAAGTCAGACTCCAAGGAAAAAGGTCCACCCTTGTGCTTTGATTACAAGAAACCTGGTCATTTCAAAGCTGACTGCCCTGAACTAAAGGATAAAAAGAAATTCTTCAAAAAGAAGAAAGGCTTAATGGCTACATGGGAGGATCTTGATCTGTCTTTATTAGATGAAGAAAATGAAGCTGAGGAACAGGTAAATATTTGTCTCATGGCAGACACTGCATCAGAAAGCGAATACACTGATGCTGAGGTAATGGACTCTGATCCGTCCACTCTTCAAAATGCTTTTGATGAACTGTTGCATGTGTCGTCTATACTATTACGAGAATATAAGAGTCTCAAAAGGAAGTTTTCTAAACTGTCTAAACAATATGATAGGGTATGCACTGAGAAACAAAACCTCAAAAATGAAAATGACATACTAAAATCAGTAAATGTCAGTCTAGCTAACAAAATGATGTGTGAACCTGATGTTTCTTGTGAAGTTACAAAACTGAAACAAGATGTAACATATCTAACTGATTCTCTGTCAAAGCTTGTAGGTGGCTCAGATTAGCTTAGTCTCATTTTAAGGTACTCTAGGTCACCTTATGATAAATCTGGTCTTGGTTATGACAAAGAGAAGCAAGGCGCATCTCACAAAAAGTCAAAACCACTTAAACAGCATAGAGCTTCAAAAGTTCCAAATAAATATACCAAATCTAAGTCTAGATCGTCCAACACCTTTTTAAAAGTGTGTGGAAAAAGTGGGCATATTACATCTAGATGCATACACAATAAACATGCTAAGCATACTCGTCCAGTGACAACTAACAAGAAAGGACCCAAGTAAGTTTGGGTACCTAAAGATAAGATAATACCTATTGCAGATTTTCTTAACAACAGGAAGAAAACCGATGTCTTGGTACTTTGACAGTGGCTGCTCAAGACACATGACGGGAGAAAGGTCTATGTTCCAAAATCTTAAGCCCAAAGATGGTGGATGGGTCACATTTGGAGGAAATCAAAGGGAAAATCATTGGTATAGGTAAAATTGGTAAACATCCTTTTCCCTCCATTGATAATGTTCTTTTAGTAAATGGCTTGAAGCACAATCTATTGAGCATAAGTCAATTATGTGACATTGGATATGCAGTGTCTTTTGATAAGAACATATGTACTGTTAAGAAAGATGATGGATCACTTTTATTCACTGCAAAAAGGTAAAACAATCTTTATAAGATTGACTTGGAGGATCTCTCAAATCAAAGTGTCTCATGTCTAGTGTCCATTGAAGATGAGCGATGGATTTGGCACAAAAGACTAGGTCATGCAAGCTTGAAATTAATTTCAAAGCTAAACAAGCATAACCTCGTGAGAGGACTACCAAACCTTAAGTTCAAATCTGATGCTCTTTGTGATGCATGTCAAAAGGGAAAACAAGTCAAAGGTTCTTTTGAATCTAAGAATGTTTTTAGTACTAATAAACCTCTAGAGTTGCTACATCTTGATCTTTTTGGTCCAACAAAGACTGCCTCTATCAGTGGTAAGAAATATGGTCTTGTCATAGTAAACAATTACACTAGATGGACATGGGTTATGTTCCTAACTCACAAGGATGAGTCTTTTAAGATCTTTTCTGTATTCTGCAAACGTGTACAGAATGAAAAGGCATGTGTATCACTTCAATCAGAAGTGACCATAGGGGAGAGTTTGAAAATGAGCTATTTCATAAGTTCTGTGAAGAAAGTGGTATCCTTCACAACTTCTCAATACCTAGAATACCACAGCAAAATGGTGTGGTAGAGAGAAAGAACAGATCTCTTCAAGAGATGGCTAGGACTATGCTCGATGACAACTCTGTCCCTAGGAACTTATGGGATGAAGCTGTTAATACTGCCTGCTACATTCAGAACAGAATAAACATTAGACCTATCCTGAATAAGACTCCTTATGAACAGTGGAAAGGACGAAAACCCAACATATCTTATTTTCACCCCTTTGGTTGTAAATGTTTTATACTAAATACTAAAGATCAACTTGGTAAGTTTGATGGTAAAACAGATAGTGGAATACTATTAGGATATTCTGAAACATCTAAAGGCTTTCGAGTTTATAATTCTAGGACTCTGATAGTAGAGGAAAGTATTCATGTCAAGTTTGATGACAAACAGCATGATAAGAAATTATCAGAGCTATATGAAGCTTTTGAAGATCTTGATCTAAGCATTCCAAAAGACTCACTTGAGATAAGAGTTGATGATCAAGAAGATGACCCCACTAAAAAACCAGAAACTTCCACTTCTCAACATGGTACAGTTCAAAAATCTTGGTACTTCAAGAATTAACATCCACAAGATCAGATCATTGGAAACCCTGATGACAAGCTAAGAACCAAATCAACCTTCAGAGAACAAGACAATTATGCACTAGTCTCTGAGTTGGAACCAAAAACAGTAGATGAGGCTCTGCTGGACGATGGTTGGATTCTAGCTATGCAAGAAGAACTCAATCAGATTGAAAGAAGTGATGTTGGACTCTGGTTCCACTGCCCAAAGACAAATCAGTGATTGGAACAAAGTGGGTTTACAGAAACAAACTTGATGAAACTGGTAAGGTAATCAGAAACAAAGCAAGACTTGTTGCTCAAGGTTTCTCTCAAGAAGAAGGTATAGATTATACTGAAACTTTTGCACCTGTTGCTAGATTAGAAGCTATTAGAATTCTACTTTCATTCGCTGCACATCATAGTATTATGATTTTTCAGATGGATGTTAAAAGAGCTTTTATAAATGGCTTTATTAATGAAGAGGTCTATGTTATGCAACCTCCGGGTTTTGAGTGTGAAACCCATCCTGAACATGTATATAAGCTTAAGAAAGCTTTGTACGGTCTTAAGCAAGCTACTAGAGCTTGGTATGACAGACTAAGTTCCTTTCTTATGGAAAATGGATTCAATAGAGGAAAGGTTGACACAACCTTATTTAGAAAATCCATTAAGTCTAATTTCACAGTTGAACAGATATATGTTGATGATATTATTTTTGGTGGTATTAATGAGTCTCTATGCAATGAATTCTCTAAGCTAATGCAGAAAGAGTTTGAAATAAGCATGATTGGAGAACTCAAATTCTTCCTTGGACTTCAAGTAAAACAAACCATGGACGAGGTGCTCATCCACCAAACCAAGTATACAAAAGAGCTTTTGAAGAAGTTTAATATGGATGATTGTAAACCAATGAATACTCCTATGCACCCCACTTCCATACTGAACAAAGATGATAAAGATAAAAAGGTAGACCAAAAGGTATACAGAGGTATGATCGGATCTCTCGTATATCTTACTGCGTCTATGCCTGATATTATGTGCAGTGTATGTTTATGTGCTCGATTTCAATCTGATCCTAGAGAATCTCACTTATCAGCAGTTAAGAGATTTTTTAGATATTTAAAAACTACTAATAATATTGGTTTGTGCTTCAAGAAAAATGAAGATTACATATTAGTTGGTTTCTGTGATGCTGACTATACTGGAGATAGAATTGAAAGAAAAAGCACTAGTGGAGGATGTCACTTCATTGGAGCTAATCTTGTCTCATGGTCAAGCAAAAGACAAAGTACCATTGCTTTATCAACTGTTGAAGCTAAGTATATATCAGCTGCAAGTTGCTGCTCACAACTTCTCTGGATCAAACATCAATTGGAGGACTACAATGTATTTGTAAGTAGTATTCCGCTTACGTGTGATAATACTGCTGCAATAAATCTATCTAAGAATCCAATTTTGCATTCTAGAGCTAAGCACATAGAGATTAAACATCATCTTATTAGGGATAATGTGAAAAAAGGTATGATTGATATTCAATTTGTAGATACTGACCATCAATGGGCAGATATGTTTACTAAACCTCTTGCAGAGGATAGATTTATCTTTATTAGGAAGCATCTTATTATGATATGCATGGATTAATTTAGGCGTCTAGCCTCGAGAAATATTTGTTTTGTTAATACTGCATCTATTACCTATGCTCGTCTAATATCTATTAAAAGTTGTGCGTCTATTGCATATTGTATTGCACATCCATATGACGCGTCCACTGATACTGGTTACCGCGCCCATTGTATAGTTTCAGATGAGTTCACATCTGCCTGTATTTAAGCAAATTTTTTCGTGTGTTAATAAATGCATTTATTTTGTCTCAAGACAAATTTATCCTTTATTCTCTTTGCTGAGTCAGTACTTCCAACGCCGTTTTATCATAATGACATGTCATGTCAAAAGTTTTTTTTTTAACTGTTGAGATTCAAAATTCCTTTAAAAGTAATCTTTTCCCTCTGAGAAAAACTTTACACTTCCATAACCCCTCGAGCTATCTCTTTCTCTACCTCTCTCCGCTTTCAAACCCTAAGCTCTCTAATCACCTAAAATGGCTTCTTCTTCAAACTTGAACGTGGACAAGCTCAACTTGGAAATAGATCATCATTTCAACCTTGAAGTGCTGCAAGACTACAATCTAGATAAGCAAATATGTTAACGCAGCCGGGTGGGGAGGACTCTTCACAGAGAAGGTCTCTGTCTTTCCCAACCTGATCAGGCATTTCTGGAGAAACGTCCAAGTGACTGATACTGATTTCTTCTCAACGGTGTTAAGAAAGAAGATTTTAACCTCAGAGAAGACTATTGCTGATATAATTTCTGGTGTTCAGGAGGGTTTAGTTTTTACTGAGTCATGGGAAGAGGATCTAGGTGGCTCTGAGACTATTGAAGTCTGTCTCATGAAAGAAGACACAGTCAGAACTCACACTTGGAAGGCTGTTGAAATGAAGGACATTGTTCGCATCCTTCATCAGCTTCTTAACAAGGTGGTTCTTCACAAGGTTGGATCCAAAGACAACCTCTCCTCTCTGCACATATTATGCCTTTGCCATCTTCTCATTGAAACAAAGATCAAACTTCCAAGAATTGTGTACGGAAGATTCAGAGACGCTGTGATGAATAAGAAAAGACTCTCTGCACTTCCTTTTTTCCATCTTCTTTCCAAGATTTTCAAGGCTTAAGGAATTCATGAGAATCTTGCTGCAAAGACTCTTGAGGAGCAAGCTAGGATATTGACTGAAAAACCAATGTTGGCTGCAGACTTTGGTAAAATGAATATAGCCAACATGAACCTCAGTACCTATGCTGCTACTGCAATGGCCAAGACTGGGGAGTTGAAGAAAGCTAAAGAAGAGATGGTGGAACAAGACAATGATGAAGTCCTAGGAGTAAAAAGAATAACTAGGCAAAAGACCACTACAACAAGGAAGCCTCCCCCCAAGAGACCAGCTAGTGGCATTATTATCAGGGAACCTTCTGATGCCCCTGCTGCAAAGAAGCAAAGAAGAGTTATCTTCTCTCACAATGAAGATGAGGAAGCTGATGAGGACAACATTCCTATCAGTTCAATTCTAAAGAAGCAGAAGACCTCTGTTGCTGCTGCTGAGGTCATTGTGCCTGTTACAACAATTGTTCCAACAAAACCTAGAAGGCAACCGGCAAGAAAATACAGATCAACTAAGACTTCTAAGGTAACCATCTCTGCTAGTGATCCTGTTCAAATAGCAGTAGATGCCTTAGTGTCTAGTTTAGAAACTAGGATTGATGATGTGCCTGTCTCCACTCCAAATGATGTGTACATTCCCACACCCCTTTCACCCCAACGAACACAAATAGCCATTCCACAATTTCAACCTATTATCCCTGCCGATGATCCCTGGTTCAATCGACCAGATGATGGCATTTCCCCTAGTGCTCTTTTCCCCAAACCCTTGAGAACCTTATTTCCCTTCACCCCAAATTCTGTCCTTTATGATGGAAAATCTGAGGATTGGGCCAAGGTAAAAAGGTAATGGAAAGTTCTGTTTCATTCTCACTAACCTGAACCCGAACACATTCAAACAGATGGTATCCTCTACCTGAGTATTAGGAAGAAGTCAGACCACCTGTTGAACCCCTTTACCTACCTCATCCTGATTATAAATTAACCAAAAATGTGCTTTCTCAAATGCACAACAACTTATGGCCATTAGTCACTCACCTACCCCTAAACTAATTCCCCCCCAGAAAAATTTACCCTAACCTTGTCAAAACTCCTCCTTTCTTACCCCTCACCGATGGAGTTGAGAAACATATCATACATATCTGGGAGACTGATCCCAACAGAAAAAATCTTCTAACCATCCCTGAGCGAAGAGCAAGATCTTCAAAACATGTTCCCATGATCATGTCGAGGGACACAAAATGGGTGCCTTTTGAGCATCCCGGAGTCTATGGGAGGGCCTTTGACTTCTTTCTGGATCAGCTCTACTATGAAATGCTGAAGTAGAAATTCAGTCAAATCAGAGTTGATAGAGTCGCCTATTTTGTCCCTCCATCTTGGCTGAGACATAATGAAGCAACCGGAATTGGAGGCAAGCCTTACAGGATCTGTCCAAGACTGCCAATGTTAGATCTAAATAAGGACAAGGACATGAAAAACAGAAGATTCAAGGGAGTGATGCTTGCATCTGAATCAGCAATGCTTGATCTACATCAAGAAACCTTTGACTACTCAATGTTGGATTTCCTTTTGCATACTGAATCCATTGAGTTGATCAATGAACATAAAGCTACTGATTTCTGGAAATCTCATATTATCCACTGCACCAGAGAGGCATCTTCCTCTGGTCTGTCTGAAGAAGAGAAGAAGGATATTCCCAAGGTCAGAGGGAAGTGTGGACTTTCAAACTTTAGATATATGATCTATAAAGACCTCTGAGGACTTCCTGTAAACAGTAAGAATGTGGGATTCATCTACCCCATTAAATGGGCAAAGGAAGTCTCAGTGATCCCTCCACCTACTCCAGAGCCTATCACAGATGAACCTGTTGCTGAAGAACATGGTCAAATTGCCACTGATGTTGGTTTAGAGGAAACAGCTGAATCAATTCACCATCTGAGCTCATCAGAAAGACAATCTTCTCAACCTTTAGCTCTAGTTGTGATGCACCCTTCAGATCATTCAAGAACACTAAGCACATTTCAAGAGTCTGCTGAAAGCTCAAGGCAACAGGCTATATGATAAGCCTCTGGCTTATCTAGTTTTATGACTAGATGAACTAGGGTTCATGTGCCTATTTATTCGAGTTCACTCTCGTTTTCGCCCAAATTTGCCTTGTTTTGTTCCTAAGTTGGACTTTGACTCATTTTGCATATTTTGTGTAGTTTTTAGGTTATTTTGAATAGAATTACGCTTGTGGGTGCTTTTGTTGTTTCAGGTTAAATAAGTGAAGCTCCGGGAGTCAAGGAAAGTCGAAAAGCAGTGGAAAGTACAAGTCTGGAGACACTCGCCTCGCGAGTGTATGCTCGCCCTGCGATCCTGAAAGTCAACAAAGCAGCAAAAGTCAACACTTCAGTCTCGCCGCGCGAGAGGTGTCTCGCCTCGCGAGATCATGAAGACCTGCAAGACAGAGACCATCACGGCCAAGCCGTGATGAAGACCACGCCCGTGGCAGTTTAAGGTTTGAAGTCTCGCCCCGCGAGAAGAAGCTCGCCCCGCGAGAGTTTGAAGACCCTGGAAGTCAGAAACCATCACGGCTCAGCCGTGATGAAAGTCACAGCCTAGAATTGAAGACTTGCCCTGCGAACACACTTTCGCCTTGCGAGAGTTCAAATTGAAAGCGCGCCAATTTTAATTCTCGCCTCGCGAAAAGCTGCTCGCCTCGCGAACGAGCGCAGATCAGGAATCCTATTTAAAGGCTGTTGCAGATCAGATCAAACGAACTTTAGGAGGCTGTAGGGCTTTTGGAGGGCCGCGAATCCTAGTAGTTTTCCACTGTTTAGAGTAGCGTTTAGGGTAATTTCTTTTCTCTTTGGAGCTGCGTCTCCCTTTTTCTTATGGAGATTATGTCCGATTGTTTGTCTATGAGCATGAGGAACTAATCCCCTCGTCCGAGGGAACGATGAAGCCACCCATGGCAATGTAATGTTCATATGATGTATGTCTTTCTCCCCTACTTTTAATTGATGTTTTCCGATTCTGAATTGAATGCTTGATCACATGTTTTGTGTGATTGATTTGTTAAACGTGTTTGAGGCCGAGAGGCGATTCGCGTTTTAGAACTTGAATTGGGATCACTAATCGAATATTGCACGAGAGTGAGTAGGAGATTAGTGCAACCATATAGGGAACAAGAATTAACCAAATTCGAGATTAGGATTATGAGACCTAGTAAGTAATTAATCCAATCGTCGAATACGTCCTAATGAGCACGAGAGTGGATTTAGGAGAATTTAGGGGTCCCGGTTGACATTGTAATTGAACTTAGGGAGGAATTCATCATCACTTGGGTGTACATATTGGGTAGGTGGATTTGTGACCTTGGACAATTTAATTTCAGATTTTTAATTAATTAGTTTAATTAGATTTGTTAATTGACCTTCTGTAACTTGACCAACGTATCGGATTTCCCGCGGATTAGTCGAATTGGTAGCCCAATCCCTGAGTTCGACATCGGTAATTACTTACCGTGTTTATTTTTA
Organism: Sophora flavescens; assembly: GCA_030762895.1. NCBI lineage: Eukaryota > Viridiplantae > Streptophyta > Magnoliopsida > Fabales > Fabaceae > Sophora > Sophora flavescens. Next base: position 10,433,388 of record CM061062.1, on the reverse strand, counting down.
TTACTTGCGACGACCCGGTACACTTGCCGGCGTCACAACAAGTTTTTGGCGCCGTTGCCGGGGATTGGCACAACCAATTTTTCTGATTTTAGGGAAGTTTGATTATTTGGTTAAGTTATTTTTGTTCTTATTTTTTATTTTTATTTTTATTATTTTATTTTTATTTTCTACTATCTCTCTACTTCTTTGATTCCACTTGGTCTTGCCTTGTTTTGTATGCGAGGTATGCTTCCGGGTTGCGAATATTGTAATGGGAACCATGACACTTGGAGTTGTCCGTTCTACTTCCCTCAAGTATATGTGGAACCATGGCATAATGACAGCGTGCCCCAGAACAACTATCAGAGTCAGAATCAGTATTGGGGTGATATGAGTAGAGACCATCCGGATTTCACTTGGAGTAATGATGGCGGTGGTCTAGCCTGGCAGCCACAACCTCAACAAAATTGGCAACAACAACCTCAACAGGATGGTGGAAGACAACCTTGGGAGTTGGCTCTTGAGAGGACAAATGCGGCAATGGATAAGTTGGTGAGTTGTATGGAGACATCACTTGAGAAGGCAAATGCGGCAGTAGAGGAGTTGGGTCAGCTCGTAGAACAACAAAATGAGCGTCTCACAGAGACTTTCCCAGGTGATGCCGAGAACCACCCTAAGAGCCAATGCGAAGCCATAACAACTAGAAGCGATAGGGTGTTGGGATATGACTGGGATGTAACTAGTTCTCAGGGAGTTGAGGAAGAACTGCCACATGTTGAGGAAGAACAACCGGAGGAAAAGGAATTGGGAAGTGACATGGCCCAGGAACAGCCACATGATGAGGAAGAGCAACCAGAGGAAGAGGAGTTGGCAAGGGACAAGGCACTGGAGCAAGGGGGTAGAGAACAAAATGAAATTAAGGTGGGAGAGGAGTTCACCATGCTTGCCAAGCAACCTGATTTTGATGCGTTAAATAAATATGTTGGCTTGCATGCATGTGTGGACACCGGTAAGATAGACCCTCCCACTTGTCTGGCACACTTCCTCGTGAAGACACCAGTTGACCTAAGAGGAAGTGAATTCATAATTGAAGAGGTCAATGGAGTTTTCACACTCGGGCTTGGTGGAAGTATGGATAGAGTCGTATTGCTCCTACGAGGGCCACTTCACCAACCATTTGATCCGGGTGGAGGATTTGATATGATGAGCGTCCCTTGGCCTCTATACCACAGACTATGGGATCCAGGTGGATGCTTCTTAATAAGTCAAGCTCAGGACGTTAAACAAGCGCTTCTTGGGAGGCAACCCATGCTAGGTATCCCTCTCTTCTCTTAACTTTTGTTTTGTTTTTGCTTTTTGTTTTGTTTTTGTTTGTCACTCTTGAATAATTTGAGAAGATCAAGAGTTTTTGTATGAAATGTCGTGTCGGCAAGCTTGTTGGATTTTAATTAGATTGAGCACAGATTGCATGAATTATTTGACCATTGATGATTTCCCCTAAGTTCTGAAATTAGAAAAGTTTATCCCCACTTAAAAATTGAAAACTGAACTTTGAGAACTTTGTTGTAATTACTTGATTTATGATAAGTTTGGGGTGAGGGGGGTGCACACACTAGGAATCGTATCTCGGTCAAACAATTTGCAAAATGTCCAGGTGAGGATTTGAGCCTCCAACTCTGTTTTTGAATGTGTGAATCACTGTTAAGTTGCACTTTCCCGAATTTGCTTGAATCTCTTTATGGTTTGCATGATTATGTGTTGCATCAAATGATTTAGGCGATTTTCTTTGGAATAACCACTTGGCCATAAATTGAACCATCCCTAATGCATGTTCCCTAGTTAGCCAAATTGAGCCCAATTGACCTATTGTTTCTTGATGACCCTATATTACGAGCCAAAATCTGAAAAACCATGTTAACCCAATCTTAGGATTAGGAGAGCATGGAAGTGAGCAAGAGAATGGTTGTGAGAAACTAAGTTTGGGGTGGCTACAAGGTGATGTGTCATATTGGGGTGAGAAAAAGAAAATAAAGGTTGAAACCCAGGGCGAAAGAAAAAAAAAAGAAAAAAAAAGAGAAGAAAAATATTTGCCAAAGGAAAAGGGGCAGAACAAAAAGATTAGCAAGGAAAAGGCTGTAGTCACCCTAGACAAATGAAAAAATGGAAAAAGGAATTTGAGTGGAAAAAGTGTCAAAATGCTCATGCTCTCTTAGTTCCTAGGGACTTAAGCCTAAATATCCTTCATTATCCTACCCTCAGCCAGGCCCCATTACAACCTTTAAAAGACCTTTTGATGTTGCATGCATGTTTTTGTGGGAACCATTTTTGAGATGAAAATCAAATTCATGGGAAGTGCTCTTGATAAGTGAAATTGAGTGAAAAAGTTGATAGCCTAGACGAATTTGAGCGAATGAGTGAAATTTTACATACCCTTGTGAGGAAGGCAATTGTTTGAAATTGGTGATCTTCTTTTTGTGTGTGACTCTGAACCTCAACTTAGATTAATGATTGCATGAATGATGAAGTTCTCAAAAGTTTAAAGTAGATGAATGTGGGGATTACATTAATGTAAGGGGGGAGATCATTGGAGAAAAACTGTTTTGATTGCATGAAATTTGTGCGAAATCGATTAGATCCTTTAGGCTTGCCAAGTCTTGAGTCGTTTTTGAGTTTTAAGCTTGCTTGGGGACAAGCAAGGTTTAAGTTTGGGGTATTTTGATAAGCCTCTGGCTTATCTAGTTTTATGACTAGATGAACTAGGGTTCATGTGCCTATTTATTCGAGTTCACTCTCGTTTTCGCCCAAATTTGCCTTGTTTTGTTCCTAAGTTGGACTTTGACTCATTTTACGTATTTTGTGTAGTTTTTAGGTTATTTTGAATTGAATTACGCTTGTGGGTGCTTTTGTTGTTTCAGGTTAAATAAGTGAAGCTCCGGGAGTCAAGGAAAGTCGAAAAGCAGTGGAAAGTGCAAGTCTGGAGACACTCGCCTCGCGAGTGTATGCTCGCCCCGCGAGCCTGAAAGTCAACAAAGCAGCAAAAGTCAACACTTCAGTCTCGCCGCGTGAGAGGTGTCTCGCCTCGCGAGATCATGAAGACCTGCAAGACAGAGACCATCACGGCCAAGTCGTGATGAAGACCACGCCCGTGGCAGTTTAAGGTTTGAAGTCTCGCCCCGCGAGAAGAAGCTCTCCCCGCGAGAGTTTGAAGACCCTGGAAGTCAGAAACCATCACGGCTCAGCCGTGATGAAAGTCACAGCCTAGAATTGAAGACTCGCCCCGCGAACACACTTTCGCCTCGCGAGAGTTCAAATTGAAAGCGCGCCAATTTTAATTCTCGCCTCGCGAAAAGCTGCTCGCCTCGCGAACGAGCGCAGATCAGGAATCCTATTTAAAGGCTGTTGCAGATCAGATCAAACGAACTTTAGGAGGCTGTAGGGCTTTTGGAGGGCCGCGAATCCTAGTAGTTTTCCACTGTTTAGAGTAGCGTTTAGGGTAATTTCTTTTCTCTTTGGAGCTGCGTCTCCCTTTTTCTTATGGAGATTATGTCCGATTGTTTGTCTATGAGCATGAGGAACTAATCCCCTCGTCCGAGGGAACGATGAAGCCACCCATGGCGATGTAATGTTCATATGATGTATGTCTTTCTCCCCTACTTTTAATTGATGTTTTCCGATTCTGAATTGAATGCTTGATCACATGTTTTGCGTGATTGATTTGTTAAACGTGTTTGACGCCGAGAGGCGATTCGCGTTTTAGAACTTGAATTGGGATCACTAATCGAATATTGCACGAGAGTGAGTAGGAGATTAGTGCAACCATATAGGGAACAAGAATTAACCAAATTCAAGATTAGGATTATGAGACCTAGTAAGTAATTAATCCAATCGTCGAATACGTCCTAATGAGCACGAGAGTGGATTTAGGAGAATTTAGGGGTCCCGGTTGACATTGTAATTGAACTTAGGAAGGAATTCATCATCACTTGGGTGTACATATTGGGTAGGTGGATTTGTGACCTTGGACAATTTAATTTCAGATTTTTAATTAATTAGTTTAATTAGATTTGTTAATTGACCTTCTGTAACTTGACCAACGTATCAGATTTCCCGCGGATTAGTCGAATTGGTAGCCCAATCCCTGAGTTCGACCTCGGTAATTACTTACCGTGTTTATTTTTATTACTTGCGACGACCCGGTACACTTGCCGGCGTCACAACACTCTGCCATCTAATCTTGAAGAGGTTCTTGGAAAAATAGTTATTGAAAGGGTTGGCAAGATAGTTGATGAGAAGGTTGAAAAGATGACTGAGAAGATTAAGGAGGATATCCAGCAGCAAGTTCAAACTTCAATGGCTCCAACCTTAGAGGTTGTCAATAAAAAGCTGGAATTTCTCATGGACTTCAAGAATAGTCAGACTCAGAACCCTCCTTCTCCACCACCTCCTCCTGCTTAACCTTTACCTTTATTTTTTTTCTCTTATACTGACAATGATGGTCCTCTCCTTTTACCTTTTCGGCTGATGACAAAAGGGGGAGAAAGGAAAGAAAAGAGATTTGTTTATATATATATAAAGTGAGTTTTTGAAAAGCTCGTATTTGTTTGCATTTGCATATTCTCTTCTACTTACTAACTGTTCTGATACTTATGTTTGCTTATTTGATTTGATATCTGCTGCTCTGATAGTTATGTTTATTTATTCCATTATATATACTCTAAGTATGATAAGTTGTTGCACCTATCTATTAGCTTATATGCAGTTGTTTTTCATATGCTTATTCTGCTTAATTATTTGAATGTTTTGTCTTAGGGGGAGCCCTGCAAGTTATCTTAGACTTTGCTTTTCAAATTTAATTAGTTTTGTCATCATCAAAAAGGGGGAGATTGTTGGAACCAAAGTGGTTTTGGATTTAATAATCTCTAAGTTTTGATGCTAACAAAAGGATTAAATTTGCTTGGCAAAGTGTTAGTTGAGATCTAACATGTGCTTTCAGTTATGCAGGAATATTTAATATAAGTAAACATATGATAAAGTTTTCATTGAAAAATATACGTCCACCCTTGTAGATGGGCTGCTTACCTTGGTAAAGTTACTTAGTTATTTAAATTAAGTTGATTGGTTTTCTTAAGTAGATGAGGCTCTAAGTGTTTTCTAGATGAATACCAAAATAACTTGTTATATACAGCAAGTCCAAAGACTTGATAATATGCGCGTCCATCTTGCCATGTAAGCAAACGGAAGTAATTAGTAGAAGTAAATGAACTGAAAAATAAAGTAATCTAGTAGACGAACTCTAACCGCCACGTCACCAGACGGAGATCTTTATAACTCATTGAGGAATATCAAGTCCTAATAGTTGATAGACAAGAGGATATATGCCACGTCATCAGACGAGCAAAATAAAATATTGAACAGACTTAGTCTCTCATATAACTAAGTAAACGGAGTTTCTTTTTAGACGAGCTCCATTTTTGAAATACATTAAATGCAATCCGAATCTCTTGAATTTATTTCAAATGATTGATATTTAATTCAATAGAATATTTGTTCTTCACATTTGTTTTATCTGCTTTAATGTTTCACCTTGTTGTAAAAGAAACATAGTACCATCAAGAAATACAAAAAGTAGAATCGTACAATAAGATATTACAAAACGATCTGTACGATGACAACTTTATGGCTGAAAAAGCTGGATTGTTCACAAAGGAGGAACAACAAGTTCTTAAGCTTCAATACTCAGATCAGTAAGCCTCCAATTTCATGCTACCTTGTTAACCAAGAGTACTATTCAGCATTGCCACAATCAAGCTATCAGTCACAATGGATATCATGCATTAAATGCTATCTCTAAACGGGATTATTCAAAGTAACCGTTGAAGAAATACAAGTGAAGAAGAAGGTCATTGTAAATAGGAGACCTGAGTTACTGAAACAAGAACTCTTGACTGCACAATCTTATGAGCTCAACTTTTGTAAAACTACACTCACTCATACTCATATTTCTTTAGAGAACAAGAGTCGGTATTTCTCGGTTTGAATATTGTGAAAATATTCATCTGATCTTAATCTGTCATATTCTCACACATAGTGAGTTAAGAAGATCAAACATTATATCTCTTTGTTAGAGTTAGAGCCTGAAGAGGCTTGGTAAGAAAGAAATACTTGTAGCCTGGAGAGGTGTTGAATACTTGGCTGTAATCTATTTTGATAGTGGAGAAAATCCTTCAAGTAGAAGGGACTGGACGTAGCTCTTGGTTGGAAGAGAGTGAACCAGGATAAAACATCTTGCGTGATTCTTCTATCCCTTATCTCTTACAGCTTTACTTGTTTCTTACTAACCTAGGGGTTTTGATATTGCTTTTGTTAAAGTCTTTTAAAAAGGATCTTTTTTCTTTGTGCGTCTTTCTGCTTTCTAATCTCCTTGAGTGCAAAATTTGTTTTAAAGGTTGTTTTCGAAAATTATTAACAAACACAATTCAACCCCCCTTCTTGTGTTTGCCTGTGTCAACTTCAACTACTTAGCAGTCGGTAATGTAATTACACATTACCGATTGCTAATGGTTGATCCATCGATAATGAAATAACATATCGCCGACGACTTATTTGTCGGTAAATAATGTCACTTACCAAGAACTTTTTCGACGGTTAAATGCCATTAGAAATACCAACAACATATACCATGTCTGTTGATAATATTTATCAATGAGTGATTTACTATGACATTTTGCGTTTACTATGGTTTCTGGACCCTAGTAATTAACTTTTTTTCTTGTAGAGAATGTTTTCTTACATTAAATATTAACAAATCAAACAGTTTTTAATTTATAACATATTATAATGTATATTATGTGAAATTAATCAAAATATTTATAATTTGCACACATATTAAAACATCCAGTTAAATAAAAAATTAATACTAACTTGTTAAATAAAAAAACAATATCAAAAAAATAGTATAATATATGCTTATTTTCACTTTAACTTTAATTTGATTCAGAGGATAGTTTTTTATTCAACTGAAAAATATTTTCTTTTTTTATTTTGTATACAGATGACTTAGTGATTTTTTTTTATTTCCCAGTTAATATTTTATTAAATGTAAAATGGTGTTATTAAATAATTTAGGATATCGGTGAAATTGAAGGGTCAGTTACTCAATTTTGTGCTGGTCTTTATTTCCATGGCACTCACATGAGTCATTCATCTTTAGGACTTGAACACAGCCCCCAGTTTCAACTTCCAGTCACAATGCCAAAAAGGACAAAATATATGGTTCAAGGCTTCACATGAAAATGTGACATTGATTTACTCGCCCACATTTTTAGGGGAAAAAACCGGAATTGATTTTGATGCTATTCAAGGCCCTTTTGTTCTTATATGATGCCTTGTTAGGTACATGCAGTCTGTTTGTTTTGGATTAAAACCAACTCAAACGGGAAAAATTAGTGACCCGAGGCACTTTTACTGAAACCTCAAAATATGAGCTTTGGATGAACGTGGTTTCAAATGAAGTTTACGCATAACAGGAGTGCTAGCAACACACTCTCTAACACACACTTTCCAACACACTCCCTCATATTGATTGAAATTCATGTGGGTCCCATTAATTCATGTGGGTCCAACTTGAATTTTGTATGACCCACATGCATTTCAACCAATAATAAGGAGTGTGTTGGAAAGTGTGTGTAAGAGAATGTGTTACTAGCATTTCTCTTACGCATAAAACAAATGGTGCTATTGTCACAGAAAGAGTCTCAGCCATGATGAATTGTAGATACCATATCTCTTCCTATAAACCATAGAAAGGATAAATGGAATAAGATTTTTTTTCACTTTGAAATAGGGCAGCTATATTTTAATGTACAATAGATGTACTATATATAAATGTGTTTGTAAGTGTAGTCTATATTTTATTTTTAGTTGTATCTAAGGATTTAATTTGTGTACACTGATAGTGTAAATTTTTTTTTATACGGTCAACCAATCAGAATTTGACACACCATTATAAATATTTGATTATTATCCTAACCACCTTAAAAGTCATCAATTCCATGATTTCTGATTGATTGTCAGTGTAAAAATCTTTATACTAACAGTGCATAGAAATTAAGCTCTGAAGCTAATATGAACTTAAAAGCAAATTATACCTGATTTTAATTTTGATATATTATCATTGTATAATTTTTATACTACCAATCAATCACACACCATCTCATATGTAAATTTTAAGGTAATTAATATAAAAGTCAAATATTTTTAATGTAATGTCATTATTTGATTGATTGTCAGTATAATTTTTTTTACAGTTATGATATAATGTACTTAAATCCATTATATTTTTTCACCGCCAAACGGAGAAGAACAAAAATTGGAGAATCTTAACGAGATAATGATAATGTTGTACAAAGAAGGCCGAATAGAGTAGAGTCCAATATGCTAATAGAAATTCTAGCTATTTTTTTTATCAGTTAGAAAATAACAGACAGAAGCCCAAACAACTACTACCTTATCCTAACAGTTCCAGAGGTGTCAGCTAAGACAAACAAAGCCAGATCTGGAGGACAAGAATTCCAAACGGTACAACCATGGTTCGACGAAGCTCCTCTCTTGGCCAACCAGTCGACACAGGTGTTCCCTTCCCTGTAAGAATACTGGAAACTCACATCCCATGGGTATAACCAGAAGGATCTAATTCTATAAATCAAAGGAACATGAGGATGGAGATTATGAGGACCCTGAGCAATTAAATCAAGAGCCATTCTTGAATCAGATTCACACACCACAAATTTGAACTCAGCTTTGACATGGATCTGGTTGATTGTGTGCCAATCATCCCAATTCTTGTCAGAGAAAACAGAAGCATTGCGGGCCTTCCAAGTCATCCAACAAGCCACTATGAAGGTAATACCATACTCTTTTGCAGCAGTCTCATAGAACCAAGTGCTCTTGGTTATAGAAGTCCTGATTATAGCCCAAATTAAGAATTCACCAAACAGAATTGGCTTTATAACAATCCTGAAGAACATGCAAAATAGACTTTTGATTATAACCTCATATAGGGCAGGAGGCATCATTTGTGACACGCCTACTAGATCTAAAAAGGTTTGTGGGAAGGCTGCTGTGAAGAATAGACCAAATGAAGTGCTTTATGTTTTCTGGGACCTTAAGTTTCCAAATCCAATTCCATTGGATGTCCCTAGCTGTGTGCAAATTAGGGTCATGGACAAGCCAATGGAAGGCATTCTTGGTGTTGTAGAGACCAGAGGAAGACTCTCCCCAAATCACAGAGTCCTCTGAACTTCCATAAATAAAGTGGCTAGATATTTTTAATTTGATCTCTATAGGAAGAACAATAGCCAAGGAGTCCCAAAGCCATTCTCCATTCCGAAATAAGTCCTTGATAAAAAGTTGGGTGTCCTGAATGTTGACAAAGGGAACTAAGTTACAATCGGGCCATCCTCAATCCAGTTATCATAGCAAATACAAATCTCCCCTTTACCAACTCTCAGGTTGAAGCTCGGCTGCAGAATCCTGACAACTTTGAGAATGGAGGACCAAACATATGAGGCACCATTAGGGTGTCTAGCATCCAGGATTTTGTTGTCTCCAAGATATTTGGAAGACAGCATGTTGACCCAAAGCTTGTGAGGACTATGGGGCAAGGACCAAGCATGCTTGCCCAGGAGAGCAATGTTGGTCTCTCGAGCCATTCTGATTCCTAGCCCCCCTTCGTTTTTGGGTTGGGTAATAGAGTCCCACTTCACCCAGTGATTCTGGTGACCACCCCAAATGAAGCCTCTAACAACAGCATAAATCTGATTGCAGACTCCACTAGGGATCCAAATGTTCTGCATAGAGTAGAAAGGAATAGAGGTGATGGCCGACTTGGCTAAAGTCACCATCCTCGCCCTATTAAGGGTCTTAGCCTTCCAGCCCGCCAATCTACCATCGATCCTGTCCAAAATTTAACTGAAATCTCTTTTCCTGGCTCTTCCTGAAAGAAGAGGGAAGCCAAGATACTTCCCTAGATTGTAGGTGCGAGAGAAGACAGAAACAGAGGCAAACTTAGACACTTTCGTGCGACGGACATTCTTGGAGGCAATGAATTTAGTCTTCTGGATGTTCACCTTTAAACCAGAGGCTGTACAAAATAGTTTAAGAACCTCATCCATCAACTTAACTTGAGATGATTTGGCATGAGTAAAAAGAAGGCAGTCATCCGTGAAGAACAAGTGAGAGATAGCTGGACCTGTCCTGAACACTTTGACTAGAAGCCATTTTTGGTCTTCAATCTTTTCTTGGATAAGTAGGGCCAGCTTCTCCATGCAGAGGACAAAGAGGTAGGGAGACATAGGGTCACCTTGCCTCAAGCCCCTCTTAGGAGCAAAACTCTCAAGTCTCTCATTATTCCACTTCAAAGTGAGGGAAGTGGAAGTGGTGCAATTTATGATGAGAGTTACAATTTGGGGGGGGACGGGGAGCCAAAATCAAAAATATTTTTTCGGAGGAAATCCCAATTAACCCGGTCATAGGATTTTTCAAAATCAATTTTGAATAGAAGATAGCCCTTCTTCCCTTTCTTCTTGTGCATGTGGTGGACAATCTCTTGGGCAATCAAGGCATTATCCGCAGTGCCCCTATTGGGGATAAAACTACTTTGAAGCGGGCCAATAAGGGTGTCAAGATGGGGGGGAAGGCGATTCACCAAAACCTTAGTTATAAGCTTGAAGAGGACATTGCATATGCTTATAGCTCAAAGTCTCTCAGAGTATCAAGGGGGTCAACTTTAGATATGGGCACAATGAGAGTTTCTGTCAAGTTAGGAGCAATTGTGCCATTAGTAAAAGCTTTGGCCACCACATCCCAAGTATCTCTAGCTACCATATTCCAAAACTTCTGGAAAAAAACAGGTTAAAAGCCATCGGGACTCGGGGCTTTGTAGGGGTTCATAGAGAAAAGGGCAGCCTGCACTTCTTCCATGGAGACCGGCTTAAGTAAATCATTATACATAACCTACTCCACTTGGGGGATGCTCTTAAGACAAAGGCCATTCGGGTTGTAGGGATCATTATTTTGAAAAAGAGCTTTGAAGAAGGTTTGGGCTTCTCTCTTGAGCACTTACTCATCCGAAGTCCAAATCCCACCAATATGCAAACCCACAATCTTGTTTTTATGCAAACCCATAGAAATTCTAGCTTTGATAGCGTTCATGAAATATTTTTTTATCTGGTAAGTTACATTCTCAGAAATTTTATTTTTATGAATGAATTTTTCTTTCACGGTCTCACAAACAGATTGAAATGGTTAACTTTCATTCACTAATTTATTCTTGGATATCTTTATTGCTTGAAAATGATTTTTTTATTTATATTACTAATCATAAGAAACTTTTATTATCACCTCACTTTCCTAAAAATATTAAAATATGTTGGATATCAAATGCTAGATGCTTGATGTCAACTTGCCATATTAATTATTCAGACTTTATTTTTAAATTTCATATATCGAATCTGATGAAAAGCAACATATATTTCGTGCCCAGTAATGCACAAAATATTAGTGCATTTAATGGAACTTTTGGTAAGAAACTCTTCTTTTTATTCCTTCCTCAAAATAAGAAAAAGAAAACATTTTCTTTTAAAATCGACTTTCCCCCTTTCAATAAGGGTAATGAACCTAGTCCTTCTACACTAAAATACAAAATAATTTCATCTTTTTATTTTCTGTCCATTTTCATTCAGGGTGTGGGACTGTGTGTACAGATGGCTCAGTTTTGCCATGGCTGCATCTAATGACATTCCCAGCTTTTATTCTTCACATAGGCGGTTGCTTAGAGGTAGGAAGAAGAGGAGGTTTAGAAATATATTATGGCATTCAACTGTTTGGTCTTTGTGGTTGTTGAGAAATGAGATTATATTCAAGAATGGTGAAATCAGTTATTTATCTGTTTTGGAGCAAATTAAACATAGGTCATGGTTATGGTTCTCGGCAAAAATAGAATCCATGGATTATACTTACACAGAATGGTGCCTTTGCCCAGCTGGTTGCCTTCCTTAACACTGCCTCGCTGTAGCTATTTTTTTGGACTGCACTGGTCTTTTGCCCAGCTTTGCTGGTTAATTTGGGTCCTACTTCTCTTTTCATTGATGTCGTGTCTTTGGTTGTGTGATTTTTAGTTGATGTAGTTGTTGGTTTTTGTGCTTAGAATTGCATCCTAGTGGGCGATGCCTTTTCTTGCAGGGGTGCTGTTGTTATTGTGCTTTGCTCCCCAGTTTTTTTGTTTTTGCGCCTTGCTCCCTCTTTCAATTTGGACCTGGAATTATTTGTTGGTGGGGTATAGATTTAATTCAACCTTGTAGTTGGCCTTACTCTTGGTGGAAGCTTTAGCTGTACCTATCACTATTTCTCTTGTACATGGGTTTTAGGTACCCCTAGTACCCCATTAATACTCTTTAGCTTATCACTACAACATAATAGACTTTTAATAACGTACCTTTAATAGCATTTCCGTGTGGAAATGCTATTAAAAGTGATGGGGGACTTTTAATAGTGTTTCCCTAAGGGAAACGCTATCTTAGGTATCACCTAAGATAGCGTTTCCGTATGGAACCGCTATTAAAAGTGTCACTTAGGAAAAGATAGCGGTTCCACACGGAAACGCTATCTTAGGTCTTCACAGTAAAATTAGACGCGCGCTCGGCCTTCCCTCTGTTTCTTCCTCATTTTCATTCTACTGTTTCCTTCCCTCTGCATGCCATCTCTTTTTTCTTCCCTCACCTTCGCCATTGCTCGCCGCCGCTGCTACTCCGAAAGAGAAAGAACCCACTCGAACCCAAACCCCTGTGCCGCTGCTCCTACTGCCACCGCGAGTTCTCTCCATACCCGCCGCTGCTCCTTTTGCCACCGCGAGTTCTCTCCATACCCCCATCACTTCACACTTTGACACTGCACAAACTCAGATAGATAGATGACAGACAAAGTGAAAGTGAGTATGAATGGTCAGAAATTAGTTATTTTGATTTTATATTTGTTATGAGATTATTTTTATATGATTTAACTTCATAAATTCATTTTGGAAAGTTTGAGTATGAATGGTCAGAATGGGTTTTGTGCATTTTGTGTCAAAAGTATCCTGATATTATACTTGAGTATGAATGCTTTGGCTGTGTGCGTTTCCGAAAGAGTTTGAAAATTTTGTTTTCCATGTATCTTTGGACAACTTGGATATCCTTTTTTTTTCCCTTCATAGCTCAATGTTCTATATGACCTTTTAATGAGGAAACAAGTAGATAGATGTTACCCACTAAATATCAGTTTCAGCATTGTCTTACTTTTAGAACTGAAATATGTTTAAATGGTCCTTGATTGTGCTAACATTAATTCATCACATTTCTTATTAGTGTTAAATCTCAAATGCAAGACAAATTTGTTTGCCAATCTGTCCCTTTTTAAATATGATTAAGTCTCATACTAAGAGCTTCCACACACTGGCTCGGGTCTGTGACACACGATCCGGGCGCATTCCCGGTTGAACCGGGTTCCAAGTTTGCAGCTTTATTGGAACCCACTTCCAAGTTCACGATCTGTGTTCAGGTGATTTTCTATCATTTACAAATTTTATTTCCGGACATTCTTAATATTTGTGGGAGTGTGTTTTTATCCAAGTTCACAGTCTGTGTTCAAGGTTTTATTTTACTTGCTCTTTAATTTTCGGTTTGATTGGTGTTGAATGGAATGTGACTTGTTTGTGTGTCAATCATTATTTGAAAATATGAATATGGATTGACGGATTGAATTTATGCAATTTTAACCTAATGCTGCTGGTATCCTGTTTTGTTTTGTTTCAATGTTTTTCGGAATGTGAAGAATGGGTTCATATGTTTGTTTTTGTTGCTTCAGTTTGTTGATCCTTTCCCTTTATATATCATTTAATTTAATGTTCTGTGCTCAGATTTTGGTGTTTTTAGAGAGTGAGCAAGTTTGCCTTAGTCCTATGCCTAAGTCCTAGTTGTTATGGATCTCATCCAATGTGTATTGTGTATCCCCTGATCTGATGCCTTGATCCTTATTTATAGAAATTGGGAAGTTAGAGTCCCAAACCAACTCAAAATCTAATCTATTTCGGTTTCTTCAGGTCCAAGTAATGCGCGTCACGGCCATGATGGCCATCACGGCCAGGCCGTGACGGTCTCTGCTTCTGGTTGCTCTGCGAAATTCCAGTCTCTCGCGAGGCGAGCCTATGCTCGCGTCGTGAGCCCTCTGTTATGGCCGTGAAGAATTTCACGGCTGGGCCGTGATGTGCTCTGACTTGTGGTGGTTTTGGGTCACGGCCGTGATGGATATCACGGCCAGGCCGTGACAGACTCTGACTTCAGCCTTTCTTCTTTTTCAGTTTTGCTCGATCATGGCCGTGATGGGCATCACGGCTAGGCCGTGATGGGCATCACGGCTAGGCCGTGATGGACTCTGTTTGGCTCATTTTCTGCACTTTTAAAGCCCTATCTTTATCCAAACTTCATCATGGTTGATCTTGAGCATTTTACCCTTGATATCTGCAAAACAACACACGAAAACCGCCTTACCCGTTCCAAAGGAAAATTAACCTAAAATCTAATAAAAATATGCCTAAACTACATGAAAATGCATGCAAAATGATAGACAAAGATGATGTGGAATCACACTCATCAACAAGCTGACACTGGTTCCTTCAAAGAATACTCAGCGACAATGTGTTTTGTTTGCAGCCTTTCATTCCTTTAATCTGTATACATTGCATGTAGACCTCAACCACTCTAAACTCAAAGTAAATATGTTTAATAAATATTTTTGTAGATCGGAAAAGATGGATCGGAAATGGATGTCTGTCAATCGTTTAACGAAGGAGTATGAGGATGGGGTGAAAGAGTTCATTAGTTTTGCAGTTCGGCATGCGAAAAACCCTAATACAATCATATGTCCTTGTTTAGATTGTTGTTATGCAAGGCGAGTTAGTGCAGCCGATTTGGAAGAACATTTAGTGTGTAATGGAATCGATCAAAGTTATACATGTTGGACAAAACATGGTGAGACAAGAGCTGAGTCTAGTGAAATGAGGAATCGTGTGAGATATTCATCATACGATACCGACACAAATACTTATGAGGGCGATCGTTTTGAAGACATTGCAAATGCTGTTGAAGAGGATCTTCGGGATTGTCCACAAATGTTTGGGAGGTTGGTAAGTGATGCAGAGCAACCATTGTATGATGGATGTACTAAATTCACAAGATTGTCGATGATGTTAAAGTTGTATAACTTGAAATCGGGCAACGGATGGACTGATAAGAGCTTTACGGACTTACTCACACTATTGAAAGACATATTGCCAGATGATAATGTGCTTCCTAGTCGGACATACGAGGCTAAACAAATGTTACGCTCTATTGACATGAGCTACGAGAGGATACATGCTTGTCCTAACGATTGCATTTTATTTCGGAATGAATATGCATCGTTACAGATGTGTCCTAAATGTAATGCCTCACGATATAAGAAGAAAGAATCAGATCCAGAGAAGGTTGTGTGGTATTTTCCCATAATACCCAGATTTAGGCGCATGTACCGTAGTTCCGAAGATTCAAAGCACTTGACATGGCATGAGGATGAAAGGATCAAAGATGGCAAGCTGCGGCACCCGACAGATTCTCCGCAATGGAAGAAATTTGATCATGATTATCCTGATTTTGGGCAAGATTCAAGAAACCTACGACTTGCATTGGCTCTTGATGATTTAACCCGCATGGTGTTCAAAGTAGCTCTCACAAGTACATGGCCTGTGATTTTGGTGATTTACAACCTATCCCCATGGCTATGCATGAAGCGCAAATTTATGAGGTTATCTATGTTAATTTATGGGCCCAAACAACCAGGAAATGATATAGACGTCTATTTGACTCCTTTGATTGAAGACTTGAAACAACTGTGGGAGACAGGTGTGGAGGTGTATGATGGGTATAAGGAAGAAAGTTTCAATTTGAGAGCTATGTTGTTTGGGACAATTAATGATTTTCCAGCCTACGTGTCTGTCGAGGATATAGCATCAAGGGTCGGTGTGCATGCCCTATATGTGAAGAGGGTACAGATTGGATGCGGTTAGAACATTGTAAGAAGAATGTCTTTCTTGGGCATCGTAGATTTTTGCATCCAAGTCATCATTACGGTGGTGGAGAAAGGCGTTCAATGGGAACTCGGAAGAAGGTAGAGCGCCTTCACCTTTGACGGGTGATCAACTTTTTGAAAAGGTAAAGGATTTGAATATCCAATTCGGTAAACCTTTTGCGAGAGATATTGTCACAAGAGGGTGGAAGAAAAGGTTGATTTTCTTTGAGTTGCCATATTGGAAATCATTATATGTAAGACATTTCCTCGATGTGATGCACGTTGAAAAAAATATCCGTGATAGTGTCATTGGTACGTTACTCAATGTGCCAGGGAAGACTAAAGATGGCATCAATGCAAGGTTGGACTTGGTTAGTATGGGAATAAGAAGAGAATTGGGACCGACGAAGAAGGGTAAAAGTACATATCTTCCTCCGGCTGCTTACACTCTATCTAGAAAAGAAAAAACTGTTTTTTGTAAGTTTCTTGAAGGAGTTAAGGTTCCGGAAGGGTACTCTTCAAACATTAGGAACCTCGTATCGATGAAAGATCTCAAGTTAAAAGGTCTAAAGTCCCACGATTGTCATGTTCTCATGGAGCAGTTGATACCCATTGGTATACGGTCTATTTTACCTAACAAAGTGTGGGGGGCCTTAACTAAACTCTGTTTCTTCTTCAAGGCAATTTGCAGCAAAGTGATTGACCCTGGGAAGTTGCCATCATTGCAAAGAGAAATAGTTGTGACTTTATGTGAGCTTGAGATGTACTTTCCACCTTCATTCTTTGACATAATGGTTCATCTAACCATTCACCTTGTTAGAGAGACACAACTGTGTGGGCCAGCTTATATGAGATGGATGTACCCGATTGAGCGTTATATGAAGATATTAAAAGGGTATGTGAAAAACCGATCACGACCAGAAGGTTGTATTGTTGAACGGTATATTGTCGAAGAAGCTGTTGAATTTCTGCATCGAATACCTATCCAATGCTGAATCTATAGGGCTGCCAAAGTCTCGTCACACATGGAGAATGATGGGGCAAGGAATTACTTGGAAATGAAATAGTGACTATAACAAGGACAGAATGGGAGCAAGCACACTTATATGTTCTGCACAATGCCGATGAGGTTGAGCCATATGTTGAAAAACACAAGGACATGCTTAAGAGTTTGTATCCAAATAAGAATCAAAATTGGCTAACTAGAGAACACAATCATTGTTTTATAACGTGGCTAAGAGATCACATTTATGCAGAGTTGATTTGAAAATGATACTTGATTTCAAATAGATTGAGATGGTTAGCCAAAGGTCCAAGTTTGCATGTGTTCTCTTACCACAGTTATCAAATTAATGGGTACACATTCTATACAAAAGAACAAGATGGTCGGAGTACAATGCAAAACAGTGGTGTGACTCTAGTAGCTCAGTCGATGCATATCTCAAGTGCCAAAGACAGAAACCCGATATATGCAAATATGTCATACTTCGGCGTCATTGAACGCATATGGGAGTTCGATTACACAAAGTTTAAGGTTGGTGTGTTTGGTTGCAAGTGGGTTGACAATAATAACGGTGTTCGATTGATGAGTCGGGGTTCATGCGGGTGGATCTTAATAGGGTGGGGTATAAAGATGAGCCTTTTATATTAGCATCTCAAGCTCAACAAGTGTTCTATGTCACCGATCCAGCTGATATGAAAAGGTCCATTGTTCTTTTGACTAACAAAATAATTACTAATGTTGATGATCAAGACCATCGAGATGTTGATATTGAAGATGATCCTTTCGTCGGGACATTACAATCACTTGAGATTGATCCAACTAGGGATGATGGTATGTATATGAGAGATGATCATGATGAGGGGCTTTTGGTCAATCCACCATTTCGTACTAATAAAGGACAAACAAATCTCAATCCAATGAAGAAAAGAAAAAGGTTGACTTAAACATGTATGTAGTGTTTGTGTTTAAATGAACTTTCGATCCTTTTATATTATAGTTAGCATCTTTAGGTAATGCTAGTGTTGATTTTGTTATTCATAGTTGTTTTATATTTTGCATCAATTAATGTTATATTAATGTCCATTGATGTTTTACTTGTATCTAATATTTTTGTAGGTAAATGGCATCTTCAAGTAATTCTAGTGATGCCAAAGCGGCGAGACGTGGGCCAACAGATTATGAAGGCGGTCATCCGCGCTAGGAGTAAAGGACAAAAATTTGATGTAATTTACTTACTAATCTAAGGATTTCATAATGTTGTTTGATATCTAGATTTAATTACTTTATTATTTTTATTAGGTTGAATGGAATTCTTTGGACCAACCTATTCGTGCTAATGGTAAAATATTGAAGAGTTACATTGGGGCCGTTGTTCGGCAAACGGTCCCAATTATTTGTTCTAATTGGAAGGATGAAGCTTTGGATGGTTTCAAAGAGAGCATATGGGCTGATGTACAGGTAATTGTTAAAATTTATAAATTATATTGTAAACTACGTAAACATACTTACTTTGACACGTTGTTTATATTGTTTTGCAGATGTCTTTTAATGTTGATGAATCTCGGAAAAAATTTGTACTTCAGGAAGCTGGTAACCTACATAGGGCATTCAGAACTAGATTGACCAAAAAATTTCTAAGAGATGCCAACGGGAATATCAATGAGGAGCCTCCATCAAAATATCCACACATATCAAGGGATGAGTGGACAGATTTTATAGCAATACGCACAGGAGATGCTCAATTCCTGGTATGTTTAATATCACGTTAGTCCTTATAATTTTATAGCAATACGTACATATGACATTAACCATGTATTAATATTACTTATATGTGTCTGAATAGAAATTAAGCAATGAAAATTGCAACAGGGCGTTAGATCCTGCATGCCCTTACAAAGCATCACGTAAGGGGTATGCTGACATTGAGGATGAATTGGTATGTATATATATATATATATTTAACTGCATTTGTGGTAAATATGACTTTTAAACTGTTTGGTTAATTTATATTATCTCAATATACAGATGCAGGAGGCGGGGCCAGAAGTTAAGAAAATTAAACGCCATATTGTGTGGAGGAAAGCCCGCGAGAACAAGGCGGGTGTAATTGACAACAAAAATACATTATCAATTGTTATTTTCATATGATAATATATAATAATTTTAACATTTGCATTTCACCAATAACTATGTGTCAGGAGGAACTGTCACAGTCTGCGGTAGAGGGAGAGATAGAAGACTTTGGTCGCCAGGATATTCTTGCCAAAGCCCTAGGTGTGCCAGAGAACCCTGGTCGTGTTAGGGGTGTGGGTTTCGGCGTCTCACAAAAAGATTACTTCCCACCCGAAGGTCGTGCAAGAAATAACTCGGAAACGAAAAAGTGGGAGACATTGGTGTCTCAACTCTCTGATAGATTGACATTTTGGAAGAAAAGCTGAAACAAAAGGATGATGAGGAGAGGCGAGGCTAATTTCACAGCCCAAGCAAGCGTCAAAGATAGTTGCACTCTACCATCGCACAAAGAGGCTTCGAGAGGTAATGCATGCCTTTTTTTTTACTAGTATTGCATTCGCAGATTAAATACATTCAATTGGATGCCTTAATTCACAGACTTATTCATCTATCATTGGATTAGGGCGTCAACTCATGTCGACTATATTTATCGACCCCAAACTATCGTATGGTTGCTATGGGTAAAGTATACAATGAGCCGGGTGTTACACCGCACACTTTGGACCAGTACCCCTTAACCATGTGAAAGTTGGAGTTGATGTTGCAACCGAGGGGATGCGCCATTGCGGTACCTATCGTTGATGCAGATGTGATGTGATAGGAGATGCAATAGGTACTTATGTGGCATGGCCAATTGATCTCGTGGTTGTAATTAATATGGTATGTAATTGCATTTTTCCACCTTTTCATATACGGCATATATGCATTACATTAGTTGATCACTAAGCGGCATATTGAAATGCAAAATTTCCAGGCACCCGCAAAAGCTAAAGGCAAGGGCAGAGTGTCCGGATATACAAAGGAGTCAATTACAACCCCGAGAAAATAAAGGAGGCAACTCCGAGGCCAACCCACCTACAAACTG
This sequence comes from Sophora flavescens, assembly GCA_030762895.1. Classification (NCBI taxonomy): domain Eukaryota; kingdom Viridiplantae; phylum Streptophyta; class Magnoliopsida; order Fabales; family Fabaceae; genus Sophora; species Sophora flavescens. The sequence goes on along the minus strand of CM061062.1, from coordinate 10,413,172 downwards.
GTTCAACTACAACTTCTCTGGAATATTTGAATTTCCTTAAAATACATGAACGAAAGAATATGAAAAATGCTGACCAATTGTACGTAGAGATGGAACAAAATATTTTTGGTCACCATTTCATTGAGATGCTCAATACTGAAAATATCAGAGAAGTTGTAAATCATGAATGGGTATCTGCCTCCGTTATTTCCGCATATATCAGGTAATAAATCAGGCTTAAAGTGTACAATATTTTTTTAGTCTTTCCATTTAAATATTGATGTCATTGGTGTAATCCATTTTTATATTTTAATTGAAGGTATTTGTATGAAGAATTGTTGCTTCCAAAGGAAATAACGAGGAGGTTTCTGTTCTTGTCCCCACACCAAACAAATACATACGGCTACTTCGGGAGGGATTCACAGACAACGTATCTAGCTGACCAGTTTGCAACTAAAGAAAGAGAATATCAGCCCTTGTTTTTAGCACCGTGCAATGTTGGGTGAGTCGCTTATCCTATAGGACTTAATTCACAATAATGAATTACATAAAAGTTGAGGTGCTTAGGATTTGTTATCTCAACATTTTTGTAGGAATCATTGGGTGTTGTGCGCGATAAATATTGTTGAAGAGATTATTTACTATCTGGATCCCTTGTATGTTGATCCTAGGGATCGTCCAGAATTAAAGAATCTGTTCGATACGTAAGCATGTTTTTATATTTCTGATTTTCTATGATTCTGTTCGATACGTGAGCATGCGTGTGTTTGTGATGATTGAAAATATGTTTCTTAATGAAGTCTGTTTGATTTTGTGATTAGTGGTTTGCAAGTTTATCGCGCAAATATCGGAGCTAAGGTGCCGCGTTTAAAGGCAACCAACATTAAATGGATTCAGATACAGGTATATTTGCAAAAACTTAATGCGCAATTAGATAAAAAAAACTATATTGATTTACTATTTTATTTTTTATAGTGCCCAAGACAACCCAACAGTACATATTGTGGGTACTATGTCATGCGTTTCATGAAGGAGACTATCTTGCAGAACCAAGTTAAAATACCAATGGCGGTATGTTGTTTACTTAGCTTTTAACTGTGATTGTTCAAATGTTTTAGCAATTGTAACTTAATTTATTTAATTTTTATGTCGCATGATACTTCCCGACTTCAAATGCTCCACATACTCCATTGCTCAACTATCTCAAGTCAAGGAAGAGTGGTGTCGCTATATTGTTGAAAAGTTCGTTTGATTATGTCAAATTGATCACGATAGTTGCAGCAATACTCATTGGTATGTGAATAATGCTTTATATTTATCAACCCCAAACTATCTATGTATTTGTTTTTCATTGGTACATGCCTTCGAGTTGATGTGCATGGAAAGGAGAAAATAAGTTCAAACTTATTATTTTTGTTAGACTTTGTTAATGCTTGATTTGAATTCTGTTTCTTGCTACAGTAGTATTTACCTAATTAGTCTGTTGTATCCCAATGTAACAGGTTAGTCTTTGTGGTGGAAATGCAGTATGTATGCTACAGAGTCTTTGGATCACATTTCGACACATTACTTTGGTGTTGTCTTGGTCTCATGAAAAACAAACAGAAGCTGTAAATGTAGATTAATTGTAGATGTATGTTGGTTTTCTGATTTTGGTTTCTTAAGGATTGAGATCTGGTATAGTTGCTGCACTTTGATTTTGTCTTACTCGTGTGAATTTGAATACTTTAGAAACAGAGTGGTGTACTTATATCTGGTTATATATATATATATATATAGTTGCTGTATAGAGTGTTGCACTTTGATTGTATAGTTACTGGTTTGCTGCACAAACACATGCAGTGCTGCATTGACTGCAACAATTGTGGTTTTTTTGTGTAAATATGCAGGAATAATGGATGTAAAAGTTAAGAAAAAAAAAAAGGCTTTAGATAGCGTTTCCTTGTACAAACGCTATCTAAAGTCTGACTTTAGATAGCGTTTTCGTGTACAAACGCTATCTAAAGTCAGACTTTAGATAGCGTTTGTATAAGGAAACGCTATCTAAAGTCAGACTTTAGATAGCGTTTCCATGTACAAACGCTATCTAAAGTCACCTATTAATAGCAGTTCCTAAATGCTATCTTTGCTAACGAGTTTTAATAACGGTAGCATAGATAGCGGTTACAAACGCTATTAAAAGGCATACGGAAACGCTATCTAAAGTCTAATCTGTTGTAGTGTATCGAAAAAAAATAACAATTAGTAACCAAAATAAAAATATTACTCTTAAAAAAAATTAAATTTCTTATTTCTTTTTAATGCCTTTAGGAAGGAGGATTTATCTAAAATTTATATTAAATAATAATGGCAAGTAAATTATAGAAATATACTATATTAAAGAATTAAAGAATTTAATTAGTATGTACTATTGGTGTAAATATTTGTTACACTGTCAACCAACCATAAATATACACATTATTAAAAATGTTTGACTCTTATCATAATTATCTTAAAAGTCACACATGAAGTGATTTGTGATTGGTTGATAGTGTAAATAATTTTATGTTGAGATGTATCAAAATTAAAGTCGATCAATATTAAATGGTAAGACAAACACAATTAATTATAGTTCTCTCTTCTTAAATTCAGGCGGTTACCCAAATAAAAAAGTGTGTTCATTATTTTCACCTTTGTTTTTAAAATTTCTTACGACCATATTAAGGGAGCGTTTGTCAGGTTATATATTCTAGCTTATTCGACCTTACAAGAATAACTTATCAGGCTAAAGTTAAGAAAGTAACTTATGTAAATAATTTATATATATATGACTTTCTTATAAGGTCTTTTTGTCTGATTTCAATAAGTTTGTTAAAGAAACTTATTAAAATAGACTCTTTTTAGGTTATTTCAAAACAACTTATTTAATAAATATTCAATAAAGCTGTTCACTTAAACAAGTTATTCAATTTTGATGAAATTGCCTTATCAGAAGCAGATTATATGACTATCTTTGCAACATTAAGGCACTAAATGTCCTTCACTTGTTCAAAAATCTTCCTTAAAATGCATATATTCTTTAACAAGATGGTCATATAAGAATTAGTTGGGGAAACAAGGAAAAACAATAGCAAAATAAAACTAAAGGAGAAAAGATAAATCCATTCTCTCTTGGGTTGACTAAGCGTAAAACCTCAATAGCCACACCAACTATGAATCTGAGTCATAAAATGTTTCCACATCAATGGCTATCTGGCACCTGGGCCCACCCGTCTTCCGTCTTCCACTTCTAAGTCCACATTCCCTCTGCAGTCCATAAATAGTCCCCATTCTCACTCCCAATTACACACCACCTTCAACCATTCCTCACATATAACGAATTACTATCTCTCTCTCTCTCTATCATCTCAAGTTGTGAGCTTTTCTGCATGGCGTTTGATCCAAGCTTTCGAGGTTCATTCTCATACCTTTCCAGCCCTTACCCGGAAAATCCCATCTTTAAGCAAGAAACCGAGATTATGTTTCCCTTAGAAAATTCAATTTCATTTGCACCACCATTCCGTAACCCCCTTTTCCATTCTCCCAACACTACTCTCCACCAATATTTACAGGACCCTCTATTGAATGTGGGTGTAGCTAATAACCCACCAAATCCTTTTGTGATGGAGGGTACTTTTTCCTCCACTAATTCCAACCCTTTCTTTGGCATCCCAACTCCTTGTTTGGGTGAGTCTTCCCAGGCAAATGGGTACATTAGAGATTTATTCAACTCTCAATCCTTAGTGAACAACAACATGAATGCTTTTCATGGCCACCAAAGTAGCCAAGTCATATGGGATTTTGAACAGAAAGTTGTGGTTCAAACTGCAGTTGATTCTTCTTCTTCTTCCCAGCTCTCTCAGCCACCATCGCCAATTTTTGATGAGTTCACATCAATGTTGAGGGAAAGGTTTGAAGATCAGGTTGAAATTATCAATGGAACTGATCATCAAAATACTAATGATGGTGGTGGTGGTCAGAGAAAGCAGAATTACCGGAGGGTAGAATGGGATGATGATGGCATCATTGCAAAGATCAAAGGACAGTGGACACCAGAAGAGGACAGGTATATAACAATTTATGCATAATTGCCTCTCTCTCTCTCATCTCCTTTTTTATTTTCAATTTTCACTTTGTTTTTCCTCTTTTGATTCATCTTCTCACCATATTTCAGGCTTGTTAATATGAAAAAATGATGAATATTTAATTTGAATTTATGGTTTTGTAGGATTCTTAAGGAATTGGTGAATGAGAACGGGGAGAAGAAATGGTCCCAAATTGCTAGGTCACTACATGGCAGGATTGGGAAGCAATGCCGAGAAAGATGGCACAATCATCTCCGGCCAGATATCAGGGTTTCTTCCATTTCCATTGTTACTTTCCATTACTATTTTTCTTATACATGCATACATACAATTTTTTTTTAACAATGATGACATCAAAAGTTAATTTGAAATGACTTAGGCGTTCATTTAATATATATTAAAAAATAGCATACATATAAAATTATATATATATATATATATATATATATATATATATAAAGTTAAGTCTATATTATATATGATTTAAGGATATGAAAATAATTTTCTTAAAGAAATTATAAAATAAATTTATTTCTTGGTGACACGTGTTAGTAAAAGACTGGCAATATGTCGTAATATCTTCTTACGTTTTAGTAGTCAGTTTCTGACATCCTTTGAAACGTGAATTTTGTGGTTCAATATTTGTTTTGTTCTACTTGACAATGCATAATCATGTTGAAGTGGTTCTTATCTTTATCTTCTCTAAATCAAAAATGGTCAATAAAGGATCATTTCAGCATAAAGATTTTGTACAGTAAATGGTATGTTACTGTACAAGGTATATCGTGGGTGGTCTTTTCTTATATGTTCAATGAAATATTTTATATATAATGCTCTTATTTCTTGATCTAATTAGAAATTATTTTAATAAACTTATTTAATTTGTTATGTGATATGACGTTACTAATTTGATCTCTAAGCCTATATTTGAAAAAAAAAATCCATATCTCAGTATACAGTGGAAAATGAATAAAATGTAGTGTGTGTGTGTGTGTGTATATATATATATATATATATATATATATATATATATATATTTGTGCTACTTTATATATAAAGCATTTTGCATAAACTTTAATATTGTAAAAAAAATTTCTCATTGGCACCATATAATAATGTATAACTTTAATCAATATTCCATTTTTCTGGCATATTTTCTGGAACGATCAGTTCACTGGTTCAGTCAAATTTTGTCAATTACTACCATTCATATGCGTTATTTTCTGTTTCTTGATTGTTATTAAATTTTAATTTAATTATTTATTAATAATATTTTGATATTCAATTCAATTTATTATTTTTATTTGAAATACATGAATTTATATGTTCAGCTAGTTTTTGTCTTTATTTTTCATTTATGTTGCATAAGATATTTAGGTACATCCTTTTTTATTCTTTTTAAACATGATTTTATAGCGATTGTTTTTTTTATGAAAATTTCTTTATGACATCTACTAATATAGGACCACATAATATAATAACGTAAAACTTTAATCAATATTCCATTTTTCCGGCATATTTTCTGGAACAATCAATTTATAGGTTCAGTAAAATCTTGTAAGTTTCTACCATTCATACGCTAGTCTCCATTTCTTGACTGTAGTTAAATTTTCATTTAATCATTTATTTATACCTTTTTATATTCCATTCACTTTATTATTTATATTTGAAATACATGAATTTATATGTTCAGCTAGTTTTTGCCTATATTTGTCATTTATGCCCAATATTTACTGGATAATAATTTTATTTTACTTATTTCATTTATTTAATGGTATAATTTTACTGATTATTTTTATCCCTAAGCCTATAATTGATTTTTTTTCATCCATATTCCAGTATATGGTGCAGAATAAGTAAAATATAGTTTGTGTTACTTTATTGGTATACATAAATATAAAAAACATTTTGCCAAAGACTCGGTGCATCCATTTTTGTTTTTTCAAACATGACTTTCTAGCAAAAAATTTCTTAATTTTCTTTTATGACATCTATTCTTATAGGCACCACACAATGTAATAAGGAAAACTTTAATCAATATTCCATTTTTCCGGCGTGTTTTCTGGGACAATCAGTTTACAGATTCAATCAAATCTTGTCGGTTTTTACCATTCATATACGTTATTTTCCGTTTCTTGATTGCAATTAATCTTTTCATTTATTCATTTGTAATACTTTTTGTGTGTTCAGCTAGTTTTTGTCAATATTTATATATTTATGTTCAATATTTACTAGATCTTAATTTTATTTTGCTTATTTAATTTATTTAGTGGTATAATATTTCTGAATTTTTTTTAATCTCTAAGCCTGTGCTTGAGAATTTCCCATCCATATTACATACATACATACATACATACATACATACATACATACATATATATATATATATATATATATATGAAGACATATGCGCATCACTTTGGGGGTAGCAACAAGGCATGAAGGTGCTATATATTTTTTCCCTTCATTATTCTCAATCTAATTTCTCATTTCCACACATTTTTGTATTCTATTAATAATGTAGAAGGACTCATGGACCATAGAGGAAGACATTGAACTAATCAAAGCCCACCAAGAATTTGGAAACAAATGGGCTGAAATTGCAAAGAGAATGCCTGGCCGGTCCGAGAACACCATCAAGAACCATTGGAACGCGACCAAGCGCCGCAAACATTACAGAAAGCCTAAGAAGCCCAATGTTTCTGATGGGTCACTCCTCAAAACTTATATCAGAATGCTCACTGTAACTGATGTAGCTGCAAAACACCTGAAGAAGTCCATTAATAGGAGGATCAATGTGGTTGGGGGTGATCAGTCATCAGATGATGACACTGATTCTGAAGATTGCAATGTTGAGGAGCTTGGTCAAGAGAATGAGGAGCTTGGTTTGAGTTTTGGGCAGAACAATGTGATCAATGCAAGTGGAAATGGTGGCAGGTTCCCTCCAAATCAGTTCAACAATAATCATGTTGCTCATGCTTATGCCAATGGAACAACAAATGGCTCAATGGTGAATGGTGAAGAGATTGAAGGCTCTGGAATGAAGAAGGAAATGGATCTCATGGAGATGGTGAGTGCACAGCATTAAGTAACGGACATGCATGGTTAAGTGTGTTATGCATTTATGCCTTTGATCAGATCAGTACTATCTTTGTCAATTTCTCTAATTCGTACCAGTTTGTTTCTTGCTGGACATCATGGTCTTATAACTATGTGGGGTTGTTATTATGTTATGTTGTTTGCATTTTGTATGCATGTTTTTGAGTATGTTTATGACTGTATGTTCGTTTTACCTACATCTAGAGGACTATGACTTGTATGTCCAACTTTAATTAAGTGTAAACTTTAGAGTCTATGAACTCTTGGTTAAGATTTTAAATCGTGGTTGTATTGTGTTTGTCGCAATTGTGGATAATTGATGGAAAATACGATCGTAATTGTGGTCGCGTTTCGGTTTCGGAGACCTCCAAAACCAAAATGTTGCGACCTCAATTGCGGTTGCGGGCCTTGATCTAAAGGCTTTCTCTTGGCTACAAATGCCTTTATCAAATATATATGGAGTACTACTTATGTGTTCATATCGTGAGATTCTTTATGCAATCATTATGGAAATCTCTTACTTATAGCTAGGGATGTAAATGGGTTGGTGTGGGTACGGGTAGTAGCCCCCACTACCCATCCCATCCGATGAATTTCATTCCCGTCCTCATCCCATAATCGTGCGGATATCTATCTTGCGGATTTTAAACAAATTTATCAATATTTGCAGGTATCTAGAAATTCAAACTCCTCACAAAATTATGGAATATTAGATTAATTTTTTTATTCAAACACCCCTATCTCGACATCATTCACACATAAGCATTAATCCAAAAGCAGTAATCCATAACACAATAATTGAAGAAAGTAACAATATTTAACACAATGATCCTTGGGATTGGTAGGTTTTTTGCCATATGGCTTGGGAAGAAAGTAATAATATTTAACAAAATTTGGTTTTTTGCCATCTTTACCGTTTGTCATACACTGTGGTGCCCTCTTTTTGTGGGGCTAGCATTTAGTTCTGAGCGCCCTCTATGGTGGACCATGTTTTTGGAAGCGCTTTTCGAATCATCCAAGTTCGTGGCTGGGACTGCCGCTGGTCATGATTCAGTCTGCCACTTGGTCTGTACAGAAGAAGAGGCCTCCTCATGCTCTAGCTTGCAAGCATTGGTGGCTTGCATATGGAGGATGATGCTTCTTCCGGCACTATCCACTCCTCTATAAGTACCAAAGAAAACCAATATCCTGGATTTTCCTTTTTTAGGTACAAAATGCTGGGTTCTCAGCCCCAACTCCAATTCAGGCACAATCATGGCCCATTGCTCTTCAAAGTAGAGATATGGTTGCCATTTCTAAAACAGGTTCAGGAAAAACTTTGGGGTATTTAATCCCAACATTTATGCACATCAAGCGCTGTGGTAGTTACTCCAAATTGGGTCCTACTGCGTTGGTACTGTCCCCAACAAGGGAGTTGGCAACACAAATACAAGATGAAGCTGTGAAGTTTAGGAAATCATTAAGGATTTCTTGTGTAGTAAGTAACTGTTCTTGGTTTTTTTTATTTTATTTTATGAATGATGATTATTTTAAATAATTTCTTTTATGTCTTGCTTTCATGATCATCCATCAGCATGAGCATCATGGGAAACTATTGTAGCACTAGTCAAATTTGAGAATGTGAAATCAATATTGTTTAAAGCATCATTCTTAATTGGATTGTATGTTGTAATAGGTTCCTTATATATTTGTCTCTATTATTATGTTCTACCAACTTGTATTGTGTTAATATTTTTTTTTGTTGAGATATTCCTTGTCGGAATACATATATAATCTTGTGTTAAACCGATTTAGAGAAAAATTGGCTGCAGCTTAGTGTCCTGGGTTTGCTTGCTGTTACTCATTAGTAAGTTTTGTTTTTCTTTTGGGCTAGTGTTTGTATGGAGGAGCACCAAAGGGTCCTCAATCGAGTGACATTGATCGTGGAGCAGATATTATGGTAGCCACTCCTGGCCGCTTGAACGATATTCTTGAGATGAGGAGAATTAGTCTTAATTAGGTCTCTTACGTACCTTGTGCTTGATGAGGCAGACAGGATGTTGGACATGGGTTTTGAACCTCAAATTAGGAAGATTGTGAATGAGGTTCCTGCCTGCAGGGAAACTCTCAACATGGCCAAAGGAGGTTAGGAAAATTACAGCTGATCTGCTGGTCAATCCTGTACAGGTCAATATAGACAATGTAGATGAGCTTGTTTCTAACAAGTCCATCACTCAGGTTTGATATCTACTGTTGGTATATTTGGGCGCAATGCTTTTTCTGCTTGTATGATTGGCATCCCTTCTTTCTATTTGGATGCTATGCTTTCTTTGGACAGTGTTGGGATTGTTATCAACTAGTGTGTTTAATGTTAGAAAATGGGGTATGGATCTGCAACAAAGAAGAAGAAAACGATGGTAATACGCAATCTCCATGGTGTGTAGGAACACTAGGCTTTAGATTCAATTCGCCCCCACCAATCTCTCCTCGTAGATTGGATGCAACAGGTAAAACCAGCGAATCCCCTTCAGGATACAATGGAGTAACCTTGGTTTGGTTTGCCCACCCTAAACCAAGCATATCGTCAATGGCATTTTACAGAACAATAATCTTCCTAACTCTCTCTGCGCACAAGGGAGAAAAGAAGGTGATTTGGAGTGAAAAATGGTTGAGAGATTTTGAGATTTTTCGTACCAATTACTGCATGCAGATGGTTCTATTTATAGACCAACTCATGTCACTTGGTGAAGCAAAGCAACTCTTAAAAAATTACACAATCGGTCAAATTCGATAAATAAGTAATATTAGCATTCAATAACTGAACCAACACATCTGTTGGCCTAGAACAAGCGTGCATGACTTACACACGAAATCTCGGTACCATTGAACGATGTGGTAGTATGACACATTTGGTAAGGCCTTGTGTCATGTATCCTTTTCATGAGAGCTTACAGTGTCAAGCCCAACTCTAAGAAGCGGCCATACTTCACTCTCACATAGGTGGACTTTACCAGAAGCACCCCCATAAGTTAGGCACCTCAACACATATATGATATAGGTCCATTAAGAGTAAAAGCTCACCCTTTTCTTTTATGTCCTTATGGCTTCCAAGTACTTTGAAACCTCGGGATGTATCTATTTGTCAAGTACTGGCAATCACTCTCACAGTGTACTTTGGCCCATTGAACTCAAGACTTGATGCTACTCAAGTGTGAGTCGGGTTTCCACCATTGGTGATCATGTAGATATGGGCTTAAGTCCTGATGAGTGTGATTTCACCTCATAATTCATGTACATTTCAGTATGCATTCTCATATAGTTTAGGCAATTTTTATTTGATTTTTGTTAGTTTTTCCCTTGGAACGGGTAAGGTGGTTTCGTGGTGTTGTTTTGCAGGAATTAAGGGTAAAATGCTCAAGATTGACCATGATGGAGCTTGGATGAAGATAGAGCTTGAAAAGTGAAGAAAATGAGCCAAAGAGAGCCCATCACGGCCTAGCCGTGATGACCATCACGGCCATGATCGAGCAATAACTGGGAAGAAAGAAGGCAAAAGTCAGAAGCTGTCACGGCCTAGTCGTGATGTCCATCACGACCGTGACGTGTTAATTGAGACAGACCCCTTCTAGGCAGAAGCTATCACGGCCTAGCCGTGATGAGTGTCACGGCCGTGATAAATCAAAAGTTGGAAGCGCGCCCAAGGCAGAACGCGTCACGGCCTGGCCGTGATGGCCATCACGGCCGTGACGTGCATTATTTGAATCATATTCTATAAATAAGGCATCAGCGGTAGAATGAGAGCAGACTTTTGGGACCCAGAACAGAGCAAATTCTTACCCTTAAACAAAAACACGTTTCTCTGCACCAAGGAGCTGCTGTGGTTGCTGTGGGAAGCTTCCATGGAGTCCCTTCTTCCCCTCTTCTCTATTTCTCTGGTTTTGGCTTTCTCTATTATCATGAGTAGCTAAATCCCTTTTTGTTGGGAATAGATATAACTGAACCGAATATCATGTTTTTGCCTTGATATATCAATCTATGTTTATGCCTCTATATTAGTGTTTAATTCCTTTGCTTAATGCTTTTTGTGGTCTGATCATCCATGAACTGATTTTGAGATTTGATTTGCAATGGGGACGTTCTTATCAATTCTTGATCTGGAATTAATCACCTAGTAAACCTTGCATCTAGGAATGGATTTTGGTTTATTAGTAATCGTGTAATCCCTACTCTTAATGCAAATTCACTAATTAGGCCACCTAAGGAATTAGGGTTTAATTAGGGAATTTAGGCTCTTGTCATCTAAGGGATTAGGGCTTGAGTAATCTCATGGGTTGATTTTGATATTTGAAGCATAAACTGGATTGGTGTTCTTGGTATTGTATGAGACTAAGGTTTAGTGAAGTCTAGTCCCAACATCTTTTATCTATTTGAAGAATTCATTTTTATGCATCCCAAGTGTTCGACAAAAATCCAAAAAGAACGTTTTCCTTTTATTTTGTTTATTTTAACTCTTGGGCTTGGTAGTTAGTATAGAGCCCCCTTCAATCCAAAGATTCGCTTAGATAGTAATTGATTTGGTACGTGCTAGTAATTGTCACAGTCCTCGTGGGAACGATATCGGTCTCACCACCGTATTACTTGTACGACTAGGTATACTTGCCTAGATTTCGTCTCAACAAGTTTTTGGCTCCGTTGCCGGGGACTGAGTTTCAATATTAGCATACCCATTTCGATTACTAGTTTAAGCACAATTTTATTTTTCTGTTTTACTGATCTGTTTCTGTTTGCTGTCATCTAGTGCTAACAGTCTTGGTCTCTAGACTTTTGTGCATGTGAGGTACTGTCCCAGCTGACCAACTTCTATACGATCCTGAAATAGAGAAAACAGCTAGGGGGAATCGGAGGCAAGCAAGATAGCAGAAGCTATTAGAGCAACAAGAAAGAGAATAAGAGACCTCCACTTTTCAAGTTCATCAAGAACCACTAAAGATGGCAGGCAATGGCGAAGGTGCTCCACGGAGGACACTTGGAGATTATGCCAATACAAATGTCAACCATCATGTCACTAGCATAGTGAGGCCTCCAGTGAATTGCAACAATTTTGAAATCAAGCCGGCTTTCTTGAATATGATTTCACAAAATCAATTTGCCGGGATGGAGAAGGAGGATCCTAATAATCATGTCTCCAAATTTCTTGAGTTATGTGATACGATGAAGATAAATGGTGCTAGAGATGATGCAATTCTCCTAAGGTTGTTCCCATTCTCTCTAAGAGATAGAGCCAGGGCTTGGCTCCAATCTCAACCAAGGGGGAGCATCACTACATGGGATGACTTAGAGGCTAAATTTCTTGCAAGGTTCTTTCCCGTCTCAAGATTTGTGAAGACACGGGGTGATATCACAAGCTATGCTCAATAAGAGGGTGAGACTCTTCATGACACATGGGAAAGGTTCAAAGACTTGCTCCGAAAATGTCCAAATCATGGGTTTGATGTTCTTGTCCAAATGCGAACATTTTGCAATGGATTGAGGCCGTCAACCAAGTTATGTTGGATGCCTCAGCTGGAGGTTCCGTGAACACAAAGACACCGGAGGAAGCATTGACTTTGATAGAAGCTATGGCATCTAATGATTATTTGATGCATCATGATCGAGGTACCCCATCAAGAAAGGGAGTGTTGGAGTTAGACTCACAAACTGCACTTTTGGCTCAAAATAAGCTTATGACACAACAACTTGAGTCCATCACCAAGCAACTAGCTCAACTCCCACAACAACTCCAAACCATTCAAGGGACAACCATGCCACCTCAACAGGTAATGAGATGTGATTTTTGTGGAGGAGATCATGATAATGGAAATTGTGAGGCCACACCTAGTTTCCATGAGGAAGATAATTATATGGGGAACTATGGGCGGCAAGGCAACAACCAATACTCCAACAATTACAACCAAGGGTGGAGGAATCAAACGAGTTTTGGTTGGAAACAAGATGCCGGGCAAGCAAGCAAGCCTCTTTCCACACAACCGCCTCAAGACCGTACTTCTATCTTGGAGACCACCCTCAATCAATTCATGCAAATATCCATGTCAAACCAGAAAAACACTGATGCTTCCATGAAGAACTTGGAGATTCAAGTTGGACAAATTCCAAAGCAACTAGCGGAACAATCTAGTAGCAGTTTTTCAGGTAATATCAGACAAATCCTAAAGAGCATTGTAAGGCTATTGCTTTGAGGAGTGGTAAAAGTCTTGAGAAAGAGAGCGGTGAGCCTTTGTTGAAAAATCAGAGAGACGCTGACAAAACTGATTTGAGTGCTAAAGAAAGAGAGAAAATGAAGAAAGAGGCAAAGAGGTTGTAATAGAGGAAGAAGAAAAAGACAAGAGAGAAAAGTTAGTGGATGAAAATTCAATTCTGAGGAGGACTAAAAGTCAGATTTTGAAAGATGGAGACTATGTGAAGTTGCCATATCCTCACTTAAGCAAGAAGAAGGAGAAGGAAGAGCAGTTTGCCAAATTTATTGACATCTTCAAGAGGTTACAAATCAACATACCCTTTGCTGAAGCACTAGAGCAGATGCCAACTTATGCAAAGTTCATGAAGGAGTTACTGACGAAGAAAAGAAGGTTTAAAGAAGGTGAGACTGTTTCCTTGACAAAATAATGTAGTGCGATACTTCAAAGGAAGCTACCTCCAAAGCTTACAGATCCTGGTAGTTTTACAATCCCCTGCACAATCGGGAGTGTTGCTATTGGGAAGGCCTTGTGTGACATGGGGGCGAGTATCAATTTGATGCCACTGTCAATTTTGAACAAGCTTGGAGGTGGTGAAGTGAAACCAACAAGGATGGCATTGTAACTAGCCGATAGATCAATCAAGTGTCCTTATGGTATTCTGGAAGATGTTTTGGTTAAAGTGGATAAGTTTATCCTCCCAACGGATTTTGTGATATTAGACATGGAGGAGGATGCAAAAGTTCCACTTATATTAGGGAGACCTTTTCTAGCAACTGGTCGTGCTTTGATAGATGTACAAAAAGGCCAACTTCGACTCAGAGTGCAAGATGAAGAGGTCACTTTCAATGTATTAGAAGCTATGCATTGCCCGAGTGATGAAGAGAATTGTTTCCGCATGGACATTGTGGATGTAGTGGCTAAAGAAGTCTTTGCACATCAGCACAATTCCTCTACTCTTGAGAAGGTAATTGTGAACTCTATTGAAAATCTTGATGAGGAAGAGGAGAAGGAAATAGAGGAGTGCTTGTGTGATTTGGAAGCTCAACCTAAACAACTTGCTGTCAATACTAAGAAGGAAGAGCTCAAGAAGGATGAAGTCCAAGAGAAGCTCAAGTTAGAGCTTAAACCTCTACCTCCCCACTTGAAATATGTGTTTCTTGGTGAGAATGATGAAAATCCTGTCATAGTGAGCAATGTGTTGTCCAAGTTGGAAGCTGAGAAACTTGTAAGGGTGCTTAGAGAGCATAAGACAGCTATTGGATGGTCCATCTTAGATCTGAAAGGTATTAGCCCTACATTCTGTATGTACATGATCATGATGGAGGCTGAATTTAAACCGGTGGTCCAACCGCAAAGGAGGCTCAATCCTACAATGAAAGAAGTGGTAAGGAAGGAGGTGCTGAAACTCCTTGAAGCTGGAATGATCTATCCGATTTCCGATAGTGCTTGGGTGAGTCCGGTACAAGTGGTTCCCAAGAAAGGTGGCGTGATCGTTGTGAAAAACGAGAAGAATGAGTTGATCCCAACTAGAACGGTCACCGGTTGGCGAATGTGTATAGATTAGCGGAAGCTAAATCAAGCTACTAGGAAAGATCACTTCCCACTTCCATTCATGGACCAAATATTGGAGAGGTTGGCTGGGCAAGCTTATTATTGTTTCTTGGATGGTTATTCGGGTTATAACCAAATTGTGGTTAACCTGGAAAACCAAGAGAAAACTGCTTTCACATGCCCTTTTGGAGTTTTTGCCTATCGGAAGATGCCTTTCCGTCTTTGTAATGAGCCTGCAACATTTCAAAGGTGCATGCTTTCCATTTTCTCTGATATGGTATGAAAATACATTGAAGTTTTCATGGATGATTTTTGTTTTCGGTTCCTCTTATGATAATTATTTGTCTAACCTTGCTGCTGTGTTAAAGAGGTGCATGGACACCAATTTAGTCTTAAATTGGGAGAAGTGTCATTTTATGGTGCAGGAAGGCATTGTGCTTGGGCACAAGATTTCAGCTATGGGGATCGAAGTGGATAAATCCAAGGTTGATGTAATTGAGAAACTACCTCCACCAGTGAATGTCAAGGGTGTGAGGAGTTTTCTTGGGCACACAGGCTTTTACCGGCGGTTCATCCAAGACTTCTCAAAGATAGCCAAGCCGTTGTGTAGCCTTTTGAACAAGGACACTCCATTTGTGTTTGATACTGCTTGTCTTACTTCTTTTCAGATTTTGAAAGACAAGTTGATCACCGCTCCCATTCTTGTTGCATCCAACTGGGAGTCACCATTTGAATTAATGTGTGATGTCAGTGACTACGCAGTTGGGGGAGTTTTGGGACAGCGAAGGGAAAAGTTTTTCCATTCCATTCACTATGCAAGCAAGGTCCTCAATGAGAACCAAATAAATTATGCAACAACTGAAAAAGAGTTGCTAGCCATAGTGTTTGCATTGGAAAAATTTCGTTCATACTTGATTGGATCCCAAGTCACTATTTTTACTGATCATGTTGCAATTAAATATTTTTTGACTAAGTTAGATTAAAAACCAAGACTCATAAGGTGGATTCTATTGTTGCAGGAATTTGACTTAGTCATCAAGGATAAAAAGGCAGCGAGAATATGGTGGCTGACCACTTATCTCGGTTGGTGAATGAAGAGGTTACTGCAGAAGAAAAGGATATTCGGGATGAGTTCCCGGATGAGGCCTTATTTCTAGTGCATGAAAGACTATGGTTTGCCGACATGGCAAATTTCAAGGCAGCCAACATTGTTCCAGAGCACCTCACTTGGCAACAAAGAAAAAAATTCTTCCGGGATGCCAACCATTTCATGTGGGATGACCCATTTTTGTTCAAGGTTGGACTGGATGGCTTATGGAGGAGGTGTGTCAGTCAAGAGGAAGCGAGGAGTATTTTGTGTCATTGCCATAACTCTCCATATGGTGGGCATTACAATGGGTATAGGACAGCTGCAAAGGTCCTCCAATCTGGGCTCTTTTGGCCCTCAATCTTCAAGGACTCTTACAATCATGTGAAGAGTCGTGACAAGTGCCAAAGGACCGGGAACATATCTAAAAGGGATGAGATGCCACTGCAAAACATATTGGAGATTGAAGTATTTGATTGTTGGGGTATAGATTTTATCGGTCCACTTCCACCTTCACTCTCCAATCAATATATCTTGGTGGCGGTGGATTATGTTTCTAAATGGGTAGATGCCATTACAACACCGAAGAATGATGCACAGACAGTGATTAAGTTCATCAAGAAGAACATTTTTGCCCGATTCGGTGTCCCAAGGGTCCTTATAAGTGATGGAGGATCTCACTTTTGCAACTCACAACTGAGAAATGTGTTGACCAAGTATGATGTGAGGCATAAGGTCGCATCCCCATATCATCCACAAACAAATGGGCAAGCGGAGGTCTCTAACCGGGAGATTAAGCGGATTCTGGAAAAAAACTGTGGTCACCTCAAGAAAAGATTGGGCAAAGAAGCTTGACGATGCCTTGTGGGCTTACCGGACTGCATTAAAAACCTCTGTGGGGTTATCTATGTTTCAGATGGTCTATGGGAAGACATGTCATCTACCTGTAGAGTTGGAGCATCAAGCCTTTTGGGCATTGAAGTTCTTGAATTTTGATGCCACTTTGGCGGGTGAGAAAAGAGCCAATCAGCTGCATGAATTAGAGGAGATGCACCTTAATGCATATGAGAATGCAGCTATTTACAAGCAGCGAGTCAAGGCTTATCATGACAAGAAGATTGTGATGAAAGAATTTCAGCCGGGACAACAAGTTTTATTATTCAATTCCCGGCTGAGATTGTTTCCGGGCAAGTTGAAGTCTAAGTGGTCGGGACCGTTCATTGTCAAAGAAGTCTCACCTCATGGAGCCATAGAAGTGGAGGATCCTACTTAAAAAAGGACCTTCAAAGTCAATGGCCAAAGGCTCAAGGCCTACTTGGGTGGTGACATCGAGAGATAGACCACAGTTGTGCACCTTCGTGATCCTTGAGATCACCGACCCGTCAAGCTAGTGACGTTAAAGAAGCGCTTATGGGGAGGCAACCCAAGTTTTCTTTCTATTTTCCTTTTGTTTTTGATTTTTTTACTCTTGAATAATTTGAGAAGATCAAGAGGAAAAAGATCATAAATTAATAGATGTGTTGAGTGTTTTCAGGGTAAGAAGGAAGGAGAAACAAAAAGGGCAAGGACAAACGAAGTCAACAACCATCACACCCAGGCCGTGACACTTGTCACGGTCGTGATGAGCCAGCCATGAAGATCAGAAAGGATCACAGCCCAGCCGTGATACCCATCAAGGGCGTGATGAGAGGACCCTGAAGATCAGAGAGCATC
Organism: Sophora flavescens; assembly: GCA_030762895.1. Taxonomy (NCBI): domain Eukaryota; kingdom Viridiplantae; phylum Streptophyta; class Magnoliopsida; order Fabales; family Fabaceae; genus Sophora; species Sophora flavescens. The sequence goes on along the minus strand of CM061062.1, from coordinate 10,395,425 downwards.
ACGGCCTAGCCGTGATGGAGGTCACGGTTGTGACAGGCCAGCTCCTATGAAGCAGAATTGATCACGGCCTGCCCCTGATAAGCATCACGACCGTGACACACTTTTCAGCCTCCCATTGCCTAGGCATGTGAACCAACACCCGCTACCACCTCGATAAGTTGTTCCAATTTTCTCCTCTCTCCGACTTGATTATTTACATTGGGGTCAATGTAAGTTTTTAAGCTTGGGGTAGGGGTATTTTTGCATATTTTTGAATTTTTACATTTTTCATGTTGCATTCATATAGGCATAGTTTTGTATGATCACATGATTCGATTGCCCCTTACTTAGATTATGCATCCAATTGTGAGAACTGAGTGCCAATTAACTTGAGATAGTGAATTTTTGAACCCAATTTTTTTTTATTCTTGTGATAAGGCTACAAATAGAAATGCTTGAGATGATCTGTGATAGTTGATAATTAGCATATGATGCCTTAGATTTCTGTTTCTCACTGATTTTCGAACTACTAAAATGTGAGATTTTGAGCCAAAAAGGGGTACTCACTAAATCTACCCCATTCTTTGTGATAGAGTGTTTTATTCCTCTTGGATGGTATTCTCTAGAACTTGACTTGAAACCGTTTTGAAGCTTAAAAATTTTTTAAAACATTTTTGAAAATGACTGAGGCACTAGTTATTTTTCCGGCCTTCTGAGCTTTGAATGACTAAATGCTACCCCTTAGTTGCCCAATTTTGAGCTTGAAAGAATGAAATGATTTTCTTGGTACCTTGAATTACTCTGATAAATGAAGTTTGGTAGGGCACCTTTTAAAGTATTACAAAAAGGGTAAAAAGGTAGTTGAAAAAGTATGGGATGAGAAAGTCAGAAAATATTTCTCTTGAATTGAAAATCTCCCCTTCTCTTATCAAAAAAAGATAAAAATAAAATTATATATATATATATATATATATATATATATATATATATATATATATATATATATATATACAGAGAAGGGGATGACAAAAGAAGTGAGAAATGAAATAAAAAGAAAGAAAGAAAAGGTGGAAAAATGAATCAAAACCCAAAAAGGTATTTTAGAAGGTGTCATGCTTTGCAATGCTAGGTATTTTGTTTAGCCTTCTTGAAATTTCCTTTTCTTGATCTCCCCACCTAACGATTAATCCCATGGCCCCATTACAACCCAAGTAAAAGACCTCTTGATTCTTAGGTGTTTTCATCAATAAAGTAGAGATTTGGTTGATAGTCAAGCTTATGGTAGAATTCATTCCTTGAGGAAATTGAGCGAATTGTCATACATCCTTAAACACTTGAGTGAGGTGAGTAAGAGTGCCCGAATCAGTGAGATTATGAGTCTAGGAAACCTAAGCTTCTAATTGGACTTGAAATTGATTGTCTCTTGCTGCATTATTTGAAATGCCTGTTACTTGGATTAGTTACTCGGGTTCTTGGTTCACTATCCATGCTCTGACTATTTATATTTTCTGGCCTTAGTAATTGCTTGAGGACAAGCAAATGAACAAGATTTGGGTGATTTGATGAGTGTGATTTCACCTCATATTTCATGTACATTTCAGCATGCATTCTCATATAATTTAGGCAATTTTTATTTGATTTTTGTTAGTTTTTCCCTTGGAACGGGTAAGGTGGTTTCGTGGTGTTGTTTTGCAGGAATTAGTAAAATGATCAAGATTGACCATGATGGAGCTTGGATGAAGATAGAGCTTGAAAAGTGAAGAAAATGAGCCAAACAGAGCCATCACGGCCTAGCCGTGATGACCATCACGACCATGATCGAGCAATAACTGGGAAGAAAGAAGGTAAAAGTCAGAAGCTGTCACGGCCTAGCTGTGATGCCCATCACGGTCGTGATGTGTTAATTGAGCCAGACCCCTTCTAGGCAGAATCTGTCACGACCTAGCCGTGATGCCCATCACGGTCGTGACAGACCATTTGTTCAAGGCAGAAGCTATCACGGCCTAGCCGTGATGAGTGTCACGGCCGTGATAAATCAAAAGTTGGAAGCGTACCCAAGGTAGAACGGTCACGGTCTGGCCGTGATGGCCATCACGGCTGTGACGCGCATTATTTGAATCCTATTCTATAAATAAGGCGTCAGGGGCAGAATGAGAGCAGACTTTTGGGACCCAGAACAGAGCAAATTCTTACCCTAAAACAAAAACACGTTTCTCTGCACCAAGGAGCTGTTGTGGTTGCTGTGGGAAGCTTCCATGGAGTCCCTTCTTCCCCTCTTCTCTATTTCTTTGGTTTTGGCTTTCTCTATTATCATGAGTAGCTAAATCCCTTTTTGTTGGGATTATATATAACTGAACCGAATATCATGTTTTTGCCTTGATATATCAATCTATGTTTATGCCTCTGTATTAGTGTTTAATTCCTTTGCTTAATGCTTTTTGTGGTCTGATCATCCATGAACTGATTTTGAGATTTGATTTGCAATGGGGACGTTCTTATCAATTCTTGATCTGGAATTAATCACCTAGTAAACCTTGCATCTAGGAATGGATTTTGGTTTATTAGTAATCGTGTAATCCCTACTCTTAATGCAAATTCACTAATTAGGCCACCTAAGGAATTAGGGTTTAATTAGGGAATTTAGGCTCTTGTCATCTAAGGGATTTGGGCTTGAGTAATCTTGTGGGTTGATTTTGATATTTGAAGCATAAACTGCATTGGTGTTCTTGGTATTGCATGAGACTAAGGTTTAGTGAAGTCTAGTCCCAACATCTTTTATCTATTTGAAGAATTCATTTTTCTGCATCCCAAGTGTTCGACAAAAATCCAAAAAGAACGTTTTCCTTTTATTTTGTTTATTTTAACTCTTGGGCTTGGTAGTTAGTATAGATCCCCCTTCAATCCAAAGATTCACTTAGATAGTAATTGATTCGGTACGTGCTAGTAATTGTCACAGTCCTCGTGGGAACGATATCGGTCTCACCACCGTATTACTTGTACGACTAGGTATACTTTCCTAGATTTCGTCTCAACAAGTCCCATCCCTAATGATGTTTTCAACACCATATCCCTTGCCAGTCCTTTCGTCAAAGGATCTGCAAGATTCCTCTCTGTTTTCACAAAGACTATAGATATTACTCCATTTGTAATCAAATCTTTTACATAGCTATGTCTTAGCCCAATGTGTCTGGACTTTCCATTATAAACCTGACTATATGCCTGTGATAGTGTTGATTGACTATCACTATGTATGGATATTGGTGCTATTGGCTTTGGCCAAATTGGTATCTCATACATCAAATTTCTAAGCCATTCAGCTTATTTGCTTCCCGCTACCAATGCTATGAATTCTGCAGCCATGGTGGAGTCAGCAATGCAAGTTTGTTTCTTGGATTCCCAAGAAATAGCACCCCCACCAAGTGTGAAGACCTAACCGCTTGTTGAAGCATGATCTTCTGTATAAGTCACCCAACTGGAATCCGTGTAACCTTCTAATACTAAAGGATACCCATTATAGTTCAAACTAAAATTCATTGTCCCCTTCAAGTATTTCAATACTCTTCGGACAGCATTCCAATGGTCTTTGCTTGGATTACTTGTATACCTACTTAGTCTCCCTACATCATATGCAATGTCTGGTCTAGTACATGTCATGGCATACAATTAAGCATCCAATTACTTTTGAGTATTCAAGTTGTGCTACTGGACAACCTTTATTTGGTACTAAATTAGTGTTATGATCAAAGGGAGTAACAACAGATTGACAATCAAATTCATTAAATTTCTTTAACACCTTTTCTATATAGTGAGATTAGGACAAACCTATGTTCTCACCGTCTCTTATTATTATAATCCCTAGTATCACATCGGCTTCCCCTAAGTCTTTCATATCAAAATTTCTAGAGAGGAAACTCTTAGTTTTTTCCACCTCATCTAGATCAGTACCAAATATTAACATATCATCAACATATAAACAAATCATAACACCTTTTCCATTATGGAATTTACTTTAAATACACTTGTCAGATTCATTTATTTTATATCCATTAGCTATCATAACTTGATCAAACTTTTGATGCCATTGTTTAGGAACTTGTTTTAGTCCATACAATGACTTAATCAATTTACACACCTTTTTGTTGGGAAATACCAGCATAATTTCCCTCCTCTGTGAACTGAAAAATAGGCACTAAGAGGAAGCGTAAAAATAAGTGTAATAACACCGGACAATTTTTAGCGTGGAAAAACCTCCTCAATGTGAGCAAGGAAAAAACCACGGGACCCGTAGGCCGCTTAAACTTCCACTATAACAATAATGGGAATAGAAAAATACAAGAATATTGTATCCTCAATTTGTAGATAACACTCTCACAAATTGGCTCACTATTTTTCTCTCTGAGAAAACTCTCTCTAAGGATCTCTCTATTTTTCTCTCACTCTCTCTTGTGAGGATTGGTGTGTTTAGTTAGCACCCCTTAAGCTTCTTTATATAGGCTAAAGGGGGCTCTCCAAGTTAGCTCCCATACAATGTGGGACTTGCTTTGGCTGAAATTTCCAACAAATCTCCCCCTTCAGCCAAAGGGAAAATATCCTTGAATCAGTTTAGGGTTGATGCTAAGCCTACAACTTCTTTACAGACTTCTATCTTCTCTTTCGGTAGAGCTTTTGTCATCATATCCGCCCCGTTATCTTTCGTGTGCATTTTCTCAATCTGCAGCAGTTTACTTTCCAACACATCACGGATCCAGTGATACCTTAAGTCGATGTGTTTCGACCTTGAATGAAATGTCGAGTTCTTATTGAGATGAACTACGCTCTGACTGTCACAATAGAGAATATAACTTTCCTAATCCTGTCCTAACTCTTGTAGGAACTTCTTCATCAACAAGATCTCTTTGCAACCTTCTGTGATTGCGATGAATTCTGCTTCTGTAGTGCTTAAAGCAATGCACTTTTGTAGTCTTGACTGCCATGAGATAGCTCCCCCTGCAAAAGTAATTAGATATCCTGATGTAGACTTTCTTGAATCCACATCTCCTGCCATATCTGCATCTGAATACCCAAGAAGCTTTAAATTTCCATTGCCAAAACACAAGCAGCTTTTGGTAGTTCCTCTCAGATATCGTAGTATCCATTTCACTGCATTCCAGTGTTCCTTTCCTGGATTTGATAGGAATCTACTCACAACTCCGACAGCATAAGCAATGTCTGGTCTTGTATAGATCATTGCATACATAAGACTACCCACTGCAGAAGAATAGGGCACCTTGTTCATTTCTTCTTTTTCTTCTTCATTTCCTGGACATTGCGTCTTACTCAGTTTGAGATGACCAAGTAATGGAACATGCACAGGTTTGGCATTATGCATGTTGAACCTTTCAAGAACTTTCTGGATATAGTCTTCTTGTGACATCCACAGCATCCTTCTAGAACGATCTCTAGTTAGCTTCATTCCAAGAATCTTCTTCACTGCACCCAGATCTTTCATGGCAAAAGACTTGCTCAATGCCTTCTTGAGAGCAGCTATTTTCGCCTTATCTTTCCCAATAATTAGCATATCATCAACATACAACAGAAGTATGATGGATTCACCATTCTCATAGTTCTTCACAAACACACAATGGTCTGCGGAGGTTTTCTTGAAATTATGTTAGGTCATGAAGAGATCAAACTTCTTGTACCATTGCCTTGGAGCTTGCTTCAGACCGTAGAGGCTTTTCTTCAGACGACACACTAGGTGTTCCTTGCCTGGTTCTGCAAAACCTTTTGGTTGCTCCATATAGATTTCCTCCTCTAGGTCTCCATGTAGGAATGCTAGTTTTACATCAAGTTGTTCAATCTCCAAGTCTAGTTTTGCAGCTAGACCGAGAATTGCTCTAATAGATGTCATCTTCACCACTGGTGAGAAGATTTCTTCGAAATCTATGCCTTTCTTTTGGTTGCACCCCTTTACAACAATTCTTGCTTTGTACCTGGGGTTTGGGTTGTTCTCTTCCGTCTTGAGCTTGAACACCCATTTGTTTTTCAACGCCTTTCGTCCATCTGGTAATCTCACCAGGTCATATGTCTGATTCCCTTTTAGGGACTGCATCTCTTCTTCTATGGCTTGCAACCATTTCTCCTTATCATTCGTCTCAATTGCTTCTATGAAGCTTTGAGGTTCTCCTTCATCAGTGAGATTGACATATTCATCTGAATAATATCTTCTTGATGGTTGTCTGACTCTTCTGGATCGTCTTACTTGAGATTCTTCTTCTATCTCATCAGTCTCCATCATCTGATCCTGACTTTGTTCTATCTGGTCAGGTTGTTCTGTCTGATCAGATTGTTCCTCCTGATCATGTTCATCATTCCTTTGAGGATTCTCTCCCCTTGAATTATTTATCACAACAGGACTTGAATCAGAAATCACTTTGTGCTTTGGCTTCTCAAATTGCTTAATGTCTTGGATCATTTGATCTTCAAAGAACACCACATCCCTGCTTCGAACAATCTTCTTGTGTGCAGGATCCCATAATCTGAAACCAACTTCATCTCTTGGTGAACCAAGGTATATGCATTCCTTCGTCTTTGCATCTAGCTTTGCTCTTTCATCTTTAGGAATGTGGAAAAATGCCCTACACCCAAAGACTCTCAAGTGACCATAAGAGGCTTTCTTTCCAATCCATACTTCATCTGGAATCTCTCCATTTAAAGGTCTTGAAGGAGACAGATTTATCAGATCAACTGTAGTTTTCACTGCTTCGCCCAAAAATGATTTGGGAAGTTTTGCTTGAGAAAGCATGCTTCTGACTTTCTCTGCGATCGTTTTGTTCATCCTTTCAGCTACTCCATTCATCTGAGGTGTCTTGGGAGGAACTTTCTCATGTCTTATCCCATGAGTTTTGCAATATGTCTCAAACAGACCTATGTATTCTCTGCCATTATAACTTCTCAAGCATTTCAGTTTTCTTTCAGATGCTCGTTCTACAGAAGCATGAAACTCCTTGAAAGCTTGAAGAACTTGATCTTTCGTCTTCAATGGATACACCCACACCTTCCTAGAGTGATCATCAATGAAGGTAACAAAGTATTGAGCACCACCAACAGACCTTTCAGACGTTGAGCAAACATTTGAATGAACAAGATCCAGAATCTGCTTTCTTCTTCTTGCATCATCTGATCTTTTAAAAGATACTTTGTGTTGTTTGCCTGCTAGACAATCTTCACAGGATTCAAGTGGCTGCCCTTTTATGTTTGGGAGATGATCTTTTGCAAGGATCTCCAGACCCTTCTCGCTCATGTGGCCCAGTCGTCTATGCCACAGTTCTTTGGTTGCGTCTTGAGCAACATTCGTCTCCCCCTTGCATATCTTTCCCTACATAATATACAGAGCGCCTTCCTTTCTGTCATGAGCAATAATCATGCTTCCTCGGCTGAGTTTCCATCTGCCACTACCAAATCGGTTTATCATCCCGGCTTCATCTAGCTTTCCCACTGAGATAAGGTTCAGACGCATCTCGGGTACATGTCTGACCTCCTTCAGCACAAGCTTATTTCCATTCTCAGTCATCAAAGTTACTTCGTTTTACTTGTGACATGGTTTCCCATCTTCACCGTACCAAATTCTCCTTTTTGGTATGATGAGAAGAATTCTTCATGAGGTGTGACGTGGAAGGATGATCCTGAGTCAATTATCCACATACACATTTAAACATTCCTCCCTTGGAGAGAATAAACTTGTCTCCCTCAAATACACATTTAAACCCGTACTTATTAAGCAACGGTACAGAAATTAAATTCTTCCTAACATCTGGTACATAATAAACATCTGTAAGAGTGACTACTTTTCCCGAAGTGAATTCTAGTTCCACTGTCCCTTTGCCTTTAACTTGGACAGTTGATGCATTTACCATATATAGAACGGTTCCATCTTCTTCATTAATTGTCTTGAAGAGATCCTTGTTCTTACACATATGGCAAGTTGCACCGGAGTCAATCCACCATGATCCAACATCTTCTATCATGTTGATTTCGGAAATGACCGCATCAAGATTGTCCTTTGTTGCACTAGATTCCTTCTCTTTTTCCTTTTTCAAGAGACGACAATTCCTCTTGAAATGTCCCGGTTTTCCACAATAGAATCAACCATTTTTCTTTTTCTTGTAGTCATTCTCATTATTGTTTTCATGAGATTTTCCAAAATCTCGATTCCTCTTTTTAGAGGACTTACCAGATTTCCCTTCCTCTACTACATGCACCTTCTCATGAACAGAATGCTCTTTAGTTTCATCTTGTTTACGTTACTCTTCTTCTAAACGAAGGTGATTACCCAATTGTTCAAGAGAAATGTCATCTTTTCGATGTTTAAGACTTCTTTTAAAGTCTTTCCATGAAGGAGGAAGTCTGTCAATGATTTAGGAGACAATGATGGTTTCATCCATGTGCATATTATGTTATTTGTAGTTATTGAGAATACATTCAATTTCATGCATTTGTTCCATGATAGGCATACCATAAACCATTTTATAATTATTAAAACGACTAACAAGAAATTTCTTACTTTTTGTGTCCTCCATTATGTATCTTGCCTCAAGTTTCTCCCATAGTTCTTTGGAGGATCCCACATTTTGATACCCATCAAACAATGAGTCGGTCATGCCATTCAAAATATGCCCCATGCAAATGTAGTCATCATTAACACACTTGTGCCTCTCACGAGTCTCATTGATGGTCTCATCTTCTCTTTCCTCTGGTCTTGGTGTGTTCAACATATATACCACCTTCAATGTTGTAAGAAGGAATTGCATCTTATTTTGCCAACGATGAAAGTTTCCACCTTTGAACCTCTCAAGTTTCATAAAGTCAGAAGTCATGTCCTTCAACGTTGTAGCCATTGTTACAGAAATCGAACCTAAAGATTGTTAGAAAATGGGGTATGGATCTGCAACAAAGAAGAAGAAAACAATGGTAATGCACAATCTCCAAGGCGTGTAGGAACACTAGGCTTTAGGTTCGATTCGCCCCCACCAATCTCTCCTAGTAGATTGGATGCAACAGGTAAAACCGGTGAATCCCCTTCAGGATACAATGGAGTAACCTTGGTTTGGTTTGCACACCCTAAACCAAGTGGATCGTCAATGACAATTTACAGAACTATAGTATTCCTAACTCTCACTGCGCACAAGGGAGAAAAGAAGGTGATTTGGAGTGAAGAATGGTTGAGAGATTATGAGATTTTTCGTACCAATTATTACATGCAGATGATTCTCTTTATAGACCAACTCATGTCACTTGGTGAAGCAAAACAACTCTTGAAAAATTTCACAGTCGGTCAAATTCAATAAATAAGTAATATTAACGTCCAATAACTGAAACAACACATCAGTTGGCCTAGTGGCCAGCGGATGCGCCCCTTGAGGAATACTACAGGCGCTGCAACTGCTATGATGTACAGCAAACTTGTACTAAATTAACAACATTATATGTATTTATTTGACCATTGATAACCTTTAATCTTTTATAATTTTTGAAAATCTCTCACATTTAATACATGTTTTTGTGTTATAAAGTAAGTAAAGACGTATCTATATATCCTTAATTGATTAAAATATATTGGTATCTAATTTGGGGATGAACATTCTTATTTTATGACTTCACATTCAAACTTGCATTAGAAGGGCTTTTTTGAATTGAAGAGAGGAAAGTAGCATTTTTCTGATGGTTACGAAAAGCCATGTTTCAACTTTCACATAAGCATCACCAGTATGGTAAGTGATAAGCCTCTGGCTCATCTAGTTTTATAGCTAGTATGACCAGGGTTTTGTGCAAATTATATCGTATTTTCACCCAAATTAGATTAGATTGTCCTCAAGCAAGGTTTTGAGTCTCTAGAGTAGTTTTAAGTTAATTTAGCTAGTTTGGAGTTAAATAATACACTTATAGTTATTTCTTTGTTTTCAGGTTAAGTGAAAGTCAAGAGAATAAGGAAACAGGGGTCTCGCCCCGCGAAAGCCATGCTCGCCACGCGACCCCGAAGCCTGACTGTTCCAAGAAATTGCTAAGTCTCTGGTTCGCCTCGCGAAGAAGGTCTCGCCCCGCGAATCTTGCAAACCTGAAAAAGTCAGAGACGATCACGGCTTGCCCGTGTTGAAGGTCATGGCCGTGGCAGTTTCGAAGTTGAAGAGTCTCGCCTCGCGAGCATCCATTCGCCTCGCGAGTCTGGAAGTCAGAGAGCATCACGGTTGGGGCCTGATGGCCATAACGGGCGTAAGGAGAAAACTCTTCATATCCTCGCCTCGCGAGAAGAACTTCGCCTCGCGAGAATGCCAAAGGTTGCTGACAGTTCATGAAATTTGCCTCGCGAATGTGTGCTCGCCTCGCGAGCTAGTTAATTTCAGAATTTGTATAAAAGGCTGTTCTGAACATTTTGTAGGGACTTTTGCTTCTCCATTGTTTAGTTTTACGTTTTTTTCTCTGTGTAATTTCGTTTGTTATGGAGAACTAAGTTCTAGGATTAGTCTACTGTATGGGAATTCTCTATACTTGAGGTTATGTAAATCCCTGTTTTAATTGCTTTTCCCTCTTCAATACCATACTTTGTATTTCTGTTTGCTTAATTCAGGAGTATACTGTATTGTATTGATTTATCTCTGGTGATATCATGTTCCTATAATTAATCGCATCTGCTTAATTTGCGTGTGTACATTTCGTGTTCGCTTAGTTCACGAAGGGCTTAATCCCGTTTGCTTAATTCGGGAATAGGGACATGTATCTGTGGTAGTAGTTTCGCTTGTAAATTGCTACTACAACCGGGAGGGGATTAGAATCTGCTTAGGGCTTGGGATTGCATTAACCAAGGATAGTTGGGAATTCTTGACAGTAGATTAATCGTTGTTTGATATTTGATAACCTCTCTTCAGCTGCCCTGTTTTTAATTGCTCTGTTTTGTTTGTTTCTTATTTGCACTCCAATCCAAACCCCCCCAAAACTGATTTTTTGTGAAAGATAATATTCTCAGAGTCCTTGAGAGACGACATCCGAGTTGTCGCACTAGACTACAGTTTTAAACCCGCTCGTCCTTTTTGGCGCGTGCGCGACAGCGCGACCAACAATTGGCGCCGTTGCCGGGGACTCTGAGTTGTTATTTTTCGCAATTTGTTTTTATTTTATTTTCTTTTCTTTCTTTTATTTTCTGTTCTGTTTTGAATTGGTCTGGCTACTAGATCTCATTGCCCTGAACTGTCTGATTTTGACCCGGAAATTGAAAGAACATTGCACACACTCCGTAGGGAATTTCAGGCTAGCACTAGTAGTGATTCCAATTTTAAAACTGCTTTTGAAAATATGGGAGACCAAAGGACTTTGAGGCAGCTTGCTGCCCCTGATGTGAATTACAATGGTTTGTGCATTGCTTATCCTGGTGCTGACACCCCTTTTGAGTTAAAATCTGGGCTAATCCATTTGTTGCCTAGATTTAATGGTCTTGCGGTGAAGATCCACACAAGCACTTGAAGGAGTTCCAAGTTGTCCGCTCCACAACTTTGAGGCCGAAGGAGTAATCGAGGATCATATCAAGTTGATGTCTTTTGCATTCTCACTCCATTGAGCTGCAATAGATTGGCTTTTTTACCTTGCGCGGAATTCCATTTCCAATTGGAACGACTTGAAGAAGCTCTTCCTGGAGAAATATTTTCCTGCCTCCAGAGCAGCTGCAATTAGGAAAGAAATCTGTGGAATAAGGCAAGGAAATGAGTCGCTAGCTGAGTATTGGGAGAGGTTCAAGCAGTTGACATCTAGTTGCCCCAAGACCAAATTTTCGAACAGCTCCTCATCCAATATTTTTATGAAGGATTGCAGCCTATGGATAGGAATATTTTGGATCTTTGCTAGTGGGGGAGCATTGGTTGACAAGACTCCATCTGCTGCCAAGCAACTCATTGAGAACATGTCATTAAATTCCCAGCAATTCACTACAAGAAGAAATTCTGTTGAGACTAGAGGTGTACATGAGATCCGCACTTCTTCTTCCAGCCATGACCGTGATGATAGAATTGACGGGCTCACTTCCTTGGTAGAGAAATTGGCAATGGATAGGGTGCAGCCTGCGGTATTGTGTGGCATGTGTAGTTCTCCTGAGCACCCATATGAAGCTTGTCCTATTTTGCAAGGAGGATCAATTACTGAATCACCTCAAGCCTTTGCAGTTCATCCGTATAATCAGGGCAATAACGAGCAATGATACAACATTCCAGATCTTTCAACAAATAGGTACCATCCCAGCTGGAGTAATCACCCTAATCTGCGGTATGGGAACTCATCCCAACAACCAATGGCACCTCAGAATCCTCCAGTGACCACTTCTGCACCGTCCGGACCATCAGTTGATGATATGTGCAAGCAAATAACTTCACAATTGAATGCACAAATGACTACACTTTTCCATCAAAGCAAATGGGACAGTTCCGAGCACGATTCCGGCCTCACAGGCACAATTTCAGCAGAGAACGGATGCGAGTATTCAGGCATTGCATACACAGATTGGACAGATGGCTACTGACATAAATAATATAAAGCAAGGTCAAAGAGCAACCCACTGCCAAAGACAAGCAAGTGATCAATCCTAATGCCTCCAACCCCAATGTGAGTTCTATATCTCTCGAGGTCCGGAAAAGTTGTTGAGGCTACTTCGGAAAGAATGAAGAAACTATGAAGGCTACCCCCGAGCCTATCTGTTGAAGTTACTCCGAACCTGTGGTTGAAGTTGAAACTGAGAGAGTGTATAGACCACCCATTCCGTTCCCACACAGATTACAGAAAAATTTGAAGAGTGGTGGTGAAGATAAAGAGAAGGAAATTCTTGATGTTTTAAGAAAGGTGGGTGTTAATATCCCTCTGTTGGATGTGATCAAGCAAGTGCCCAGATATGCAAAATTTCTCAAGGACCTATGCACCAACAAGAGGAAGATGAAGACTAATGAGAGGATTGACTTGGGAAGAAATGTCTCAGCGCTTATCCAGCCTAAGCCAGAAAGAGTTGTTGCTTTCACCCAGGCACTGCCACCGAAGTGCAAGGATCCAGGCACCTTCACTATCCCATGCACTATTGGGGACAAGAAGTTTGAAAACTGCATGTTGGACTTGGGAGCATCTATCAATGTCATGCCTACCTCCATCTTTAATAAACTGGATCTTGGTCCTTTGAAGTACACAGGTATCACCATTCAGTTGGCCAACAGGACCTGTGCCCGCCCCATGGGAATGGTGGAAGATGTACTAGTGCAAGTTGATGATCCGATCTTCCCCACTGATTTCTACATCTTGGACATGGCAGGCGAGACACACTCCAGTAAATCACCAATCATCCTGGGCCGGCCATTCATGAAGACAACCAAGACTAACATTGATGTGGGTGATGGGACCATGTCTATGAAGTTTGGGGATATAGTTGCAAAGTTTAACATATTTGATGCCATGAAACATCCAGCGGAAGAGCACTCTGTATTCCACATTGAGCTGATATCTGAGACTATTGAAGACACCCATGAGAACTTGTTTTCTAATTTTCCACTTAATTAAATTTGTGATGATATTCTTTCTTTTCTTGATTGTACTAACGCTAACCGTTTTGTGGTTTGTGCTGAGATTGCTGCATGTTTAGCAGGTGATGAAATTGTCAGTGCAGTGGATGAGAAACATGAAGAAGATGAAGCAGCACCGGAGGCCCTCTCTACCTCTTTGGACTTAGACTGCAAGGAATGGGATCCAGGTGACAGCTCCCGCTTACACTGCACTTGATCAGGGAGTACTCTTTTCCTTTCCCTCACTATGATCTTATAATTCTGTTGTTCATTGGGGACAATGCATGTTTTAAGTGTGGGGGAGGGAATTAGTTGTAGTTTTTCTTTTCTTTGAATAAAACTCCTGAATAATCTGAGAAGCTCAGGAGCATTTGTGTGTTAAGTTTTAGTTGGCAAGTTTGTTAGATTTTGATTGATGTTGCACAGATTGCTTGCATGATTGATATGTAATGATTCCCCCTAGGCTGAAATTTTTTTTTGTTTTTTGAAATGTGATTCCCATGTGAAATTGAAAACTGAACTTTGGGATTTTGTTATGATGGCATGATGAATGATAAGTTTGGGGTGATAGGGAGCACACACTAGGGATAGTATCTCTTTCAAACAATTTGCATGAATGTCCAGGTGAGGTTTTGAGCCTCCAACATGTTTTAAACTGTGTGAAAATCACTTTCAAGTTGCACTTCCCTGGATTTGATTGAATCTCTTTTTGGTTTGCATGATTATATGTGTGTAGCAAATGATTTAGGCAGTTTCTTTGTAAATAGCTACTTGGCCTGAATAAACCAATTCCTAATGCATGTTCCCTAGTTAGCCCTTTTGAGCCTATTAGCCTGTTAATTCTTGATAACCTAATGTTATAAGCCCTAAAATCTGGAAAACCATGTTAACCCGATCTTAGGATTAGGAGAGCATGTAATCTTAGAATGGGTGCAAGAAACTAAAGTTTGGGGTGGCTGCAAGGTGCAATGTGTTGTTTGGGATTAGGAAAAAGAAAAAGAAAAAAATGAAAAAAAAAGGAGAAAAAAAAAAGAGAAGAAGAAGAAGAAAAAAAAATAAAAATAAATAAAAATACAAAAATACAAAAATTCCAAAAAGAAATAAAAAGGGCTGTAGCCACCCAGAAGTGTAAAGAAAAATATAAAGAAAGGAACTTGAGTGAATTTCAAGGTGTAAATATAGTTCATGCTCTCTTAGTTCCTAGGGTCTTCAGCTTAGTTCCTTTTGTATATCCTACCCTTAGCCAGGCCCCCTTACAACCCATAAAAGACCTTTTGATGTTGCTTGCATGTTTTCTGTGGGAACCATTTTGAGATGAAAATCAAATTTTTGGGAAGTGTACTTGAAAAGTGAAACTGAGTGCAAGTTGTTAGCCTGACATAAACTGAGTGACTGAGTGAACAAATAATGCCCTTGTGAGGAAGGCAGTTGTTTGGATTTGGTGATCTCCCTCTTGTGTGTGACTTAGATTCCCTGCTTAGATTTCTGATTGTTTTCATGATGAAACTCTCAATTGTTTGGAATAAATGAATGTGGGGATTGCTCTGTTTGGAAAGGGGGAAACAATGAAGAAAAATTGTTTTTGAAGTTGCTTGAATTTGTGCAATGTTGGTTGAATCTTTTAAGCTTGCCAGGTCCTGAGTCTTTTTGATTTTTGAGTCTTAGTTTGCTTGGGGACAAACAAAGTTTAAGTTTGGGGTATTTTGATAAGCCTCTGGCTCATCTAGTTTTATAGCTAGTATGACCAGGGTTTTGTGCAAATTATATTATTTTCACCCAAATTAGATTAGATTGTCCTCAAGCAAGGTTTTGAGTCTCTAGAGTAGTTTTAAGTTAATTTAGCTAGTTTGGAGTTAAATAATACACTTATAGTTATTTCTTTGTTTTCAGGTTAAGTGAAAGTCAAGAGAATAAGGAAACAGGGGTCTCGCCCCGCGAAAGCCATGCTCGCCACGCGACCCGAAGCCCCGACTGTTCCAAGAAATTGCTAAGTCTCTGGTTCGCCTCGCGAAGAAGGTCTCGCCCCGCGAATCTTGCAAACCTGAAAAAGTCAGAGACGATCACGGCTTGCCCGTGTTGAAGGTCATGGCCGTGGCAGTTTCGAAGTTGAAGAGTCTCGCCTCGCGAGCATCCATTCGCCTCGCGAGTCTGGAAGTCAGAGAGCATCACGGTTGGGGCCTGATGGCCATAACGGGCGTAAGGAGAAAACTCTTCATATCCTCGCCTCGCGAGAAGAACTTCGCCTCGCGAGAATGCCAAAGGTTGCTGACAGTTCATGAAATTCGCCTCGCGAATGTGTGCTCGCCTCGCGAGCTAGTTAATTTCAGAATTTGTATAAAAGGCTGTTCTGAACATTTTGTAGGGACTTTTGCTTCTCCATTGTTTAGTTTTACGTTTTTTTCTCTGTGTAATTTCGTTTGTTATGGAGAACTAAGTTCTAGGATTAGTCTACTGTATGGGAATTCTCTATACTTGAGGTTATGTAAATCCCTGTTTTAATTGTTTTTCCCTCTTCAATACCATACTTTGTATTTCTGTTTGCTTAATTCAGGAGTATACTGTATTGTATTGATTTATCTCTGGTGATATCATGTTCCTATAATTAATCGCATCTGCTTAATTTGCGTGTGTACATTTCGTGTTCGCTTAGTTCACGATGGGCTTAATCCCGTTTGCTTAATTCGGGAATAGGGACATGTATCTGTGGTAGTAGTTTCGCTTGTAAATTGCTACTACAACCGGGAGGGGATTAGAATCTGCTTAGGGCTTGGGATTGCATTAACCAAGGATAGTTGGGAATTCTTGACAGTAGATTAATCGTTGTTTGATATTTGATAACCTCTCTTCAGCTGCCCTGTTTTTAATTGCTCTGTTTTGTTTGTTTCTTATTTGCACTCCAATCCAAACCCCCCCAAAACTGATTTTTTGTGAAAGATAATATTCTCAGAGTCCTTGAGAGACGACATCCGAGTTGTCGCACTAGACTACAGTTTTAAACCCGCTCATCCTTTTTGGCGCGTGCGCGACAGCGCGACCAGTAAGGCGGTGAATTTTACTCCTCTCGTGAATTATTCTATAGCAGTTGTTGAGTCAATAAACTTTTAAATTCGACTTGTCCATGCTCTTTTGGAAAAAGTAAGAATAAAGGTTAAATTATATGCTGGTGCTATTGATGTTAGGATATTATCTAAGGACTACTAGTTTTTATAGTTGCGGTTGGCCACTTGCTGTATTACACATGAAGGAGGATTTTGGAATGCCATCTGGGTGCAAAGCAAAGCAAAGCATGCATGGAGGGTGGGGTCTAAGGTGCGGTCTTCATTCAATTCTTTTTACAAATACTATCAGCATGTTTGATCTGAACTCATGGTTAAGGCTCTGTTTGGTAAAAGTTTAGTAGACTAACTTATAGCTTATTTGACTAGTTTATAAGCTTGTTTGACTAAGATAGATGTGTTTGGTAAATAATCTTTCTCATTAGCTTATAGCTTTATTTCATATGCTATTTTATTTAGCTTATAGCTTAATAATCTTCCTCTCATTTTAACCCTTATTAGATTAATGAAATTCTCGCTTTATATGTCTGTCATAAATGTCTTTTTGTGAAATTTTATATTTATAAGCTAGTTCAGCCGCTAATTTTAAAAAACACTTCAAATTTAATCATCTAGTTTTTTTTATCCAAAAAAGGCTTTCATTGAAAAGGACAAGTTCAAGTTGTAGTTCCGTGGGTAACCTATCTATACAATAATAAGGTTTAATTACTCAGTTGGTCTCTAAACTATGTGAGAATTTTCAAGTAGGTCTGTAAACTAAAAAAGTTTTATTCGGGTCCCTAATCACCTAAATTTTTCTTAATTGGGTCTCTACTATTGGAATTTCGTGAGCTCACCATTTTGTTGGACGGAATATGCTTGATGCCTTACATCCTTAACACCCATATCAACTTATTTTTCTATGTCAACCTCCACGTGACTATCCATCGTGTTGATGCTGATTTCTCCCAAATTAGCTTCGAATCCCTAATTCCTTCTTGGTTTTCTATTTTCGGTTCTGTTTCAGCTTCTCTAGCCTCCTTACTAAAACACAGACACTCTCAGTCAATGCATGTTATGACAACTAAAATCAATGATATGCGCTCTTCTCATCCAATCTCTGTCATTGCATAACACTCACACACACACTTTGCTGCACATACTCACACCCTGCCACTTCAAACAACAATCACTACACAATGAGGACATTACTGAATGTTCATTATGCGAGGTTGCATGCTATGTCCTAAAATCCGAATTCTCTTAAATTTATGTATTTGATTTTATGATTGAAGCCCTTAGTGAGTTTGTTTTATTCTCCTTGCTTAGTGTCTTAGATGTAGGTGTGAAAGGTGTTGTACCATCGTAAGTTGTTCGGATGTTGTTCGTGGAGTTCTAGTGCCATGTTGTGACTCTAGATATGTAGTTAATATTTATTTATTGCCTCTTGGTCAAACATGTTTTCTGGTAAAACCAAAAAGACTAAGAGTGTAGTGTTTGTCAAGGAGTTTGGGATTTAGAATTGCTGTTGAGAATTAGGGATGGAAAAACATATTGTTTCGATCCGAACCCGAATGACCTGAAAGGCGTTGAAAGCTTACAGACGGGTTTTCCCGAGTTCGTGGGTCACCGGGTTTCACTTCAGTTACAGACGGTTTCTTACGAACGGGTTTGGGTAGCTCAAAAAAATTTTGTCGTTACCCAACTCTGACCGAATTGAGTTAAATGAGAGGCCCATTTTCACACAACCCGCCAGAGGCTTAGACTTTATTTGAGAGAGCAAAACCTGATAGCATTTCATTTCATAAAAATTTAGCTTTGTTCCCTTTCTCTCTTCTCTCAATCTGCCTCTCTCTCAATCTTTCCGCCTCAAACTCAATCTGTCGTTCCCCTTCTCCAGGTTTGCAAAATCTGAACTTTTCCTCCTCAACAGCTTCACCCACCCTCTGGCGTCCAGCTCCACCGTTCGAGAAATAGCTTAGGGTTTGTCCAAATCCACCGCAATCACCAATCCGCCTTGAGTCGCCGTGTCTATGCACCTCTGACGCGTCCTCTCTCCTTGTCTCCCTTGTGAACTCACATTGCTCACCGAGCCACCTCTGTCGCATTCTTCATACAATGTTTGTTTAAAGTTTATTTTGTTGATCCTCTGTTTTTCTGGTGGTGCTTCTATTCTTCAAGTATTAAATAATGATTATTGTTCCTTTTTAAGTTATTGTGAATTACTGAGTTATACTAATTATGTTAGAATTATAGTTCAATATTAATTAGCTTTATAAAATTTATGTATTTATCATATTATTTTTTTCATTGGATCTATTTAATTTGTATATACTACAATTTTATATTATAGTTTATATTTAATTTAATTTAATTTAACTTACTTTTTAATTAATTTTTATATATTAAAAATAGTATTTATATAAATATAGTGAAATAAAATAAAAATATATAAATGTAAATAAGAATTACCAACATATGTGTTGTTAATGTTTTGAAACGTGGCTAGCGATTTAATTCTAGGCAATGTAATTTAATGTAATTACACATTACCAATTGCTGATGGTTGATCCATCGATATTGAAATAACATATCACCTTCGACTTATCTGTCGGTAAATAATGTCACTTACCAAGAACTTTTTCGATTGTTAAACGCCATTAGAAATGCCAACAACTTATACCAAGTCTGTTGATAAAATTTATCAACGAGTGATTGTGACACCCTAAACTCAGGTCATCACATGGTTACCCGTTTGCGGAAATAAAACTTAATTTGCTGGTTACTTTCGGAAAATAATATTTTCTCAACGTTCATCTTTTCAAAATATGGTGATAATTTTTTTTTTAACCTCATAACAATAACAACTTAATCAAATCACACTTAACAACACAATGTATATAAATCTTACAACTATACTGCCTCATATATTTTCATACCTAAATCAACATCAGTTTTATCTTCAAAACATAATAGGACCTAAGCTGGTCGTAACTAACAGACACTACCGCCAACTGGAGCAGCACAGCACGCTTCCAACTGGACAGCCTTCTTCTTCGTGTAGGGATCATACCCCTTGTACGTCTCTGAGATGTGTTGTAAGGGTGAGACACCAATATACGAATTTATTACCATAACTAAATGCGCAACACAAAAGAAGGCACATACACATATACATATTTATAACAACATACTCATTCATATTATATCACATCGTTTATCAATGGGTTTCACACCCCAAACATCAACGTTGAAAAACTATGCATGAACACTTCAAAACATCATCTAACATTCATACCTAATCTCATGAGATATCTCCAACCTTGTGGTGAGTTGATCAGACTCGATAGTTACAGGCACACAGCCACAGACACGCAGTCACAGACACGCAGTCACAGGCACATAGCCAAAACCCATCACACACTGTCCAACATCGTGGCACAGGTGTCACAACGTAGATGGGGCCTCATTGTCCACTAGGCACAATAATAACATCTTTATGATCTACCATGACGCCGCATGGTAATCACTCGTTTGATCATGGCACATCTGCCAAATGCATGCAATTTGTTCTCAACACTTTTCTTTGTGCTATATCTTTATTTGTCAAAGCTCTCAAAAGCTTTCGACCCATCATCGTTTTTAAACATCAAATCTCTCAAAAGCTTTCAACTTATCATCGTTTTTAAACATCAAAGCTCTCAAAAGCTTTCAACTTATCATCGTTTTCAACATCGAATGCTCTCAAAAGCATCATCGTTTTCAACCTCGAATGCTCTCAAAAGCATCATCGTTTTCAACATCGAATGCTCTCAAAAGCATCATCGTTTTCAACATCGAATGCTCTCAAAAGCATCATCATCATCGTTTTCAACCTCGAATGCTCTCAAAAGCATCATCGTTTTCAACATCGAATGCTCTCAAAAGCATCATCGTTTTCAACCTCGAATGCTCTCAAAAGCATCATCTCAAAAGCATCATCGTTTTCAACATCGAATGCTCTCAAAAGCATCATCGTTTTCAACATCTTTACAACTTTTATTAACAACACAGGACCTCAAAGTCCGAGTGCTCAATCACGAAGCCCTTAGACCGTTGCAATCAGTCTTAGGTTCGTGGTACGAGAAAACTTCTCAAAACGTTTTAACTTATTTACGTAGATACCCAGTCTACAACACAACGAACCTTAATACCCCGACGTCTCGGTTATTAAGTTCCATAACATCGTTTTACATCGTTTTTGTCTGTGAAAAACAAATCCAAAATAAGACAACGTCATAAGAACACTAGCACCCCGACATCTCGGTTACTAAGTTCTATATCGTCGTTTAGTAAAACTCATTTACAGAAAATCATTTCTACTTGAAAACTCTTTTACTGAAACTTCAGCTTTAAAAATTAAATCAATTCCGATTAAACCTCTTCTCAAAACAAGTACTGCTATTTTTAAACTTTCACCGTAAATAATTTCAAAACTTGCCATCGTTAATCATTTTCCAAGAAAATATTTTTAAAGTCAAACTTTGACTTTTTATTTTATATTATTATTTTTTTATTATTATTTATTTATTATTTTTTTATAAAGTATTTTGGAATATTAATTTCACAAAATAACTTTTTGTAATATTTTGGAATTTATTGCGTAAAAATTAGCAATACTAAAAAAATTTCACGGTTATGCTCTCACCGTGACTCATAAATTTCTTTTACAATGATAAATTGTTAAAATAATAATAGTTCTCAAAAACTCATTATTTTTCCAAAATAATAGTTTCCACCTTTATTATATTCCAACATTTCCCATAAAACATTGAATATAATTTTCACAGCTTATTAGATCTTTTATCTGATTAATTGGTTGTGCACTGACCACTGTCAGGCCTCTCAAACAACATTCAACATTCATCATTCAACAACATCATCATAGTTATATCACCAGGCAGATCATGCATCATAGCAACATAATTTACTACTGCAGATAATTAAATAATTTAAAAACAGATAAATCACCGATACACAGATAAACAACACAACGTAAGCCACATAAACAAATAACCACAACCACATAAAAATCATATAAATCACACTACACACAAATAGTTATAGAGAAAAATCCCTCAGGTAAGCTCCCCTTACCTGTTGAAGACTCGAACTAAGGGTTTCAAATAATCTCCCGATTTGATCCGGTTTCCTCCGTCGGCTTTAGGTCAAACCAACCCGATCGATTCCTTCATAACGAATTGCAACCAAAATAAATCAAAATCAAACAACAACACACTTAAATCAATGGGGGTAGGGTTCGGCTTCACCCAATTTTCTAGGTTAGGAAACTTAAAATTTGATTAACTTAGGGATTAATGATCCATAAGTTACTTAAGCATGATTAATCACTTTAACCATGATTATGAACTAAGAATCATGAACTAAACCCATCTAGTTATAAGAACTAGGGTTCGGTTTTTCTCAAGATCAATAGGCTAGAAGTTTTAAAATTTCATCAACTCTTGAATTTAATCAACATACAAAGCTTAGAGTTGGATTCAAAGATTACAACAACTTTTGAATCACAAAATCATTAAGTGGTCATACCTAGGGTTTCGGTTTTTGAAGAAACAAATAGGCTCAAGTTTGATTTTTTATCTTCTATATACTTGAATACAAGAACTATCAGGATATAATCATGAATCAAGACATGAAATTGAAACAAAACCTAAGAACACAACTTTAACCTAGGTTCGGCCCAGTCCAGATTTTAGGGAAAGAAATTTCTCATGATCTTGTGCTTCTAGATGATGAAAATAGAGATGATTATAAGATCATAGCAATTGGTTTCATGTCAAAAGGATTTTTCTAGAATTAGTTATGAATTTTTGAATCTAGTTCCATGAACTTTGAACAAATGAAGAACATATGGATTTAAGTCATAGATCTAGAAAAGTGATGAAGAAAAATGATTTAAATGACAAGAGAATAAGTTATTACCTCTTGATGATCCAAGAAAACAAAGTTTGGATGTTGTTCTTCAAGGACTTCTTATGGAGTTCTTAAGGAACTTAAAGAAGGAGATGAACATAGTTAGGGTTTAGAACAGTTTTAGTATTTTGAGTAGATCTCTCAACGTACTTGTCCGTTTTGGATGATCTTTATGTCGTTGGAAAGAAGAGATAAAGATGAACAACTTTAATGTTGAAAGTTTTCCGAGATTCAAAATAGAAACAGGTCAGAATTGCCAATCAAAATCTGACGAATTATGAACTCTTTGGAGAAAAAGAACATGAAAATGGAAGAAAATGGCTTAATGAAGAAGACAACCTATTTAAATGAAGAAGAAACCAAACTTAATGAAGAAGGCATTGGATCCGTGGGTTTTGGGCAAGCTTTAGTCAACTTTTCCAATGGCATTTGCTTGCAATTGTCATATAAAGACAAGGGCAAAATGGTCATTTCATAGGAAAATTTCACTTTGCCATAAATGCGCCATTATGGCCATTATGACTCGGATAAGCTCGTCATAAATACTCGGCAAATCGGTCAAATCCATCATCTCTGCTACGTTACCGACTCCTCGATTCATCTGGCGCAGGCTTTGCCTAGAGATATCTCGACTTATACGCCCGCAACAAATATAATATTTTAATTTTTTTACCAAAATTTTCAAAACTTCCAGGATCGTAGTAAATACGATAAAAACATTTTTCATCTCATTCACGACTCAAAATTAGGTCTTCTGAGCAGTAAACTTTTACAGCAGACCGGCTTCCGTCTGAATTTTCAACCAAAAACTTCCCCGTATCCTTATAAAAATAAGTATAACAAGGAAATGACCTTGGTTTATCCAAAATCATTTTCTAAGTCTCGGATAAAAATATATATTTATATATTTATTACCGATATAACGAAGCAGCGAAAATCGGGGTGTTACATTACTACCCCACTAAAAAAAAATTCGTCCTAGAAATTTCGTCACTCAAAACCAAACAGGATTTTGTAATCTCCTCTTAACCTTAAGATTCTACATTGTCCTCCACATCACTTCATTCCTCTTATTCTATATTCCATAACACAATTCATTCTTATGTCATTTCTACATATCCGTACTATCCTCAAAATTTCATCAGAGTCTACCACACTTGAAAAACAAAATCAAAACTTAATCACTTCCCTTATCAACATGGTTCCACCAGAAACCTTATTCAAATCATCTAATTCTGAATATTATCACTAATACCAACAATATCTTCACATCACTACACATCAACTCCTTACTCAAATATTTCATCCTAGTCTTAGTTCCTCTTGATTATAATTCACTACTCCAATTTAATATCACCTCACACATTTCATCCTCAAAATAACTTCATTGCATATCTTAATGCAATTAAACCAAAAGGGATTATATAGAATTATCTAATCCTTAACTTTCGAACTTTTCTGACAACTTAATTTTACCCAAGAACTTCTCTTTTCCGCTTACATTCAACTTAGGTAAAACTACCATAGACATCTTTCTATAATTCCTTCCAATCATACGATTAAATCTTAACGATGATCATTTTATCATTATCCTGGTTCCTTTAGTCAACTCTACCTTGATCATAACAAAATCTGCCAAAATCATCTTACTTACTGATATTAATTCTAGAAATTCTCAGCTTACTGGTCACACTTACAACTCAATAAAAATTCACTCACCTCTTGTCGTACTTAGGTATTACACTTACTCTCAACTAACCTTCTAAGGATAAATTCCTTATCACGTTGGATCAGTCCTCTGATACACGCCTCTGTTGGTTTTTCCATTACATCGTGGACCTAAGCATGTAAAAAGATGTCGACTCCGTCAACCTACTCACAATAATCTGAAAAGAGATTTTCAAGACAAGAATTTTCTTGATTTTACTTTCACAAGAAAGCATAAAGAATAATTTGACCAATTTGAAAGATACAAGTGTC
Source organism: Sophora flavescens (assembly GCA_030762895.1). NCBI lineage: Eukaryota > Viridiplantae > Streptophyta > Magnoliopsida > Fabales > Fabaceae > Sophora > Sophora flavescens. The sequence goes on along the minus strand of CM061062.1, from coordinate 10,370,899 downwards.
CAATATGTAAAAAGATTCTTCAATAGGTTCGTGGGTGTAAAAATGCATGGCCAATACATGTTTACAAACATGACTCTAATAAAGTTTCTTTCTTCACAAGAACTATACAATGATTTAAAAGAACATCAGTCTGAAAAAATTTAGACTGGATCACTTCCATCAAAAGTAAAAGTGAATCGACTAAGTCTCATCAAGAAACTTCTATCATCAAGAATTCATATATGTCACATAACTCAAGAAGTACTCATAATACATTTCCAAAGAAGTATGAAAATATCCAGACTGTCAGAACCAAAGTCAGGATAGATTTTAAATCAAGGTCAGAAAAATGAATTTGGCCTGTACAAAATGTACCGCTATGATTGTCTAATACAACCATTGGAATTTGAAAAGCAATTTGTCCATAAGGAACAATTTTTCTGAATCCCGAGACCCTCATCTAAGGTTGAAGATTTAAATCTATTCGCCTTGGTTTCTCACAAGCACAATGGTCTTTTATGACGCACTTAGTGTGGTCACCCTGAATCGGCACGATTTCTGATGACTTAGTCAATCACTCAGACACACGAACAGTTGATATTTCCGCATAAGCTGAGTTTACAGTACAAAATCTTTAATAAGTCCTTACTCCAATCTGGTGGTAACTTGTTCTCAAGTCGATCCTTGAATATATAACAACTCCTTGTGAGGGATCTATAACACTTGGTACATAAGTCTCTCATACTCCTCGTGGCTCTTAGAGTAAACGTGAACATCATCGATGAAGATGATGACTTACTTATCGAGAAATGGACCAAAATTCCATTTCTTGAAGTCTAACCCAACTAACCTTGTTGGCGATATCCTACACAAAGCGATTGAGATCTGAATAAATCTAGAAACTAGATCAATCAGAAACTCAACATCCATCCTTCCGTACAAACTTGGGACATTCTCGGAAAATTTTCCCCAAAAACTTTCAATGACAGGTACCTTATTCAAATGTCTGATACTGTCCTAAGGAATAAACGAATGTATCAACATGAACATAAGTACCCTTTAGTAAACATGAGTTCTCACAAGGTCTCAACCCAATCAGAACCCACCAAAACATACTTACTTGTGTGTCAACACACGTTGTTTCAACCAAGAAACAATTCAAACAAGGCTCAACCAGAGATCACACAACAAAAACCTAACAGACCTATTTCCCAACATTCCCGAAAGACTCGACCAGCTCTGATACCACTAATGTGACACCCTAAACTCGGGTCATCACACGGTTACCCGTTTGTGGAAATAAAACTTAATTTGCTGGTTACTTTCGGAAAATAATATTTTCTCAACGTTCATCTTTTCAAAATATGGTGATAAATTTTTTTTTAACCTCATAACAATAACAACTTAATCAAATCACACTTAACAACACAATGTATATAAATCTTACAACTATACTGCCTCATATATTTTCATACCTAAATCAACATCAGTTTTATCTTCAAAACATAATAGGACCTAAGCTGGTCGTAACTAACAGACACTACCGCCAACTGGAGCAAGACAAAGACGCTTCCAACTAGACAGCCTTCTTCTTCGTGTAGGGATCATACCCCTTGTACGTCTCTGAGATGTGTTGTAAGGGTGAGACACCAATATACGGATTTATTACCATAACTAAATGCGCAACACAAAAGAAGGCACATACACATATACATATTTATAACAACATACTCATTCATATTATATCACATCGTTTATCAATGGGTTTCACACCCCAAACATCAACGTTGAAAAACTATGCATGAACACTTAAAAACATCATCTAACATTCATACCTAATCTCATGAGATATCTCCAACCTCGTGGTGAGTTGATCAGACTCGCTAGTTACAGGCACACAGCCACAGACACGCAGTCACAGACACGCAGTCACAGGCACACAGCCAAAACCCATCACACACTGTCCAACATCGTGGCACAGGTGTCACAACGTAGATGGGGCCTCATTGTCCACTAGGCACAATAAGAACATCTTTATGATCTACCATGACTCCGCATGGTAATCACTCGTTTGATCATGGCACATCTGCCAAATGCATGCAATAAAAACCTTTTGTTCTCAACACTTTTCTTTGTGCTATATCTTTATTTGTCAAAGCTCTCAAAAGCTTTCGACCCATCATCGTTTTTAAACATCAAAGCTCTCAAAAGCTTTCAACTTATCATCGTTTTTAAACATCAAAGATCTCAAAAGCTTTCAACTTATCATCATTTTTAAACATCAAAGCTCTCAAAAGCTTTCAACTTATCATCGTTTTCAACATCGAATGCTCTCAAAAGCATCATCATTTTCAACCTCGAATGCTCTCAAAAGCGTCATCGTTTTCAACATCGAATGCTCTCAAAAGCATCATCGTTTTCAACATCTTTACAACTTTTATTAACAACACAGGACCTCAAAGTCCGAGTGCTCAATCACGAAGCCCTTAGACCGTTGCAATCAGTCTTAGGTTCGTGGTACTAGAAAACTTCTCAAAACGTTTTAACTTATTTACGTAGATACCAGTCTACAACACAACGAACCTTAATACCCCGACGTCTCGGTTATTAAGTTCCATAACATCGTTTTACATCGTTTTTGTCTGTGAAAAACAAATCCAAAATAAGACAACGTCATAAGAACACTAGCACCCCGACATCTCGGTTACTAAGTTCTATATCGTCGTTTAGTAAAACTCATTTACAGAAAATCATTTCTACTTGAAAACTCTTTTACTGAAACTTCAGCTTTAAAAATTAAATCAATTCCGATTAAACCTCTTCTCAAAACAAGTACTGCTATTTTTAAACTTTCACCGTAAATAATTTCAAAACTTGCCATCGTTAATCATTTTCCAAGAAAATATTTTTAAAGTCAAACTTTGACTTTTTAATTTTATATTATTATTTTATTATTATTATTTATTTATTATTTTTTTTATAAAGTATTTTGGAATATTAATTTCACAAAATAACTTTTTGTAATATTTTGGAATTTATTGCGTAAAAATTAGCAGTACTAAAAAAATTTCACGGTTATGCTCTCACCGTGACTCATAAATTTCTTTTACAATGATAAATTATTAAAATAATAATAGTTCTCAAAAACTCATTATTTTTCCAAAATAATATTTTCCACCATTATTATATTCCAACATTTCCCATAAAACATTGAATATAATTTTCATAGCTTATTAGATCTTTTATCTGATTAATTGGTTGTGCACTGACCACTGTCAGGCCTCTCAAACAACATTCAACATTCATCATTCAACAACATCATCATAGTTATATCACCAGGCAGACCATGCATCATAGCAACATAATTTACTACTGCAGATAATTAAATAATTTAAAAGCAGATAAATCACCGATACACAGATAAACAACACAACGTAAGCCACATAAACAAATAACCACAACCACATAAATCATATAAATCACACTACACACAAATAGTTATAGAGAAAAATCCCTCAGGTAAGCTCCCCTTACCTGTTGAAGACTCGAACTAAGGGTTTCAAATAATCTCCCGATTTGATCCAGTTTCCTCCGTCGGCTTTAGGTCAAACCAACCCGATCGATTCCTTCATAACGAATTGCAACCAAAATAAATCAAAATCAAACAACAACACACTTAAATCAATGGGGGTAGGGTTCGGCTTCACCCAATTTTCTAGTTTAGGAAACTTAAAATTTGATTAACTTAGGGATTAATGATCCATAAGTTACTTAAGCATGATTAATCACTTTAACCATGATTATGAACTAAGAATCATGAACTAAACCCATCTAGTTATAAGAACTAGGGTTCGGTTTTTCTCAAGATCAATAGGCTAGAAGTTTTAAAATTTCATCAACTCTTGAATTTAATCAACATACAAAGCTTAGAGTTGGATTCAAAGATTACAACAACTTTTGAATCACAAAATCATTAAGTGGTCATACCTAGGGTTTCGGTTTTTGAAGAAACAAATAGGCTCAAGTTTGATTTTTTATCTTCTATATACTTGAATACAAGAACTATCAGGATATAATCATGAATCAAGACATGAAATTGAAACAAAACCTAAGAACACAACTTTAACCTAGGTTCGGCCCAGTCCAGATTTTAGGGAAAGAAATTTCTCATGATCTTGTGCTTCTAGATGATGAAAATAGAGATGATTATAAGATCATAGCAATTGGTTTCATGTCAAAAGGATTTTTCTATAATTAGTTATGAATTTTTGAATCTAGTTCCATGAACTTTGAACAAATGAAGAACATATGGATTTAAGTCATAGATCTAGAAAAGTGATGAAGAAAAATGATTTAAATGACAAGAGAATAAGTTATTACCTCTTGATGATCCAAGAAAACAAAGTTTGGATGATGTTCTTCAAGGACTTCTTATGGAGTTCTTAAGAAACTTAAAGAAGGAGATGAACATAGTTAGGGTTTAGAACAGTTTTAGTATTTTGAGTAGATCTCTCAACATACTTGTCCGTTTTGGATGATCTTTATGTCGTTGGAAAGAAGAGATAAAGATGAACAACTTTAATGTTGAAAGTTTTCCGAGATTCAAAATAGAAACAGGTCAGAATTGCCAATCAAAATCTGACGAATTATGAACTCTTTGGAGAAAAAGAACATGAAAATGGAAGAAAATGGCTTAATGAAGAAGACAACCTATTTAAATGAAGAAGAAACCAAACTTAATGAAGAAGGCATTGGATCCGTGGGTTTTGGGCAAGCTTTAGTCAACTTTTCCAATGGCATTTGCTTGCAATTGTCATATAAAGACAAGGGCAAAATGGTCATTTCATAGGAAAATTTCACTTTGCCATAAATGCGCCATTATGGCCATTATGACTCGGATAAGCTCGTCATAAATACTCGGCAAATCGGTCAAATCCATCATCTCTGCTACGTTGCCGACTCCTCGATTCATCTGGCGCAGGCTTTGCCTAGAGATATCTCGACTTATACGCCCGCAACAAATATAATATTTTAATTTTTTTACCAAAATTTTCAAAACTTCCAGCATCGTAGTAAATACGATAAAAACATTTTTCATCTCGTTCACTACTCAAAATTAGGTCTTCTGAGCAGTAAACTTTTACTGTCAGTAAAAACACAGAAAACAGCAGACCGGCTTCCGTCTGAATTTTCAACCAAAAACTTCCCCGTAGCCTTATAAAAATAAGTATAGCAAGGAAATGACATTGGTTTATCCAAAATCATTTTCTAAGTCTCGGATAAAAATATATATTTATGTATTTATTACCGATGTTACGAAGCAGCGAAAATCGGGGTGTTACAGTGATTTACTATGACTTTTTGCGTTTACTATGGTTTCTGGACCCTAGTAATTAACTTTTTTTCTTGTAGTGTGATCAGCCTCTGTCTCGACTAGTTTTTAACTAGTAAGACCATAGGTTTTATTCGAGTTTAATCTCGTTTTCGCCCAAATTAGACTTGATTGTCTTCAAGCAACATTTTCAGTCTCTAGAGTAGTTTTAGGGTAATTTAGCTGATTTTGAGTCAAATAAAACACTTACTGCTATTCCATGTTTTCAGGTTAAGAGGGGAAGCACCTAGAGCCAAGGGAACGAAGAAATCAGTGGCGAATGCAATCCTGGGAATGTTCGCCCCGCGAGAAGACACTCGCCTCGCGAGACTGAAGACCAGTCTGAACAGCAGAATGTCATCATTTCTGTCTCGCCTCACGAACCATGTCTCGCCTCACGAGCCTGGAAGTCAGAAAGCATCACGGCGAGGCCGTGATGCCCATCACGGGTGTGATGAGGAGACCCTGGAGGACAGAGACCATCACGGCCCATCCGTGATGAAGGTCACGGCCATGACAGATAAGCACGCAAAGTCAAAAGACATCACGGCCTGGCCGTGATAGACATCACGGCTGTGACAAACTAGGATTTGAAGTCTCGCCTCACGAGGCATCATCTCGCCTCGCGAGATCCCAAATTTGAATTGGTGCCATTTTAATATCCGCGTCGTGAGGGACTACTGGCCTCGCGAGCGTGCACAGATTCTGAAGCTATAATTGCTGTTTAGGGCAGATTAGTGGGATACTTTTTGGCTAATCTCTGTTTTGCGAATTTTCTAAAGTTTTGTTGTGTTTTCCATGGAGAACTAATTCCATTGATTGATCTGCTGTGATTGGTTTCCGTTGCATTTGAGGTTCTATTGATTCCCAATTTAATTTGCTTTTCCCTTTCAATACATTTCCTATATTTCTTGTCTGCTTAATTCGAGTTATATAGGATGAGTCTTGATTTATTTCGATGATCATATGTTCCTTACTTGAATCGTGTTTGCTTAATTCGCGTATGTTCAAATCGTGTTTGCTTAATTCACGAAGGGCTTAATCCATTTGCTTAATTCGGAATAGGAATATATATCTCGTAGGAGCAATTTCGCTTATTAATTGTTGCTACGATCGAAAAGGGATTATAATCCTCTTAGGGCTTGGATTTATATGAACCAATGATAGTGGGAAACCGAGAACAGTAGATTAATCGTTTTAATCATCAATAATCACTTATTTCTTGTTTGCATTGTTTGCCTTCAATTGAATTTCAATCTGAAAACAACCCCCAAAAAACTAATTATTCTGCAAATAACACTACAAGAGTCTGCGTGAGACGATACTCGAGTTGTCGCATCCTAACTGTACTTTTTCAAACCACTCGCTTTTTGACGCGCGTGCAACAACGTGTCAAAATTGGCGCCGTTTCCGGGGACTCTTGTTTGTTGTTTTCGCATTTTTCGTTTTTCTGTTTTTCTGCTGATTTAGTCTGGCTACTAGGTCTACTTGTTCTGACTTGTGTGATTTTGATCCTGAAATTGAAAGAACTTTGCACACACGCTGTAGAGCAATTCGGGCTAGCACTAGTAGTAATTCTAATTCTGCACCTGTTTCTAATAACATGGCTGACCAAAGAACATTAAGACAGCTTGCTTCCCCTGATGTTAATTATAATGGTTTGTGTATTGAGTATGCTGATGTGGTTGCTCCTTTTGAACTAAAATCTGGTTTAATACACTTGTTGCCAAGGTTTAGTGGTATTGCAGGTGAGGATCCACATAAGCATCTATAGGAGTTCCAGGTTGTTTGCTCTACGCCTCTGAGACCGGAACGAATAACTGAAGACCATATCAAGCTCAGAGCCTTCCCATTCTCGCTTCAAGGTGCTGCGAAGGACTAGTTATACTACCTTGAGCCAAACTCTGTTACAACCTGGAACGATCTGAAGAAAGTCTTCTTAGAGAGGTAATTTCCTGCCTCCAGAGCCGCATCAATCAGGAAGGAGATATGTGGCATTAGACAGGGCAATGAGTCATTGGCTGAGTACTGGGAGAGATTCAAGAAGTTGGTATCTAGTTGCCCTCAACACCAAATTTTTAAGTTGCACTTTCCTGAATTTGCTTGAATCTCTTTTTGGTTTGCATGATTATATGTTTGCTTCAGATGATTTAGGCATTTTCTTTGTAAATAGCTACTTAGCCTAAAAATAACCAATTCCTAATGCATGTTCCCTAGTTAGCCCCATTGAGCCTATTAGCCTGTTAATTCTTGTTAACCTTATGTTACAAGCTAAAATCTGAAAAACCATGTTAACCCGATCCTAGGATTAGAAGAGCATGGAAGCTTAGTGAGAAATTGGTTGCAAGAAATTAAGTTTGGGGTGGCTACCCGGTACAATGTGTTGTTTGGGATTGGGAAAAAGAAAAAAATAATAATAGAAAAAAAAATATAAAATAAAAAAAAAAGAAAAGAAAAAGAAAGTGCAAAAATGCCAAAAAAGAAATAAAAAGGTTGTAGTCACCCAGAAGCATAAAGAAAAAAAAAATTAAGAAAGGAACTTGAGTGAAATTCAAAGTGTAAAAATGTTTCATGCTCTCTTAGTTCCTAGGGTCTTCAGCCTAGTTCCTTTGTATATCCTACCCTTAGCCAGGCCCCATTACAACCCATAAAAGACCTTTTGATGTTGCTTGCATGTTTTCTGTGGGAACCATTTTGAGATGAAAATCAAATTTATGGGAAGTGCTCTTAAAAGTGAAACTGAGTGAAATGTTGATAGCCTGACACAAACTGAGTGATTGAGTGAACACAAATTTCCCTTGTGAGGAAGGCAGTTGTTTGAATTTGGTGATCTCCCTCTTGTGTGTGACTTGGATCCCCTGCTTAAATTGATGATTGCTTGAATGATAAATTTCTCAATTGTTTGGAATAAATGAATGTGGGGATTACTTTGTTTAAAAGGGGGGAACATTGAAGGAAAAATTGTTTTGATAAATTGCTTGAAATTTGTGCGAAAGTTGATTGAATTCTTAAGCTTGCCAGGTCTTGAGTCTTTTTAAGTTTTTAAGTTGTAGTTTGCTTGGGGACAGGCAAAGTTTAAGTTTGGGGTATTTTGATGAGCCTCTGTTTGACTGGTTTTATAACTAGTCAAGACCTTGGCTTTGTGCTAATTTTATATCATTTCCACCCAAATTAGACTTTATTGTCCTTAAGTAGTATTTTGAGTCTGTAAATTGTTTTTAAGTTAATTTAGTTGATTTAGAGTTAAATAAAATACTTATTATATTTTCTTATTTTCAGGTTAATAAAAGGAATAAATCTGGAGTCTTTCGCCCCGCGAGAAGGCTGTTCGCCCCGCGAACCAGAAGGTGACTGTTCCTGAAATTGCAAAACTTTCTGTTTCGCCCCGCGAAGGAGGACTCGCCTCGCGAGTACCTGGAAGTCAGAGAGCATCACGATTTACCTGTGTTGAAGGCCACGGGCGTTACAGTTGGGAATTTGAAGAGTTCGCCTCGCGAATGATATGCTCGCCTCGCCAGAAGACCAAGAGTTGCAGACCTTTCGTATAATTCGCCTCGCGAGCAGTGCTTCGCCTCGCGAGGACTTGGATTCCAGAAACGTGTATATAAGATAGTCATAGTTAGGCTGGGTTGGGAGGCTAGTCAGTTTTGGCTAGTTTCTTGGCTAGTTTTTAGAATAGTTAGTCTTTTGTTTTATCTTTAGTTATTGTTTTCCTTCTGTAATGGAGAGCTAGTCTCCTAGATTAATCTACTGTGATTGGTTTCTATTACATTTGAGGTTCTATAATTCCTGTTTTATTTGCTTTTCTCTTTTCAATGCAATGCTATATGTTTCTGTTTGTTATTTCAGGAATGTATAGTGTTGTATTGATTCATTTCGGTGATGTTATGTTTCTATACTTAATCGCGTTTGTTATTTCGCGTGTGTTCATTCATGTTCGTTTGTTCATGAGAGCTTAACCCCGTTTGTTATTTCGGGAATAGGAACATACATCCGTAGTAGTGAATTTCGTTTGTTATTTGTTGCTACAACCGGGAGGGGATTAGAATCCGCTTAGGGCTTGGATTTATTTGAACCAATGATAGTGGGAAACCAAGAACAGTAGGTTAATCGTTCTTTAGTTTATTTAATCTCTTTTAACTGTCTTGTTTTATTGCTCTGTTTTTATTTTGTTTTCTTTATTTTATCTCAATCCAAAACCCCCAAAACTAATTTTTGATTTTCTGTTAATAATAACAACTAAAGAGTCCTTGAGAGACGATATCCGAGTTGTCGCTCTATACTACATTATTTTAATAATCGCTCGTTCTTTTTGGCGCGTGGCGACAGCGCGTTCAAAAATTGGCGCCATTGCCGGGGAATCTTGTTTGTTGTTATTAGCAGAAAGTTACATTTATTATAAAAAAAAAACCTTTTGCATTCCTGAATTAGTTATGTCTGCTTTGTCTGGATGTTTGATTGCCATGGATAATTACATGTATGGATATTTGCCTAATGTTTATTATGAACCACCACCTTGCATGTATTATCCTGAGTTTAGTGAGCCACCACCATACTATCCTACCCAAGTGACCACCTCTGCACCTTCCGAACCTTCACAGAGCACCTTGGATGAGATTGCTTCAATGCTCAAACAAATGGCTGAGAATAATCAACGGATGGCCGAGCAAAATCAACGGATGATAGAGGAAAATCAACAGAGGATGGAGGCTGAATACCAGAGGAGCCAAGCTGAATCTCGGAAGTTGTGGGCTCTAATTGATCAAGTTACCGCCAACTCGGCTGCAATGTTGACTCCACAGCCCCTTGAAGAACATACAGAGGCACAAGTTATTCTTGAAAATATTTCTGATGATAATTCTGATAATATTTCTGTTGATGATGAATTGTGTGTTGAATCCCCTGATTCTAATGATTGTTATTGTGATGGCAGTGCTGCTTTGTGTATATTCTGTTATGCAGCTTTATACTGTTCAGGAAACATAGAGAAGGAGGATCAGGAGGACATTTGCTCCACCGTGCCTGAAGATAAAGAAGAACCTTTGGGAGTAGATGATTCAATTAAATCAGATGAATGTGTTGAGAGTAATGGGGTGGATGCACTGTGTGAAGAATTCCCAGACATTCTAACTTTTTCTGATTCATTTTCTTGTAATATATGTACTAACTCTAATATTTGTGTGGTGTGTGCTGAAATTTCTGCATGTATAGCAGGTGATAACTTTGTTAGTGCAATGAATGAAGACCTTGCAGGAGTTGAAGCAGCACCAGTAACACCAGCTAACTATTTGCCACCTCCCCCTGTGGAACCAAAAGCTCTGGATTTTGCACCCTTGGATTTTGCACCATGGCCAGTCCAAGAGGTTGAGCCCCACTTCTATTGGGGAGACTTTGTAGATAAAGAGGTCAGCTGTGACCCGAAGGGGAGTGAGAAGTCCGCCGCACTCGGCGAAGTCATCATAATTGTCAAGTGCTCACCCCCACATCAAGGCTGTGAGTTAGGGAAGCATGGAATGAACTTCCACCCTTTGGCTACCACGTGGGACTTATGTTACAAGCAATGGGATCCTGGTGGAACCGCCCTTCAATGAGTTTTTCTTAACCCTTTCTTCTTTTTAATTTTATTTTCCTTGCTTTATTTCTGTTTTGTTTTGAATAAAGCTCCTGAATAATTTGAGAAGCTCAGGAGTTGTGTTGAGTCTTGTGTTGGCAAGTTTATTGGATTTTATTAATTTTTGTATAGATTGATAGCATGATATGTGTTGACTGTTTTCCCCCTAGGATTTGAGAAATTTTTTTTTGAAAAATGATCCCCATATGATTGAAAACTGAACTCTGGGATTTTGTTATGATGGCATGATTTATGATAAGTTTGGGGTGATAGGAAGCACACACTAGGGATATAATCTCTTTCAAATAAATTGCAAAAAAAAAAAATTGTCCAGGTGAGGTTTTGAGCCTCCAACATGTTTTTGACTGTGTGAAAATCACTTTTTAAGTTGCATTTTCCTGAATTTGCTTGAATCTCTTTTTGGTTTGCATGATTATATGTTTGCTTCAGATGATTTAGGCATTTTCTTTGTAAATAGCTACTTAGCCTAAAAATAACCAATTCCTAATGCATGTTCCCTAGTTAGCCCCATTGAGCCTATTAGCCTGTTAATTCTTGTTAACCTTATGTTACAAGCTAAAATCTGAAAAACCATGTTAACCCGATCCTAGGATTAGAAGAGCATGGAAGCTTAGTGAGAAATTGGTTGCAAGAAATTAAGTTTGGGGTGGCTACCCGGTACAATGTGTTGTTTGGGATTGGGAAAAAGAAAAAAAATAATAATAGAAAAAAAAATATAAAATAAAAAAAAAGAAAAGAAAAAGAAAGTGCAAAAATACCAAAAAAGAAATAAAAAGGTTGTAGTCACCCAGAAGCATAAAGGAAAAAAAAATTAAGAAAGGAACTTGAGTGAAATTCAAAGTGTAAAAATGTTTCATGCTCTCTTAGTTCCTAGGGTCTTCAGCCTAGTTCCTTTGTATATCCTACCCTTAGCCAGGCCCCATTACAACCCATAAAAGACCTTTTGATGTTGCTTGCATGTTTTCTGTGGGAACCATTTTGAGATGAAAATCAAATTTATGGGAAGTGCTCTTAAAAGTGAAACTGAGTGAAATGTTGATAGCCTGACACAAACTGAGTGATTGAGTGAACACAAATTTCCCTTGTGAGGAAGGCAGTTGTTTGAATTTGGTGATCTCCCTCTTGTGTGTGACTTGGATCCCCTGCTTAAATTGATGATTGCTTGAATGATAAATTTCTCAATTGTTTGGAATAAATGAATGTGGGGATTACTTTGTTTAAAAGGGGGGAACATTGAAGGAAAAATTGTTTTGATAAATTGCTTGAAATTTGTGCGAAAGTTGATTGAATTCTTAAGCTTGCCAGGTCTTGAGTCTTTTTAAGTTTTTAAGTTGTAGTTTGCTTGGGGACAGGCAAAGTTTAAGTTTGGGGTATTTTGATGAGCCTCTGTTTGACTGGTTTTATAACTAGTCAAGACCTTGGCTTTGTGCTAATTTTATATCATTTCCACCCAAATTAGACTTTATTGTCCTTAAGTAGTATTTTGAGTCTGTAAATTGTTTTTAAGTTAATTTAGTTGATTTAGAGTTAAATAAAATACTTATTATATTTTCTTATTTTCAGGTTAATAAAAGGAATAAATCTGGAGTCTTTCGCCCATGAGAAGGCCCATTCGCCCATGAGCCAGAAGGTGACTGTTCCTGAAATTGCAAAACTTTCTGTTTCGCCCAGCGAAGGAGGACTCGCCTCGCGAGTACCTGGAAGTCAGAGAGCATCACGATTTACCTGTGTTGAAGGCCACGGGCGTTACAGTTGGGAATTTGAAGAGTTCGCCTCGCGAATGATATGCTCGCCTCGCCAGAAGACCAAGAGTTGCAGACCTTTCGTATAATTCGCCTCGCGAGCAGTGCTTCGCCTCGCGAGGACTTGGATTCCAGAAACGTGTATATAAGATAGTCATAGTTAGGCTGGGTTGGGAGGCTAGTCAGTTTTGGCTAGTTTCTTGGCTAGTTTTTAGAATAGTTAGTCTTTTGTTTTATCTTTAGTTATTGTTTTCCTTCTGTAATGGAGAGCTAGTCTCCTAGATTAATCTCTTGTGATTGGTTTCTATTACATTTGAGGTTCTATAATTCCTGTTTTATTTGCTTTTCTCTTTTCAATGCAATGCTATATGTTTCTGTTTGTTATTTCAGGAATGTATAGTGTTGTATTGATTCATTTCGGTGATGTTATGTTTCTATACTTAATCGCGTTTGTTATTTCGCGTGTGTTCATTCATGTTCGTTTGTTCATGAGAGCTTAACCCCGTTTGTTATTTCGGGAATAGGAACATACATCCGTAGTAGTGAATTTCGTTTGTTATTTGTTGCTACAACCGGGAGGGGATTAGAATCCGCTTAGGGCTTGGATTTATTTGAACCAATGATAGTGGGAAACCAAGAACAGTAGGTTAATCGTTCTTTAGTTTATTTAATCTCTTTTAACTGTCTTGTTTTATTGCTCTGTTTTTATTTTGTTTTCTTTATTTTATCTCAATCCAAAACCCCCAAAACTAATTTTTGATTTTCTGTTAATAATAACAACTAAAGAGTCCTTGAGAGACGATATCCGAGTTGTCGCTCTATACTACATTATTTTAATAATCGCTCGTTCTTTTTGGCGCGTGGCGATAGCGCGGTCAGTTACTTCCGATGGACAGAAACATTTTAGATGCTGCTAGTGGGGGAGCACTTGTTGATAAGACCCCAGTCGCTGCCAAGCAGTTGATTGAGAACATGTCACTCAACTCCCAGCAGTTCACAACTAGAAGCAATTTTGTCGAAGCAAGGGGTGTGAACGAGATCCATGGTTCCTTTTCCAACAAGGCCCTCGAAACCATAATTGATGAGCTCACCTCTTTGATGAAGCAGTTGGTAATGGATAAGGTTCGACCAACATGGTTGTGTGGCATTTGCACCTCTCCTGAGCACCTGAATGATGCATGCCCCATTCTGAGGGATGAGTCCGTCACTGATTTGCCTCAAGCTTATGCAGTCAATCTTTACAATCAAGGCAACAATTAGAACAGGTACAATAACATTCCTTACCTCTCTACAAATAAGTACCACCCCAACTGGAGGAACCATCCAAACCTTCGGTATGGGGACTCATCCACACAACAGCAGCTGATAGCACCACCACAGAATTCTCCCCAAGTGACCACCTCTGCACCTTCTGGACCTTCACTAGAGGACCTGATCAAGCAAATGGATGAAAGCAATCTCCAGTTTCAGCAGCAGACAAATGCTAGTATTCACTCTTTGCAGACACAGATTGGACAGCTTGCCACATCGATGAATGCCATGCAGCAAGCTCAAGGATCGAACCGACTACCTGCACAAACAGTGGTGAATCCTTATGTTCCAAGTGCTAATGTGAGTGTGATTTCTTTGAGATCCGGGAAAGTTGTAGAGGCAGCTCCTGAAAAGAATGAAGTTGTTGAGGTAACACATGAACCTCCTGCTGTTATTGAAGCTGAAAAGGTGTATGTGCCACTGATCCCCTTCCCACAAAGAGTGCTGAAGAATAGAAATATTGTTGAGGAAGACAAGGAGAAAGAGATCTTGGATGTGTTCAGAAAAGTGGCGGTAAACATTCCGCTTCTTGATGTGATCAAGCAGGTTCCGAAGTACGCAAAGTTTTTGAAAGATTTGTGCACACACAAGAGGAGGTTGAAGGGAAATGAGAGAGTCAACTTGGGGCGAAATGTTTCAGACCTTATTCAACCTAAACCTGCGCCTGAGAAGGTTACAGTTTCAGCCCTCAGTCAGGCAATGCCACAGAAGTGCAAGGATCTGGGAACTTTTGCTATTCCATGCACCATTGGGGACAGTAAATTCGACAGCTGCATGTTGGATTTGGGAGCTTCTATTAATGTCATGCCCACTTCTGTCTTCAACAACCTTAATCTTGGTCCCTTGCAACATACAAGTCTTACTATTCAGTTGGCAAACAGGACCAATGCTCGCCCTATTGGAGTGGTAGAAGATGTGTTGGTACAGGTTAATGAATTGATTTTCCCTGCTGATTTTTACATCCTGGACATGGCAGGGGAAACAAATTCAAGCAAATCACCAATCATTCTGGGCAGACCATTCATGAAGACAGCAAGGACAAAGATTGATGTTCACGATGGAACCATGTCCATGGAGTTTGGTGACATTGTGGCGAAATTCAACATTTTCGATACTATGAAGCATCCCTTGGAAGAGCACTCTGTTTTTCAAATAGAACTGCTCTCTGAAATTGTTGATGAAACTTATGATGATTTGGAAGCAGCACCAGTGATCCTCTCCACTTGTTTGCCACCACCCACTGTGGAACATCCAGCAATGGAGTTCAAGCCTCTGCCTGAGAGACTGGAGTTTGCACACCTGAATATGAAGGCATTTTGGCCAGTCCAAGAGGTTGAACCCCATTTTTATTGGGAAGATTTTGTTGACAAGGCTGACAAGGAGGTCATCTTTGGCCCAAGAGGGAGTGAGAAGTCCGTCGCAGTCGGCGAAGTCACCATGATTGTCAAGCGCTCACTCTCATGCTTATGCTACATACCGTGGGATCCGAGAGGATCATATTGCATTTTGGGCAGTCCTTGACCGCTGTATCACAGACAGTGGGATCCCGGTGAAACCGCCTCCATGAGTTTTTTCTAAACCCTCTCCTTTCCCCTCACTCTGATTTTATATTATGTTCTTTCATTGAGGACAATGCATGTTTTAAGTGTGGGGGAGGGAACCAATTGTTTGTTTTTGTTTTGTTTTTCCTTCAGCTCTTGAATAATTTGAGAAGATCAAGAGTTTGTGTGTGAGTCTTGTGTCTGCAAGCTTGATTGGATTTTGTTGAATTTTGCATAGATGGATTGCATGACATGTGTTGATTGTTTCCCCCCTAGGTTTTGAGAATTGAAAATTGACCCCCATGTGAAAAATTGAAAATTAAACTTTGAGATATTCCATTATGACTGCATGATTTATGATAAGTTTGGTGTGATAGGGTGCACACACTAGGGATTGTATCTCGGTCAAACAATTTGCAAAATTGTCTGGGTGAGGATTTGAGCCTCCAACATGTTTTTAATTGTGTGAGTCACTTTCAAGTTGCACTTTCCCGGATTTGCTTGAATCTCTTCATGGTTTGCATGTCTATGTGTTTGCATCAAATGATTTAGGCAATTTTCTTTGAATTAGCTACTTGGCCTAAATTGAACCAATCCCTAATGCATGTTCCCTAGTTAGCCCCGTTGAGCCTAATTAGCCTTTTGTTTCTTGATAACCTTATGTTATGAGCCTAAAATCTGGAAAAACCATGTTAACCCGATCTTAGGATTAGGAGAGCATGGATCCTTAACAAGACAAGGTTTGCAAGAAACTAAGTTTGGTGTGGCTACAAGGTGTGATGTGTTGTTTGGGATTGATAAAAAGAAAAAAAATAAAGGTTGGAGCCAAGGGCAAAAAGAAGAAAACAAAAGGAAAAGAAAAAAAAAGAGAAAAGTGCAAAAATGTCAACAAAGGGTATTGAAAGAAAAAGGGTTGTAGTCACCTAAAAGCAAAAAGAAAAAAAAATGGAAAAAGGAATTTGTGTGGGAGTTCAACGTGTCAAAT
Source organism: Sophora flavescens (assembly GCA_030762895.1). Classification (NCBI taxonomy): domain Eukaryota; kingdom Viridiplantae; phylum Streptophyta; class Magnoliopsida; order Fabales; family Fabaceae; genus Sophora; species Sophora flavescens. The sequence continues at coordinate 10,354,338 of CM061062.1, read as the reverse complement.
GCTCATGCTCTCTTAGTTCCTAGGGACTTAAGCCTAGTACCTTTGAATATCCTACCCTTAGTCAGGCCCCATTACAACCTTAAAAGACCTTTTGATGTTGCATGCATATTCTCGTGGGAACTTTGTTTGAGATGAAGATCAAATTTATGGGAAGTGCTCTTAAAGGTGAAATTGAGTGAAATGTTGATAGCCTAGACAAATTGAGCGGATTAGTGAAACATTAAATACCCTTGTGAGGAAGGCGATTGTTTGAAATTGGTGATCTCCCTTTTGTGTGTAACTTGGATCCTCAACTTAGATTAATGATTGCATGAATGATGGAATTCTCGATTGTTTAAAGTAAATGAATGTGGGGATTGCATTGTTGAAAAGGGGGGAACATTGAAGGAAAATTGTTTTGTTGTAATTGCATGAAATTTGTGTGAAATTGATTAAATCCGTTAAGCTTGCCAGGTTTGAGTCCTTTTTGAGTTTTAGTTTGCTTGGGGACAAGCAAGGTTTAAGTTTGGGGTATTTTGATCAGCCTCTGGCTCGACTAGTTTTTAAATAGTAAGACCACAGGTTTTATTCGAGTTTAATCTCGTTTTCGCCCAAATTAGGCTTGATTGTCTTCAAGCAACATTTTGAGTCTCTAGAGTAGTTTTAGGGTAATTTAGCTGATTTTGAGTCAAATAAAGCACTTACTGCTATTCCATGTTTTCAGGTTAAGAGGGGAAGCACCTAGAGCCAAGGGAACGAAGAAATCAGTGGAGAATGCAATCATGGGAATGTTCGCCCTGCGAGAAGACACTTGCCTCGCGAGACTGAAGACCAGCCTGAACAGCAGAATGTCATCATTTCTGTCTCGCCTCGCGAACCATGTCTGCCTCACGAGCCTGGAAGTCAGAAAGCATCACGGCGAGGCCGTAATGCCCATCACGGGCGTGATGAGGAGACCCTGGAGGACAGAGACCATCACGGCCCAGCCGTGATGAAGGTCACGGCCATGACATATAAGCACCCAAAGTCAGAAGACATCACGGCCTGGCCGTGATAGACATCACGACTGTGACAAACTAGGATTTGAAGTGTCGCCTCGCGAGGCATCATCTCGCCTCGCGAGATCCCAAATTTGAACTGGCGCCATTTTAATATTCGTGTCGCGAGGGACTACTGGCCTCGCGAGCGTGCGCAGATTCTGAAGCTATAATTGTTGTTTAGGGAAGATTAGTGGGATACTTTTTGGCTAATCTCTGTTTTACGAATTTTCTGACGTTTTGTTGTGTTTTCCATGGAGAACTAATTCCATAGATTGATCTGCTGTGATTGGTTTCCATTGCACTTGAGGTTCTATTGATTCCCAATTTAATTTGCTTTTCCCTTTCAATACTTTTCCTATATTTCTTGTCTGCTTAATTCGAGTTATATAGGATGAGTCTTGATTTATTTCGATGATCATATGTTCCTTACTTGAATCGCGTTTGCTTAATTCGCGTATGTTCAAATCGTGTTTGCTTAATTCACGAAGGGCTTAATCAATTTGCTTAATTCGGAATAGGAATATATATCTCGTAGGAGCAATTTCGCTTGTTAATTGTTGCTACGATCGAAAAGGGATTAGAATCCGCTTAGGGCTTGGATTTATATGAACCAATGATAGTGGGAAACCGAGAACAATAGATTAATCGTTTTAATCATCGATAATCACTTATTTCTTGTTTGCATTGTTTGCCTTCAATTGAATTTCAATCTGAAAACAACCCCCCAAAAACTGATTTTTCTGCAAATAACACTACAAGAGTCCGCGTGAGACGATACTCGAGTTGTCGCATCCTAACTGCATTTTTTCAAACCACTCGCTTTTTGACGCGCGTGCGACAACGTGTCATAGTGAATGTTTTCTTATATTAAATATTAATAAATCAAACAGTTTTTAATTTATAACATATTATAATGTATATTATGTGAAATTAATCAAATTATTTATAATTTGCACACATATTAAAACATCCTGTTAAATAAAAAATTAATACTAACTTGTTAAATAAAAAACAATATCAAACAAATAGTATAATATATGCTTATTTTCACTTTAACTTTAATTTGATTCAGAGGATATTTTTTTATTCAACTGAAAAATATTTTCTTTTTTCCTTTTGTATACAGATGACTTAGTGATATTTTTTTTTTACTTCCTAGAGTATCTTCCCATCCGATAGGTAACAGACTAATCTCTCGAGTGTCAGTCATGTGCCTAAGCAGGAACCCTTCCCAATAGTGTTTTTTCATATACATGAATTCATGGATCGAATCCAAGACCCCATGTTTAACGGACCCAACCTCCTTCTACTTGGACCAACGCACATTGGTAGATGACGTAGTGATATAACTTCCTCTCATTTTTAAACATTTAACAATTAATATATATATATTTTTGGTATATACTTCACAATTAATATTTTATTAAATGTAAAATGGTGTCATTACATAATTTAGGATATCGGTGAATTTGACGGGTCGGTTACACAATTTTGTGCTGTTCTTTATTTCCTTGGCACTGACATGAGCCATTCATCTTCAGGACTTGAACACAGCCCCCATTTTCAACTTCCAGCCACAATGACAAAAAGGACAAAATATATGGTTCAAGGTTTCACATGAAAATGTGAAATTGGTTTACTCGCCCTTTTTTTTAGAGGGGAAAAAAACCGGAATTGATTTTGATGCCATTCAAGGCCTTTTGTTCATATATACTGCCTAGTCAGGTACATTCAGTGTGTTTGTTTTAGATTAAAACCAACTCAAACGGGAAAAATTATTGACCCGAGGTACTTTTACTGAAAGCTCAAAATATGAGCTTTGGATGAACGTGGTTTCAAACGAAGTTTACGTATAAGAGGAGTACTAGCAACACACTCTCTAACACACATTTTCCAACATACTCCCTCATATTGGTTGAAATTCATGTGGGTCCCATTAATTCATGTGGGTCCCACTTGAATTTTGTATGACCCACGTGCATTTCAACCAATAGGAAGGAGTGTGTTGGAAAGTATGTGTTAGGGAGTGTGTTGCTGGCATTTCTCTTACGTATAAAACAAATGGTGCTATTGTCACAGAAAGAGTCTCAGCAATGATGAATTGTAGATACCATATCTCTTCCTATATACCATAGAAAGGATAAAAGGAATAAGAATTTTTTTTCACGTTGAAATGGGGCATCTATATTTTAATATACAATAGATGTACTATATATAAATGTGTTTGTAACAAGGTTTACAAAACCGGACCGGTCATCGAACCGGTGAAGGCACCAGTTCAAGGTTCAATGGTCCAACCGAGGTTGAACCGTGGTTAAACCGGTTATAATTAAATATTATTATTTTAATTTTCAATATAATATATTTTGTAATACTAATATCTTCTCATATTTTTTTTAATAATATAGAATATGTTTTGCATTTTATGATTATAAATTTAGAAGAATTATTCTTGTATTTACTCCTAAAAATGTTTAAAAAATTTAATTTTAACTTTTAAGAGCTTAACCACTCAAAGTTCTCTTATGTGAACAAAAATAAGAACAAAACTAAATTGGGCTAATATAACTTATAAGCCCATTCTACAAAAACTAAAGATATGTCAAAAAAATTCATGTTGGGCTTGGGTGTTTAGGCCCATTAAGAAAAACACAAAAGGAGATGTTAACCTAATTTCCCCAAACCATCCAATCATAGTAGCACCCGCCCACTTTCCCTCGTATCCTCTATTTGTTGCTTTCTGCATTCTACTACTGGTTTTGTTGACCTTTTTGAACTTCAACTCCGCTTCTTCTTTTTATGATATGAATGTTCTTTGAAGTCCGATCACTCCTTTCTTCTTTCTTAGTCTTCTCATCCTCTTATCTGTGTTATTCATCCTCTCACAAGTCGTGTGAGGTTGAAGAACCAATAAAACGATGGTCGGCTCGTCAAAGCGATCACCGGAACTGAGGAGCGCCCCATTTTTCGTGGATCGCCAGAAACCGGTGAACGACCGATTTTGTCCAGTTCCGTGCCGGTTCAACGGTTTTTTGACCGGTCTATCTGAAGAGCGGTTATGGGGGTCACTCAGACCGGTTCCTGGTCGGATCGGTTGAACCGGCCAATCCGGTCCGGTTTTGTAAACCTTGGTTTGTAAGTGTAGTCTATATTTTATTTTTAGTTGTATCTAAGGATTTAATTTGTGTACACTGACAGTGTAAAGTTTTTTTATACGGTCAACCCATCAGAATTTGACACACCATTATAAATATTTGATTATTATCCTAACCACCTTAAAAGTCATTAATTCCATGATTTTCCATTGGTTGTCAGTGTAAAAATATATGGTTCAAGGCTTGACATGAAAATGTGAAATTTATTTACTCGACCTCATTTTTAGGGGGAAAAAACCATAATTGATTTTGATGCCATTCAAGGCCCTTTTGTTCTTATATACTGCCTAGTTAGGTACATGCAGTCTTTTGTCACAGAAAGAGTCTCAGCCATGATGAATTGTAGATACCATATCTCGTCCTATATACCATAGAAATCAAAGCTTTTCTATAAAAGGATAAAAGGAATAAGAAATTTTTTTTTCGCTTTGAAATGGGGCATCTATATTTGAATATACAATAGATGTACTATATATAAATGTGTTTGTAAGTGTAGTCTATATTTTATTTTTAGTTGTATCTAAGGATTTAATTTGTGTACACTGACTGTGTAAAGTTTTTCTATACGGTCAACCAATCAGAATTTGACACACCATTATAAATATTTGATTATTATCCTAACCACCTTAAAAGTCATCAATTCCATGGTTTCTGATTGGTTGTCAGTGTAAAAATCTTTATACTGACAGTGCAAAGAAATTAAGCACTTAAACTAATATGAACTTAAAACCAAATTATACCTGAATTTAATTTTGAAATATTATCATTGTATAATTTTAATACTACCAATCAATCACACATCATCTCATATGTAATTTTTAAGGTAATTATTATAAAAGTCAAATATTTTTAATGTAATGTCATTATTTGATTGATTGTCAGTATAATTTTTTTTATACTTACGATATAATGTACTTAAATCCATTATATTTTTTCACCGCCAAACGGAGAAGAACAAAAATTGGAGAATCTTGATGAGATAGTGATAAAGTTGTATAAAGAAGGCCGAATAGAGTTGAGTCCAATCTGCCAATAGAAATTCTAGTTTTTTTTTATCAGTTAGAAAATAACAGACAGAAGCCCAAACAACTACTGCCTTATCCTAACAGTTTCAGAGGTGTCAGCTAAGACTAACAAAGCCAGATTTGGAGGACAAGAATTCCAAATGGTACAGCCATGGTTCGACGAAGTTCCTCTCTTGGCCAACCAGTCGGCGCAGGCGTTCCCTTCCCTGTAAGAATGCTGGAAACTCACATCCCATGGGTATAACCAGAAGGATCTAATTTTGTTAATCAAAGGAACACGAGGGTGGAGATTATGAGGACCCTGAGCAATTAAATCAAGAGCCATTCGTGAATCAGATTCACACACCAAAAATTTGAAACCCCTATCCCAAGCCAACTTGAGACCCTTGTAAATGGCCAACAACTCTGCATTCATGTTAGAGGTGACTCCACAGGAACCAGAAAAGTCGCAGATCCATTGACCACACCCATCACGAAGGAGGCCTCCGTACCCAGATCTGCCCGGGTTGCCGAAGGAGCTACCATCAACGTTCACTTTTATGAAGTTATCGGGAGGAGGAGACAAAATCATTGTCTCTAGGATCGAACAGGGACATGAGTTTGCAAGGTACAACGAATGAACTCAGCTTGGACATGGATCTGGTTGATTGTGTGCCAATCATCCCAATTCTTGTCAGAGAAAACAGAAGCATTGCGGGCCTTCCAAATCATCCAACAAGCCACTATGAAGGTAATACCATACTCTTTTGTAGCATTCTCATAGAACCAAGTGCTAGCATCTTGATTATAGAAGTCCTGATTATAGGCCAAATTAAGAATTCGTGAAACAACATTGGCTTTATAACAATCCTGAAGAACATTCAAAATAGACTCTTGATTATAACCACATCTAGGGCAGGAGGCATCATTTGTGACATGCCTACTAGATCTAAAAAGGTTATGGGAAGGCTGCTGTGAAGAATAGACCAAATGAAGTGCTTTATGTTTTCTGGGACCTTAAGTTTCCAGATCCAATTCCATTGGATGTCCTTAGCTGTGTGCAAATTAGGGTCATGGACAAGCCAATGGTAGGAACTCTTGGTGTTGTAGAGACCAGAGGAAGACTCTCCCCAAATCAGAGTCCTCTGAACTTCCATCAATAAAGTGGCTAGACATTTTTAATTTGATCTCTGTAGGAAGCACAGTAGCCAAGGAGTCCCAAAGCCATTCTCCATTCCGAAATAAGTCCTTGACAGGAAGTTGGGTGTCCTGAATGTTGACAAAGGGAACTAAGTTACAGATCGGGCCATCCTCAATCCAGTTATCATACCAAATAGAAATCTTCCCTTTACCAACTCTTAGTTTGAAGCCCGGCTGCAGAATCCTGACAGCTTTGAGAATGGATGACCAAACATAGGAGGCACCATTAGGCTGTCTAGCATCCAGGATTTTGTTGTTTCCAAGATATTTGGAAGACAACATGTTGACCCAAAGCTTGTGAGGACTATGGAGCAAGGACCAAGCATGCTTGCCCAAGAGAGTAATGTTGGTCTCTCGAGCCATTCTGATTCCAAGTCCCCCTTCATTTTTGGGTTGGGTAATAGAGTCCCACTTCACCCAGTGATTATGGTGACCACCCAAAATGAAGCCTCTAACAGCAGCATCAATCTAGTTGCATACTCCACTAGGGATCCAAATGTTCTGCATAGAGAGTAGATAGGAATAGAGGTGACGACCGACTTGGCTAAAGTCACTCTCCCCGCCCTATTAAGGGTCTTAGCCTTCCAGCCCGCCAATCTACCATTGATCCTATCCAAAATATTACTGAAATCCCTTTTCCTGACTCTTCCTGAAAGAAGAGGGAAGCCAAGATACTTCCCTAGATTGTAGGTGCGAGAGAAGCCAGAAACAGAGTCAAACTTAGACACTTTCGTGCGAGGGACATTCTTGGAGGCAAGGAATTTAGTCTTCTGGATGTTCACCTTTAAACCAGAGGCTGTACAAAACTGTTTAAGAACCTCATCAACCAACTTAACTTGAGATGATTTAGCATGAGTAAAAAGAAGGCAGACATCCACGAAGAACAAGTGAGAGATAGATGGACCTGTCCAAGACACTTTGACTGGAAGCCATTTTTTGTCTTCAATCTTTTCTTGGATAAGCAGGGCCAGCTTCTACATGCAGAGGACAAAGAGGTAGGGAGACATAGGGTCTCCTTGCCTCAAGCCCCTCTTAGGAGCAAAACTCTCAAGTCTCTCATTATTCCACTTCAAAGAGAGGGAAGTGGAAGTGGTGCAAAAGTTACAATGTGGGGGGGGGGGGGGGGGAAACCCAAAAACAAAAATATTTTTACGGAGGAAATCCTAATTAACCCGGTCATAGGCTTTTTCAAAATCAATTTTGAATAGAAGATAGCCCTTCTTCCCTTTCTTCTTGCGCATGTGGTGGACAATCTCTTGGGCAATCAAGGCATTATCCTCAGTGCCCCTATTGGGGAAAAAATACTTTGAAGCGGACCAATAAGGGTGTCAAGATGATGGCGGAGGCGATTCACCAAAACCTTAGTTATAAGCTTGAAGAGGACATTGCATAAGCTTATAGGTCTAAAGTCTGTCAGAGTATCAGGGGGGTCAACTTTAGATATGGGCACAATGAGAGTTTCTGTCAAGTTAGGAGCAATTGTGCCAGTAGCAAAAGCTTTGGCCACCACATCCCAAATATCTCTAGCTACCACATTCCAAAACTTTTGGAAAAAAAACAGGTTGAAAGCCATCGTGACCTGGGGCTTTGTAGGGGCTCATAGAGAAAAGGGCAGCCTGCACTTATTCCATGGAGACCGACTTAAGTAAATCATTATACAGAACCTGCTCCACTTGGGGGATGCTCCTAAGACAAAGGCCATTCGGGTTGCAGGGATCGTTATTTTGAAAAAGAGCTTTGAAGAAGGTTTGGGCCTCTCTCTTGAGCACTTCCTCATCCGAAGTCCAAATCCCATCAATATGCAAACCCACAATCTTGCTTTTATGCAAACCCATAGAAATTCTAGCTTTGATAGCATTCATGAAATATTTTTTTATCTAGTAAGTTACATTCTCAGAAATTTTATTTTTATGAATGAATATTTCTTTCATGGTCTCACAAACAGATTGAAATTGTTAACTTTCATTCACTAATTTATTCTTGGATATCTTTATTGCTTGAAAATGATTTTTTTTTATTTCTTGTACTAATCATAATAAACTTTTATTCTCATCTCACTTTCCTAAAAATATTAAAATATGTTTGATATCAAACGCTAGATGCTTGATGTCAACTTGCTACATTAATTATGCAGACTTTATTTTTAAATTTCATATATCGAATTTGTTGAAAAGCAACATATATTGTGTGCCCAGTAATCCACAAAATATTAGTGTATTTAATGGAACTTTTGGTAAGAAACTCTTCTTTTTATTCCTTCTTCAAAATAAGAAAAAGAAAACATTTTCTTACAAAATCGACTTCCCCCCCTTTCAATAAGGGTAATGAACCTAGTCCTTCTACACTAAAATACAAAATTATATCATCTGTTTCTTTTCTGTCCATTTTCATTCAGTGTGTGGGACTGATAGATGGCTTGGTTTTGCCTTGGCTGCATCTAATGACATCCACAACTTTTATTCTTCACATAGGCGGTTGCTTATAGGTAGGGAGAAGAGGAGGTTTAGAAATATATTATGGGATTCAACTGTTTGGTCTTTGTGGTTGTTGAGAAATGAGATTATATTCAAGAATGGTGAAATCAGTTATTTATCTGTTTTGGAGCAAATTAAACATAGGTCATGGTTATGGTTCTCGGCAGAAACATAATCCATGGATTATACTTACACAGATTGGTGCCTTTGCCCAGTTGGTTGTCTTCCTTAACACTGGGTCGCTACTGCTATTTTTTTGGATTGCACTGGTCTTTTGCCCAGCTTTGCTGTCATACGATTCAGTTTTGCTGGTTAAAAGTGGTTTGGGTCCTACTTCTCTTTTCATTGATGCCGTGTCTTTACTTGTGTGATTTTTATTTGATGTAGTTGTTGGTTTTTGTGCTTAGAATTGCACCCTAGTGGTTGATGCCTTTTCTTGCAGGGGTGTTGTTGTTATTGTGCTTTGCTCCCCTATTTTTTGTTTTTGCGCCTTGCTCCCTCTTTCAATTTGGAGCTGGGATTATTTGTTGGTGGGGTATAGATTTAATTCAACCTTGTAGTTGACCTTACTCTTGGCGGAAGCTATAACTGTACCTATCACTATTTCTCTTGTACATGGGTTTTGGGTACCCCTAGTACCCCATTAATGTGAGAGATTTTCAAATTAAAGGTAGCACCTTATTTAAGGTTTCATATAACAGTTAAATATAATTAATGTCTTCAACTTGCATCAAGTGTTGCTTTGGTTCAGTGGCATCGTTGCATGCCTTACAGCCAAGAGGTTCTTAGTTTGAATCTCATGTGGAGCGTTTTATACGTAGTATATGTTTTAATGTTTATCAAAACGTTAAAAATTGGGAAAACGCGGTTGTGATGATTCGTACACGATTATCAAAGGCAATGGGACACGACCGCTGGCCAACTGGGCTAACGGATATATTTTGTCATGTTATGAATATCAACGATACTTGACTGTTATATTTGACTGTTGGTTAAACACTTGAAGAGTTGCTTTTTTTCACCAAGTGACATGTGTTGGTCTATAAATAGAACCATCTGCATGCAGAAGATAGACACGAAAAACTCAGAATCTCTCAACCATTATTCACTCCAAATCAACTTCTTTTCTCCCTTGTGCGCAGAGAGAGTTAGGAAGACTATTGTTCTGTAAACTGCCATTGACGATACGCTTGGTTTAGGGTGTGCAAACCAAACCAAGGTTACTCCATTGTATCCTGAAGGGGATTCGCCGGTTTTACCTGTTGCATCCAATCTATGAGGAGAGATTGGTGGGGACGAATCGAACCTAAAGCCTAGTGTTCTTACACGCCTTGGAGATTGCGCATTACCTCTGTTTGTCTCTTCCTTGTTGCAGGTCAGACCCCATTTTCTAACAATCTTTAGGTTCGATTTTCGATTTATAATAATGGTTGCAACATTGAGGGAGATGAAATTTTGACATTGTCAAAGTGGAGAGGTTCAAGGGTGAAAACATTGTTCATTGGAAGAAAGTGATGCATGGCCTTTTTAGAACAAGAAGAGATGAGTACTCCTAGACTTCATCAAAATATTTTATTTGTGACAATGGTGAAAGGTACACAATTACTTTTAATGGCTATGTTATACTTGGTATTCTAAATACGTGTGTGTACAATCCTAAATGCATTCTTTGTTTATGTTAAAATTAACATATGGTGTTAGAGCCTTAGATGCATGATTTAGAATAAAATCAAGTATGTGAATTTTGATGAACATGAATATGTTTGGTTTATTATGCATGCAAGTATGTTGCTCTATTTTGATAGAATTGTCTAATATATGAATGATTATATCATGTGCATGCATTAGTGGATTTGATCCATGTAAGAACCAATTAATTTTTGAAGTGTTCTAAGTTGTAAAGTTGGACATGAATATTCATGGAGGATTGTTATTGAAAACCAAAAATGACTTTGGGTCATTGTTTTATTTGTTTTCTAAACAATTATATAGTTTTATTTTAGAACGTGTTTAGACATGAATCCAACATACAGAGACAATGAAATATGTTAAATTTTGGGTTGATAAAAATGGCTAAAAATCGCTTTGGCTCATGAATGGGTCGTGTGAACCCAGATTTCTTCAACGTGGATCTGGTTGACCTGGTTGGGTTAGGTGTGGTACCCGAACGTTTCTTTGCTTTAATTAGAAATGACGGTTGGATATTAGCATGAATCGATGTGTTGGTCTGGTGGTAGACGCACCTGTTCACAGACGTACATGTCACGAGTTCGATTCACAAGTTCTGTTATTTTGAACCACCGCTGGGAATAGAACTCGGACCAAAGAGTTTGAGGAGCATGTGGCCGTACCATCAGGCCAATGTCACATTGTGATCAAATGTCATTTATTTATATTTATATGTATGTATGGTATGCTTTAAATGTTGCACTTCTTATATATATATATATATATATATATATATATATATATATATATATATATATAATTATGATTGAGTTATTAGTCAACAAAATAAAGGAAAATAAATGTTAGATTATAACAGTACTCTCAATTACCCATAAATTTTTATGCTTATATATGTTATTATATAGTGTGGGTAAATTAAAATTGTTTGTCATATGGCATTTATTAAATGCTTTTAGGAGTTATAAGAATAGGAGAATTTTATAACCCTAGTTAGTTTGAGTCTACTGGAATAGTTGTCCAAACAACTGCATCTTATTCCCCATAACAAATTAATATTAGTTGAAGATGAAAATAGGATATTAAAAGAAATGATAAAAATTATGGTATCCTATTATGGTCTAGCAAAATGATATTGGGGAGAAGCCATGTTGAAGGCATGTTAGTTAGTTATAGTTCCAAACAAAATGAACATGATAACCCAATATGAGCTCTTGAATTATAGAAAGTCAAATCTCAACTATTTCATAGTTTGTGGTTGTAGGGCAATAATAGAAGTTCTTGAACCAAAATAAAGAAATTAAGTGAAAGGTGAATTGAATGTGTGTTCCTGGGCTATGCTAAAAATAGCAAAGCATATAGATTCATGGTTATCGAATCCGATGACTCATATCCTGTAAATACAGTAATTGAATCTAGGATACAATCTTTCAAAAGATAGGTTTAACTCAACTCCAAGTCACGATGATAATGTTCATAGGAATGAACATAATCCACAAATCAATGTATCTAATAAAGATACTTTGGAAGGTTCAGAACTTAGAAGGATTCAGAGACCTAGAAAAGAGAAAACGTACAGACCAAACTTTTTCATGTTCCTTGTTGAAGGAACAAGAGAGTCCATAGACAGTTATGGGCCAATCTATTAGAATATAGAAAGTGATCCAAAAATATTTTAAGAGACATTAAAGTCTCAAGAAGTCACTTTCTGGAAGGGAGTTATACTAGAAGAAATGGACTCAATAAATGGGTAATAAAATTTGGAAATTAGTAGACCTCCCACCTGGTTCGACAACAATAGGTTGTAAATGGGTTTTCAAAAGGAAAATAAAGGTAGATGGAACCATAGATAAGTTTAAGGCAAGACTAGTTTCTAAGGGATTTACACAAAAGGAGGGTATTGTCTATTTTGATACATATGCACCTATGGCAAGAATTGTTTCAATTAGAGTGCTATTAGAACTGGGATCCATCTATAAGTTTGTCATCCATAAATTGGATGTGAAAATACCATTCCTAAATGAGGAAATAGATGAAGAGGTGTATATGACACAACCTGAAGGGTTTATGGATAATGGTCAGGAAAAGAAAGTGTGTAAATTGAATAAGTCATTGTATGGACTAGAATAAGATCATAAGCAACGTGATCAAAAGTTTGATCAAGTTGTGCTAGCTAATGGATATAAAATAAATAAATCTAACAAGTGTATTTATAGTAAATTCAATAGTGGAAAAGGGGTCATGATTTGTTTGTTTGTTAATGATGTGTTGTTATTTGGTACTGGTCTAGGTGGTAGAAGAAACTAAGAGTTTCTTATCTAGAGATTTTCATATGAAAGACTTAGTGGTAGCTGATGTGATTCTAGGAATTAGAATAATAAGAGATGGTGAGAATGTAGGTTTACCCCTATCTCACTATGTAGAAAAGGTATTAAAGAAATTTAATCACTTTGATTGTTAACCTATCACTAGTCCATATGATCATAGCATTAATTTAGTACCAAATAAAGGTAGTTTAGTAGCACAACTTGAATACTTAAAAGTAATTGGATGTTTATATATGCCATGACGTGTACCCGGGCAAACATTGCATATGTTGTAGGGAGACTAAGTAGGTATACAGGTAATCCAAGCAAAGACCACTGGCATGTTGTCCGAAGAGTATTGAAATACTTGAGAGGGACAATGAACTATAGTTTAAAATTTAAACTATAATGGGTATCTTTCGGTATTAGAAGGTTACATGGATGCTAGTTGGGTGACTTATACAAGAAGATCATGCTTCAATAAGCAGTTGAGTCTTCACAAATGGTGGGGGTTCTATTTCTTGGGGTTTCAAGAAATAAGACGGCATTGCCGGTTCCACCATGCTACAGTATTCATAGCATTGGCAGCAGTAATAAAGAGATCGAATGGCTTAGAAATTTGTTGTATGGGATACTAATTTTAATGGCGCCAGTATCCATACAATGGGATAGTAAGTCAATACTATCAAGGGCATATAGCCAGGTTTATAATGGAAGGTCCAGGAACATTGGGCTAAGACATAGTTATGTCGAGGAACTAATTGCAAATGGAGTAATATCTAGGGTCTTTATAAGACGAAAAGAAATCTTGCATCCTTTGACGAAAGGACTTACAAGTGATATGATGTGGAAAAACATCATTAGGGATGGGAATCAAGCCCATATCTACATGATCACCAATGGTGGAAACCCAACTCACACTTGAGTAGCATCAAGTCTTGAGTTCAATGTGGCCAAAGTACACTGTGAGAGTGATTGCAAGTACTTGACAAATAGATACATCCCAAGGTTTAAAAGTACTTGGAAACCATAAGGACAAAAAGAAAAGGGTGAGCTTTTGCTCTTAATGGACCTATAGCACATATGTGTTGAGGTACCCAACTTTTGGGGGTGCTTTTGGTAAAGTCCACCTATATGAGAGTGAAGTGGGTCCGCTTCTTAGAGTTGGGCTTGACTCTGTAAGCTCTCATGAAAAGGATACACGACACAAGGCCTTACCAAATGTGTCACACTACCACGTCGTTCAATGGTACCGAGATTTCATGTGTAAGTCATGCATGCTTGTACTAATGAATATTTGGTTCAAAGCTTGTCTACCAAATTATTCGGGGATGAGTGAAACTCATGGCTTACTAAGCAAAGGTTCAAATCACCAAGATACCTTTGTCTGAAAGCATGCGATTTCCGGAATAATGGGATTTGGATTTATTTTGAAAATGGTGGGGGATTGTGAGAGATTTTCAAATTAAAGGTACCACCTTATTTAAGGTTTCATATAACAGCTAAATATAATTAATGTCTTCAACTTGCATCAAGTGTTGCTTTGGTTCAGTGGCATCGATCGTTGCATGCCTTACAGCCAAGAGGTTCGTAGTTTGAATCTCATGTGGAGCGTTTTATACGTAGTATATGTTTTAATGTTTATCAAAACGTTAAAAATTGGGAAAACGCGGTTGTGAGAATTCGAACACGGTTATCAAAGGCAATGGGACACGACCACTGGCCAACTGGGCTAACGGATATATTTTGTCATGTTATGAATATTAATGATACTTGATTGTTATATTTGACTGTTGGTTAAACACTTGAAGAGTTGCTTTCTTTCACCAAGTGACATGTGTTGGTCTATAAATAGAACCATCTGCATGCAGAAGATAGACACGAAAAACTCAGAATCTCTCAACCATTATTCACTCCAAATCAACTTCTTTTCTCCCTTGTGCGCAGAGAGAGTTAGGAAGACTATTGTTCTGTAAACTGCCATTGACGATATGCTTGGTTTAGGGTGTGCAAACCAAACCAAGGTTACTCCATTGTATCCTGAAGGGGATTCGCCGGTTTTACCTGTTGCATCCAATCTACGAGGAGAGATTGGTGGGGGCGAATCGAACCTAAAGCCTAGTGTTCTTACACGCCTTGGAGATTGCGCATTACCTTTGTTTGTCTCTTCTTTGTTGCAGGCCAGACCCCATTTTCTAACAATTAATACTCTTTAACTTATCAAAAAAAAAAATTAGCAACCAAAATAAAAATATTACTCTTAAAAAATTAAATTTCTTCTTTCTTTTTAATGCCTTTAGGAAGGAGGATTTATCTAAAACTTATATTAAATAATAATGGCAAGTAAATTATAGAAATATACTATATTAAAGAATTAAAGGATTTAATTAGTATGTACTATTGGTGTAAATATTTGTTACACTGTCAACCAACCATAAATATACAAATTATTAAAAATGTTTGCCTCTTATCATAATTATCTTAAAAGTCACACATAAAGTTCTCTCTTCTTTAATTCAGGCGGTTACCCAAATAAAAAAGTGTGTTAATTATTTTTACCTTTTTTTTTAAAGTTTCTTACGACCATATTAAGGGAACGTTTGTCAGGTTATATATTCTAGCTTATTCGACCTTACAAGAATAACTTATTAGGCTAAAGTTACGAAAATAACTTATGTAAATAATTTATATATATGACTTTTTTATAAGTTCTTTTTGTCTGATTTCAATAAGTTTGTTAAAGAAACTTATTAAAATAGACTCTTTTTAGGTTATTTCAAAACAACTTATTTAATATATAATCAATAAAGTTGTTTACTCAAACAAGCTATTCAATTTTAATGAAATTGCCTGATCAGAAGCAGATTATATGACTATCTTTGCAACATTAAGGCACTAAATGTCCTTCACTTGTTCAAAAATCTTCCTTAAAATGCATATATTCTTTAACAAGCTGGTCATATAAGAATTAGTTTGGGAAAAAAGGAAAAAAATAGCAAAATAAAAATAAAGGAGAAAAGAGAAATCCATTTTCTCTCTTGGGATGACTAAGAGTAAAACCTCAATAGCTACACCAACTATGAATCTGAGTCATAAAATGTTTCCGCATCAATGGCTATCTGGCACCTGCCCACCCCCCCCCCCCCCCCCCCACCCACCCAACTATAAATCTAAGTCATGAAATGTTTCCGCATCAATGGCTATCTGACACCTGCCCCCCCCCCCCCCCCCCCTCCGTCTTCCACTTCTAAGTCCACATTCTCTCTGCAGTCCATAAATAGTCCCCATTCCCACTCCCAATTAACCGTTAACCATTCCTCACATATAACAAATTACTCTCTCTCTCTCATCTCAAGTTGCGAGCTTTTTTGCATGGCGTTTGATCCAAGCTCCCGAGGTTCATTATCATACCTTTCCAGACCTTACCTAGAAAATCCCAACATTAAACAAGAGACCGAGATTATGTTTCCGTTAGAAAATTCAATTTCATTTGCACCACCATTCCGTAACCCCCTTTTCCATCCTCCGAACACTACTTTCCACCAATATTTACAGGACCCTATATTGAATGTGGGTGTAGCTAATAACCCACCAAATTCTTTTGTGATAGAGGGTACTTTTTCCTCCATCACTAATGCCAACCCTTTCTTTGGTCATCAGAATACGGATGATGATAATAGTGGTCAGAGAAGGCAGAATTACCGGAGGATAGAATGGGATGATGATGACATCATTGCAAAGATCAAAGGACAGTGGACACCAGAAGAGGACAAGTATATAACAATTTATGCAAAATTGCTTTTCTCTCTCTCATCTCCTTTTTTATTTTCAATTTTCACTCTGTTTTTCCTCTTTTGATTCATCTTCTCACCATATTTCAGGCTTGTTAATATGAAAAAATGATGAATATTTAATTTGAATTTATGGTTTTGTAGGATTCTTAAGGAATTGGTGAATGAGCACGGGGAGAAGAAATGGTCCCAAATTGCTAGGTCACTACATGGCAGGGTTGGGAAGCAATGTCGAGAGAGATGGCACAATCATATCCGGTCAAATATCAGGGTTTCTTCCCTTTCCATTGTTACTTTCCATTACTATTTTTCTTATACATGCATACATACAATTTTTTTTTAACAATGATGACATCAAAAGTTAATTTGAACTGACTTAGGCGTTCATTTAATATATATTAAAAAAAATAACATACATATAAAATTATATTTATATATATATATATATTTAGTTAAGTCTATATTATATATGATTTAGGGCTATGAAATTAACTTTCTTAAAGAAATTTTAAAATAAATTTATTTCTTGGTGACACGTGTCAGTAAAAGACTGGTAATATGTCATAATATCTTCTTACGTTTTAGTAGTCAGTTTCTGACATCCTTTGAAAAGTGAATTTGGTGGTCAATATTTTGTTGTGTTCTACTTGACAATGGATAATCATGTTGAAGTGGTTCTTATTTTTATCTTCTCTAATTCAAACATGGTCAATAAAGGATCATTTCAGCATAATGATTTTGTATAGTAAATGGTATGTTACTGTACAAGGTATAGCATGGGCGATCTTTTCTAATATGTTCAATGAAATATTTTATATCTAATGCTCTTATTTCTTGATCTAATTAGAAATTATTTTAATTAACTTATTTAATTTGTTATGTGATATGACGTTACTAATTTGATCTCTAATCCTATATTTGAAAAAAATAATTAATCCATATCTCATTATATAGCGGAAAATGAAAAAAATGTAGTATATATATATATATACACACACATACATTTATTTGTGCTATTATATATATATATATATATATATATATATATATATATATATATATATATATATATATATATATATATGAAGAAATTTGTAACACCCTAGTTTTTACACCTAGGATTAATTATTTTTATTTGGATGTTTAAGTTTATTATGTTATGTGGTTTAGTCTGAGTAATTAAATTACTCTCTTCAAATTATTTTATTAGGTGCATTAACACTGACTTATTTCAGTGAATGCACGTTTAATAGACAATAATTTATGTTATTGTCACTATTATACCAGTACAGAAAAATATTTTAAATAATGTAAATAAGAGAAAAGCATTTTCATATTCCTATTCTATTTAATTTTAGAGTTAAGAATATTTTGGTTTGGTAATTTTCGGAGATTAAATTTTGGACTGAGTATTTTCTTAGTGGATCAGTTCAACTATTAATCTTTACTCTAACTTGAATTTCGAAATTATATCCTTATGAATCTTTATTTTTAGATTCTAAAAAGTAAAAACATGTTTATTTTAGGACTAATATTTATCACTCATTTTGTACCTATCACTAAGTAACTAGTTTAAAAACGAAAATTTCTCTCTTTTCTCTCTCTCTTTCTCGACGCCATCTCTCTCTTTTTCTTCTCCTTCTCTGCAACTTTTTCTTCTTTCTTTCTTCCTTCTCTTTTCTTCTTCTTCCTCCCATCTCAACATCATCTTCATCACCCACCTTCCTTCCTTCTTCTCCTCGTCGCGACCACCCCCGAGGTCGCTGGATTCGCCACCGCACTGACGAGAGAGCAGATGACCCGTTCCTCATCACGGCTGCTGCTGTCTCGCGTCAGAACCGCCACCTACCGCCGTTCCCAGCCGTGGTAAGCTCCCTTAACCGCCGTTCATGGTGGTTCTACCACCCTTAAGTGTTGAATCTCCTTCTTTTATGTTTTCTCTCATCTCTTTTGTCCATGGTTGTTGTAGAACCTCGATCCACCGCCGTCCTCCGCCATGGCCGCCGTTCGCCGCCAAGAGGAGCACCACAGCACCACCTTCAAGTTGTCTTCAAGCTTGGGGGAGTCAAAACCCTATCTAAGTGTCTCAGATTCAAAACCCTCAAATGGATTTTTGAAACCCTAACCCTAACCCTTTAATTTCAGATTTTAATCTTGAAATTTAAGGTTGTTTTATGAGATTGGGACTGTGAGTTTGTGTTTCCCTAAACCAATTTCATTATTCTGAGTTTCCCCTAAATTTTAATAATGAGCCCTAAACCCCCAATTTGATTTTATTTGAATTTGGGTATGTTTTTATGAAATTAATTATGATTTAGTGTAATTAGGACTCTTAATGGATGATTTCCAAAGTTCTTTTTCAAGATCTTTTAATCAAAACAAAGTTTCCTTAAAGGGTATTGGGAAACGTGAGCTTCAAACATGATTTTCTTTGAAAATAACCTTGTTTGGTAATTAGATTAAGTGTTTAGATAAAGTTAGAATGTGTGTTTGATCATGTGAAATTGATTTCTTGATTTCTGGTTGTTACGCGTTGTTGGATTTACTCTCTGAGACGTTTGGACACTGCTATGCTTGCTTGATGGAGTAGATATGAGCTAACGTGGGCATTAGGACGAGGATCCTTTACTTGTCTTCAAAGAAAAGGGGGGATTGCCTGATGGATTTTTCTCAATAACCATTTGCTTGTTGTGTAGTCTGTATAATTGATGTGGTTGTGGTTATCTGATTATGTGGTTTATGTTGTGTTGTATATCTAAGTATCAGTGTTTGATCTGTTTTAAATTATTTATTTGTATATGATATTGCTATGGTACATGATCTGTCTGATGGTTTGTTGTTGAATGTTGCTTGTGAGTGTTGTTTGAGAAGCCTGACTGTGGTCAGTGCACAACCGATTAATCAGATAAAAGCTTTAATAAGCTGTGTAAATTATATTCCAGGTTTTATGGGAAACGTTGGAATATAATAGTGGTGGAAAGTATTATTTTGGAAAAATAAAGAGTTTTGATGATGAGGATTTATTAGTGTACAAATAACCGAGTCACAATGAGAGAAAAATTGTGAAAATGTTTCGGTACTGCTAATTTTTATGTAAGAGAGTTTGCAATAATATACAAAGTTATTTTATGAGATTAATTGTTGAAAAGAAGTTAATGATGATTTTAGAAAATTGTTTCCGTGGGAAAACTAAGTTTTGGCTTGAGAAGCTTTAAAAGTGATAATTGATGATTGATTTGGAAAAGTATGATGATAGATTTGGAAAAGTATAGAAGGCAAGTATTTTGAAACAGCAGTACATATTTTAAGGAAGTTAAAACCTCAAGTGACTCATATTTGTGAAAACCAAGTTTTATTATTTAAGGATTTTATTGATGAATTTCCAATTTTTGGAAAAAGAATTTATGAAAGCAAAACTGATTTAGTGTTAAAAGTGGTGTGGAACTTAGTAACCGAGACGTCGGGGTACTAATGTTCTGTGTTGTGATGGACTCAGTCATTTGGACTTTGAGGGCCTATATTGTATACATGAGGTATACTGTGATGAATTGTATACATGAGCTATACTGTGATGAAACATTGAAGATGTTTCTAGTGCCACGAACCTAAGACTGGTGCACCGGTCGAGAGGTGTCGCGATTGAGCACTTGGACTGTGAGGTCCTATGTTTTGATAAAAGTTTTATGGACAGTGAGGTCCTATGTTTTGATAAAAGTTTTATGGACAGTGAGGTCCTATGTTTTGATAAAAGTTTTATGGACAGTGATGTCCTGTGTTGTGATGAAAGTTTTAAAAGTATTTTAAAACTATGTGAGTCGTAAGCCATTTTGAGCTTCGGCAAAGAAAGAGTGAGCACAAAGAAAAGAACAAAACAAAAGTGTTTTGCATGCATTTGGCAGACGTGCCTGCGATTTGTGGTTTCAATGCATTAATTACCAGCGGCGAAAGGTAATTCCGATGTGCATTTAGCTCATGTGCCTAGGAAGGACATGGAGACCCCATCCTGTTTGCTAATGGTGTGGCCACTGATTGTGGACATTAGCAATGTGTTTGGCCTTGTGTGCCTGGCTATGTATGCCTTTGTTTATTTGGATGGGAAGAGGTTGCGCACCTATTGGCAGAGTGCCAAGTTAGCCAGTGTGGCTTTGGAGTCTGATCAACTCATTATTTGTTGGGATATCTCATGAGATTAGGACGAAAATTAGATGATGAATAGAAGTGTCATGCATAATTTTATGGGTGATGTTTGGGGTGTTGAACCCATTGATAGACTATTAGCTTATAAATGCTCGTGTGGTACATGTATATGTGTTATGTGGTGTCGTGCATTTTGTTATTGGGTTAAAACCATATATTGGCGTCTCACCCTTACACACACACATTTCAAGATTCTTCTAGTTCGATATTGTACCCTGGGTACTTTAACACAGATGGTGCAGAGAAGTCTTTCTAAGTCACTCAGAGACTTAGATCTAGTTGCTTGATGAGGTATTACTTGCGGAATAACTTTTAGAACGACCGGCTTAGGGTTGAGACTTAGATTATTTTGATAGTATGTACGAGTTTGGCTCAGAGAGCCTTTATTTTATAATGGAATGTTTATGGCTCGGAGAGCCTATCTTTTGAATGAAAATATAAGCTATTTCTTTTGGTTTTGTAAAGCTTATGGCTATAGCTATTATTTTTATGTATTAATGCCTGGTTGAATTTGGTGTAACTGTAATTCTAGAGTGAAAATGTAATTATTTTAACAGGTGTTATTTTATCTTGGATGTCCGAATTACAGAGGAGACTCTGTCGAAATTTTTATAAAACTACTAGTATTTAAGTATATCCTTTAAATTAAATAGGCTTGTCAAGCTATGATAGTAAGTTTGTGTGTCGATCAATTAAGGCTTAGGTATGGAGTCGTGACAAAAATTTTACACCCAATTTCAGACACTTATGTACTTATATAAGTTATTTTCCGAAAGCATCAGCAAATTATCTTTTAATTATATTTTCGCACGTGTTTAGAAGGTAATGCCCAAGGGGGGTGTTACAGGGTGGTATCAGAGCTGGTCGAGTCTTTCGGGATCTTTGGGGAATAGGTCTGTTAAGTTTTTGTTGTGTGATCTCTGGTTGGCTCTTGTTTGAATTGTTTCTTGTTGAAGCAATGTGTGTTGATGCACAAGTATATGTTTTCTTGATGGTTTTCCGAGGGTTTTATGTCCTGGGAGACCATAGATCTTGAATGTTACTTGGGTTCGGATATGACATTCGATTATACTTGCGAATCGTGTCAGACATTCGAAACAAGGTATTTGTGTATAGGATTTTTCCGGGAGTGTTCCCTGGAAATATTCTAGGTTTATGGTTAGTAAGGGACATTGATTTTTGATTGATCTAGTTTCTGGATTCGGTCAGATCTATGTCGTTTTGTGTAGGATGTTGCCTATAAAGATTGAAACGAGTTCGACGACTCGATTCAACTGAAAGATCAGTGGTCTGAATCGTTTGTTAGACCAAGTGTTTTCATTGTGAAGCACCAACGTTGTGTGGAGGTTCGTGTCACCGTCTAAATTTCTGACAGCTAGGTAAAAGGATGAATTATGAACAAGTATTTTCTGACTTGCGTAGTGATTTGGTAAATCTATTTCGAGGAATTGTTATCTACTCAAGGATCGACTTGAAGACGAGTTAGTACCAGATTGGAGTTATCTAAGGTTTTATGTCGTCAACTCAGTTATGAGGAAAGATCAACCTTTTGCATGTTTGATCGATTGATTAAGTTGTTCGGGATCGTACCCAATTCAAGGTGGTCACACTAAGCTTGACTAGAAAGAAGTATATGTTGGTTGGAACCAAGACGAATCGAGTGGATTTTCGATCTTGGGTGAGTGTTTCTTGATTAAGGAACTCTTCATTGTACTCTTTGATTCTCTTGTGTTTGTCAGTTGACATTTATTTCTCGAATCTTGTGATTGTATTAGATAATCACAACGGTGAAGTTTGTGTGGGTCAGATCAATTTTCTGATCTTAATTTGAAATCTGTCAAGACTCATGAATTAGTTATGCTGATTCATAAATTTCCAGTTATACATTTCTTTGTTGTGAGAAGTCGTACTCACACTTCTAAATGATCCTCGATGTATTAGACATTTGAGTGAATTGGTTTAAAGGAATCGATTGGTCTGGATACTTTCACACTTTGTTGAGAGAAGTGGTTATGACTATTCCTTGAGTTATAACCCAGATAATTTCGTGATAGCAGAAGTTTCTTGGTGAAACTTAGTTTCGTCACTTCTATTTTTGGTAGAGGTGAAAGTCATCATTTTGTAAATTCTTTGTATTAAGAATAAGAATTAATCCTCTTGGGATTAGACATTATTCATTCTTGATTATTTGAATCCGTTGGAAGATTCTTGTGGAAGAATAAACTTTATTAGATTCATGTTTGTAAATGTGTATTGATCATGCATTTTTACACCCACGAACCTGATGGAATGATCTTTTTCCATACTGGATGTTCCGATATCCTTTAAATTAATGAAATTCTTTTCTATGCTCATGTGAAAGTGAAATCCAGAAAAAAAAAATTTCTTTTCTTGAGAAATTCTTTTATGATCACCAAGGTCATGTCTCATTGCGGTTCAAAAGTACTTGTTGTCATTGATCATCTTAGTTCTACGTATTTTCCAAATGTTGTCGATGTGTGACTTATCTCATTAGTCATGAGTTGGATATCTCCTCATCAAGATGTACAATTAAAACCTTCCTTGTTAAGATGTTGACATTCCTTCAATCTTTGTTATGAGTTTGCTGAAGATTTACACGAGTTTTGTTTGAATTCAAGTGATCGTTGATCGACTGGTGAAGTTTACACCTTTCTTGCAAGTCAAGATCCACTATGCAGTGTTAATAAACCGAATAGTGTATCAGAGGATTGTTCAGACTTCATAGCGTATCTTTAAGTGTTGTTTCAGATGAAAAATGGAAGTTTATCAACGGGTGTCGGTTAAGTTTATTTTAAGTGTTGAGAACTAAGTTGAGGCTAAGTCTGACAGATCATCCTTAGTGGGATGGATAAGGACTGAGGTGACCTATCTTTAGTAGGTTAGTTGGGAATAGTGTGGTACTTAAATTTTGTTATCTCTATGGTAGGATGAACCAAAATTGATAGGAGCTTTGTTAATGAATATATGTGAATGGTATTACGAGAACCCTTAAGTTCAACATTATTGAGTGAGCTGATTACAATGGATCTTATCATGATCGAGGTAGATATGTCATTAAAGGAATTTAGAGTAGTGATCAATGTTTATAGTTAATGTTGACTTAGCGAGTCCGAGGATTAACGGAAAAAGATATGGTAGTTGTTCTTAAGCTGAACGGAAAATAGTACAGAGGAGTTCTTGAGTGAAACTAAGTTGTTAGAAAAAGTTAAGAATTATGATTTTGGATAATTCAAACTGAAGTGATTCCTTTTGGTTGTAGTTGCATGGAGGAATGTAATCGTATTCTTTAAGATTGAAATGCATGACTATGATATAATTTGAAGTGGTGAAATATGTCCAAAGGAAACTAAGACTATAATTGTATACTCTGAGTTGAAGGTTGATGTATGATGGGGTAAAAAGTTAAGGTTGAACTTGATATTTGTCGTGAGGATAAGGTGTTGAAAAAATTTTGCTAGCAGACAAATTTTTAGGCAAGAAGTGATCAAGTTTTGATTATGTCTTTCGAGTGTAATAAGCTATGATGAAATGTTTATAATATTTGAGGTCTTATTCTGGTAAATATGTGATTGATGATCCATAGTAGAAACTGGACATTTTTATTAGTTCAAGATTGCCATTGGGGAGCGTCCACCTGGATTTCTTGGCTTTGTTTTGGTGTAACTCTTAGGGGTAATGGCCTTAGAGAAACTCTGTCTTATAATCTCTTTTCTCGGCTGCAAAGATATAAGATAAGGGCAGATATGATACAAGCACTTCCTTGCATAAGTGAGAGAGCTATGTCGTCAGATGGATACATTGTTAGGAGTTGTGTATTTTCCTTGGACAATAGGGTAAAGGTGCATAGGAAATTTCTTAAATCAGGGATACTAACGGGGCTTGAGAATTAAATTCAAAATGAGAGGAATTAAGAAGAAAACGGATCATGTTGGATGGGGTAAGATTCAATTTTGATAAGATTGAATTTCTTAGGTTCTTGGAGCAAGGGTTATCAGGTGCAATTCAGGAATGTTACGATGTTTTGATTGGAGATTTAAAAGTGTGAATTTGATATGACTAGAAGAGTAGAATAAGCTTAAATGGACTAAGACTAGGATCGCATCTCTTGAGTAGAAGGTTAATTGATGTTATGGTAAAGTTAGTGTGGGTTTTGATGTCATCTGTGAAAGTTAGATATTGGAGAAAGTTTTTCAAATGGATCTATACTGAGAAGTGAAGAGATTAAGTGTTGAATTTATTCTTTAAAGTGTAATAGACTAAGGTGAAATATCGAAGGTAGTGGAAATAATGCGTTAGTGAAAAGTCTTGAGGATAAATATAATGGCATAAGAATCGATCTTGTTATAGTGTTATAGATGAAAGGAATGAAGCGATGAGAATACAAAGCAAGATTTTAGAGTTAAGTTATGATTACAACATCCTGTTTAGTTTTGAACTATGAAATTTCGAGGACGAAATTTTTTTAAGAGGGGTAGTAATGTAACACCCTAGTTTTTACACCTAGGATTAATTATTTTTATTTGGATGTTTAAGTTTATTATGTTATGTGGTTTAGTCTGAGTAATTAAATTACTCTCTTCAAATTATTTTATTAGGTGCATTAGCACTGACTTATTTCAGTGAATGCACGTTTAATAGACAATAATTTATGTTATTGTCACTATTATACCAGTACAGAAAAATATTTTAAATAATGTAAATAAGAGAAAAGCATTTTCATATTCCTATTCTATTTAATTTTAGAGTTAACAATATTTTTGTTTGGTAATTTTCGGAGATTAAATTTTGGACCGAGTATTTTCTTAGTGGATCAGTTCAACTATTAATCTTTACTCTAACTTGAATTTCGAAATTATATCCTTATGAATCTTTATTTTTAGATTCTAAAAAGTAAAAACATGTTTATTTTAGGACTAATATTTATCACTCATTTTGTACCTATCACTAAGTAACTAGTTTAAAAACGAAAATTTCTCTCTTTTCTCTCTCTCTTTCTCGACGCCATCTCTCTCTTTTTCTTCTCCTTCTCTGCAACTTTTTCTTCTTTCTTTCTTCCTTCTCTTTTCTTCTTCTTCCTCCCATCTCAACATCATCTTCATCACCCACCTTCCTTCCTTCTTCTCCGTCGCGCGACCACCCCTGAGGTCGCCGTTCGGCCACCGCACGGCGAGAGCAGATGACCCGTTCCTCGTCACGGCTGCTGCTGTCTCGCGTCAGAACCGCCACCTACCGCCGTTCCCAGCCGTGGTAAGCTCCCTTAACCGCCGTTCATGGTGGTTCTACCACCCTTAAGTGTTGAATCTCCTTCTTTTATGTTTTCTCTCATCTCTTTTGTCCATGGTTGTTGTAGAACCTCGATCCACCGCCGTCCTCCGCCATGGCCGCCGTTCGCCGCCGCGAGGAGCACCACAGCACCACCTTCAAGTTGTCTTCAAGCTTGGGTGAGTCAAAACCCTCTCTAAGTGTCTCAGATTCAAAACCCTCAAATGGATTTTTGAAACCCTAACCCTAACCCTTTAATTTCAGATTTTAATCTTGAAATTTAAGGTTGTTTTATGAGATTGGGATTGTGAGTTTGTGTTTCCCTAAACCAATTTCATTATTCTGAGTTTCCCCTAAATTTTAATAATGAGCCCTAAACCCCCAATTTGATTTTATTTGAATTTGGGTATGTTTTTATGAAATTAATTATGATTTAGTGTAATTAGGACTCTTAATGGATGATTTCCAAAGTTCTTTTTCAAGATCTTTTAATCAAAACAAAGTTTCCTTAAAGGGTATTGGGAAGCGTGAGCTTCAAACATGATTTTCTTTGAAAATAACCTTGTTTGGTAATTAGATTAAGTGTTTAGATAAAGTTAGAATGTGTGTTTGATCATGTGAAATTGATTTCTTGATTTCTGGTTGTTACGCGTTGTTGGATTTACTCTCTGAGACGTTTGGACACTGCTATGCTTGCTTGATGGAGTAGATATGAGCTAATGTGGGCATTAGGACGAGGATCCTTTACTTGTCTTCAAAGAAAAGGGGGGATTGCCTGATGGATTTTTCTCAATAACCATTTGCTTGTTGTGTAGTCTGTATAATTGATGTGGTTGTGGTTATCTGATTATGTGGTTTATGTTGTGTTGTATATCTAAGTATCAGTGTTTGATCTGTTTTAAATTATTTATTTGTATATGATATTACTATGGTACATGATCTGTCTGATGGTTTGTTGTTGAATGTTGCTTGTGAGTGTTGTTTGAGAAGCCTGACTGTGGTCAGTGCACAACCGATTAATCAGATAAAAGCTTTAATAAGCTGTGTAAATTATATTCCAGGTTTTATGGGAAACGTTGGAATATAATAGTGGTGGAAAGTATTATTTTGGAAAAATAAAGAGTTTTGATGATGAGGATTTATTAGTGTACAAGTAACCGAGTCACAATGAGAGAAAAATTGTGAAAATGTTTCGGTACTGCTAATTTTTATGTAAGAGAGTTTGCAATAATATACAAAGTTATTTTATGAGATTAATTGTTGAAAAGAAGTTAATGATGATTTTAGAAAATTGTTTCCGTGGGAAAACTAAGTTTTGGCTTGAGAAGCTTTAAAAGTGATAATTGATGATTGATTTGGAAAAGTATGATGATAGATTTGGAAAAGTATAGAAGGCAAGTATTTTGAAACAGCAGTACATATTTTAAGGAAGTTAAAACCTCAAGTGACTCATATTTGTGAAAACCAAGTTTTATTATTTAAGGATTTTATTGATGAATTTCCAATTTTTGGAAAAAGAATTTATGAAAGCAAAACTGATTTAGTGTTAAAAGTGGTGTGGAACTTAGTAACCGAGACGTCGGGGTACTAATGTTCTGTGTTGTGATGGACTCAGTCATTTGGACTTTGAGGGCCTATATTGTATACATGAGGTATACTGTGATGAATTGTATACATGAGGTATACTGTGATGAAACATTGAAGATGTTTCTAGTGCCACGAACCTAAGACTGGTGCACCGGTCGAGAGGTGTCGCGATTGAGCACTTGGACTGTGAGGTCCTATGTTTTGATAAAAGTTTTATGGACAGTGAGGTCCTATGTTTTGATAAAAGTTTTATGGACAGTGATGTCCTGTGTTGTGATGAAAGTTTTAAAAGTATTTTAAAACTATGTGAGTCGTAAGCCATTTTGAGCTTCGGCAAAGAAAGAGTGAGCACAAAGAAAAGAACAAAACAAAAGTGTTTTGCATGCATTTGGCAGACGTGCCTGCGATTTGTGGTTTCAATGCATTAATTACCAGCGGCGAAAGGTAATTCCGATGTGCATTTAGCTCATGTGCCTAGGAAGGACATGGAGACCCCATCCTGTTTGCTAATGGTGTGGCCACTGATTGTGGACATTAGCAATGTGTTTGGCCTTGTGTGCCTGGCTATGTATGCCTTTGTTTATTTGGATGGGAAGAGGTTGCGCACCTATTGGCAGAGTGCCAAGTTAGCCAGTGTGGCTTTGGAGTCTGATCAACTCATTATTTGTTGGGATATCTCATGAGATTAGGGCGAAAATTAGATGATGAATAGAAGTGTCATTCATAATTTTATGGGTGATGTTTGGGGTGTTGAACCCATTGATAGACTATTAGCTTATAAATGCTCGTGTGGTACATGTATATGTGTTATGTGGTGTCGTGCATTTTGTTATTGGGTTAAAACCATATATTGGCGTCTCACCCTTACACACACACATTTCAGGATTCTTCTAGTTCGATATTGTACCCTGGGTACTTTAACACAGATGGTGCAGAGAAGTCTTTCTAAGTCACTCAGAGACTTAGATCTAGTTGCTTGATGAGGTATTACTTGCGGAATAACTTTTAGAACGACCGGCTTAGGGTTGAGACTTAGATTATTTTGATAGTATGTACGAGTTTGGCTCAGAGAGCCTTTATTTTATAATGGAATGTTTATGGCTCGGAGAGCCTATCTTTTGAATGAAAATATAAGCTATTTCTTTTGGTTTTGTAAAGCTTATGGCTATAGCTATTATTTTTATGTATTAATGCCTGGTTGAATTTGGTGTAACTGGAATTCTAGAGTGAAAATGTAATTATTTTAACAGGTGTTATTTTATCTGGGATGTCCGAATTACAGAGGAGACTCTGTCGAAATTTTTATAAAACTACTATCTTGTATTTAAGTATATCCTTTAAATTAAATAGGCTTGTCAAGCTATGATAGTAAGTTTGTGTGTCGATCAATTAAGGCTTAGGTATGGAGTCGTGACAAAAATTTTACACCCAATTTCAGACACTTATGTACTTATATAAGTTATTTTCCGAAAGCATCAGCAAATTATCTTTTAATTATATTTTCGCACGTGTTTAGAAGGTAATGCCCAAGGGGGGTGTTACAAAATTTGCATAAACTTTAATATTGTAAAAATTTATTCTCATAGGCACCATATAATAATGTAAAACTTTAATCAATATTCCATTTTTCGGGCATATTTTCTAGAACGATCAGTTCACAGGCTCAGTCAAATTTTGTCAATTACTATCATTCATGTGTTATTTTCCTTTTCTTGATTGTTATTAAATTTTATTTTAATTATTTATTAATACTTTTTTGATATTCAATTCAAAATAACTTATGTAAATAATTTATACATATGACTTTCCTATAAGTTATTTTTTTTTCTGATTTCAATAAGTTTGTTAAAGAAACTTATTAAAATAGACTCATTTTAGGTTATTTCAAAACAACTTATTTAAAAAATATTCAATTAAGCTGTTTAATCAAACAAGCTATTCAATTTTGAAAAAATTTCCTAATCAGAAGCAGGTTATATGAATATCTTTGCAACATTAAGGCACTATATGTCCTTCACTTGTTCAAAAATCTTCCTTAAAATGCATATATTCTTTAACAAGCTGGTCATATAAGAATTAGTTGGGGAAAAAAGGAAAAAATAGCAAAATAAAAATAAAGGAGAAAAGAGAGAAATCCATTTTCTCTTTTGGGCTGACTAAGAGTAAAACCTCAATAGCCACACCAACGATGAATCTGAGTCATAAAATGTTTTCGCATCAATGGCTATCTGGCACCTGGGCCCACCCTTCTTCCGTTTTCCACTTTTAAGTCCACACTCCCTCTACGGTCCATAAATAGTCCCCATTCCCACTCCCATTTACACACCACCTTCAACCATTCCTCATATATAACAAATTACTCTCTCTCCCTCCTTCTCCGCCCCCCCTCCCTCTCATCTCAAGTTGTGAGCTTTTCTGCATGGCATTTGAGCCAAGCTTCTGAGGTTCATTCTCATACCTTTCCAGCCCTTACCTAGAAAATCCCAGCATTATGCAAGAGATCGAGATTATGTTTCCGTTAGAAAATTCAATTTCATTTTCCATCCTCCGAACACTACTTTCCACCAATATTTACAGGACCCTATATTGAATGTGGGTGTAGCTAATAACCCACCAAATCCTTTTGTGATGGAGGGTACTTTTTCCTCCATCACTAATGCCAACCCTTTCTTTGGCATCCCAACTCCTTGTTTGGGTGAGTCTTCCCAGGTAAATGGGTACATTAGAGGTTTATTCAGCTCTCAATCCTTGGTGAACAACAACATGAATGCTTTTCATGGCCACCAAAGTAGACAAGTCATTTGGGATTTTGAACAGAAAGTTGTGGTTCAAACTGCGGTTGATTCTTCTTCTTCTCCTTCCCAGCTCTCTCAGCCACCATCGCCAATTTCTGATGAGTTCATATCAATGTTGGGGGCAAGGTATAAAGATCAGGTTGCAATTATCAATGGAACTGGTCATCAGAATACTGATGATGATAATGGTGGTCAGAGAAGGCAGAATTACCGGAGGGTAGAATGGGATGTTGATGGCATCATTGCAAAGATCAAAGGACAGTGGACACCAGAAGAGGACAAGTATATAACAATTTATGCAGAATTTCCCCTCTCTCTCTCGCTCTCTCGCTCTCATCTTTTTTATTTTCAATTTTCACTTTGTATTTCCTCTTTTGATTCATCTTCTCACCATATTTCAGGCTTGTTAATATGAAAAAATGATGAATATTTAATTTGAATTTATGGTTTTGTAGGATTCTTAAGGAATTGGTGAATGAGCACGGGGAGAAGAAATGGTCCCAAATTGCTAGGTCACTACATGGCAGGGTTGGGAAGTAATGCCGAGAGAGATGGCACAATCATCTCCGGCCAGATATCAGGGTTTCTTCCCTTTCCATTGTTACTTTCCATTACTTTTTTTCTTATACATGCATACATACAACTTTTTTTTAACAATGATGACATCAAAAGTTAATTTGAACTGACATAGGCATTCATTTAATATATATTAAAAAAATAACATACATATAAAATTATATATATATATATATATATATATATAATTTTATATGTATGTTATTTTTTTAATATATATTAAATGAATGCCTATGTCAGTTCAAATTAACTTTTGATGTCATCATTGTTAAAAAAAAGTTGTATGTATGCATGTATAAGAAAAAAAGTAATGGAAAGGGAAGAAAACCTGATATCTGGCCGGAGTTGATTGTGCCATCTCTCTCGGCATTGCTTCCCTATATGTGTGTGTGTGTGTGTGTAAAGTTAAGTGTATATTATATATGATTTAAGGCTATGAAATTAATTTTTAAAGAAATTTTAAAATAAATTTTTTTCTTGGTGACACGTGTTAGTAAAAGACTGGCAATATGTCATAATATCTTCTTACGTTTTAGTAGTCAGATTCTGACATCCTTTGAAACGTGAATTTGATGGTTCAATATTTGTTGTGTTCTACTTGACAATGCATAATCATGTTGAAGTGGTTCTTATTTTTATCTTCCCTAAATCAAACATGGTCAATAAATGATCATTTCAGCATAAAGATTTTGTATAGTAAATTGTATGTTACTGTACAAGGTATAGCATGAGTGATGTTACTGTACAAGGAATAGCATGGGTGGTCTTTTCTTATATGTTCAATGAAATATTTTCTATCTAATGCTCTTATTTCTTGATCTAATTAGAAATTATTTTAATTAACTTATTTAATTTGTTATGTGATATGACGTTACTAATTGGATCTCTAAGCCTATATTTGGAAAAAAAAAAAATAATCCAAATCTCAGTATATAGTGGAAAATGAATAAAATGTAGTGTATATATATATATATATATATATATATATATAAAGCATTTTGCATAAACTTTAATATTGTAAAAATTTATTCTCATAGGCACCATATAATAATGTAAAACTTTAATCAATATTCCATTTTTCCGGCATATTTTCTGGAACGATCAGTTCACAGGTTCGGTCAAATTTTGTCAGTTACTATCATTCATATGTGTTATTTTCCGTTTCTTGATTGTTATTAAATTTTGTTTTAATTATTTATTAATACTTTTTTATATTCAATTCAATTTATTATTTTTATTTGAAAT
The DNA here is from genome assembly GCA_030762895.1 of Sophora flavescens. NCBI lineage: Eukaryota > Viridiplantae > Streptophyta > Magnoliopsida > Fabales > Fabaceae > Sophora > Sophora flavescens. The sequence continues at coordinate 10,322,020 of CM061062.1, read as the reverse complement.
ACATGAATTTATATGTTCAGCTAGTTTTTTTCTTTATTTTTAATTTATGTTGCATAAGATACTTAGGTACATCCTTTTTTATTCTTTTTAAACATGATTTTATAGCAATTGTTTTTTTTTGAAAATTTCTTTATGACATCTACTAATATAGGACCACACAATATAATAACATACAACTTTAATCAATATTCCATTTTTCTAGCATATTTTCTGGAACGATCGGTTTATAGGTTTAGTAAAATCTTGTAAGTTTCTACTATTCATACACTATTCTCCATTTCTTGATTGTTGTTAAATTTTCATTTAATCATTTATTTATACCTTTTTATATTCCATTCACTTTATTATTTATATTTGAAATACATGAATTTATATGTTCAGCTAGTTGTTGCCTATATTTGTCATTTATGCCCAATATTTACTGGATAATAATTTTATTTTATTTATTTAATTTATTTAATGGTATAATTTTACTTATTATTTTTATCCATAAGTCTATAATTGATATTTTTTTTCATCCATATTCCAGTATATAGTGCAGAATAAGTAAAATATATATAGTTTGTGTTACTTTATAGGTATACATAAATATAAAAAACATTTTGTCAAAGACTAGGTGCATCCATTTTTGTTTTTGTTTTTTTCAATAAAGGCTATGGCTTACAGAGGCATCACTAAAGTAGAAGGCATCCCAACTATGTTGGCACCCCAACTACTTAAAACATGATTTTCTGGCAAAAAAATTCTTAATTTTCTTTTATGACATCTATTCTTATAGGCACCACACAATATGATATGGAAAACTTTAATCAATATTCCATTTTTCCGGCGTGTTTTCTGGGACAATCAGTTTACAAATTCAATCAAATCTTATCAGTTTTTACCATTCATATACGTTATTTTCCGTTTCTTGATTGTAATTAATCTTTTCATTTATTCATTTCGTAATACTTTTTGTGTGTGTGTTCAACTAGTTTTTGTCAATATTTATATATTAATTTATGTCCAATATTTACTAGAGCTTAATTTTATTTTACTTATTTAATTTATTTAGTGGTATAATATTCCTGAATTTTTTTTAATCTCTAAGCCTGTGCTTGAGAATTTCCCATCCATATTACATACATATATATGAAGACATATACGCATCACTTTGGTGGTAGCAACAAGGCATGAAGGTGCTATATATTTTTTCCATTCATTATTCTCAATCTAATTTCTCTTTTCCACACATTTTTGTTTTCTATTAATAATGTAGAAGGACTCATGGACCATAGAGGAAGACATTGAACTGATCAAAGCCCACCAAGAAGTTGGAAACAAATGGGCTGAAATTGCAAAGAGAATGCCTGGCCGGTCCGAGAACACCATCAAGAACCATTGGAACGCGACCAAGCACCACAGACAATACAAGAAGCCTAAGAAGCCCAATGTTTCTGATGGGTCACTCCTCAACTTATATCAGAATGCTCACTGCAACTGATATAGCTGCAAAACACCTGAAGAAGTCCATTAAAAGGTGGATCAATGTGGTTGGGGGTGATCAGTCATAAGATGATGACACTGATTCTGAAGATTGCAATGCCGAGGAGCTTGGTAAAGAGAATGAGGAGCTTGGTTTGAGTTTTGGGCAGAACAATGTGTTCAATGCAAGTGGAAATGGTGGCAGGTTCCCTCCAAATCAGTTCAACAATAATCATGTTGCTCATGCTTATGCCAATGGAACAATAAATGGCTCAGTGGTGAATGGTGAAGAGATTGAAGGCTTTGGAATGAAGAAGGAAATGAATATTATGGAGATGGTGAGTGCACAGCATTAAGTAAGGGACATGCATGGTTAAGTGTGTTATGCACTTATGCCTTTGATCAGATCAGTACTGTCTTTGTTAATTTCTCTAGTTCGTAGTAGTTTGTTTCTGGCCGGACATCATGGTCTTATAACTATGTAGGCTTGTTATTATGTTTTGTTGTTTGCCTTTTGTATGCATGTTTTTGAGTATGTTTGTGGTTGTGTTGCGTTTGTCGGAATTGAAGATAATTGATGGAAAATACGATCGTAATTGTGGTCGCGTTTCGATTTTGGAGACCTCTAAAACCAAAATGTAGCGACCTCAATTGCGGTTGTGGGCCTTTATCTAATGGCTTGCTCTTGGCTACAAATGCCTTTATCAAATATATATGAAGTACTACCTTATGTGTTCATATTGTGAGATTCTTTATGCAATCATTATGGAAATCTCTTACTTATAACTAGGGATGTAAATGGGTCGGTGTGGGTACGGGTAGTAGCCCCGACTACCCGTCCCATCGGATGAATTTCATACCCGTCCCTGTCCCATATTCTTGCGGATATCTATCTTGCGGATTTTAAACAAATTTATCAATATTTGCAGCTATCCAGAAATTCAAACACCTCGCAAAATTATTGAATATTAGATTATTTTTTTAATTCAAACACCCCTATCTTGACATCATTCACACATAAGCATTAATCCAAAAGCAATAATCCATAACACAATAATTGAAGAAAGTAACAATATTTAACGCAATGATCCAAGTTTTTGTGGGGCTAGCATTTAGTTCTGAGCGCCCTCTATGGTGGACCAAGTTTTCGGAAGGGATTTCTGAATCATCCAAGTTCGTGGCTGGGACTGCCGCTGGTCATGATTCAGTCTCCCATTTGGTCTGTACGAAAGAAGTGGCCTCCTCATGCTCTAGCTTGCAAGCATTGGTGGCTTGCATATGGAGGATGATGCTTCTTCCGGCATTATCCACTCCTCTATAAGTACCAAAGAAAACCAATATCCTGGATTTTCCTTTTTTAGGTACAAAATGCTGGGTTCTCAGCCCCAACTCCAATTCAGGCACAGTCATGGCCCATTGTTCTTCAAAGTAGAGATATAGTTGCCATTGCTAAAATAGGTTCAGGAAAAACTTTGGGGTATTTAATCCCAGCATTTATGCACATCAAGCACTGTGGTAGTAACTCCAAATTGGGCCCTAGTACGTTGGTACTGTCCCCAACAAGGGATTTGGCACCACAAATACAAGATGAAGCTGTGAAGTTTGGGAAATCATTAAGGATTTCTTGTGTAGTAAGTAACTATTCTTGGTTTTTTTATATTTTATGAATGATGATTATTTTAAATAATTTCTTGTATGTCTTAATTTCATGATCATCCATCAGCATGAGCATCATGGGAAACTATTATAGCACTGGTCAAATTTGAGAATGTAAAATCAATATTATTTAAAGCATCATTCTTAATTGGATTGCATGTTGTAATTGGTTCCTTATATATTTGTCTCTATTATTATATTCTACCAACTTGTATGGTGTTTTTTTTTTGTTGAGATATTCCTTGTCGGAATACATATATAATCTTGTGTTAAACCGATTTAGAGAAAAACTAGCTGCAGCTTAGTGTCCTGGGTTTGCTTGCTGTTACTCATTAGTAAATTTTGTTTTTCTTTTTGGCTAGTGTTTGTATGGAGGAGCACCAAAGGGTCATCAATTGAGAGACATTGATCGTGGAGCAGATATTGTGGTAGCCACTCCTGGCCACTTGAACGATATTCTTGAGATGAGGAGAATTAGTCTTAATCAGGTCTCTTACCTTGTGCTTGATGAGGCAGACAGGATGTTGGACATGGGTTTTGAACCTCAAATTAGGAAGATTGTGAATGAGGTGCCTGCCCGCAGGCAAACTCTCATGTATACTGCAACATGGCCTAAGGAGGTTAGGAAAATTGTAGATGATCTACTGGTCAATCCTGTACAGGTCAACATAGCCAATGTAGATGAGCTTGTTGCTAACAAGTCCATCACACAGGTTTGATATCTACTGATGGTATATTTGGGTGCAATGCTTTTTCTGCATGTATCATTGGCAGCCCTTGTTTCTATTTGGATCCTATGCTTTCTTTGGACAGTGTTGGGACTGTTATCAACTAGTGTGTTTAATGTTAGAAAATGGGGTATGGATCTACAACAAAGAAGAAGAAAACAATGGTAATGCACAATCTCCAAAGCGTGTAGGAACACTAGGCTTTTTGTTCGATTCGCCCCCACCAATCTCTCCTCGTAGATTGGATGCAACAGGTAAAACCGGCCAATCCCCTTCAGGATACAATGGAGTAGCCTAGGTTTGGTTTGCACACCCTAAATCAAGCATATTGTCAATGGCAGTTTACAGAACAATAGTCTTCCTAACTCTCTCTGCGCAAAAGGGAGAAAAGAAGGAGATTTGGAGTGAATAACGGTTGAGAGATTCTGAGATTTTTCGTACCAATTACTGCATGCAGATGGTTCTATTTATAGACCAACTCATGTCACTTGGTGAAGCAAAACAACTCTTGAAGAATTCCACAATCGGTCTAATTCGATAAATAAGTAATATTAACGTTCAATAACTGAAACAACACATATCAGTTGACCTAGTAGCCAGCGGATGCGCCCCTTACCTCACAGAGCTGAGTTCGAATCCGTGCTTCTATCATTCTTGCACTACTAAAGTTTAAAATAAAATGGTCACCTATAAAACTCAAAAATTGCCGCATAAAAGTTTCAAACTCACACCCTTGAGGAATACTACAAGCGTTGCAACCGTTGTGTTGTACAGCTAACTTGTACTAAATTAACAACATGATATGTATTTATTTGACCGTTGATAACCTTTAATATTTTATAAATTTTGAAAATCTATCACAATCCCCCAACATTTTCAAAAATAAATCCAAATCCCATTATTCCGGAAATCGCATGCTTTCAGAAAAAGGTATCTTGGGGATTTGAACCTTTTCTTAGTAAGCCATGGGTTTCACTCATCCCCGAATAAAATAGTAGACAAGCTTTGAACCAAATATTCATTAGAACAAGCGTGCATGACTTACACATGAAATCTCGATACCATTGAACGATGTGGTAGTATGACACATTTGGTAAGACCTTGTGTCATGTACCCTTTTCATGAGAGCTTACAGAGTCAAGCCCAAATCTAAGAAGCGGCCACACTTCACTCTCATATAGGTGGACTTTACCAGAAGCACCCCCATAAGTTGGGCACCTCAGCACATATATGTTATAGGTCCATTAAGAGTAAAAGGTCACCCTTTTCTTTTATGTCCTTATGGTTTCCAAGTACTTTTAAACCTTGGGATGTATCTATTTGTCAAGTACTTGCAATCACTTTCATAGTGTACTTTGGCCCATTGAACTCGAGACTTGATGCTACTCAAGTGTGAGTCGGGTTTCCACCATTGGTGATCATGTAGATATGGGCTTGAGTCCTATCCCTAATGATGTTTTCAACACCACATCCCTTGTCAGTCCTTTCGTCAAAGGATCTTCAAAATTCCTCTCTGTTTTCACAAAGACTATAGATATTACTCCATTTGTAATCAAATCTTTTACGTAGCTTTGTCTTAGCCCAATGTGCCTGGACTTTCCATTATAAACCTGGCTATATGCCTTTGATAGTGTTGATTGACTATCACAATGTATGGATATTGGTGCTATTGGCTTTGGCCAAATTGATATCTCATACATCAAATTTCTAAGCCATTCAGCTTCTTTTCTTCCTGCTGCCAATGCTATGAATTCTGCAGCCATGGTGGAGTCAGCAATGCAAGTTTGTTTCTTGGATCCCTAATAAATAGCACCCCCACCAAGTGTGAATACCCAACCGCTTGTTGAAGCATGATCTTTTGTATAAGTCACCCAACTGACATCCGTGTAACCTTCTAATACTGAAGGATACCCATTATAGTTCAAACTATAGTTCATTGTCCCCTTTAAGTATTTCAATACTCTTCGGACAGCATGCCAATGGTCTTTACTTGGATTACTTGTATACCTACTTAGTCTCCCTACAGCATATGCAATGTTTGGTCTAGTACATGTCATGACATATATTAAGCATCCAATTACTTTTGAGTATTCAAGTTGTGCTACTGGACAACCTTTATTTGGTACGAAATTAGTGTTATGATCAAAGGGAGTAACAACAGATGGACAATCAAATTCATTAAATTTCTTTAACACCTTTTCTATATAGTGAGATTGGGACAAAACTATGTTCTCACCATCTCTTATTATTCTAATCCCTAATATCACATCGGCTTCCCCTAAGTCTTTCATATCAAAATTACTAGAGATGAAACTCTTAGTTTTTTCCACCTCATCTAGATCAGTGCCAAATATTAACATATCATCAACATATAAACAAATCATAACACCTTTTCCATTACGGAATTTACTATAAATACACTTGTCAGATTCATTTATTTTATATCCATTAGCTATAATAACTTGATTAAACTTTTGATGTCATTGTTTAGGAGCTTGTTTTAGTCCATACAATGACTTATTCAATTTACACGCCTTCTTTTCATGACCATTAACCACAAACCCTTCAGGTTGTGACATATACACCTCTTCATCTAATTCCCCATTAAGAAATGTTGTTTTCACATCCATTTGATGAATGACAAACTTATAGATAGATGAAAGTGCCAATAGCACTCTAATTAAGGCAATTCTTGCCACAGGTGCATATGTATCAAAATAGTCAATGCCCTCTTTTTGTGTAAATCCCTTAGCAACTAGTCTTGCCTTAAACTTATCTATGGTTCCATCTAGCTACCTTCATTTTCCTTTTGAAAATCCATTTACAACCTATAGGTTTGGAACCAGGTGGGAGGTCTACTAATTTCCACGTTTTATTCCCCATTATTGAGTCCATTTCCTCTTGTACAGCTTCCTTCCAGAAAGCAGCATCTTGAGACTTTATTGCCTCTTCGAATGTTTCTGGATCACTTTCTGTATTATAACATATTGGTCCATAACTGTCTATGGACTCTCTTGTTCCTTCAATAAGGAACATGAAAAAGTTTGGTCCATAAGTTTTCTCTTTCCTAGCTCTCTGACTTCTTCTTAGTTCTGAACTCTCTAAAGTATCATTATTAAATACATTGGTTTCTAGATTTTGTGCATTACTATGAACATTAAACATTATTTTTATGACTTGGAATTGAGTAAAACTTATCTTCTTGAAAGATAGCATCCCTAGACTCAATTACTGAATTTACAGGATATGAGTCATTAGATTCTATAACCATTAATCTATATGCTTTGCTATTTTTAGCATAGCCCAGGAACACACATTCAATTCCCCTTTCACCTAATTTATTTCTTTTTGGTTCAGGAACTTTTACTATTGCCCTACAACCCCAAATTTTGAAATAGTCAAGGTTGGGGTTAATCATTGCCGTTTTGCTGTGGGGAATAAGGTACGGTTGTTTGGTGAATTATTCCAGTAGATTCAAAGTAACTAGGGTTATACAACTCTCCTCCTCTATCACTCCTAAAACATTTAATAAATGTTTCATGTTGAAGTTCTACTTCGGTTTTAAATATCTTAAATTTATCTAAGACTTCATCCTTTGAATGCATTAAATATACATAGCAATATCTAGTACAATCATCTATGAATGTCACAAAATATTTTTTACCACCTATGGTGGGCCAACCATGTAAGTCATATACATCAGAATGAGTTAAATCTAACACTTTAGAACTTCTTTCAACTCTATGAAAAGGAATCCTAGTTAGCATACAAGTTGTACATGCATCTGAAATTCTACTTGTTTTAGGAATTAAACATGAATTCATCATTTCATCCATTATCCTAAAATTAACATGTCCTAAACGAGTATGCCATAAATTACAAAACTCAATAATATAAGCAGAATTAAATCCATTATCATTTATAATATTGAGTTTGAACATATTCTCATAAAGGTATCCCTTCCCTACAAACATTCCTCCCTTGGAGAGAATAAACTTGTCTCCCTCAAATACACATTTAAACCCGTACTTATTAAGTAATGGTACAGAAATTAAATTCTTCCTAACATCTGGTACATAATAAACATCTGTAAGAGTGACTACTTTTCCCGAAGTTATTCTAGTTCCACCGTCCCTTTGCCTTTAACTTGGACAGTTGATGCATTTCCCAAATATAGAACAGTTCCATCTTCTTCATTAATTGTCTTGAAGAGATCCTTGTTCTTACACACATGGCAAGTTGTACCGAAGTCAATCCACCATGATCCAATATCTTCTATCATGTCGATTTCGGAAATGACCGCAACAAGATTGTCCTTTGTTGCACTAGATTCCTTCTCGTTTTCCTTTTTCAAGAGATGACAATTCCTCTTGAAATGTCCCGTTTTTCCACAATATAATCACCCATTTTTATTTTTCTTGTAGTCATTCTCATTGTTGTTTTCATGAGATTTTTCAAAATCTCGATTCCGCTTTTTAGAGGACTTACCATCTTTCCCTTCCTCTACTACATGTACCTTCTCATGAATAGAATGTTCTTTAGTATCATCTTGTTTATGATACTCTTCTTCTAAACGAAGGTGATTACCCAATTGTTCAAGAGAAATGTCATCTTTCTGATGTTTAAGACTTCTTTTAAAGTCTTTCCATGAAGGAGGAAGTTTGTCAATGATTGAGGAGACAATGATGGTTTCATCCATGTGCATATTATGGTGTTTGTAGTTATTGAGAGTATGTTCAATTTCATGCATTTGCTCCATGATAGGCATACCATCAACCATTTTATAATTATTAAAACGACTAACAAGAAATTTCTTACTTGTTGTGTCCTCCATCATGTATCTTGCCTCAAGTTTCTCCCATAATTCTTTGAAGGATCCCACATTTTGATACACATCGAACAATGAGTCAGTCATGCCATTCAAAATATGCCCCATGCAAATGTAGTCATCATTAACCCACTTGTTCCTCTCACGAGTCTCATTGATGGTCTCATCTTCTCTTTCCTCTGGTCTTGGTGTGTTCAACACATATGTCACCTTCAATGTTGTAAGAAGGAAGTGCATCTTCTTTTGCCAACGATGAAAGTTTCCACCTTTGAACCTCTCAAGTTTCATAAAGTCAGAAGTCATCTCCTTCAACGTTGCAGCCATTGTTACAGAAATCGAACCTAAAGATTATTAGAAAATGGGGTATGGATCTGCAAACAAAGAAGAAGAAAACAATGGTAATGCACAATCTCCAAGGCGTGTAGGAACACTAGGCTTTAGGTTCGATTCGTCCCCACCAATCTCTCCTCGTAGATTGGATGCAACAGGTAAAACCGGAGAATCCCCTTCAGGATACAATGGGTAACCTTGATTTGGTTTGCACACCCTAAACCAAGCGTATCGTCAATGGCAGTTAACAGAACAATAGTCTTCCTAACTCTCTCTGCGCACAAGGGAGAAAAGAAGGTGATTTGGAGTGAAGAATGGTTGAGAGATTCTGAGATTTTTCGTACCAATTACTGCATGCAGATGGTTCTATTTATAGACCATCTCGTGTCACTTGGTGAAGCAAAACAACTCTTGAAAAATTCCACAATCGGTCAAATTCGATAAATAGGTAATATTAACGTTCAATAACTGAAACAACACATCAGTTGGCCTAGTGGCCAGTGGATGCGCCCCTTGCCTCACAAAGCCGAGCATGGAATCCGTGCTTCTACCGTTTTCACACTATGAAAGTTTAAAATAAAATGGTCACCTTTAAAACTCAAAAATTGTAGCATAAAAAGTTCAAACTCGCACCCTTGAGGAATACTATTGTAACACCCTTCTCGGGCGCTACATTGTCTATGACATTTCTATTTTTATAAGATCGAGTAAAACGGAAAATAATTATTTTACCCAAAATATGGGTTTATTTTTTTATTTTCTCTTTCGTAATAATACCATGCATAGTCTAGAATATAACATCAACTTATGCATCAATATTATACAAACCAAGTTCCAAGTATTATCAGTCATACATATGCAGAAAGAAGGCGGAAATACCAATGCCAGTAAATAACAACAGACTGAAATATGTTTATAATAATAATATCTTTAGAGACATAGCTCCACAAAATATAACATCGACACGAGATTGGCCAGACACAAAATACTGAGAAAATTCCATTACACTAAAGCCCTCGAGACGTGTCTATGTCTCCCAGTACGCTCAAACTCCAGCAGGATGTGATGGAGAAACAGTGTTGTCGTCATCTTCATCCAATGCAAGATAGAAAACAACAAACCAGAAAATACAGAAATGAGGTGAGATTTCCTCTCATCTTACACCTAACGCAGACATGCAGTGGTACGACACACAGGTACGCACAAATATCAATAAACAGTTATATCATCCATCACAACAAAAATAATAATGTTTCACAACAACATAATCACAAGGCACCACTTTTCCTAGATAAGAGACATCTAAGACTCGAGGAATGACCTCTGATCCCCTATACCATGGTTTTAACAAATAGTCGGAGAGAGTAATTCGGAGGATTGTTCCGGACTACGCCAGCCTTGGGCAATAGAATGGTTCCAGAGTCATCAACATGCACATTGACTTTTTCGGGAACATCCTACACTACCAGAAGATACTGTGTCTAGTAGAGTATGTCGGTGTATTGCAAGATCACCATGCCACAGAAGAGCAACCAACTGGGCCTATATGAGTATTTCATATCCCGACACCCCCAAGCATCAATAGATCGTCACTACGAAATTCACACCCGCATTAAAGTGTTAGCTCGATCTCCTAGGCACAACGGCCTTACAGAACATAGTTTCACTATGTGTTTAGGCAACTTTGTCGGAAATGTGTTCTTTTCGTCAATCCATCGGATGACATAGTTTGATTCCATCAGAATCCTTTCAACGTACTGTAACAGATGCTAGATGTCGTTAAGTCCGAATCACCGGTACTTAATCATCAAGCTAAAGTTCTCAAGTAACCTTTCATCTTTGTGCAAAGTTTTCTTAGAGTACTTGATTACGAAACCTAGCACATTATGAGATTTGAACATAGGTCCAATTATTTATTCCTCTGTACTTTTCTAGTTGAGCCTTTTCCTTTGGCTTTAAATAAAACAAATCCTTCTGGGTCCATTAAATTTTATGGAATATGGATAATAAATTAACCATACTTTATGACATAAGGTCGTGTTCCACCCCACGTCATAAATTATTACGTTCGTATTTTCACTAAGTCATTCTTGACTTAGGTTTTTTTTTTTTTTACATTTTACAGTAAAATCTCGTCTTGAAAGACAAAAATCCTTTTGGCTTAGAACCAAAACCTTTAGATAAAATCCAATTCATTTTCAAGAGTAATATCCCTCAAAGATACTTAGGTATCAATTTCTCCAAAACATTTCCTCAAAAATCTTTAAAACGGTAAACAACGGTTTTGTCCCTTTTTACTTAATTTAGGCTTAAAAAGCCCAAATTTTAAAGATATGGTTCTTAACCTCAAATTTCTTATTCTCCTAAGTTATATTACTCATAGGAAAAGTTGAAACACTGATTTTACATCATTTATACAAAATTCCTAAAATTTGACCGAACATTGTTAATTTTGTAAATCGCGTAAATCCTTTTTCAACGATTTTACACTCTAATAGTCCAAAACTCATTTTGGAGTTTTAGAACAGTTTTATCAGCATGAAAAATAGTTTCTAACTGTCCAATTACATTTATTTTCGAACATTGCATTTTAGTCCCTAAACTTTCATTAATTACAAAATAGTCCTTTTCACTTAAAACCTTATAACTTTTTATTTATAACTCCAAATCACACCAAACCAACTTCTTTGGAATATTTTTCAGTTGCCCTCAAATTTTCCAGAAATCACTTTTCTGCACCAAATATTTTTCAATAATTGCAAAAAGGTCCTTTTTCACCAAAAAGCTTACCACTTTTTATGTATTAATCAAATTAACACCAAACCAATTTCTATGGTTTTGTCTCATCAAGGACTACAATATTAACATTCAAGAACACGAATTTCAGTGCAGCCACTGAAATTCTCAGAAATTGCAATTTAGTCCCTAAGGACTCATAAATCCATAACTTTCATTATACACATCCAAATCAATCCAAACCAATTTCTATATTCTTATATATTCATTTACTTCTCATAAAAATTATTCAAACAATTTAATGCATCATGGCACCCTTTTAAACAGCCAAGGCCGAATGGCCTAAAAAAGTGGTTTATATAATTTTTCTCATGTAGTCATGCATCATATAATCTTATTCAACATCAATAGTAATTCTACCGCAAACACAAACATAAATAAATCCCTCCAAGAGGATCACACACATATAAATCAATAAATTACACAAATTATATACTTATAATTTATAAGACCAATATTTACACTAAATAACACTAAGTAAACCATCAACATGTCTACCCTAAGGTAGGATGATGGTAATCTCCCCCATACCTTTGTTGATCACTTGAAACAAGAGGATGATTTTCACCTAGAACTCAAGGTTTTAAACACCAAAACCTAGCCATGAATCATCAACAAAACAACAAGTTCAAAATGAAGAAAAACTACCAAACCCATTTTGAGCATGGTTCGGCCAACTCTAAAAAAAATAGCTCGAAATCTCAAAAATTTTCAAGCTTTTGGATAATGAAAATAGAAGTCATATGAAGATCATAGAAATTGGAATCACATTACAAGGATTTTTTTTATGATTTTCTAGAGATTTTTGAAGTTCTAGATCTAAGAATTGAAAATAATGAAAAAGGCATTGAATCATGAAAATAATTGAAGAACATGATCATGATTGAGTGAATAGAGTATGGTATACCTCTTGGAAATAAAAAATGGGCAAGGAATCAAGCACTTTCTTCATAAACTCAACTATGGTGTTCTTAGCTTTTTGAGATAAAATGTGAGATGATGAAGATGAAGTTAGAAAATGACTAAGTGTGGATGTGGGGAGGCTGAACGAAATTAAGGGAGTGAGGGGCAGTTTTGTACATCAAAAATTGCCTTGGGGACAAAATGGTAAAAATACATAGGGACTAACTTGTAGTTCCATTAAAATTCAAGGACATTTTGGACATTTCACACCTAAAGCCATCATGACAAACATGTGGTGAGGATTGGTTGGAGATGTGGCTGATTTGTGTCCACAAATTGTGGGGCAAACTTTTCATTTCGATGAAAGTTCAAGGGTAAAATCGTCCAAGGGCAAAACGGTCTTTACACTAGTTTAAAGAAATATCTAGATACTTTGTAAAAAGTAATCATGACATGGGTGACTCATCCATGTGACTCACCATCCTAGGTGGCAAGAGGTCTCAGCATCCGATGTCGGGTTTTGTCTCTGCACGTCCGTTCTCGACTCCGTCAATTACGCGATTTAGGGTTTTACGCCCGAATCGAGTATAATAACTTATTTATTTTGAAAATTTTCAAAATAACCTATATCGTTGGAAATAAGATATAAAATATATTCATTTTGTTCTCGGGTCAAAATTAGGTTTTCTGATCAGTAAAATCTTACTGTCAGTGAAAACGCAGACCGGGTTTCGTCTGAGTTTTAAACCCAAATTTTTACCATAAGCTTCTACCATAAGGTTGACTATAACTATGATTTTATTTTATTAACAATCATTTTCTAGATCCAATATAAAAATTATGAACAATTAAAATTCTACCAATAATTGAAAAACAGCAAAAACAACAAAATGGTAAAAACCGTAAAAACAGTAAAAACGGGGTGTTACAACTACAGGCGCTGCAACTACTGTGCTGTACAACAAACTTGTACTAAATTAACAACATGATATGTATTTATTTGACCATTGATAACCTTTAATATATTATAAATTTTGAAAATCTCTCACATTTAATACATGTTTTTGTGTTATAAAGTAAGTAGAGACGTATCTATCTATCCTTAATTGATTAAAATATATTGGTATCTTATTTGGGGATGAACATTCTTATTTTATGACTTCACATTCAAACTTGCATTTAGAAGGGCTTTTTTGAATTGAAGAGAGGAAAGTAGCATTTTCTGATGGTTACGAAAAGCCATGTTTCAACTTTCACATAAGCATCACCAGTATGGTAAGGCGGTGAATTTTACTCCTCTCGTGAATTATTCTATAGCAGTTGTTGAGTCAATAAACTTTTAACTTCGACTTGTCCATGCTCTTTTGGAAAAAGTAAGAATGAAGGTTAATTTATATGCTGGTGCTATTGATGTTAGGATATTATCTAAGGACTACTAGTTTTTATAGTTGTCGTTGGTCACTTACTGAATTACACATGAAGGAGGATTTTGGAATGCCATCTGGGTGCAAAGCAAAGCAAAGCATGCATGGAGGGTGGGGTCTAAGGTGCGGTCTTCATTCAATTCTTTTTACAAATACTGTCAGCATGTTTGATCTGAACTCATGGTTAAGGCTCTATTTGCTAAAAGTTCAGTAAGCTAACTTATAGCTTATTTGACAAGTTTATAAGCTTGTTTGACTAAGATAGATGTGTTTGGTAAATAAGCTTTCTCATTAGCTTATAGCTTTATTTCATAAGCTATTTTATTTAGCTTATAGCTTATTAATCTTCCTCTCATTTTTACCCTTATTAGTTTAATGAAATTCTTGCTTTATATGTCTGTCATAAATGTCTTTTTGTGTCATTTTGCATTTATAAGCTGGTTCAGCCGCTAATTTTACCAAACACTTAAAATTTAATCATCTAGTTTTTTTATCCAAAAAAGTCCTTTCATTGAAAAGGATAAGTTTAAGTTGTAGTTCCGTGGGTAACCTGTCTATATAATAATAAGGTTTAATTACTCAGTTGGTCTCTAAACTATATGAGATTTTTCAAGTAGGTCCCTAAACTAAAAAAGTTTTATTCGGGTCCCTAATCACCTAAAATTTTCTTAATTGGGTCTCTACTATTGGAAATTCGTTAGCTCATCATTTTGTTGGACGGAATATGCTTGATGCCTTACATCCTTAACACCCATATCAACTTATTTTTCCATGTCAACCTCCACGTGACTGTCCATCGTGTTGATGCTGATTTCTCCCAAATTAGCTTCAAATCCCTAATTCCTTCTTGGTTTGCTATTTTTGGTTCTGTTTCAACTTCTCTAGCCTTCTTACTAAAACACGGACACTCTCAATCAATGCATGTTATGACAAATAAAATCAATGATATGCGCTCTTCTCATCCAATCTTTGTCATTGCATAACACTCACAAACACACTTTACTTCACATACTCACACCCTGCCACTTCACACAACACTCAATCCACAATGAGGACATTACTGAATGTTCATTATGGGAGATTGCAAGCTATGTCCTAAAATCCTAATTCTCTAAACTTTATGTATTTGATTTTATGATTGAAGCCATTAGTGAGTTTGTTTTATTCTCCTTGCTTAGTGTCCTAGATGTCGGTGTGAAAGGTGTTGTACCATCGTAAGTTGTTCGGATGTTGTTCGTGGAGTTCTAGTGCTATGTTGCGACTCTAGAGATGTAGTTAATATTTATTTATTGACTCTTGGTCAAACATGTTTTCTGGTAAAACCAAAAAGACTAAGACTGTAGTGTTTTTCAAGGAGTTTGGGATTTAGAATTGCTGTTGAGAATTAGGGCTGGAAAAACATATTGTTTCTATCCGAACCCGAATGACCTGAAAGGTGTTGAGAGCTTACAAACGGGTTTTCCCTAGTTCGTGCGTCACCGGGTTTCACTTCAGTTACACACGGTTTCTTACGAACGGGTTTGGGTAGCTCAAAAAAATTTCGTCGTTACCCGACTCTGACCGAATTGAGTTAAATGAGAGGCCCATTTTCACACAACCCGCCAGAGGCTTAGACTTGATTTTAGAGAACAAAACCTGATAGTATTTCATTTCATAAAAATTTAGCTTTGTTCCCTTTCTCTCTTCTCTCAATCTGCCTCTCTCTCAATCTTTCCGCCTCAAACTCAACCTGTCGTTCCCATTCTCTAGGTTTGCAAAATCTGCACTTTTCCTCCTCAACAGCTTCACCCACCCTCTGGCTCTAGCTTCACCGTTCGAGAAACAGCTTAGGGTTTGTCCAAATCCACCACACTCACCAATCCAGAACCCGGATCTGACCGTAGCCACCGCGCCCGTCTTTTGTGAGTTCCATTCCGCCTTGAGTCGTCGTGTCTCCGCACCTCTGACGTGTCCTCTCTCCCTTGGTCTCCCTTGTGAACTCACATTGCTCACCGAACCACCGCTGTCTCATTCTTCATACAATGTTTGTTTAAAGTTTATTTTGTTGATCCTCTGTTTTTCTAGTGGTGCTTCTATTCTTCAAGTTTTGTTGAAAGTTACTTTTTTTTTCTTTTTGTTAAAAGTTATATTTTTTTCCCTGGGTTTTTTCCTGTTTTGAAAGGTGTAGGCTTGTCTGCTTGTGTAAATAATTTTTTGTTTGATCCAAACCATGCCAACCTAATCCGATGGCACAGACAAACAAAAGTTAGTCTGCAGTATAGTATTATGGACATCCGAATGGATAGAGGGTATGAACGTATTAATCCGTTTATGATTGCACAAAATGGAAGACAAGTGTATTATGTCTCTTATCCAACAATACAAACAGACAACTTATTGTGATATATATATATATATATATATATATATATAATTTGATTTTAGAAATGTATTAAATAATGATTATTGTTCCTTGTTAAGAAATTGTGAATTACTGAGTTATACTAATTATGTTAGAATTATAGTTCAATATTAATTAGCTTTATAAAATTTATGTATTTATTGTAACACCCCCCTTGGGCATTACTTTGTAAACACGTGCGGAAATGAATTTAAAAGGGAATTTCGCTGGTTGCTTTCGGAAATTAATTTATATAAATATATAAGCACTAGAAAATAGGTATAAAGTTTGTTAAATACGGTTACGGTAAAATTTAAACCTGTTTTGTAATAGTAACATCACATTTTCACCTATCATGGTACAAATTCTGGTCATATATAGACCATTTGTTATATGACCCAAAATCTATGTCGTGACCAGCGCACAGACTTACAAACCTAGCCTAGCAAGCCTATTTATTTTCGAAATGTACTTAAATAAAAAGCTTGAATAATTTTTAAAAAAATTTGACAGAGTCTGCTCTGTAATTGCAACTTCCCAAAATAAAAACAGCTGTTGAAATATTTCTATTTTCATTTCAGAAATTCCAGTCATACAAAGAAACATAAAGACAGTATTTTTCTGAAAATATTTACATAAACAAATACCTAACGAAAACAAAAGATTTTACATTTTTCATCCAAAAGAAGGGCTCTCCGAGCCATTTACATTCCATCCAAAAATAAAGGCTCTCCGAGCCATAAACATACATACTAACATTAATCAACATCGTCTCAAAACCTAAGCTGGTCGTTCTAAAAGATATTCATGGGTAAGAACCCTATGGTTCTCACCATTATACCTGACATTATACATCTTCCAGGATTGGGACTAATATCCCCGAGCGAAACTGGAAACCTCTTCTGCATCTTCTGTATGCATATACCAAGATACAATAGCAAAACCAGAAAAACAGATACATGCAAGGGTGAGATACCAATATATGGATTTAAACACGATAACCGTATGCACGACTCTCAATTACCATTTAACATGAATATTCAAAGATAAACAATATATTTATCAAAGGGTCTCATACCCGATATTCGTACTCGTTTTAAAACCATGACACTTCAATATTCTACAACTAACTTTGCGACCTAATCTCGAGAGCTCCAACCAACAAATAAATGAGCCGATCAGGCTTTAGTTGCCAATTAAGGCATATTCAATGCCCGATATGGCAAAGTTCTATTGACCATTCCACAGTCCAACTCAAGGCAAAGTGGTGACTACATATAGCACATGGTCTACTTGGTCGTATATCCATCAAGGCACAGTGACGCAAACTGCATGAATACTTGCCATCAAGCAATCAAGTCCTATGCAACGGCACGTCTGCCCTGTAATGCATGTAAAACGTTTTGTTCTCATTATTTTCTTTGTGATCAATCTTTAGGTGTCGGAGCTAAAAGTCTCACGACTAAATCACCAATTTAAACTTTCAAGTTTAATACCTCATTCCAAAATAACTGACTCCAAGTCAAAAGGTGTGCAAATCACGAAATCCAGACCAATGCACCAGTCTTGGACGTGTACATTTTAGTGCACAAAACCAAATATACGGTTTATAGGACATTGTAGTCCATAATTTCCTCTTCGGACCCCAGGCCCATATCTTAGAACTCTAGACCCGATGTCTTGGTTGCTAGGTTCGTTTAAACCATTTTCGTTCTGTGAAAAGCAAAACAAAATCAAAGTTTCCTCAACTTATCCAAGTTGGCGGAAATAACACCATTGTATAAAACTCGTTTACAGAAATCCTTTCCGTTTGAAATTCATTTATAAAACCATTAAATCATAGAGAAATCCATTTATCTAAAATCCGTTTTCTTTTGAAAACTCCTTTTTCCGTAACAACTTCAAATCCTCGTAAAATCATTTCCAACTAATTTCTATTTGAAATAATAAAATTTTTCCTCGTAGTTTTCGTTGTCAAATACTTTTCCAAAGTATTTTTCGTTGGAAATAAAGTCATTTGTAAATCAAATGATTTTCTCTTTTACAAAAGTTTTTCATAACCACTGTTAAAATATCCTTGACACTTACATTTCTTAGAATAACTTTTCGTCTTATTTTTTAATTTGTTTGGAAAAGACACGTAACTGAAATATTTTCAAGATGTCGTCCTCACTATTTACTCATAAATCACTTTTTCTCCAAAACATCATCAAATATAAATACTTTCAATATTTTTTCTTCCATAAATCAAATCCTTTGAATTTCTCCTCAAGCTTTTTCAATGCTTTTATCTTTAATTTAATTGAGCACTGACCAATGTTAGGCTTCTCAGTCAATCAACCAACCAACAAATAATCCATACACAACATATATCCAGACATCACAGTATAATCATGCTTTCACATAAAATATTAAAAACCACATAACAGTCATATAACAACTTAATTTGACACCACACATCACAACAGATAAACTCAAATATGACACACAAATAGCATGCAGTTATCGAAAATCCCTCAGGCAGTCTCCCCTTACCTTTGAAGACAAGAGAAGGATCACTCATTCCGGGTCTAACACTTCGGAACGCTTATAACAACTTTGAGATAGCTCCAACCACTTACCCTCTTCTCCTTCAACTATGACCGTCACATCCACATGGATGGAAATTGGCCATCAACATAGCCAATAGCAAGCACAACTAAAAATCAGAAACTTATCATCACAAAACATAAGTTTGTCCAACTTAAATAATTAATTCAACTAAGGAAACGATATTGCTTTTTCACTTAAAAACCGATTGGGGTTTTAGAGTTCACTAGAAATTTGGGAAAAATCAATTTTGATCAATCAATTTGAAATTAGTCTAGGGAATCATAACTTAACAACTTTAATTACATTAAAACATAATCAAAATTGAGAAATCAACATAATTTGACTACTGTTTCAAATTGGGAAATTTGGGGTTTTAGTAAGATTGGGGAAAAATCAATTTAGCCCAAGAACAATGAAATAATGTAGGGAAACACTAATTCACTACCTCAATTGCATAAAACTCAGTTCAATTTCAGAATTAGAAGCTGAATTAAAAAGGCTAGGGTTAGGGTTTCAAATCAATTTGGGGGAAAATGAAAGAAAGAGTGAAACATAGGGGAAACAACTCAACCAAGATGGAAGAGGAAGAGAACATGGTGGCTGCCTTGGAGGTCCGGTACGACTGCGACGGTGGAGGCACGGCGGAGCAGCGACGAACGGAGGTCGGAATGCGTGCAAAGTCACGGTTGTCTCCTCCCTACGCGGCGCGGTAGAGTGATGATGGACGACGGCTTGGACGACGATGCAGTGGCGAGTTCGGGCGGTGGTCGTGGCGGCTGACGCGACGCACAGTGAAACCGCCCAGACGTTGAGCTCGCGTGGTCTTCTTCCTCCCTCTAGGTGGTGGTGCGCGGCTTTGAGATGAAGAGAAGGAGGATGAAGAGAAGGAAGTGTGTGGGTTTGATGGAGGAAGAAGATGCCAGGAAGAAGAAAGAGATTATCTTCAGGACTTGAACACAGCCCCCGGTTTCAACTTCCAGCCACAATGCCAAAAAGGACAAGTTGTGCGTTTGGGTAAACAACTTAATTAAGAGATTATCACTTAAGACCTTATCGCATGAGAGCTTATGTCATAAGCGCTTAAAGGAAGAAAAAAGAAAAAAAAGGGGCATGAGAGGATTCGAATAGTGAAAAACACGGAAAGGGTGTTTAGTGCATAAGCTCTTATGATAATTCCATAAGATTCTCCCAGTGACATGAAAATAAGTCAAAAACTCCTTATGGGATGACATAAGTTGTTTTTATAAGCTTTGCCAAACACACTGCATAAGAGCTTATATCATCAAATAAGTCAAAAGGAGCTTAAATAAGCTCTTCCAAACGCCATCAAAATATATGGTTCAAGGCTTGACATGAAAATGTGAAATTGATTTACTCGCCCTCTTTTTTAGGGGGGAAAAACCGAAATTGATTTTGATGCCATTCAAGGCCCTTTTGTTCTTATATATATATTGGCTAGTCAAGTACATGCAGTTTGTTTGTTTTGGATTAAAACCAACTCAAACGAGAAAAATTAGTGACCCGAGGCACTTTTACTGAAAGCTCAAAATATGAGCTTTTGATGAACGTGGTTTCAAACGAAGTTTATGCATAAGAGGAGTACTAGAAACACACTCTCTAACACACACTTTCCAACACACTCCCTCATATTGGTTGAAATTCATGTGGCACTACAAAAAAAAGGCCATTTAGCGACCGAAAATAGTGACCGAATTTTTTGGTTGCCTTTTGCGACCGAAATAGCGACCGATTGCAGGATCTACATGAAACACTGGTTAGAGTTGATTCTGCGACCGAAATAGCGACCGAGTAGAGCGTAGCAAATACATCGGTCGCTACTTCGGTCGCTAAACAAAGGAAAGTAAAAGTCAGAAATGTATGAATTATTAGCGACCGAAATGGCGACCGAATTAAATGCAACGGTCAAACTGTATTTAGATTAGCGACCGATTTAGAAATCCGTCGCTAAGTCTATGAAGTAGCACTTTAAAATTTATTATATTTGCGACCGATATTAATTCGGTCGCTAAATGGCGCGTTAAAAAAATAAAATTGCGCGTGTTAGCGACCGAAATTTAAATCGGTCGCTAAAATTACAAATTCAAATTAAAACTAACCATATTAGCGACTAAATTAGCGACCGAATTAATTCGGTCGCTAAAACTGAAATCCCTAAATTCGACAGAACCTCCTTCTTCCTCATTTTTTCCGTCGCGTTTCTCTCTCCACCCGCTGTTTTTCTCTTCTACGGCGCGCGCTCCGGCCACCTCAACACCCCAAGACACCTCCGGTCACCACCGTCATCTCACCTCTTCTCAGGTAAGCTCTCCTCTACTCCATCTCTCTGTCTCTATTTCTCTCGCATATATCTCTCTCTGTCTCACTGTCTCACTATTATGAAGTGCATGTTTTTGCTGCTGGTTTTTCTATTCAATTTCCATTGATTTCTTTGGAATTTATATGTTCCATTTTCATTTTACGTTAAAGAAACGAGTCTTTATTGAGGAAATTCATGAGAAGCAAGAGCAGGTATAGGACAAGCCATGTTATTTATACTCAATTTTGGTTGCTTGCTTATATAATATGTGAACACTTTTTAAGAATTGTTTGTTGTATATCTAGCAAAGATTGGATTTTGATGCAGGCCACTTTCCATTTATTCTCCTTTTCCTGCTTGACCAGAGAGTGAAGTTGCTCCTTCGTGATGGTCATCTTGTGATGGTCTTAGTCTTCATCTACGGTTATTGGGGTGGGGTGGGGTGGGGATAAAAGTGTAATTTAAAAAATAAAAGAATTTTAAAAAGTAAAATAAAAAACTGGAAAACATATTATCATAGG
Organism: Sophora flavescens; assembly: GCA_030762895.1. Classification (NCBI taxonomy): domain Eukaryota; kingdom Viridiplantae; phylum Streptophyta; class Magnoliopsida; order Fabales; family Fabaceae; genus Sophora; species Sophora flavescens. The sequence goes on along the minus strand of CM061062.1, from coordinate 10,300,081 downwards.
TGATTTTAATGTTTCATTGGTGTATCACTTTCTCTCATGCTTCATCCTAGAATCCACTGTGATTAAGTTGCTGATGCCCTTAAGTTTACAATTAATTATCCTTATGTCTCAAACTAAAAGGAAACTCTATACTTAAAGCTCCAAGTTCTCATTCTCTTCATCATGCTTAATCATCCAAGAACTTAAGATTCCTCCTAAGATAATTTCTTCCTTTCTTTCCCTGTTTTGCACCGGCCCTTTCTTTGTTACTCATCATTTTCATTTTTTCATCCAACACATTTTCTCTCTTTCTCAAGGTGTCTTGATTTCTTACTCAAGGATCATCACTTAGATGTAATTTTCCTCCAACCTTTCTTCATTACAATTGATGTTGAGTTGATTAGCTTCATGCTTGTTCTTAATTTTGTTCAAAAAGAATTAAGCTTGAAAATGGTAGAAAAATCATAACTCTTTGTACCCATTGATTTAAGTCTTGAAACTTAATATTGGTGCTTCTATAATCATACTCTTCATGCTTGCCAAATGATTTGATGAACAAAAATTTCTCCCCTATTTTCCCCCACTTGGCCAAACCATACCCTTTTATTTTACTCTTGGATTTCAAAAATTTGTAACTCTTTACATAAAGGGAAACAAATCTCCAAATTTGATATCTGTGCTTGTCTAGTGATCAATGATCATCCTTCCTTTCTCTTCATGTTTTTCATTCAAATCACTAAGTTGCTACAACTTTCCATATTCCTTGATTTTTATGATTTAAATTCTAGAAAATCATAGAAATGGAATTTGTGAGTTATGACAATTTTTCCCTACTAACCAAGACCCTAACATCTTGTCTATCTAGGATGGACTATTAGATCATATAATTAATATAGTTAATTAGTGGTTAGTTACAAATCAGTTGCTTTATCTTACATATAATATAAGTCACTTTTATATATGACTTGATGTAATAAACTTTCTCATTCAATCAATTACACCTTTCAGTTTTCTCTCTATTATTTTCTATTTTAATGGGCACTGTCATGTTTACTAACATGAACATTGAACAACATGGAAAATCTTCTCTTTGATAGAAAGAAATTCTAGCATTATCCACATTTTTTTATGGTACTGGATATGTAATATATTGATTCGATTTGTGTAAACAGGTAGGCCCGATTTAAGGATAATTTTTTAACACTAGATATTCATGAGATAAATTATTTAGGTATAACAATTTAACATAATAGAATAGTGATTTGATTTGAAATGAATAATTTCATTTATGCACGATAGGTCCTTGTTGTCATATTCTTCTACCGGCTCCTCCACTTATCCTTGCTCAGTTGTGTTTTCTCTCTCAGGTCAGTTCTCTGAACACTCAGTGTAATGTATTATGTGAATTATCGTCTTGTTTGGTAGTGGAGAGCTGAGCTCAATAGGATGTGATTTTGTCTGATTGTATGCTGATAATTAATTTAATGTTTATGCATGTGTTTGTCAATATGTGTTGTTTGTTAGCGGAGAGTGGAGCTCAATAGGATGTGATCTTGTCTGATTGTATGCTGATAATTTAATGTTTATGCATGTGTTTGTCAATATGTGTTGTTTGTTAGTGGAGACCGGAGCTCAATAGGATGTGATCCTATCCGAAAGGCGGGATGCTGGTTGTGTGCTGATAATTTAGAAATTATGCATGTGTTTGATAATTAACTGCTACTTGTTAGTGGAGAACGGAGCTCAATAGGATGTTTTCTACAATATTTAATCTAAGTTTGTATTGATTTACGCTGCAATTTATATAAACTCAACAATGTTGCAATATTTATAGGTTAATGGTTTTATTTTCTGTTAGAGTTAATAATTAATTTACGAAAGCCTTAGTTTCCTATTTGAGATTCAATATTAATGAGCATGCGTAACTTATCAAGGTATGCATGCTCATTGTATTGAATCTTGAATTGTCCAAGTGGGACAGTTTGGGAAAAAACCTTTTTCACACTCGTACAATAGTCATTTCAATGTTCAAATGCCTTATATACTTGTTGAAATCTCGGTCTGATGCATTTCCTTTTGTTCTCCTGGTGCATACTTGATCGCGGTGATTCTGACCGTGCTCGAGTCGTGTAACTTGGAGACCGATGGGAAATGCTACCGAAATTTTGTCAAGTATAAGGTATTTGAATATGGGAATAACTATTAGTAGCCGAGTGTGACAAAGGTTTCTTCTCGAATGTGATAGGTTCATACCTTGTCATAAGAACGAGATTGATGGAGTTATTGGAATGCACCGTAATATATAAGTGTTATTGTAGGATTGGTCAGGCTATTTAATTGCCAGCAATGGATATTCCGGAGAATCGGAAATGGATGTATCGTAGGTTGGATCGGAATAAACGTCTTAGGGAAGAGTATAGAGTTGGAGTGGGTGAGTTTATAGAGTTTGTTGTTAGCCAGGAGAGATTTATACGGCTGGGCGGTGATCAATTGAGGTGTCCTTTCAAAAGATGCAAGTGTCAATCTTTCAAAAGTGTGGATGGAGTTGTAGCCGATCTTTATGAGAAGGGTTTCATGCCTGATTACTATTGGTGGAGTAACCATGGTGAGACGTTGCCTGACTTAAACCCGATTGTGGCTGAAGGTTCGTACTATGGAAGTGGTGACGGGAGGGAAGAATTGAATCCATACGAGAAGATGATAATGGATCATGCTGGACCATCGGTTGGTGTTGTACTAGAAGAAGATGGGGGAGAAGATGGTGGAATGGGTTCCGAATACATAGAGGAGAATCCGAATCCCGAAGCTCAAAGATTCTATGATATGCTTTGAGTCTTTGCACGATCTCCATTGTGGGAAGGATGTCGAGAGTACACGGAGTTGTCGATGTGCATGGAATGGTTGAGTATCAAATCGACTACAATATGCAAGAAGGCTGTTTTAATCGCCTCACCAGGTCAGTGTCCAAGGCGTTGCCAGAAGGCAATCGGATGCCTACAAGTTTTTATCATGCTAAGAAGTCCGTGGAAAATTTGGGTCTGGGGTGTTTGAAAATTGATTGTTGCCCGAATGGATGTATGTTGTACTATAAGGATGATTCAGCGGAAAGCATAACGTGTTGTCGATTTTGTGGTGCGGATCGGTATAAGACAACCACTAGGATGGGCATTGAGAAGAAGAGGTCGCTAAAAAGATGTGGTACTTTCCGCTCGTGCCAAGACTTACAAGATTGTACTCTTCGATGGCCACTGCAGCTCACATGAGGTGGCATAGTGAGCATGAGAGGGAGCAAGATATCTTGTGTCATCCATCTGATGGAGAAGCTTGGAAGCATTTTGATAGGGTTCATATGGCATTTTCGCAGGACCCTCGCAATGTCCGATTGGGGTTATCTGCTGATGGATTTAATCCTTTTGGGCAGTCTGGAAAAGCATACTCTTGTTGGCCGGTTATCCTGACTCCGTACAATCTTCCCCCGGGGATGTGCATGAAGCGGGAGTTTATGTTCCTAACAGTCATAATTCCGGGTCCGTCTAATCCAAAAGGTAAGATTGATGTGTACTTGCAGCCACTGATAGATGAGTTGACAATGCTGTGGAATGATGGTGTGTTGACATATGACGTATCTTTGAGGCAGAATTTCATCATGAAAGCAGCTTTAATGTGGACGATCAACGACTTTCCTGCTTATGGGATGATGTCGGGTTGGATGACCGCGGGGAAGCTTGGATGCCCAATATGTATGGAGCGATCGAAGGCATTCACGCTTAAAAATAGTCGAAAGATCTCATATTTTGATTCTCATCATCAATTCCTTCCAGAAGATCATCCTTATAGGCGGAACAAGAATGCATTCAAGAAGCGTTGTCCGGAGAGAACACCGCCTCCACCACGTTTGACTGGTCCTAATGTATGGCGCATAGTACAGTACTTACCGCTCGTCCATGAAACCCAAGGAGACATATTCCTGATTATGGCGTCAACCATAATTGGACAAAACAAAGTATATTTTGGAGGTTGCCGTATTGGAGGATGCAGCTACTCCGTCACAACATTGATGTCATGCATACTGAGAGGAATGTGTTTTTGAATGTTTTTGACACTGTGATGGACATCAAGGGGAGGACAAAGGATACAAATAAAGCCCGATTGGACCTAGCTGACATTTGTAATCGGAAGGAGCTTGAGTTGCAAGACGGTGGTCGTGGCAGACTTATCAAACCGAAGGCAAGTTATACACTAAGCAAAGCACAGAAATTGGCCGTCTGTAAGTGGGTTAAAGAACTAAAGTTACCAGATGGGCATGCTTCCAATCTGGGTAGATGTGTTGACATTAAGGAAGCAAAGTTACATGGAATGAAGAGTCATGATTGCCACGTGTTCATGCAACGGTTGCTTCCAATTGCGTTCGACGCATTACCGAAGCAAATTTGGAACCCACTTGTTGAGCTTAGCCAATTTTTCAGGGAGCTTACATCGACAACACTAAATGTGAATCAATTAAAGGATATGGAAGTCAAGATACCCGTTTTGTTATGTAAGCTGGAGCAAATATTCCCGCCGAGTTTCTTTGATTCCATGGAACACCTGCCAGTTCATCTACCTTACGAAGCAAGAGTTGGTGGCCCACCCAATACCGCTGGATGTATCCATTTGAGAGGTAAACAACATCAACTATTTTACTTAATACATATGAAATTCACGAACACGAGAGCGTAGTTTAGCTTTCCCTAAAACTAGTAATTATTTGTATGTATCCCTCTTTAATAGGTTCCTGCACTCCCTTAAACACAAAGTCAAGAACAAGGCACGAGTGGAGGGTTCCATTTGTGAAGCATACTTAGTAGAGGAGACTTCCACTTTTGCCTCTTATTACTATCCGGACGAAGTTAACACGAGAAGGACAAGGATGCCTAGAAACGTTGATTCGGGCGAAGGATGTTCAACTAGTCCTCCTATATCAATATTCAACTATCCGGGCAGATTTAGTGGCAAATCAAAAGGATATTTCTTGGAGCAGCGTGACATTAATGCTGCTCATCTGTATATCCTTCAAAATTGTGAAGAGGTGGCGTCATATTTAGAGTAAGTTTCTACAACGTCTTTAATAAGTTCAATTGAAATTTATTATTATTAATCGTCCTGCTATTAATCTCCCATATGTAGGATGTACGGCAATTTTCTAAGGGATATCCAACCTGACATTTCAAACGATCAGGTTGATCGAGAAATTACTTCTCACTTTGCTACGTGGTTCAGTAAATATGTAGGTTAAGCATCTTCATTTTTTGAAGCATACATTTTATCTCCTTAAATATATAGCATGTATAAGAATAATATAATATTTGATTGTTTAGGTACTAGATCCAGAAAACAATGTTCAAAATCCATTGTTGACAAATTTGGCATGTGGGCCTAACAGATGGGTTACATCATGGAATACTTATATTGTAAATGGATATAAATTTAACACAAAAACATGGAATGAAGGAATGCAGACGTGTAACTATGGTGTTAGTGTGCGAGCCACTGATGGCAATGTAGAGGATGATTTCTATGGGGTTCTAACTGACATCCTTGAACTCGATTATACCGGTTTCCCCGTGATGAAATTAGTTATCTTCAAGTGTGATTGGTTTGATCCTACTCTTGACGTAGGGACAAAAATAGATAAAAATTATGGTATTGTTCAAGTTAGGTTGTCTTGAAGGTATAATAAGGCGTACGACCCATTCATTTTTTCACAACAGGCAGAGCAGGTTTATTACTCGCTGATAAGCCTCTGGCTCATCTAGTTTTATGGCTAGTATGACCAGGATTTTGTGCAAATTATATCCTATTTTCACCCAAATTAGATTAGATTGTCCTCAAGCAAGGTTTTGAGTCTCTAAAGTAGTTTTAGGTTAATTTAGCCAGTTTTGAGTCAAATAATGCACTTATAGATATTTCTTTGTTTTCAGGTTAAGTAGAAGTTGAGAGAATAAAGGAACAGGGGATTCGCCTCGCGAGCGTTTCCTCGCCTCGCGAACCTGAAAGCCAGCAGAACAGTAAAAATGTCATCCTCTCTGGTTCGCCCCGCGAACAGCTCTTCGCCTCGTGACCCTGAAGGATGACTGTTCCAGAAATATGCAAGCTCTCGGGGTCACCTCGCGAATAACTTCTTCTCCTTGTGATCATGGAAGCCAGAAAGCATCACGGTTGCCCCCTGATGTTCATAACGGGCGTAATAAGAAGACTCTTCAGTTCTTCGCCCCGCGAGTCCTTCTTCACCTCGCGAGAATGCCAAAGGTTGCTGACTCTTCATAACATTCGCCTCGCGAATTAGAGCTCGCCTCGCGAGTGGGCTGAATTTCTGAATAATTATAAAAGGCTGTTCTGGACAGATTGGAGAGACTTTTGCTTCTCCATTGTTTTTACCTTTTTCTGTGTGTTTTCGTTTTTCCATGGAAAACTAAGTTTCTAGGATTAATCTATTGTAATCGATTTCCACTACACTTGAGGTTCTTGTATTTCCTGTTTTGTATGTTTTTCCCTTTTCAATGCCATGTTTTATATTTCTATTTGCTTAATTCAGGAGTATATTATGTTGTGTTGATTTATTTTCGGTGATATCATGTTCCTATAATTAATTGCGTTTGCGTAATTCGCGTGTGTATGTTTCGTGTTCGCTTAGTTCACGAAGGGCTTAATCCCGTTTGCTTAATTCGGGAATATGGACATATATCTGTAGTAGTGGTTTCGCTTGGAAATTGTTGCTACAACCGGGAGGGGATTAGAATCTGCTTAGGGCTTGGAAATTGCATGAACCTATGATAGTTTGGAAATCGAGAACAATAGATTAATCGTTTTTAGCTATTTGACAATCTCTTTGAATTGCCTTGTTTCATTGCTCTGTTATTATTTTGTTTTCTTATTTGCATCCCAATCCAAACCCCCCCCAAAACTGATTTTTGTGATAAATAACACTTTAAGAGCCCTTGTGAGACGACATCCGAGTTGTCGCCCTAAACTACAGTTTTAAAACCCGCTCGTTCTTTTTGGCGCGTGCGCGACAGGGCGACCAAAAATTGGCGCCGTTGCCGGGGACTCTTATTTGTTATTTTTCCTTTTTTTTTTTCTTTTTCTTTCTTTTCTTTTTCTTTTATTTTCGTTTTTGTTTTGAATTGGTCTGGCTACTAGGTCTAATTGCCATGAATTGTGTGATTTTTACCCGGAAATTGAAAGAACACTGCACACACTCCGTAGAGAATTTCGGGCTAGCACTAGTAGTGATTCTAATTCCAAAACTGTTTTTGACACTATGGGTGACCAAAGGACATTAAGACAGCTTGCTGCCCCTGATGTTAACTATAATGGATTGTGCATTGAATATTCTGGTGCTGTTACCCCCTTTGAATTAAAATCTGGTCTAATCCATTTGTTGCCAAGGTTTAATGGTCTTGCAAGTGAGGACCCACACAAGCATCTGAAGGAATTTCAGGTTGTCTGCTCCACAACCTTGAGACCAGAGGGAGTAACTGAAGATCACATTAAGCTGGGAGCCTTCCCATTTTCACTATAGGGCGCTGCAAAGGATTGGCTGTTATATCTTCCGCCAAATTCCATTACCACCTGGAACGATTTGAAGAGGCTCTTCTTAGAGAAATACTTTCCTGCTTCCAGACTGCATCAATTAGGAAAGAAATATGTGGCATCAGGCAAGGGAATGAGTTGCTAGCTGAATATTGGGAAAGATTCAAGCAGTTGATATCCAGTTGCCCCCAGCATCAGATTTCTGAACATCTTTTTATCCAGTACTTTTATGAAGGTTTACTGCCGATGGATAGGAATATTTTGGATGCTGCTAGTGGGGGAGCGCTTGTTGATAAGACCCCAGCTGCTGCCAAGCAACTCATTGAAAATATGTCACTGAATTCCCAGCAGTTTACTACCAGGAGAAATTCTGTAGAGACAAGAGGTGTGCACGAGGTCCATAGCTCTTCTTCTAACCAGGCCCTTGAGGATAGAATGGATAGGCTCACTTCCTTGGTAGAGAAAATGGCAATGGATAGGGTTCAGCTGGAAAGGTTGTGTGGCATGGGCAGTTCTCCTGAGCACCCATATGAGGCATGCCCTATTCTGAAGGAAGAGTCAAATACTGATTTGCCTCAAGCTTATGCAGTCCACCCTTATAATCAAGGCAACAGTCAGAACCGATACAGCACTCCAGACCTCTCGACAAATAGGTACCATCCCAATTGGAGGAATCATCCTAATCTGCGGTATGGGAACTCATCCCAACAACAACTGATGGCAGCACCACAAAATCCTCCCCAATTGACTACTTCTGCACCTTCTGGACCTTCCCTAGAGGATATGATCAAGCAAATGGCTGCAAATAACCTCCAGTTTCAGCAGCAGGTTGGATAGTCTCAACAGCGAACAGATGCTAGCATTCAAGATTTGAGGACACAGATTGGACAGCTTGCCACATCCATAAACAACTTACAGCAAGCTCAAGGATCCAGTCAACTGCCGGCACAACCAGTGATAAATCCCAATGCCTCCAATCCTAATGTGAGTGCCATTTCTCTGAGATCTGGAAGAGTTGTTGAGGCATCCTCTGAGAAAAATAAAGAAACTGTTGAGGTAACTCCTGAGCCTACGGTTGATGTTGAAGTTGAGAAGGTGTACATTCCACCGATTCCCTTCCCACACAGAGTACAGAAGAATAAGAAGATTGGTGGTGAAGATAAGGAGAAGGAAATTCTTGATGTTTTCAGAAAGGTAGCTGTGAATATTCCACTTCTAGATGTGATCAAGCAGGTGCCCAAGTATGCAAAATCTCTCAAGGATCTATGCACCAACAAGAGGAAGTTGAAGAATAATGAGAGAGTTGATTTGGGAAGAAATGTTTCAGCTCTTATCCAGTCCAAGCCTGCACCAGAAAGAGTTGCTGTTATAGCCCCTACTCAGGCATTACCACAAAAGTGCAAGGATCCAGGCACATTTACTATTCCATGCACTATTGGGGATAGAAGATTTGAAAATTGCATGCTGGATTTGGGAGCATCCATAAATGTCATGCCCACATCTATGTTTAATAACCTTGATCTTGGGCCCTTGCAGTATACAGGTCTCACCATCTAGTTGGCCAATAGGACCAGTGCCCGCCTCATGGGAATGGTCGAAGATGTGCTGGTGCAAGTTGATTAGCTGATTTTCCCTGCTGACTTCTACATCCTAGACATGGCAGGGGAGACACATTCCAGTAGATCACCTATAATCTTGGGCAGACCATTCATGAAGACAGCCAAGACTAAAATTTATGTGAATGATGGGACCATGTCTATGGAGTTTGGTGATATTGTGGCAAGGTTCAACATCTTTGATGCTATGAAACACCCACTGGAGGAGCACTCGGTTTTCCAATTAGAGTTGCTTTCTGAGATCATTGATGATACCCATGAGGACCTTGTTTCAGATTTTCCATTTATTTCTGGTTTTGATGATTTATATTCATGTACTAACTGTACTGACACTAACCCGTGTGCTGTTTGTGCTGAGTTTCTTGATTCAACCTTGCAGGGTGATAGTGATAGTGAGAGTGAAGTTATCTGTTCAGCAGAAATCCTTGACATCATGGCTACTCCCAATGTACCATCCGTTGAGCAACCACCCTCCCTAGACCTCAAGCCACTTCCTGGGAACTTGAAGTATGCTTACTTGGAGACAAATGAAAAACTTCCAGTCATTATCTCTTCCAGCCTTGACTCTGACCAGGAAGCCAAACTATTAGAGGTTCTGAAGAAGCACAAGAAGGCTATTGGGTGGACCTTGGCTGATATTCCAGGAATTAGCCCTTCCAGATGTATGCACAGAATTCTTTTGGAGGATGGAGCTAAACCAGTAAGGCAGGCCCAAAGGCGGCTAAACCCATTGATTCTGGATGTGGTGAAGAAAGAGGTGACTAAACTTTTGCAGGCAGGTTTTATATACCCCATCTCTGATAGTACTTGGGTAAGTCTGGTGCAAGTTGTACCCAAAAAGTCCGGTCTCACAGTAGTTAGAAATGATAATAATGAGCTTGTACCCACTAGAGTCCAGAATAGCTGGCGAGTCTGTATAGATTATAGGAAATTGAACCAAGCCACCAGAAAGGATCACTTTCCTTTGCCGTTCATAGATCAGATGCAGGATCGGCTGGCTGGTAAATCTCATTACTGCTTTCTTGATGGTTTTTCCGGGTATTTCCAGATCCATATTGCCCCTGAGGATAAGGAAAAGACCACTTTCACGTGCCCCTTCGGTACGTTTGCCTATAGGAGGATGCCATTTGGCCTTTGTAATGCTCCTGGCACCTTCCAAAGATGCATGCTTAGCATTTTTACTGAATTCATTGAAAATTGCATGGAGGTGTTCATGGATGACTTCACTGTATATGGCTCCTCATTTGATGCATGTTTGCATAGTCTGAGTTTAGTTCTAGAAAGATGCATTGAGACTGATTTGATTTTGAACTATGAGAAATGTCACTTTATGGTAGAACAGGGGATAGTTTTGGGTCATGTTATTTCTAAAGAGGGTATTTCAGTAGATCCTGCAAAAATTGATGTGATTTCTTCATTGCCTTACCCATCTTGCGTACGCGAGATCCGTTCTTTTCTTGGCCATGTAGGTTTCTACAGACGCTTTATAAAGGACTTCAGCAAGATAGCTCTGCCATTGTCAAACCTGCTGAAGAATGATGCCCTGTTCCAGTTTGATGAAAATTGCAAGAAGGCATTTGACTACCTGAAAAGAGCATTGACCTCTACCCCCATCATCCAGCCCCCAGACTGGACACTCCCTTTTGAACTCATGTGTGATGCTTCCAATTTTGCTGTGGGAGCGGTTCTGGCACAAAGGGTGGGCAAGGTTGCCCATGTAATTCATTATGCTTCTAGGACATTAGATGTTGCACAATCAAATTACACAACCACTGAGAAAGAACTGCTAGCTGTTGTGTTTGCACTTGATAAGTTTAGGTCGTATTTGCTAGGTTCTAGGGTTATTGTTTTCACTGACCATGCAGCTCTGAAATACCTGTTAAAGAAACCAGAAGCTAAGCCAAGACTGATCCGGTGGATGCTTCTGCTCCAAGAATTCAATGTGGAGATAAAAGACAAGAGTGGAGCTGAAATTTTGGTGGCCGATCACTTGAGCCGAATAGCAAGGGATGAGGATCCTTCTCCCATCCAAGATGACTTCCCTGATGAGAGACTTCTACATCTGTATGGGGTAACCCCCTGGTTTGCTGACATAGTTAACTTTATTGTTGCTGGTGTTGTTCCTGCAGGTACAAGTAGACATAAGTTCCACAAGCTCAAGAGCGATGCAAAGTACTATGTGTGGGATGATCCCTACCTGTGGAAGTTTTGCAGTGATCAGGTTATTCGGAGGCGTGTCCCCGATCATGAGACAAAGTCCATCTTGCATTTTTCACATGCCTCTCAAGTTGGAGGACATTTTGGACCACAGAGGACAGCAAGAAAAGTCCTGGATTCTGGGTTCTACTGGCCCACAATTTTTAGAGATGCCTATGAGGTTTATAGAAATTGCAAGGAATGTCAAACAGCAGGTTCTGCCATCACTCGTAGGAGTGAGATGCCTCAGCAGCCCATGCTTTTTTGTGAGGTTTTTGATGTGTGGGGGATTGATTTCATGGGTCCTTTCCCTGCTTCTTTTGGTTTTGTATATATTCTTTTGGCTGTTGACTATGTTTCAAAGTGGGTGGAAGCAATCCCCACTAGGACTAACGATGCTAAAGTTGTTTCCAAATTTGTTAGGTCCAACATTTTTTGCAGGTTTGGCATACCTAAGGCTATCATCAGTGACCAGGGCACTCACTTCTGCAACCGAACCATGGAAGCCTTACTCAGAAAATATGGGGTTGTGCATAGAGTTTCCACTTCTTATCATCCCCAGACCAATGGCCAGGCTGAGTTATCAAACAGAGAGATCAAGCAGATTCTAGAGAAGATGGTGCAGCCGAATAGAAAGGAATGGAGCCGCCATCTGGAAGACGCATTGTGGGCTCAGAGGACCGCTTTCAAGACACCAATAGGAATGTCCCCCTTCAGGCTTGTATTTGGTAAGGCATGTCACCTCCCGGTGGAAGTTGAGCACCGTGCATATTGGGCAGTCAAGTGTTGTAACATGGACATGAAGAAAGCTGGTGTTGAAAGAAAACTACAGTTGCAGCAACTTGAGGAGCTTAGGCTAGAAGCCTATGAAAGCTCCAGGATTTATAAAGAGAAAACAAAACTGTTTCATGATAGGAGGATTGATAGGAAAGAATTTTTTGTGGGCCAGAAAGTCTTACTGTGTAATTCCCGCCTGCGATTGATGGCTGGGAAACTTAGGTCCAAGTGGATTGGACCATTTGTTGTTACTAATGTGTTTCCTTATGGTGCAGTAGAGATTCAAAGTACAGGTACCAACAAGACCTTCAAGGTTAACGGGCAGAGGCTGAAGCCATTCCATGGTGTGGATGCGGGTGTTCCCGTGGATACTAATGTTGAGGAGCTCTCCTTGGAAGCTCCCACCTACACTGACACTTAATCAGGGAGTACCTTTTCCTTTCCCTCACTCTGATTTAATAGTTATGTGTTCATTGGGGACAATGCATGTTTTAAGTGTGGGGGCGGGAACTAGTTGTAGTTTTGTTTTGTCTTGTCTTGTTTCTTTTCTTTTAGCTCTTGAATAAATTGTGTTGAGTCTTTTGTTGGCAAGTTTGCTGGATTCTGATTGATTTTGCATAGATTGATTTTATGTGATGATTTCCCCCTAGGCTGAAAAAATTTTTGTTTTTGAAAAGTGATCCCCATGTGATTGAAAACTGAACTTTGAGATTTTGTTATGATGGCATGATTTATGATAAGTTTGGGGTGAAGGGAAACACACACTAGGGATAGAATCTCTGTCAAACAATTTGCATGAATTTCCAGGTGAGGATTTGAGCCTCCAACATGTTTTCTAACTGTGTGAACTCACTTTCAAGTTGCACTTTCCTGAATTTGTTTGAATCTCTTTATGGTTTGCATGATTTTGTGTTTGCTTCAGATGATTTAGGCATTTTCTTTGTAAATAACTACTTAGCCTAAAAGAACCAATTCCTAATGCATGTTCCCTAGTTAGCCCCAATGAGCCTGATTAGCCTGTTAATTTTTGATAACCCTATGTTATAAGCTCAAAATCTGGAAAACCATGTTAACCCGATCTTAGGATTAGGAGAGCATGGAATCTTAGAAAAAGTATGGGTGCAAGAAACTAAGTTTGGGGTGGCTGCAAGGTGTAATATGTTGTTTGGGATTGAGAAGAAAAATACAATAAAAAGGTTGGAGCCAAAGGCTTGTAGAAAAAAAAAGAAAAAAAAAGAAGAAAAATGAAAAAAAAAAAGAGAAAAGTGTAAAAATAAAAGTATTAGAAAAAAAAGAGGCTGTAGTCACCCAAGGCAAGTGGAAAATGAAAAAAGGAACTTGAGTTTTAAAAAAGAAAAGTGTAAAAAGCTCATGCTCTCTTAGTTCCTAGGGACTTCAGCCCAGTACCTTTGTATATCCTACCCTTAGCCAGGCCCCATTACAACCATAAAAGACCTTTTGATGTTGCATGCATATTTTCTGTGGGCACCATTTTTGAGATCAAAATCAAATTTATGGGAAGTGCTCTTAAAAGTGAAATTGAGTGAATTGTTGATTGCCTGACACAAACTGAGCGATTGAGTGAAACACAAATTTCCCTTGTGAGGAAGGCAGTTGTTTGAATTTGGTGATCTCCCTCTTGTGTGTAACTTGGATTCCTTGCTTAGATTACTGATTGTTTGATTGATGAAATTCTCAAGTGTTTAGAATGAATGATTGTGGGGATTGCTTTGTTTGAAAGGGGGGACATTGAAGAAAACTGTTTTGATGTATTGCTTGAATTTGTGCAAGGTTGATTGAATCTTTTAAGCTTGCCAGGTCTTGAGTCTTTTTGATTTTTGAGTTGTAGTTTGCTTGGGGACAAGCAAAGTTTAAGTTTGGGGTATTTTGATAAGCCTCTGGCTCATCTAGTTTTATGGCTAGTATGACCAGGGTTTTGTGCAAATTATATCCTATTTTCACCCAAATTAGATTAGATTGTCCTCAAGCAAGGTTTTGAGTCTCTAAAGTAGTTTTAGGTTAATTTAGCCAGTTTTGAGTCAAATAATGCACTTATAGCTATTTCTTTGTTTTCAGGTTAAGTAGAAGTTGAGAGAATAAAGGAACAGGGGATTCGCCTCGCGAGCGTTTCCTAGCCTCGCGAACCTGAAAGCCAGCAGAACAGTAAAAATGTCATCCTCTCTGGTTCGCCCCGCGAACAGCTCTTTGCCTCGCGACCCTGAAGGATGACTGTTCCAGAAATATGCAAGCTCTCGGGGTCGCCTCGCGATCATGGAAGCCAGAAAGCATCACGGTTGCCCCCTGATGTTCATAACGGGCGTAATAAGAAGACTCTTCAGTTCTTCGCCCCGCGAGTCCTTCTTCGCCCCGCGAGAATGCCAAAGGTTGCTGACTCTTCATAACATTCGCCTCGTGAATTAGAGCTCGCCTCGCGAGTGGGCTGAATTTCTGAATAATTATAAAAGGCTGTTCTGGACAGATTGGAGAGACTTTTGCTTCTCCATTGTTTTTACCTTTTTCTGTGTGTTTTCGTTTTCCATGGAGAACTAAGTTTCTAGGATTAATCTATTGTAATCGATTTCCACTACACTTGAGGTTCTTGTATTTCCTGTTTTGTATGTTTTTCCCTTTTCAATGCCATGTTTTATATTTCTGTTTGCTTAATTCAGGAGTATATTGTGTTGTGTTGATTTATTTTCGGTGATATCATGTTCCTATAATTAATCGCGTTTGCTTAATTCGCGTGTGTACGTTTCGTGTTCGCTTAGTTCACGAAGGGCTTAATCCCGTTTGCTTAATTCGGGAATAGGGACATATATCTATAGTAGTGGTTTCGCTTGTAAATTGTTGCTACAACCGGGAGGGGATTAGAATCTGCTTAGGGCTTGGAAATTGCATGAACCTATGATAGTTTGGAAATCGAGAACAATAGATTAATCGTTTTTAGCTATTTGACAATCTCTTTGAATTGCCTTGTTTCATTGCTCTGTTATTATTTTGTTTTCTTATTTCCATCCCAATCCAAACCCCCCCAAAATTGATTTTTGTGATAAATAACACTTTAAGAGTCCTTGTGAGACGACATCCGAGTTGTCGCCCTAAACTACAGTTTTAAAACCCGCTCGTTCTTTTTGGCGCGTGCGCGATAGCGCAACCACTCGCCATATCCCGAAGGACATCATGGCTGGTTGGGTGTTATTAAGTTAAAGGCTCGCAGTATAATTACTGATAATGTAATCAACCAGCCTGAAAAAGATGCTCCGTACCAAGATGATGAGTTTTCAAGACCCCACGTACTGTTGCAAATTACACCGGACATTATTGTTAATTCTCTGGCGGACATTTCCGGAAATGGGGAAGAAGTTGAAAGAGAGTTAATGGATCAATCCGAGTTGGATGCATCTAGCGAAGGTACATTCCGATCAAGTGATATTGATGAGAGTGAGGGTGAATTTAGTGACGGAGATTCTACTTAGGTAATTTATTTATGTCATAATTCATTGTGTCAATGTCATTCTACTTATTAGGTAATTTATTTTTGTATTATTTACACTGTTGTGTAATCATATTTTCATTTTTTTTCACGGATGGCAGATTCCTCCACAGGTAGGGGTCGTCGTGGAGGTCGTCTTTGCGAGAGTCCCTTCGCCGCCGACCCACGACCCTTCAGATCGAGACCATCCTACCAGCACCTCTGTTGACGGGACACCTCAGGGTGATGGAGTTGCACCCCCCACCCATCCTAATGTGGTCGGGACACAGGCTGCACCCTCATCATCCACACCTACGACGATAGGACCATCATCATCATCGGGACAGGAGAGTCGTGGTCCATCCGACGGGAGGATTCTTCTTATCCCCAGGGGGGATAACGAGTATGCTAATTTAATTTTTTAATATATATAAAGTATCGTTAATTTCTATTTACTTGTTTTTAAATTTTAACTATAACATTTATTAATGCTCTAATTTTGTCTGCAGACTTTACGCATGAAGGGCCCTTCTGATTCGATATCGAAGATCCTGCGACGCAAGTTTGATGGTCCATGGCCTACATGGAAGGTCATCCCACTGGGCCATAGGGATCAGTTATTTCTAGAGTTTAAGGTAACAATTTATTAAGTTTTTTAAATTAAATTTACATTATATATATGTACACACGAATTTCCTAACAACTGTAAGTTGCAGAAAGAGTATAGGTGGGACTTAGCTTTAGAGGCTTTCGTCAGGGACATATTTGAGCATAAAGGTTCACTGGTTATGAAGAATCTGATGAACAAGCTGAGGAAGGGGCAGAATAAGGGGAGGTGGGCTACTGAGAAGTTCCAGGAGATCCAGGCCGCAACTCGGCGTAATCGAGCTTCTGATGGTGGCGCATGTGCTTGGACCAGTGGGTCTAAATCAGCCGCCGTCCACTACGACGAGCTGGTAATACATTAAATTTTGACTTAATATACTATTTAATTAATTAGTTTTATTTTTAATTATTCTTATGAATTTAATATTATATTATTCTATGCAGAAAGCACAGAAACAGCGGGCCCCGACTGCTATGGAGTTGGTGGAGAGGACGAAGAAGTTGAAGTCGGGGACATGGGTCAACGACAAGGCCCGTAACTATGCTGTAAGAAAAAAAATAATTTAGTGTTTACTTGTAATTTATTATAAATGATTTGTTAATATTGGATATAATTATTTTAACTAAATCTCTTCAACTATATTTTGTAGGCGGGCTTCAACGAGAAGAATGACGATGCCATATCACGTGCCTCACAGTCACAAGATGAGGCTTTGACTGGTGATGGCTGCTCTCCTGTCTCCGTCGACGATAATGCCATTTATTTGGAGGTCGTCGGGGGCAGGAACAAGAAGGGGCACGTGTATGGCCTCGGACAGCTGGGAGCCGAGTTCATCGCTTCATCGTCCGGCACGCCTGCTCCTTGTTGCGCCGATACCGTCCCTCAGGAGCAGTTCCACCAAATGCAGGACACCAACACGCAGCTGAACGCGGAGCTTCGGTAGAAGAGCGAGAGAGAGCAACAGATGGCGAACCAGATTGCACAGTTGACTCGGGCACACCAAGCCGGATGCATGCGGCGAGCATCGAGCGAGGGGCGACACATCTGCGGCTGGTGTTGGAGCAGATGAGGATCCAGACTCGATTGCTCGAGATGATGCTCGACGGCGGTTGTGCGCTCGCTGCCGCTCCTCCAGTTCCGCCGCCATCTACTGATGTTGCTACTGCAGAGGACGATCAGCTAGCAGACGTCGGTGGTACGGACACTGAGGATGATTGGATTCCTCCATCTCCCCCTCATCATGACTGATTTTTTCTCTCCATATTTTTGACTTTAAACGATTCTTGTACGACATTTTGGATTATTCTTTTCATATATATTTATTATTTTTTATGATTGTATATTTCATAAGTTATTTGGTGTGTTTTATTAGTAATTTTTCTAACGTTTAAAGAAAATCGGAAAAAAAATTATTATAAAAATTAAAATTAAAAAAAAGATTAATAATAACCAGTTTAGCGACCGAATTAGAAACCAATAATTCAGTCGCTAAACTTTATTTAACATTTACAGATGATGTATAGCGACCGAAAATCTGTTGTTAATATAGGTTAACAGTAACCAAAATTAGCGACCGAACTAGCAACCGATTATCAGTCGATAGAAATGGTTACCCCAAAAATGCGACCAACCTAATAGCGACCGATTATTATTATATAGCGATCGAATTTACGGTCGCTAATTAGCGACCGAAATAATAATTCGGTAGCTAAAACCTTAGCAACCAGGTATTCAGCTACCATCATAAATCGGTCTTTGATTCGGTCGCTAAAACAAATAGCGACCGATTTACATGGTTTAGCGACCGAAAATTACGGTCGCTAAACAATTGTTTTTTTGTAGTGTGGGTCCCACTTGAATTTTGTATGACCCACGTGCATTTCAACCAATAGGAAGGAGTGTGTTGGAGAGTATGTGTTAGAGAGTGTGTTGCTAGCATTTCTCTTACGCATAAAACAAATGGTGCTATTGTCACAGAAAGAGTCTCAGTCATGATGAATTGTAGATACCATATCTCTTCCTATATACCATAGAAAGGATAAAAGGAATAACAATTTTTTTTCATGTTGAAATGGGGCATCTATATTTTAATATACAATAGATGTACTATATATAAATGTGTTTGTAACAATGTTTACAAAACCGGACCGGTCATCGAACCGGTGAAGGCACCGGTTCAAGGTTCAATGGTCCAACCGAGGTTGAACCGCGGTTAAACTGGTTATAATTAATTAATATTATTTTAATTTTCAATATAATATATTTTGTAATACTAATATCTTCTCTCTTTTTTTTAATGATATAGAACATTTTTTGCATTTTATGATTATAAATTTAGAAGAATTATTCTTGTATTTACTCCTAAAAATGTTTAAAAAATTTAATTTTAACTTTTAAGAGCTTAACCACTCAAAGTTCTCTTATGTGAACAAAAATAAGAACAAAACTAAATTGGGCTAATATAACTTATAAGCCCATTCTACAAAAACTAAAGATATGTCAAAAAAATTCATGTTGGGCTTGGGTGTTTAGGCCCATTAAGCAAAACACAAAAGGATATGTTAACCTAATTTCCCCTAACCATCCAATCATAGCCGCCCACTTTCCCTCGTATCCTCTTTTTGCGGCTTTCTGCATTCTACTACTGGTTTTCTTGACCTTTTTGAACTTCAACTCTACTTCTTATTTTTCTGATATGGATGTTCTTTGAAGTCTGATCACTCCTTTCTTCTTTCTTCATCTTCGCGTCCTCTTATATCTGTGTTATTCATCATCTCACAAGTCGCGTGAGGTTGAAGAACCAATAAAACGATGGTCAGCTCGTCAGAGCGATCATCGGAACTGAGGAGTGCACCATTTTTCGTGGATCACCAGAAATCGGTGAACCACCGGTTTTTTCCGGTTCGGTGCCGGTTCAACGGTTTTTTGACAGGTCTATCTGAAGAGCGGTTATGGGGGTCGCTCGGACCGGACGACAGACCGGTTCCAGATCAGATCGATTGATCCGGCCGGTCCGGTTTTGTAAACCTTGGTTTGTAAGTGTACTCTATATTTTATTTTTAGTTGTATCTAAGGATTTAATTTGTGTAAACTGACAGTGTAAAGTTTTTTTATACGGTCAACCAATCAGAATTTGACACACCATTATAAATATTTGATTATTATCCTAACCACCTTAAAAGTCATTAATTCCATGATTTTTGATTGGTTGTCAGTGTAAAAATATTTGGTTCAAGGCTTGACATGAAAATATGAAATTTATTTACTCGCCCTCTTTTTTAGGGGAAAAAAACCAGAATTTATTTTGATGCCATTCAAGGCCCTTTTGTTCTTATATACTGCCTAGTCTGGTACATGCAGTCTATTTTTTTTGGATTAAAACCAGCTCAAACAGGAAAAATTAGTGACCCGAGGCACTTTTACTGAAAGCTCAAAATATGAGCTTTGGCTGAACGTGGTTTCAAATGAAGTTTACGCATAAGAGGAGTGCTAGCAACACACTCTATAACACACACAGTCCAACACACTAGCTCATATTTGTTGAAATTCATATGGGTCCCATTAATTCATGTGGGTCCCACTTTAATTTTGTATGACCTACATGCCTTTCAACCAATAGGAAGGAGTGTGTTGGAAAATGTGTATTAGAGAGTATGTTGCTAGCATTTCTCTTACGCATAAAACAAATGGTGCTATTGTCACAGAAAGAGTCTCAGCCATGATGGATTGTAGATACCATATCTCTCCTATATACCATAAAAATCAAAGCTTTTCTATAAAAAGGATAAAAGGAATAAGAAATTTTTTTTCACTTTGAAATGGAGCATCTATATTTAAATATACAATAGATGTACTATATATAAATGTGTTTGTAAGTGTAGTCTATATTTTATTTTTAGCTGTATCTAAGGATTTAATTTGTGTACACTGACAGTGTAAAATTTTTTTACACGGTCAACCAATCAGAATTTGACACACCATTATAAATATTTGATTATTATCCTAACCATCTTAAAAGTCATCAATTCCATGATTTTTGATTGGTTGTCGGTGTAAAAATCTTTATACCAACAGTGCATAGAAATTAACCTCTTAAACTAATATGAACTTAAAAGCAAATTATACCTGAATTTAATTTTGATATATTATCATTGTATAATTTTTATACTACCAATCAATCACACACCATCTCATATGTAATTTTTAAGGTAATTATTATAAAAGTCAAATATTTTTAATGTAATGTCATTATTTGATTGATTGGCAGTATAATTTTTTTTTTACACTTACGATATAATGTACTTAAATCCATTATATTTTTTCACCGCCAAACGGAGAAGAACAAATATTGGAGAATCTTGATGAGATAGTGATAAAGTTGTACAAAGAAGGCCGAATAGAGTAGAGCACAATCTAGCAATAGAAATTATAGATTTTTTTTATCATTTACAAAATAACAGACAAAAGCCCAAACAACTACTACCTTATCCTAACAGTTCCGGAGGCGTCAGCTAAGACAAACAAAGCCATATCTAGAGGACAAGAATTCCAAACGGTACAACCATGGTTCGACAAAGATCCTCTCTTGGCCAACCACTCGGCGCAAGCGTTCCCTTCCCTGTAAGAATGCTAGAAACTCACATCCCATGGGTATAACCAGAAGGATCTAATTCTGTTAATCAAAGGAACATGAGGGTGGAGATTATGAGGACCCTGAGCAATTAAATCAAGAATCATTCCTCAATCAGATTTACACACCACAAATTTGAAACCCTTGTCACAAGCCAACTTGAGACCCTTGTAAATGGCCAACAACTCTGCATTCTTGTTAGTGGTGACTCCACAGGAACCAGAAAAGCCGCAGATCCATTGAACACACCCATCACGAAGGAGGCCACCATACCCAGATCTGCCCAGGTTGCCGAAGGAGCTACCATCAACGTTCACTTTCATGAAGTTCTCGGGAGGAGGAGACAAAATCACTGTCTTCTGGGATCAAACTGGGACAGGAGTTTGCAAGGTACAATGAATGAACTCAGCTTGGACATGGATCTGGTTTATTGTGTGCCAATCATCCCAATTCTTGTCAGAGAAAATAGAAGCATTGCGGGCTTTCCAAATCATCCAACAAGCCACTATGAAGGTAATACCATACTATTTTGCAACATGCTCATAGAATCAAGTGCTAGCATCTTGATTATAGAAGTCCTGATTATAGCCCAAATTAAGAATTCGTGAAACAACATTGGCTTTATAACAATCCCAAAGAACATGCAAAATAGACTCTTGATTATAACCGCATCTAGGGTAGGAGTCATCATTTGTGACATGCCTACTAGATCTAAAAAGGTTAGTGGGAAGACTGCTGTGAAGAATAGCCCAGATGAAGTGCTTTATGTTTTCTGGGACCTTAAGTTTCCAGATCCAATTCCATCGGATGTCCTTAGCTGTGTGCAAATTAGGGTCATGGGCAAGCCAATGGTAGGCACTATTGGTGTTGTAGAGACCAGAGGAAGACTCTCCCCAAATCACAGAGTCCTCTGAACTTCCATCAATAAAGTGGCTAGACATTTTTAATTTGATCTCTGTTGGAAGCACAGTAGCCAAGGAGTTCCAAAGCCATTCTCCATTCCGAAATAAGTCCTTGATAGAAAGTTGGGTGTCCTAAATGTTGACAAAGGGAACTAAGTTACAGATCGGGACATCCTCAATCCAGTTATCATACCAAATAGAAATCTCCCCTTTACCAACTCTTAGCTTGAAGCTCGGCTGCAGAATCCTGACAGCTTTAAGAATGGAGGGACCAAACATATGAGGCACCATTAGGCTATCTAGGATCCAGGATTTTGTTGTCTCCAAGATATTTGGAAGACAGCATGTTGACCCAAAGCTTGTGAGGACTATGGAGCAAGGACCAAGCATGCTTTCCCAGGGGAGCAATGTTGGTCTCTCGAACCATTCTGATTCCAAGCCCCCCTTCACTTTTGGGTTGGGTAATAGAGTCCCACTTCACCCAGTGATTATGGTGACCACCCGAAATGAAGCCTCTAACAGCATCATCAATCTGGTTGCAGACTCCACTAGAAATCCAAATGTTCTGCATAGAGTAGATAGGAATAGAGGTGATGACCGACATGGCTAAAGTCACTTTCCTCGCCCTATTAAGGGTCTTATCATTCCATCCCGCAGATCTACCATTGATCCTATCCAAAATATAACTGAAATCCTTTTTCCTGACTCTTCCTGAAAGAAGAGGAAAGCCAAGATACTTCCCTAGATTGTAGGTGTGAGAGAAGCCCTAAACAGAGGCAAACTTAGACACTTTCATGTGAGGGACATTCTTGGAGGCAAGGAATTTAGTCTTCTGGATGTTCACCTTTATGTTGGTAATGGCTACAATCTCAAAAGGGGGGGTGAATTGAGATATTGAAAACTTTTTCAACAATTTAAAGCAAAACAGAGTTTTCTTAAAAAAAATTGGTTTTCACTCAATTTTAATTCCCAAGAATCAGGTTATGTAACAAGTAATGATGTTAAGAAGAATTATAAGAAGTAACAACAAGTTTAACACAGATTGCAGATCAAAGATTCAAGTTAACAAGCATTCTTAAAACTCATTCACAACACACAAGTGCTTATAACATGTATATGGAGTTTAGAGATGAGAATAACACGCAAACCGATTTATCCTGGTTCATCTACCTCCTCTGGTAAGCCTACATCCAGTCCCACACCTCTGTGGTTTGCTCCATTATAACCAGAAATTACAATATCCAATTACAGCATTCACAAGGATAACCTCCTTGCTCAAGAACACACCAAAAAGCACACTTGCTTTTCTATACCTAAGGATCCCTTCTATCCTTGTTCAATCCTAAAAGATACACTCTCTTAATCACACTAATTCGCAGAAAGAATTGACTAGAAAAAGACTCTAAAAGTCTGATTATACAAATTGAAGTTCTAAGCAATATCACACTTTTCTCTCAAAGATGAAGCACTTTTGGAAGCTTTTGAATCTTTCGAATTTTCACTTTTAGAATGTAAAACTTGTTGAAAAGTGTTGTTATGGAGTCCTTTATATGTATTTGAAGATTTAGATCCGTGCGACTTATCACAAAAGTTGTTACAAGTGATTGAAAATCAGTTTGAAAAGTTGTAACAGAATAGTCTG
This sequence comes from Sophora flavescens, assembly GCA_030762895.1. NCBI lineage: Eukaryota > Viridiplantae > Streptophyta > Magnoliopsida > Fabales > Fabaceae > Sophora > Sophora flavescens. The sequence continues at coordinate 10,276,688 of CM061062.1, read as the reverse complement.
TGTACTACATCTGTGTATTTGAATTTTTTCAGACATTTTCAAAGCTTGTACACAGATTAGATATTTTGTACATCTGTGTATTCAACCAAGTTTTCACCTTTTTCAAACGTATACACAAATTAGCTTCTTTTGTACACATGTGTATTTCTTGCGTTGTGCTTTAATACACATGTGTATACCTTGCGTACACAGATGTATAATAGAACATCAACCCAGAATGTTCAATACACAGGTGTATCATTTTTGTACATCTGTGTGTTGTCATATTTTTCAAAACAATACACCGATACACATGTGTACAATGAATGTGTACGAATTTTAGTTCCAGACCCGAGAGCTCACTTTTGTGTACACAAGTGTACAACACATGTGTACACCCTTTCAACTTTGAACCCTACAGCACACTTTTGTGCACAAAGGTGTACAACACATGTGTACAAGCAAATTCTCTTATGTTTTTAGAACCTAACTTTTCATACACATGTGTATGATGCCTGTGTACAGAAAGGTTCTTTCTAAAATTTGAAATTTAGCTTTACATACACATGTGTACAACAAACTTTATTTCTTTTATCAATTAATCACTTTTTGAAAAAACTTTCTTTTGAAAAACTATTTTGTTTATCCTTTGTAAAAATTAATTTCTTCTTAAATTTAAGTCCTTCACCTAAGAAATCAAATGTGCTATTTTTACAATAGCATCTAAAGTATAAGATCTTCATTGATTGATGCTTTAGTCCTTGTCCATTGCTTTGTGTCCTTGATCTTCCATCCTTTAATCCATGATTTTCCTTTTTCATGAGTGATCTTGCATACAACTTAGCACATAATAATTATATAGTCAAAATCAAAAATCTTATGCAAAATACACTTTGTTTGTCATACATCAAAACATAAATGAAGGCTTAGTCTTACACTTTAAACTAGAGACTGTACAAAACTGTTTAAGAACCTCATCCACTAACTTAACTTGAGATGATTTAGCATGAGTAAAAAGAAGGCAGTCATCCGCGAAGAACAAGTGAGAGATAGCTGGACCTGTCCTGGACACTTTGATCGGAAGCCATTTTTTGTCTTCAATCTTTTCTTGGATAAGCAGGGCCAGCTTCTCCATGCAGAGGAAAAATAGGTAGGGAGACATAGGGTCTCCTTGCCTCAAGCCCCACTTAGGAGCAAAACTCTCAAGTCTCTCATTATTCCACTTCACAAAGAGGGAAGTGGAAGTAGTGCAATTCATGATGAGAGTTACAATTTGGGGGGGAAAGCCAAAATCAAAAAGAGTTTTACGGAGGAAATCCCAATTAACCCGGCCATAGGCTTTTTCAAAATCAATTTTGAATAGAAGATAGCCCTTCTTCCCTTTCTTCTTGTGCATGTGGTAGACAATCTCTTGGGCAATCAAGGCATTATTCGCAGTGCCCCTAGTGGGGATAAAAATACTTTGAAGTGGGCCAATAAGGGTGTCAAGATGGGGGCAGAGGCGATTCACCAAAACCTTAGTTATAAGCTTGAAGAGGACATTGCATAAGCTTATAGTTCTAAAGTCTCTCAGAGTATTAGGGGGGTCAACTTTAGGTATGGGCACAATGAGAGTTTCTATCAAGTTAGGAGCAATTGTTCCAGTAGCAAAAGCTTTGGCCACCACATCCCAAGTATCTCTAGCTACCACATTCCCAAACTTCTGGGAAAAAACAGGTTGAAAGCCATCGGGCGAAAGCTTTGTAGGGGCTCATAGAGAAAAGGGCAGCCTGCACTTCTTCCATGGAGACCGGCTTAAGTAAATCAGTATACAGAACCTGCTCCACTTGGGGGATGCCCCAAAGACAAAGGCCATTCGGGTTGCAGGGATCATTATTTTGAAAAAGAGCTTTGAAGAAGGTTTGGGCTTCTCTCTTGAGCACTTCCTCATCCGAAGTCCAAATCCCATCAATATGCAAACCCACAATCTTGTTTTTATGCAAACCCATAGAATTTTAGCTTTGATAGCATTCATGAAATATTTTTTTAATCTCGTAAATTACATTCTCAGAAATTTTATTTTTATGAATTAATATTTCTTTCACGGTCTCACAAACAGATTGAAATTGTTAACTTTCATTCACTAGTTTATTCTTGGATATCTTTATTGCTTGAAAATGATTTTTTTTATTTTATTTCTTGTACTAATCATCATAAACTTTTATTCTTATCTCACTTTCCTAAAAATATTTAAATATGTTTGATACCAAATGCTAGATGCTTGCTTGATATCAACTTGCTATATTAATTATTCAGACTTTATTTTTAAATTTCATATATCGAATTTGATGAGAAGTAACACATATTTCGTGCCCAGTAATCCACAAAATATTAGTGTATTTAATGGAACTTTTGGTAAGAAACTCTTCTTTTTATTCCTTCCTCAAAATAAGAAAAAGAAAACATTTTCTTATAAAATCGACTTTCCCCCTTTCAATAAGGGTAATGAACCTAGTCCTTCTACACTAAAATACAAAATAATATCAATAACAATTAGTAACCAAAATAAAAATATTACTTTTAAAAAAAATTAAACTTCTTTCTTTTTAATGCCTTTAGGAAGGAGGATTTATCTAAAATTTATATTAAATAATAATGGCAAGTAAATTATAGAAATATAATATATTAAAGAATTAAAGGATTTAATTAGTATGTACTATTGGTGTAAATATTTGTTACACTGTCAACCAACCATAAATATACACTTATTATAAATATTTGACTCTTATCATAATTATCTTAAAAGTCACACATAAAGTGATTTGTGATTGGTTGATAGTGTAAACAATTTTATGTTGAGATGTATCAAAATTAAAGTAGATCAATATTAAATGGTAAGACAAACACAATTAATTATAGTTCTCTCTTCTTAAATTCAGGTGGTTACCCAAATAAAAAAGTGTGTTCTTTATTTTCACCTTTGTTTTTAAAATTTCTTATGACCATATTAAGGGAGCGTTTGTCAGGTTATATATTCTAGCTTATTCGACCTTACAAGAGTAACTTATTAGGCTAAAGTTACGAAAATAACTTATGTAAATAATTTATATATATGACTTTCCTATAAGTTCTTTTTGTTTGATTTCAATAAGTTTGTTAAAGAAACTTATTAAAATAGACTCATTTTAGGTTATTTCAAAACAACTTATTTAATAAATATTCAATTAAGCTGTTTACTCAAACAAGCTATTCAATTTTGATAAAATTGCCTGATGTAACACCACCCTTGGGTATTACTATACTAACACGTACGAAAATAAATAAAAAATAATTTTGCTGGGTGCTTTCGGAAAAATTTGATTTATTTGGAGTCAGAAAATCTGGGTGTAAAACAATTTCCTTTGAATAGGGTAGTACGTAACATACATATCTCAATAGTAAAAATAAAACATATTATTCACAACAGAATTTTAAACCATGTAAAGGTTTTCAAAATGCCTACACAAACTTTCTCAAAACATACCACCCAAAAGAAATCCTAAGCTGGTCGCTCTAAAAGACACTCACTGATAAGACCTCGTGATCATCCCTATGATCACACATCTTTTGCCGCAATCCGGACTTAAGTCTCCAATTGACTTAAGGAACTCTTCTGCAATATCTGCATTCGTGTACCAAGGTACGATTGCAAAGACAGAAGAACCTGTATATACAAGGGTGAGTTCCAATGTATGGATTTTAAAATGACAACCACATGTATGACTCTCAATTACCACTTAATCATAAATATTAAAGACAACAATATATTTAAATATATCTCCAAGGGTTTCATACCCGTCAGTCATAACCTCTTTAAAACCCATGACACTTCAATATTCATCAACTATCTTTGAGACCTAATCTCCGGAGCTACAAACACCAAATAATTGAGCTGATCAGGCTCGATTGCCAAATAGGGCATGACTTCTTGAATACCTTTCCAATAGGATATCCAGGTTCGCCTTCTGGAATACCTTATCTACCAAGATTCCCAGATTCGCCTTTGCCTTCTTGAATACCTTACCTTTTAAGCTATTCAGATTCGACTTCTTGAATACCTTATCTACTAAGATACCCAGATTCGACTTCGCCTTCTCGAATACCTTACCCTTTAAGCTATTCAGATTCGACTTCTTGAATACCTTATCTACTAAGATACCCAGATTCAACTTCGCCTTCGCCTTCTTGAATACCTTACCCTTTAGGCTATTCAGATTCGACTTCTTGAAATATCTTCTCTCTTAAGATATCCAGATTCACACCTTAGACATGTCTACCAAGTAAATACATGTAAAACCTTTTGTTTCTAACACCTTAATTAGGATACCAAATCCAAATAACACTATATCCATAATGCCTTAAGAATATTGGTACACCATTTTTCGTTTAACACACAAAAAAATTGTACAACTTATTCTAGATGACGGAAATAACTCCTTGTTTACCGAAAATCCTTTCACGTTGAAAATTCACTGTTTTATTTAAAACTCACTAATTTAAACTCAAAATCTTATTTAAGATTAATCCTCAGTAATAATAAATCTTATCTCTTTTTAAGACTACTAAAAAAATATTGACGGAATTGTCCGCCGTTTTCCATTTTCAAAACGCAAATAGGTAAAAACATGACTCCTTACTGTAAATTAATTTTTCTAACACTGTAATAAAGTATTTTTGAAACTTTTCTTCATAAAATAATATTTTCTATCATTTAGAGATTCCTTGGGTGAAAATTAGCAGTGTTAAAATATTTTCACGGTTACGTCCTCGCCGTAACTCTTAAAACGCTCTTCCTCCGTTAAATCATTAAAATAATATTATTTCTCATAAATTCCCATTTTTCACCAAATAATTAATTAAGTAATATCATATTACTATTTCCACCTAAATTAACTTCATCATTTCATAAAAAGCTTTTAAATGCATCACACATAAAGTGATTTGTGATTGGTTGATAGTGTAAAACATTTTATGTTGAGATGTATCAAAATTAAAGTCGATCAACATTAAATGGTAAGACAAACACAATTAATTATAGTTTTCTCTTCTTAAATTATGGCGGTTACCCAAATAAAAAAGTGTGTTCATTATTTTTGCCTTTGTTTTTAAAATTTCTTACGACCATATTAAGGGAGCGTTCGTCAGGTTATATATTCTAGCTTATTCGACCTTACAAGAATAACTTATTAGGCTAAAATTACGAAAATAACTTATGTAAATAATTTATATATATGACTTCCTTATAAGTTCTTTTTGTCTGATTTCTGTAAGTTTGTTAAAGAAACTTATTAAAATAGACTCTTTTTAGGTTATTTCAAAACAACTTATTTAATAAATATTCAATTAAGCTGTTTACTCAAAAAAGCTATTCAATTTTGATAAAATTGCCAGATCAGAAGCAGATTATATGACTATCTTTGCAACATTAAGGCACTAAATGTCCTTCACTTGTTCAAAAATCTTCCTTAAAATGCATACATTCTTTAACAAGCTGGTCATATAAGAATTAGTTGGGAAAAAAAGGAAAAAAAATAGCAAAATAAAAATAAAGGAGAAAAGAGAGAAAACCATTTTCTCTCTTGGGCTGACTAAGAGTAAAACCTCAACAGCCACACCAACTATGAATCTGAGTCATAAAATGTTGCCGCATCAATGGCTATCTGGCACCTGGGCCCACCCCCTCTTCCGTCTTCCACTTCTAAGTCCACACTCCCTCTGCAGTCCCTAAATAGTCCCCATTCCCAATCCCAATTGCACACCACCTTCAACCATTCCTCACATATAACAAATTACTCTCTCTCCTCCGCCCCCCCCCCCCCCCTCTCTCTCTCTCACATCTCAAGTTGTGAGTTTTTCTGCATGGTGTTTGATCCAAGCTTTCGAGGTTCATTCTCATACCTTTCCAGCCCTTACCCAGGAAATCCCAGCTTTAAGCAAGAGACCGAGATTATGTTTCCATTAGAAAATTCAATTTCATTTCCACCACCATTCTGTAGCCCCCTTTTGTATCCTCCGAACACTACTTTCAACCAATATTTACAGGACCCTATATTGAATGTGGGTGTAGCTAATAACCCACCAAATCCTTTTGTGATGGAGCGTACTTTTTCCTCCATCACTAATACCAACCCTTTCTTTGGCATCCCAACTCCTTGTTTGGGTGAGTCTTCCAAGGCAAATGGGTACATTAGAGATTTATTCAGCTCTCAACCCTCAGTGAACAACAACATGAATGCTTTTCATGGCCACCAAAGTAGCCAAGTCATATGGGATTTTGAACAGAAAGTTGTGGTTCAAACTGCGGTTGATTCTTCTTTTTCTTCTTCCCAACTCTCTCAGTCACCATCGCCAATTTCTGATGAGTCCATATCAATGTTGAGGGCAAGGTTTGAAGATCAGGTTGCAATTATCAATGGAACTGATCATCAGAATACTGATGATAATGGTGGTGGTCAGAGAAGGCAGAATTACCGGAGGGTAGAATGGGATGATGATGGCATCATTGCAAAGATCAAAGGACACTTGATACGAAATCTAGGCAAGTATACCTAGTCATACAAGTAATACGGTGGTGAGACCGGATATCGTTCTCAGGGATCGTGGACAACTACCACTTCGCAAATTGGACTACTATCTAGACGATCGTTTGGATGGAATGGAGCTCAATACTAAGTACTAAGCCCAGCAAAAGTAAATAAAACAAAACAGACAAGAATAAAATGTTTTCGGCCTTTTAGGTATTTTAACAAACACTTAGAATGCAAACAGAGATGTGACTAACAAATAGATAGAATTGTCAGGGTTAGACTACACTAATCCTCCCTTGATTGCAATGAAATGGTTGATAACATAATTCCTAATTCATTTATGACAATCAAATCTTCTGTAATACTCAAACCCTAATGTCTTAGGTGGAATGAGCCTAAAACCCCAAATGAAACCCTAATGTCTTAGGTGGATTAACATGAGATTTTGCATGAAGAGTCAAGATTTATAAGATTGCAAGCACCCCAAGACCTATGTCTAGGTTCATGAACTACTTGGCATTTGATTCATGAGCATGCCTTAACATCAATCTTTCAATTGTCTATCAAAGCAACAAATCATTCCAAGGATGATCAAACCTAGGAAAGCATTAAGCATGGAATCAAATACTCATAAAGAAATAGGAATTTGTATTACAATCAAATTATGTTACAACCAAGTTCATAAAATCCATCATCTAACCCCAACAAAAAAGGGGTTTAGCTACACATAATCAAAGGGAAAAACAAAAGAAAAGAAATAGAGATGAAGGAAGGAAGTAACTCCATGGGAGGATCCACAGTAGCCACAGTAGCCAGAGAGTATGTTTTATGGTTCAGGATTCCTTTTCTGTTCTGCACAGAGGTCTTTTTATAACTTAGGCGTGCATCACGGCCGTGAGGGCCATCACGGCCACGCCGTGATGGGTTCTGCCTTGGGCGCACTTGACACAGACTCGGCAAGTGTACCGGTTCGTTGCAAGTAATAAAACGGTAAGACCGGATATCGTTCTTAGGGATCATGGACAATTACCACTTCGCAAATTAGACTACTATCTAGGCGATCAAATTTTGGAGTGAAGGTAGCTCTATCATCTAACAAGCAAACAAGAATAAAATGTTTTTGTTCTTTTTGGAATTTTATCAAACAGTTAATATGCAAACAGAAATGTGAATAACAATTAGATAGAATTGTTAGGGTTAGACTAAGCTAATCCTCCCTTGATTGTTATGAAATGACAAGTAACACAGTTCCTAATTCAATTATGACAATCAAGTCTTTTCTGAAATACTCAAGCCTAATGTCTTAGGTGCATTGAGCCTAAAACCCCAAATTAAACCCTAATGCCTTAGGTGGATTAACCTGAGATTTTGCATTAAGTCAAGACTTATAAGATTGCAAGCACCTCAAGACCTATGTCTAGGCTCATGAACTACTTGGCATTTGATTCATGAGCAAGCTCTAACACCAACCTTCCAGTTATCTATTAAAGCAACTAATCATTCCTAGGATGATCAAGCCTAAGAAAGCATTAAGCATGGAATCAAACACTCATAAAGAACAAGGAAACTGCATTACAATCAAGTCATTTTACAATCAAGTTCAGAAGAGCAATCATCTAACCCCAACAAAGGGGAGTTTAGCTACACATAACTAAAGATAGAATCAAAGAAAGAGTTACAGAGATGGACAAGGGAAGGGGCTCCAGAGAAGGTTGCACAGCAGCCACAGCAGCAGAGAGTGTGTTTTTAGGGTTTTCTGAATGTGTCTTCTGTTCTGCCCAGAGGTTCTTTTATAACTCGTGGCCCGTCACGGCCGTGATAGCCATCACGGCCAGGCCGTGACGGGTTCTGTCTCTTGCAGTTCTGGCAAAATCAGTCTCTCGCGGGGCGAGACTCCCTTCGCGTCGTGAGCCATTTTTTCACGCCCGTGATCTTCATCACGGCCAAGCCGTGATGGATTCTGACTTGTGGTGATTTTGGGTCACGGCCATGATAGCCATCACGGCCAGACCGTGACAGCTTCTGACTTTTGGCCTCTTTTTCTTCAGTTTTCAGGCTCTCTCTTCATCTCGGCTTCCTCATAGCTAAATCTTGGGCATTTAATCATAAATCCCTGCAAAACAACACACAATACCACCTTATCCGTTCCAAAGGAAAAACTAAACAAAATCCAACTAAAATGGCATAACTATATGTAAATGCATGCAGAAATGTACATGGAAAATGAGGTGAAATCACACTCATCAAATCACCCCAAGCTTAAGACTTTGCTTGTCCTCAAGCAAAAACCAAGGCCAAAAGATGAAAATAACCAGAACAATGATAGTGAACTAAGAACCCGAGTAAAATGATCCAAGTAATAGGCATCCAATTATTTCAGCAAGAGACAATCAATTCAAGTCCAATTAGGGGCTTAGTTTTCCTAGACTCATATTCTCATTGATTCGGGCACTCTATCTCACTTGAAGCTCACCCCAAGCTTGTTCATTTGCTTGGCTCTCTTTCTTGCCTCACTCACTCAAGTGTTCAAGTAATTATGACAATTCGCTCCATTTTCCTCAAGGAATGATTCCTACCATATGCTTGACTATCAACCAAATCTTTACTTTATTAATGAAAACATCTAAGAATCAAGAGGTCTTATTCTTTGGTTGCAATGGGGCCATGGGATCAATTTTTTAGGTGGGGAAATCAAAAAAAGGGAAATTTCAAAAGGCTAAACCAAGTATCAAACAATTCAACACAAGACACCTTCTAAAATACCTTCTTGGATTTTCAATAATTCAATACATTCTTCCACCTTTCTTTTCTTTCTTTTCTGTTATTTCTCACTTCTCTTGTTTTTGTCATCCCCTTCTCTATATATCTTTCTTTTTCTCTTTTTCTTTTCATTTTTCTTTTCTTGGAGAAGGGGAGATTATTTTCTTTTCAACTCAAGAGAAATATATTTTTCTTTCTTTTTCATCCCAACTTTCAACTACATTTTTCACCTCTTTTTTTTCAATACTTTAGAAGGTCCCTCATAAGCATATTTAACAAAACATTTCAGGGTACCAAGAAGAGCATGTTATCCATTCAGGCTCAAAATGGGGCAACTAAGGGTAGCATTATTCATTCAAAGCTCAGAAGGCCAGAAAAAAAAATACCTATTGCCTCAATCCTTTTCAAAAATGTTTTCAAAAACTTTCAAGCTTTGAAATGGTTTCAAGTCAAGTTCTAGAGAAAAACAAACCAAGAGGAACAACACTCTACACAAAGAATGGGGTAAAATTTTGTGAGTACCCCTTTGGCTCAAAAGCTCACATTTATCAGTTCAAAAACCAGTGAGAAACACAAGTCTAAAGAAACACATGCTAATCATCAACTATCCAAGACCATCTCAAGAATATTTATTGAAGCCATATCACAAGAATAGAAAAATCAGGGTCCAAAAATCACTATCACAGATAAATTGGCACTCAGTTCTTACAATCAGATGCTCAATCTAAGCAGGGGGAAATCAATTCATGTGATCATGCAAGACTAAACCTATATGAATGCAAAATGCAAGAATTCAAAAATTTACACAAAATTACCCTACCCCAAGCTTAAAAACTTACATTGTCCTCAATGTAAATAATTAAGTTAGAGAGGGGAGAAAACTGGAATAGCTCACCAAGGTGATAGCGGGTGCTGGTTCACATGTTTTCTGGCTTTGCTTCCCCTGCCCTTTTTCTCCTTCCTTCATTCAAAATCTGAAAGCACTTGACAAAACTATTAACAAACCTCTTGATCTTCTCAAATTATTCAAGAGGAATAAATCAAAAACAAATGAGTAAATGAAAAGAAAACTTGGGTTGCCTCCCAATAAGCGCTTCTTTAACGTCACTAGCTTGACGTGTAGACAACTTCTTTCAATTAACCGGGGTCTGCTGGACATAGAATTGCAAGAGCACTTTTCTTCCATGAAACTCCTGTAAAGAGCTGATTTTGCTTAGAAGGCCAACAATTGTGCTTCTGCTTTGCCTTTTTCGCTCTGGGCCTCTTGCCCTTTTTCTTACTCCTTCTCGGTGGAGGTTCTGTTTTCACAAGATGAGCAGAGCCAACTTCCTCACCAACTGATACATCATTTTTCTTGCATAGCTTTAGATTTGCTTTCATGTTGGGCTTTTCCTTCTTCTCTGGAGTAGAGGGGTGGTGTTGATGTGCAATGACTTCCTTATCTACTGTATCCACCATATCCATGCGGAAACACTCCTCTTCCTTGCTCGTGCGATGCATAGCTTCCAATACATTGAAAGTTACTTCTTCTTCTTGCACTCTGAATTTCAACTAGCCTTTTTCTACATCTATCAAAGCCCGACCAGTTGCCAGAAAAGGTCTCCCCAGTATGAGCGGAACTTCAGCATCCTCCTCCATGTCTAAAACCACAAAGTCTGCTGGGAAGATAAACTTATCCACCTTTACCAGAACATCTTCCAAGATACCATAAGGATGCTTGATTGATCTGTCAGCTAACTGCAATGCCATCCTGGTTGGTTTTACCTCTCCACCTCCAAGCTTGTTCAACATGGAGAGCGGCATAAGATTAATACTTGCCCCTAGATCGCACAATGCTCTCCCTATGTTCAGATGACCGATAGTGCATGGGATAGTGAAACTGCCCGGGTCCTTCATCTTTACTGGTAGCTTCTTTTGAAGTATAGCGCTGCACTCTTCAGTAAGCATAACTGTCTCCTCCTTCCACCTCCTCTTGTTTGTAAGAATCTCTTTCATGAACTTTGCGTAGGAGGGCATCTGTTGGAGAGCTTCTGCAAAAGGGATGTTGATTTGTAGCTTTTTGAATACATCCAGAAACTTAGAAAATTGCTGGTTTTTTGCCTCCTTCTTCAACCGTTGGGGATACGGGATTCTGAAATATGGTGGCAGCTCTTTGGGATTATCAACCTCTTCCAGAATTTGTCTTTTAGTCTTCTTCTTTGCAAATTCTTCATCAACCAATTTCTCCCTCTGCGGTTTTTCAGCTTCTACACCAGTAGGAATAGAGGTAGTATCTTGGGAATTTTCGGGTTCTTCATTGTTTACCTCTTCAAACTGTACCTTATCATCTCCAGCTCCTCTTGCCTCTTCTTCTCTTTCTTTTTCTTGTGGGGTTAACACTCTCCCCTTCTTGTGATAATTGCCTTACAATCTTCCTTCGGATTTTTCTCTGTATCTCCTGGCAATTGTCCTTGAGGTCTCTCTGCCAACTGCTTTGCCAGTTGGCCTATTTGATGCTCCAGGTTCTTGATTGAGGCATTTTGATTCTTCATAGTCTCTTGAGTCGCTTGCATGAACTGGCCTAGGATGTTCTCCAACTTGCTTGAACTCTCTTGAGGAGGCTTTGCTTGAGAACTTGAACTTTGCCCTTGTCTCCAACCAAAGTTAGGATGGATGCGCCACCCCGGATTGTAGGTGTTGGAGTAAGGATCATTTCTAGGCCCTTGGTTGCCCATATAGTTTACCTCTTCTTGTCCCGAACTTCCAACCACATTGATCTCACAGTTTCCATTTGCATGGTTGCCTCCACAGAAATCGCACACTGAGGTACCTTGAACTTGGACAGCTTGTAGTTGAGAATTCTGCAGTTGAACTGACCCCAGTTGCTTGGTAAGAATAGCCATTTGTGCCTTGAGAGCGCCAATTTCATCCAGCTCTAGAACACCTCTCTTGACCATTGATCGAGAACTAGGCATTTGATAGTCATTGTTAGCCATGTTCTCAATCAAGTCCTTTGCTTCTTCGGGCGTCTTCTGACTCAATGTCCCTCTTGCAGCCGCTTCAATCATACTTCTTGAATTCCTGTTGAGCCCATTAACAAATGTTGCAACCTGTTGCCATGTCTCCAGTTCATGATTGGGACAAGCTGTGAGTAAGGACTTGAATCTCTCCCAGGCTTCATAGAGTGACTCACCATCCCTCTGTGCAAAGGCATTGATCTCTGATCTCAGCTTGATCATTCTTGACGGAGGAAAGAATCGAGACAAAAACTTGCTCACCAAATCATTCCAAGTGATGATGCTTCCATGAGGATGAGATTGAAGCCATGACTTAGCTCTATCCCTCAAAGAGAAAGGGAAAAGCCTTAACCGAATGGCCTCATCAGAAGCTCCATTTAGCTTGATGGTGTCACACAGCTCAATGAAAGTACCAATGTGAGCATGAGGGTCTTCACTCTCCAAACCTCCAAACTGATTTTGCTGCACAAGATGGAGAAGTGATGCCTTGATTTCGAAATTATTGCAAGCCACTGCGGGTCTCACAATCGGAGTTCCACATCTATCAACTCTAGGGGAAGTGTAGTCCCCCATTGTCCTTCTTGGTGCATTATCTTCAGCCATGGTGACAGCTGGTAATTCAACTAACAGTTCTTGCACTGCAGAGGATGTTCCTTCTCTGTTCTGTCTTGCCTTGGCTTCCTTCCTATTCCTTCTACAAAGTCTCTCGATCTCAGGTTCGAATTGGAGTTCACCTGGGTCGATTGTACCTCGCATACAATGAACAAACAGAGTAGCGCAGAACAAACAGCAAAACAGAAAAACAGCACACAACAGAAATTTACAGCAGAGAAACAGAAAATAAGAAAGAAAAAAAACACAGTAGGAAAACAGTAAAAATGCCTAAATTAGGAGTCCCCTTTGGTACTCGTGATATTGGCACACCGATCCCCGGCAACGGCGCCAAAAACTTGACACGGACTCGGCAAGTGTACCGGTTCGTTGCAAGTAATAAAACGGTAAGACCGGATATCGTTCTCAGGGATCGTGGACAATTACCACTTCGCAAATTAGACTACTATCTAGGCGATCAAATTTTGGAGTGAAGGTAGCTCTATCATCTAACAAGCAAACAAGAATAAAATGTTTTTTTTCTTTTTGGAATTTTATCAAACAGTTAATATGCAAACAGAAATGTGAATAACAATTAGATAGAATTGTTAGGGTTAGACTAAGCTAATCCTCCCTTGATTGTTATGAAATGACAAGTAACACAGTTCCTAATTCAATTATGACAATCAAGTCTTTTCTGAAATACTCAAGCCTAATGTCTTAGGTGCATTGAGCCTAAAACCCCAAATTAAACCCTAATGCCTTAGGTGGATTAACCTGAGATTTTGCATTAAGTCAAGACTTATAAGATTGCAAGCACCTCAAGACCTATGTCTAGGCTCATGAACTACTTGGCATTTGATTCATGAGCAAGCTCTAACACCAACCTTCCAGTTATCTATTAAAGCAACTAATCATTCCTAGGATGATCAAGCCTAAGAAAGCATTAAGCATGGAATCAAACACTCATAAAGAACAAGGAAACTGCATTACAATCAAGTCATTTTACAATCAAGTTCAGAAGAGCAATCATCTAACCCCAACAAAGGGGAGTTTAGCTACACATAACTAAAGATAGAATCAAAGAAAGAGTTACAGAGATGAACAAGGGAAGGGGCTCCATAGAAGGTTGCACAGCAGCCACAGCAGCAGAGAGTGTATTTTTAGGGTTTTCTGAATGTGTCTTCTGTTCTGCCCAGAGGTTCTTTTATAACTCGTGGCCCGTCACGGCCGTGATAGCCATCACGGCCAGGCCGTGACGGGTTCTGTCTCTTGCAGTTCTGGCAAAATCAGTCTCTCGCGGGGCGAGACTCCTTTCGCGTCGCAAGCCATTTTTTCACGCCCGTGATCTTCATCACGGCCAAGCCGTGATGGATTCTGACTTGTGGTGATTTTGGGTCACGGCCATGATAGCCATCACGGCCAGGCCGTGACAGCTTCTGACTTTTGGCCTCTTTTTCTTCAGTTTTCAGGCTCTCTCTTCATCTCGGCTTCCTCATGGCTAAATCTTGGGCATTTAATCATAAATCCCTGCAAAACAACACACAATACCACCTTATTCGTTCCAAAGGAAAAACTAAACAAAATCCAACTAAAATGGCCTAACTATATGCAAATGCATGCAGAAATGTACATGGAAAATGAGGTGAAATCACACTCATCAGCACTTTCAAAAACTTGTCTGTCACGGCCGTGACACTCATCATGGCTAGGCCGTGACCGGTTCTGTCTGGTCCAACTAGCAGGTCACGGTCGTGATAGGCATCACGGCTAGGCCATGACCAGTTCTGACTTTTGGGGGTCTGGTACAGCTGACAGGTCACGGCCATGATAGCCATCACGGCTAGGCCGTGATAGCCATCACGGCTAGGCCGTGATTGCTTCTGACTTTTGGCTCTTTCTCTTCAGTTATTGCTCCACCACGGTCGTGATGGTCATCACGGCTAGGCCGTGGTGGGCTCTGCTTGGCTCATTTTCTTCTCTTTTCAGGCTCTATCTTCGTCCAAGCTTCATCATGGCTATATCTTGGGCATTTAATCATAAATTCCTGCAAAACAACACACAAAACCGCCTCACCTGTTCCAAGATAAAAACTAACTAATAATCAAATTAAATATGCCTAAACTATACGAAATTGCATGCAAAATGTACATGAAATATGAGGTGAAATCACACTCATCAAATCACCCCAAGCTTAAGACTTTGCTTGTCCTCAAGCAATCACCAAGGCCAGAAGAAACAGAGACAGAGCATGGATAGTGAACTAAGAACCCTAGTAACAACTAATCCAAGTAACAGGCATTTTCAAATAATTCACCAAGAGACGATCAATTTCAAGTCCAATTAGACGCTTAGGTTCCAACACTCACATTCTCACTGATTCGGGCACTCTTTCTCACCTCACTCAAGTGTTTAAGGACATATAGCAATTCGCTCAAGTTCCTCAAGGAATGAATTCTACCATAAGCTTGACTATTAACCGAATCTCTACTTTATTAATGAAAACAATTAAGAATCAAGAGGTCTTTTACTTTGGTTGTAACGGGGCCATGGGATTAATCGTTAGGTGGGGAAATCAAGAAAAGGAGATTTCAAAAGGGCTAAAAAAAATCTCAAGCATTGCAAAGCATGACACCTTCTAAAATACCTTTTTGGGTTTCGATTCACTTTTCCACCTTTCTTTCTTCCCTTTCATTTTATTTCTCACTTTCTTTTTGTCATCCCCTTCTCTATATTCTCTCTTTTATTTTCTTTCCTTTTCTTCTTTTCTTTTCTTTTTTTTTTATTTGGAGAATGGGAGACTTTTAACTCAAGGGAAATATTTTTATGATTTTTCTCATCCCATACTTTTTCAACTACCTTTTACCCTTTTTGTAATACTTTACAAGGTGCCATACCAATCATATTCATCAAAGTAATTTAAGGTACCAAGAAAAGTATTTATTCTTTCAGGTTCAAATTTGGGTAACTAAGGGGTAGCATTTAGTCAATCAAAGCTCAGAAGGTCGGAAAAATACCTAGTGCCTCAATCATTTTCAAAAATGTTTTCAAAAATTTTTAAGTTTCAAAACGGTTTCAAGTCAAGTTCTAGAGAAATACAATCCAAGAGGAATAACACTCTATCACAAAGAATGGGGTAGATTTAGTGAGTACCCCTTTTTGGCTCAAAATCTCACATTTTAGTAGTTCAAAAGTCGGTGAGAAGCAGAAACCTAAGGCACCATATGCTAATCATCAACTATCAAAGATCATCTCAAGAATTTTTATTTGTAGCCTTATCACAAGAATAACCAAAATTGGGTTCAACAATTCACTATCTCAATTTATTTGGCACTCAGTTCTCACAATTGGATGCAAAATCTAAGCAAGGGGCAATCGAATCATGTGATCATGCAAAACTATGCCTATATAAATGCAACATGAAAAATGCAAAAATTAAAAAATTTACAAAAAAATACCCCTACCCCAAGCTTAAAAACTTACATTGTCCCCAATGTAAATAGTTAAGTCAGAGAGATGAGAAAAATTGGAACAACTCACCGAGGCGGTAGCGGGTGTTGGCTCACAAGGCTAGTCAAAGATAGGTTGCAAATTGTGTCACGGTCGTGATGCTCATCACGGGCAGACCGTGATCAATTCTGGTCCATATGGGCTAGCCTGTCATGGCCGTGACCTCCATCACGGCTAGGCCGTGATGCTCTCTGACTTTGTTTCTCCTTGCCCTTTCTTGCTCTCCTTCCTTCAGAACCTGAAAATGCTTAAGAAATCTACTAATCTATGATCTTATTACTCTTGATCTTCTCAAATTATTCAAGAGTTGAAATAAAAAACAAATGGAAAAGGAAAAGAAAACTTGGGTTGCCTCCCAATAAGCGCTTCTTTAACGTCACTAGCTTGACGGGCTACAGTCCTCTATGGGGGTGTTGTAAGAGGGATGGAGACTGCTTGACGATCAAAGTCTCCTCCAAGGTAGTGCTTGAGCATTTTCCCATTAATAGTGAAAGTATCTCCGGACGATGGATCTTCCAATTCAACCGCACCAAATGGGGAAACTGACTTGACATTGAATGGACCCGACCACCTTGATCTCAACTTACCCGGAAATAGCTTGAGACGTGAATTAAAAAGCAAAACTGATTGGCCTTCTTCAAAATGCTTTGGAAGAATGTACTTATCATGCCAAAATTTTGTTCTTTCCTTGTAGATTCTTGCACTCTCATATGCCAAGAGTCGAAATTCATCCAACTCATTCAATTACAGCAATCTCTTGTCCATGGCCAGCTTCGTATCAAAGTTCAAGGCCTTCACTTCCCAAAAAGCACGATGTTGGAGCTCTACCGGAAGGTGACATGATTTTCCAAACACTAATTGGTAGGTTGACATACCAATAGGTGTTTTATATGCAGTCCGATAGGCCCAAAGTGCATCATCCAGTTTCTTTGACCAATCTTTCCTAGCATTGTTCACTGTTTTCTCCAAGATTCTCTTTAATTCCCGATTAGACAACTCCACTTGCCCACTGGTTTGTGGGTGGTATGGTGTGGCAACTTTATGATTGACCCCAAACTTGGGAAGCACCGCATTGAACTCTTTGTTGCAAAAGTTAGTACCCCCATCACTAATAATAGCTCTAGGGGTTCCAAATTGGGTAAAAATGTTCTTCCTCACAAAATTAACCACCGCTTTTGCATCATCTTTCATAGTTGGGACAACTTCTACCCATTTGCTCACATAGTCAACTGCAACCAGAATATACTTATTATTGTAGGATGATGGGAAAGGACCCATGAAGTCGATCCCCCACACATCAAAGAGCTCCACCTCTAAAATACCCTTCAAGGGCATCTCATTTCGCTTGGATATACTTCCGGTTCTTTGACACTTGTCACACTTCATTACCCAAGCTCTAGAGTCTTTAAAAATGGTGGGCCAAAATAACTCGCTTTGGAAGATCTTCATGGCGGTTCTCTCACCACCAAAGTGTCCTCCATAAGGTGAGTTGTGGCAGTGAATCAAAACCCCATTAACCTCTTCTTCGGAATACATCTTCTCATAATTCCATCCGAACTTATTTTGAAAAGGTAAGGTTCATCCCACACATAGTATTTAGCATCATGGATGAGCTTCTTCCTTTGTTGTGCATTGAAGTCCTTCGGAATCTTGTTGGCGGCCTTGTAATTTGCAATGTCCGCAAACCAAGGTGCCACTTGCACCATAAACGACCTCTCATCCGGGAATTCTTCTTGAATTGGCAACTCATCTTTTTCTTGACTATCTGCTTGTGGAAGCCTAGACAAATGGTCGGCTACCACATTCTCCACTCCTTTCTTGTCCTTTA
The DNA here is from genome assembly GCA_030762895.1 of Sophora flavescens. Lineage (NCBI taxonomy): Eukaryota > Viridiplantae > Streptophyta > Magnoliopsida > Fabales > Fabaceae > Sophora > Sophora flavescens. The sequence continues at coordinate 10,258,479 of CM061062.1, read as the reverse complement.
TATCCAAATCAAATTCCTGGAGCAAAAGTACCCACCTAATGAGCCTTGGCTTGGCATCCTGTTTAGTCATGAGATACTTCAAAGCAAAATGATCAGTGTAGACAGTAGTTTTAGAGCCAATCAAGTACGATCTAAATTTATCAAATGCAAAAACCACAACAAGCAATTCTTTTTCAGTCATGGTATAGTTTAATTGAGCATCATTCAGCACACGACTGGCATAGTAAATAACATGCAACACTTTACTTTTCCTTTGAGGTCCAATCTGGAGGTACAATGACCGGTGCGGTGGTGAGTTTTTCTTTTAAAAGCTGGAAAGCATGCATGCAATCATCATCAAACACAAAAGGAGTATCAACTACCAAAAGTTTGCACAAGGGTTTCACAATCTTTGAAAAGTATTTTATAAATCTCCTATAGAAACCCGCATGCCCTAAGAAGGTTCTAACACCTTTCACATTTATGGGAGGAGGAAGTTTTTCGATTACTTCAATTTTTGCTTTATCAACTTCCATCCCCCGTGATGAAATCTTATGACCAAGAACTATACCTTCCCTAACCATGAAATGACATTTTCCCAATTTAGAACAAGGTTAGTTTCTTGGCATCTTTTCAAAACACATGCAAGATTTTTCAGATAATCATCAAAAGAGTTACCAAACACGGAAAAATCATCCATAAATACCTCAATGAATTTTTCAGTCATATCAGAGAATATCGAAAGCATGCACCTTTGAAAAGTGGCGGGTGCATTACACAACCCGAATGACATCCTACGATATGCATAGACGCCATAAGGACAAGTGAAAGCGGTCTTCTCTTGGTCCTTTGGGTCTACCACAATTTGGTTATACCCTGAGTATCCATCAAGGAAGCAATAAAAGGCATGGCCCGCCAACCTCTCTAGCATTTGATCGATGAAGGGCAAGGGAAAATGATCTTTTCTGGTGGCCTCATTCAATCTTCTGTAATCAATACACACTCTCCATCCAGAAACGGTCCTTGAAGGGATGAGTTCATTTTTTTCATTTGCAACAACCGTCATCCCCCCTTTCTTAGAAACAACTTGGACCGGACTCACCCAAGGACTATCAGAGATTGGATAAATTATACCCGCATCCAAAAGCTTCACAACCTCCTTCCTTACAACTTCTTTCATGTTTGGGTTGAGTCTTCTTTGGGGTTGTCTGACCGGCTTGAAGTTTTCCTCCAAAAGAATTTTGTGCATACAAAATGAGGGGCTTATCCCTTTCAAGTTAGACATAGACCACCCAATTGCAGATTTGTGCTCCCTAAGCACTCTCAACAACTTCTCTTCCTCCAAGGAGTTCAATCCGCTACTAATGATCACCGAGAATGAAGAGTTCACTCCAAGGAAGGCATAACGGAGATGGGATGGAAGTTCCTTCAACTCTTGCCTAGGTGTTTCACCCTTGTCTTCAATCCGCACATCCTCCACAACCTTGTCTTCATCGCTATTCAAAACTAGACAAGCCTCAAGGGATTTAACCATGAATTCAACTTCTTCCTCACATACCTCTTCTTCTACATTCTCAACCAAAAGAGCCGCATCCAATGAATCTTCAAAAGTTTGTTGCACACTCTTGTCATTCAATGAATCAACAAGGTCCACACTCATACATGTATCTTTGTCGCTTGGATGTCTCATTGCTTCAAAAACATTGAAGGTTACCTTTTCATCTTGGACTCTAAGCACCAACTCCCCTTGATTTACATCGATCAAAGCCCTACCCGTAGCTAGGAATGGTCTTCCAAGGATCAATGGAGTCTCACTATCTTCTGCTATATCCAACACCACAAAGTCTGCCGGAAAGATGAACTTGTCTACTTTTACCAATAAATCCTCCACTACACCATAAGGATACGTAATGGAAGGATCCTCCAGTTGGAGAGAAATCCCGGTTGGCTTGACTTCACCAATTCCCAACTTCTTGAAAATGGAGAGAGGCATAAGGTTGATACTTGCACTAAGATCACACAAGGCTCTTCCAATGTTCAAATGACCAATAGTACATGGGATAGTAAAGCTACCCGGATCCTTCATCTTCACCGGTAGCTTCCCTTGGAGTATGGCACTACATTCTTCCGTGAGCATGACCGTCTCCTCCTTCCACTTCCTCTTGTTAGTAAGAATCTCCTTCATAAACTTGGCATAGGAAGGCATTTGTTGAAGAGCTTCGGCAAAAGGGATGTTAATTTGCAACTTTTTGAACACATCCAAGAACTTAGAGAATTGTTTATCTTTTACCTCTTTCTTCAACCTTTGAGGATAGGGTATCTTGAAATATGGTGGCAACTCCTTAGGATTATCAACTTCTTCAAGAATTTGCCTTTTAGTCTTCTTTCTTGCAAACTCTTCATCCACCAATTTTTCTCTCTCTAGTTTTTCAACTTCAACAACAATAGGACTAGAGGTAGTGGCTTGGGATGTCTCTGGTTCTTCATTGGTTGCATCTTCAATGATCACCTCATCAACTCTCTTTTCTTCTTTCTCTTTTTCTTGTGGAACTATCACCCTCCCACTTCTTGTAGTGATTGCCTTGCAATCCTCCCTTGGATTCTTCTCGGTATCTCCCGGCAATTGTCCTCGAGGTCTCTCCGTCATTTGCTTTGCCAATTGGACTATTTGGTGCTCTAGATTCTTGGTGGAGGCTTCTTGATTCTTCATCATTGCTTCTTGACCCTTCAAATTGGCTTGAGTTGCTTGCATGAATTGGGCCAGAATATTCTCCAAATTACTTGAATTCTCTTGAGGAGGTTTTACTTGAAAACTTGAGCTTTGCCCTTGTCTCCAACCAAAGTTAGGATGGCTACGCCACCCCGGATTGTAGGTGTTAGAGAAAGGATCATGCTTAGGCCCTTGGTTCCCCATGTAATTCACTTCTTCTTGCCCAAAACTTCCAACCACATTAATTTCACAATTGCCGTTGGCATGGTTACCTCCACAGAAGTCACACACTGAGACAGCTTGAACTTGGACCGCTTGTAATTGAGAATTTTGTAGTTGAATGGCCCCCATTTGCTTGGTAAGAACGGCCACTTGCGCCTTAAGATCACCATATTCATCAAGCTCCAAAACACCTCTCTTGGCCAATGATTGGGAACTAGGCATTTGATAATCATTATTAGCCATAGTTTCAATCAAGGCCTTTGCTTCATCAGGTGTATTTTGACTCAATGTTCCACCTGCAGCCGCTTCAATCATACTTCTGGAATTTTGGTTGAGCCCATTGACAAAGGTTACAACTTTCTGCCATGTTTCCAACTCATGATTTGGACAAGCGGTAAGCAAAGATTTTAACCTCTCTCATGCTTCATAAAGTGATTCGCCATCCCTCTGTTCAAAAGCATTAATCTTCGATCTCAACTTGATCATTCTTGACGGAGGGAAGAAACGAGATAAGAATTTGCTCACCAAATCATTCCAAGTGATAATGCTCCCATGAGGATGAGACTGAAGCCATGACTTAGCTCTATCCCTCAAAGAGAAAGGGAAGAGCCTTAAACGAATAGCCTCGTCGGAAGCTCCATTTAGCTTGATAGTATCACAGAGCTCAATAAATGTGCCAATGTGAGAATGAGGGTCTTCACTCTCTAAACCTCCAAACTGATTTTGCTGCACATGATTGAGAAGTGATGCCTTTATTTCAAAGTTGTTACAGGCCACTGCAGGTCTAACAATTGGAGTTCCACATCTATCGACTCTAGGGGAAGTATAGTCCCTCATTGTCCTCCTTGGTGCATTGTCTTCAGCCATGGTGACAATTGATACTTCAACTTGTGATTCTTGCACACTTGGTAACTCAAATTGTGGTTCTTGCACTGTAGAGGATGCTTCTTCTCTGTTCTTTCTTGCTTTGGCTTCCTTTCTATTCTGTCTACAAAGCTTCTTGATCTCCGGGTTGAATTGAAGTTCACCTGGGTCAATTGTACCTCGCATACACAGAATCAAATAGAGCAGAACAACAGCGAATACAGCAAGTACACGTTAAGCAACAAGTGGACAATTATGCAACTTCATGGAAAACAGAAAATAGAAAACAGAAAAGAAAAACAGCAGTAGGAAAACAAAGAAAAATGCCTAAATTAGGAGTCCCCTTGGGTACTTGTGATATTGGCACACCGATCCCCGGCAACGGCGCCAAAAACTTGATACGAAATCTAGGCAAGTATACCTAGTCATACAAGTAATATGGTGGTGAGACCGGATATCGTTCTTAGGGATCGTGGACAAGTACCACTTCACAAATTGGACTACTATCTAGACGATCGTTTGGATGGAAGGGAGCTCAATACTAAGTACTAAGCCCAGCAAAAGTAAATAAAACAAAACAGACAAGAATAAAATGTTTTTGGTCTTTTAGGTATTTTAACAAACACTTAGAATGCAAACAGAGATGTGACTAACAAATAGATAGAATTGTCAGGGTTAGACTACACTAATCCTCCCTTGATTGCAATGAAATGGTTGATAACACAATTCCTAATTCATTTATGACAATCAAATCTTCTGTAATACTCAAACCCTAATGTCTTAGGTGGAATGAGCCTAAAACCCCAAATTAAACGCTAATGTCTTAGGTGGATTAACATGAGATTTTGCATGAAGAGTCAAGATTTATAAGATTGCAAGCACCCCAAGACCTATGTCTAGGTTCATGAACTACTTGGCATTTGATTCATGATCATGCCTTAACATCAATCTTTCAATTGTCTATCAAAGCAACAAATCATTCCAAGGATGATCAAACCTAGGAAAGCATTAAGCATGGAATCAAATACTCATAAAGAAATAGGAATTTGAATTACAATCAAATCATGTTACAACCAAGTTCAAAAAAGCCATCATCTAACCCCAACAAAAGGGGGTTTAGCTACACATAATCAAAGGGAAAAACAAAAGAAAAGAAATAGAGATGAAGGAAGGAAGGAACTCCATGGGAGGATCCACAGTAGCCACAGCATCCAGAGAGTATGTTTTAGGGTTCAAGATTCCTTTTCTGTTCTGCCCAGAGGTCTTTTTATAACTTAGGCGCGCGTCACGGCCGTGAGGGCCATCACGGCCAGGAGTGATGGGTTCTGCCTTGGGCGCGCTTTCAAAAACTTGTCTGTCACGGCCGTGACACTCATCACGGATAGGCCGTGACCGGTTCTGTCTGGTCCAACTAGCAAGTCACGGCCGTGATAGGCATCACGGCTAGTCCGTGACCAGTTCTGACTTTTGGGGGTCTGGTACAGCTGACAGGTCACGGCCGTGATAGCCATCACGGACAGCTTCTGACTTTTGGCTCTTTCTCTTCAGTTATTGCTCCACCACGGTCGTGATGGTCATCACGACTAGGCCGTGATAGGCTCTGCTTGGCTCATTTTCTTCTCTTTTCAGGCTCTATCTTCATCCAAGCTTCATCATGGCTATATCTTGGGCATTTAATCATAAATTCCTGCAAAACAACATCCAAGATAAAAACTAACTAATAATCAAATTAAATATGCTTAAACTATACGAAATTGCATGCAAAATGTACATGAAATATGAGGTGAAATCACACTCATCAACACTGGACACTAGAAGAGGACAAGTATATAACAATTTATGCAAACTTGCCCCTCTCTCTCTCTCATCTCCTTTTTATTTTCAATTTTCACTTTGTTTTTCCTCTTTTGATTCATCTTCTCACCATAGTTCAGGCTTGTTAATATGAAAAACAATGACGAATATTTAATTTGAATTTATGGTTTTGTAGGATTCTTAAGGAATTGGTGAATGGGCACGGGGAGAAGAAATGGTCCCAAATTGCTAGATCACTGCATGGCAGGGTTGTGAAGCAATGCCGAGAGAGATGGCACAATCATCTCCGGCCAGATATCAGGGTTTCTTCCCTTTCCATTGTTACTTTCCATTACTATTTTTCTTATACATGCATACATACGATTTTTTTTAACAATGATGACATCAAAAGTTAATTTGAACTGACTTAGGCGTTCATTTAATATATATTAAAAAAAATAGCAACATATAAAATTATATATATATATATATATATATATATATATATATATAAAGTTAAGTCTATATTATATAAGATTTAAGGCTATGAAATTAATTTTCTTAAAGAAATTATAAAATAAATTTATTTCTTGGTGACACGTGTTAGTAAAAGACTGGCAATATGTAATAATATCTTCTTACGTTTTAGTAGTCAGATTCTGACATCCTTTGAAACGTGAATTTGGTGGTTCAATATTTGTTGTGTTCTACTTGACAATGCATAATCATGTTGAAGTGGTTCTTATTTGTATCTTCTCTAAATCAAACATGGTCAATAAAGGATCAATTCAGAATAAAGATTTTGTATAGTAAATGGTATGTTACTGTACAAGGTATAGAATGGGTGGTCTTTTCGTATATTTTCAATGAAATATTTTATATCTAATGCTCTTATTTCTTGATCTAATTAGAAATTATTTTAATTAACTTATTTATTTTGTTATGTGATATGACGTTACTAATTTGATCTCTAAGCCTATATTTGAAAAATAATAATAATCCATATCTCAGTATATAGTGGAAAATGATTAAAATGTAGTGTGAGTATATATATATATATATATATATATATATATATATATATATATATATATATATATATATATATATATATATACACACACACACATTTATTTGAGCTACTTTATATATATATATATATATAAAGCATTTTGCATAAACTTTAATGTTGTAAAAATTTATTCTCATAGGCACCATATAATAATGTAAAACTTTAATCAATATCCCATTTTTCCAGCATATTTTCTAGAACAATCAGTTCATGTGTTCAGTCAAATTTTGTCAATTACTATCATTCATATGCGTTATTTTCCATTTCTTGATTGTTATTAAATTTTAATTTAATTATTTATTAATACTTTTTTATATTGAATTCAATTTATTATTTTTATTTGAAATAAATGGTTTTATATGTTCAGCTAGTTTTTGTCTTTATTTTTCATTTATGTTGCGTAAGATATTTAGGTACATCCTTTTTTATTCTTTTTAAACATGATTTTATAGCAATTGTTTTTTTGAAAATTCTTTATGACATCTACTAATATATGACCACACAATATAATAATGTAAAACTTTAATCAATATTCCATTTTTCCGGCATATTTTCTAGAACGATCAGTTTATAGGTTCAGTAAAATCCTGTAAGTTTCTACCATTCATACGTTATTCTCCATTTCTTGATTATAGTTAAGTTTTCATTTAATCATTTATTTATACCTTTTTATATTCCATTCACTTTAATATTTATATTTGAAATACATTAATTTATATGTTCAACTAGTTTTTGCCTATATTTGTCATTTATGCCCAATATTTACTGGATAATAATTTTATTTTACTTATTTAATTTATTTAATGGTATAATTTTACTGGTTATTTTTATCCCTAAGCCTATAATTGATATTTTTTTCACCCATACTCCATTATATAGTGCAGAACAAGTGAAATATAGTTTGTGTTACTTTATTGGTATACATAAATATAAAAAACATTTTGCCAAAGACTAGGTGCATCCATTTTTGTTTTTTTTAAAACATGATTTTCTAGCAAAAAATTTCTTAATTTTATTTTATGACATCTATTCTTATAGGCACCACACAATATAATATGGAAAACTATAAGCAATATTCCATTTTTCCGGCGTGTTTTCTGGGACAATCAGTTTACAGATTCAATCAAATCTTGTCAGTTTTTACCAATCATATACGTTATTTTTCGTTTCTTGATTGTAAATAATCTTTTCATTTATTCATTTAGTAATACTTTTTGTGTGTGTTCAGCTAGTTTTTGTCAATATTTATATATTTATGTCCAATATTTTCTAGATCTTAATTTTATTTTACTTATTTAATTTATTTAGTGGTATAATATTTCTGAATTTTTTTTTAATCTCTAAGAATGTGCTTGAGAATTTCCAATCCATATTACATACATATATATGAAGACATATGCGCATCACTTGGGTGGTAGCAGCAAGGCATGAAGGTGCTATATATTTCTTCCCTTCATTATTCTCAATCTAATTTCTTATTTCCACACATTTTTGTTTTCTATTAATAATGTAGAAGGACTCATGGACCACAGAGGAAGACATTGAACTGATCAAAGCCCACCAAGAAGTTGGAAACAAATGGACTGAAATTGCAAAGAGAATGCATGGCCCGCCCGAGAACACCGTCAAGAACCATTGGAACGTGACCAAGCGCCGCCGCAGACACTACAGAAAGCCTAAGAAGCCCAATGTTTCTGATGGGTCACTCCTCAAAACTTATATCAGAATGCTCACTGCAACTGATATAGCTGCAAAACACCTGAAGAAGTCCATTAATAGGAGGATCAATGTGGTTGGGGGTGATCAGTCATCAGATGATGACACTGATTCTGAAGATTGCAATGCTGAGGAGCATGGTCAAGAGAATGAGGAGCTTGGTTTGAATTTTGGGCAGAACAATTCCCTCCAAATCAGTTCAACAATAATCATGTTGCTCATGCTTATGCCAATGGAACAACAAATGGCTCAGTGGTGAATGGTGAAGAGATTGAAGGCTCTGGAATGGAGAAGGAAATGGATCTCATGGAGATGGTGAGTGCACAACATTCAGTAAAGGACATGCATGGTTAAGTGTGTTATGCACTTATGCCTTTGATCAGAACAGTACTATCTTTGTTAATTTCTCTAATTCGTACCAATTCGTTTCTAGCTGGACATCATGGTCTTATAAATATGCGGGGTTGTTATTACGTTATGTTGTTTGCTTCTGTATGCATGTTTTTGAGTATGTTTATGACTGTATGTTCGTTTTATCTACATCTATCGGACAAGGACTATGACTTGTATGTCTACCTTTAATTAAGTGTAAACTTTAGAGTCTATGAACTCTTGGTTTTAAATTGTAGTTGTGTTGCGTTAGTTGTAATTGTGGATAATTAATTGATGGAAAATATAATCAGAATTGTTTCGAAGATCTCCAAAACCAAAATGTTGCGACCTCAATTGTGGTTGTGGGCCTTTATCTAAAGGCTTGCTGTTGGCTACAAATGTCTTTATCAAATATATATGGAGTACTACCTTATGTGTTCATATTGTGAGATTCTTTATGCAATCATTATGGAAATCTCTTACTTATAGCTAGGGATGTAAATGGGCCGGTGTGGGTTCGGGTAGTAACCCCCACTACCCATCCCATCGGATGAATTTCATACCCGTCCCCGTCCCATATTCGTGCGGATATCTATCTTGCTGATTTTAAATAAATTTATCAATATTTACCGGTATCCAGAAATTCGAACACCTCACAAAATTATTGAATATTAGATTATTTTTTTTTATTCAAACACTCATATCTCGACATCATTCACACATAAGCATTAATCCAAAAACAATAATCCATAACACAATAATTGAAGAAAGTAACAATATTTAACACAATGATCCATACGGCTTGGGAATGATAGGTTTTTTGCCATACAGCCTGGGAAGAAAGTAATAATATTTAACAAAATTTGGTTTTTTGCCATCTTTACTGTTTGTCGTACACTGTGGTGTCCTCTTTTTGTGGGGCTAGCATTTAGTTCTGAGCGCCCTATATGGTGGACCAAGTTTATGGAAGGGCTTTCCAAATCATCCAAGTTCGTGGCTGGGACTGCCACTGGTCATGATTCAGTCTGCCACTTGGTCTGTACGGAAGAAGAGGCCTCCTCATGCTCTAGCTTGCAAGCATTGTGGCTTGCATATGGAGGATGATGCTTCTTCCGGCATTATCCACTCCTCTATAAGTACCAAAGAAAACCAATATCCTGGATTTTCCTTTTTTAGGTACAAAATGCTGGGTTCTCAGCCCCAACTCCAATTCAGGCACAGTCATGGCCCATTGCTCTTCAAAGTAGAGATATAGTTGCCATTGCTAAAACAGGTTCAGGAAAAACTTTGGGGTATTTAATCCCAGCATTTATGCACATCAAGCACTGTGGTAGTAACTCCAAATTGGGCCCTACTGCGTTGGTACTGTCCCCAACAAGGGAGTTGGCATCACAAATACAAGATGAAGCTGTGAAGTTTAGGAAATCATCAAGGATTTATTGTGTAGTAAGTAACTGTTCTTGGTTTTTTTTTTTATATTTTATGAATGATGATTATTTTAAATAATTTCTTTTATGTCTTGCTTTCATGATCATCCATCAGCATGAGCATCATGGGAAACTATTATAGCACTCGTCAAATTTGAGAATGTGAAATCAATATTGTTTAAAGCATCATTATTAATTGGATTGCATGTTGTAATAGGTTCCTTATATATTTGTCTCTATTATTATGTTCTACCAACTTGTATTGTATTAATATTTTTTTTTGTTGAGATATTCCTTGTCGGAATACATATATAATCTTGTGTTAAACCGATTTAGAGAAAAACTGGTTGCAGCTTAGTTTCCTGGGCTTGCTGTTACTCATTAGTAAATTTTGTTTTTCTTTTTGGCTAGTGTTTGTATGGAGGAGCACCAAAGGGTCCTCAATTGAGAGACATTGATCGTGGAGCAGATATTGTGATAGTCACTCCTGGCCGCTTGAACGATATTCTTGAGATGAGGAGATTTAGTCTTAATCAGGTCTCTTACCTTGTGCTTGATGAGGCAGATAGGATGTTGGACATGGGTTTTGAACCTCAAATTAGGAAGATTGTGAATGAGGTTCCTGGCCGTAGGTAAACTCTCAACATGGCCAAAGGAGGTTAGGAAAATTGCAGCTGATCTGCTGGTCAATCCTGTACAGGTCAACATTGGCAATGTAGATGAGCTTGTTGCTAACAAGTCCATCACTTAGGTTTGATATCTACTGATGGTATATTTGGGTGCAATGCTTTTTCTGCTTGTATCATTGGCAGCCCTTCTTTCTATTTGGATGCTATGCTTTCTTTGGACACTGTTGGGATTGTTATCAACTAGTGTGTTTAATGTTAGAAAATGGGGTATGGATATGCAACAAAGAAGAAGAAAACAATGGTAATGCGCAATCTCCAAGGCGTGTTGGAACACTAGGCTTTAGGTTTGATTTGTCCCCACCAATCTCTCCTCATAGATTGGATGCAACAGGTAAAACCGACGAATCCCCTTCAGGATACAATGGAGTAACCTTGGTTTGGTTTGCTCATCCTAAACCAAGCGTAGTCAATGGCAGTTTACAGAACAATAGTCTTCCTAACTCTATCTACGCACAAGGGAGGAAAGAAGGTGATTTGGAGTGAAGAATAGTTGAGAGATTCTGAGATTTTTCGTACCAATTACTGCATGGAGATGGTTCTATTTATAGACCAACCCATGTCACTTGGTGAATCAAAACAGCTCTTGAAAAGTTCCACAATCGGTCAAAATCGATAAATAAGTAATATTAACGTTCAATAACTAAAACAACACATTAGTTGGCCTAATGGCCAGCGGATGCGCCCCTTGCCTCACAAAGCCAAGTTCGAATCCGTGCTTCTACCATTTTTGCACTATTAAAGTTTAAAATAAAACGGTCACCTTTAAAACTCAAAAATTGCCGCATAAAGGGTTCGAACTCACATCCTTGAAGGATACTACAGGCGCTGCAACCGTTGTGCTGTACAACAAACTTGTACTAAATTAACAACATGATATGTATTTATTTGGCCGTTGATAACCTTTAATCTTTTATAAATTTTGAAAATCTTTCAATCCCCCACCATTTTCAAAATAAATCCAAATCCCATTATTCTGGAAATCGCATGCTTTCAGACAAAGGTATCTTGTGGATTTGAACATTCGCTTAGTAAGCCATAGGTTTCACTCATCCCTGAATAAAATGGTAGACAAGCTTTGAACCAAATATTCATTAGAACAAGCGTGCATGACTTACACATGAAATCTCGGTATCATTGAACGACGTGGTAGTATGACACATTTGGTAAGGCCATGTGTCATGTATCCTTTTCATGAGAGCTTACAGAGTCAAGCCCAACTCTAAGAAGCAGCCACACTTCACTCTCACATAGGTGGACTTTACCAGAAGCAGCCCCATAAGTTGGGCACCTCAGCACATATATGCTATAGGTCCATTAAGGGTAAAAGCTCACCCTTTTCTTTTATGTCCTTATTGTTTCCAAGTAATTTTACACCTTGGGATGTATCTATTTGTCAAGTACTTGCAATCACTCTCATAGTGTACTTTGGCCCATTGAACTCAAGACTTAATGATACTCAAGTGTGAGTCGGGTTTCCACCATTGGTGATCATGTAGATATGGGCTTGAGTCCCATCCCTAATGATGTTTTCAACACCATATCCCTTGTCAGTCCTTTCGTCAAAGGATCTACAAGATTCCTCTCTGTTTTCACAAAGACTATAGATATTACTCCATTTGTAATCAAATCTTTTACATAGCTATGTCTTAGCCCAATGTGCCAGGACTTTCCATTATAAACCTGGCTATATGCCTTTGATAGTGTTGATTGACTTGTATAACTACTTAGCCTCCCTACAGCATATGCAATGTCTGGTCTAGTACATGTCATGGCATACATTAAGCCTCCAATTACTTTTGAGTATTCAAGTTGTTCTACTGGACAACCTTTATTTGGTACTAAATTAGTGTTATGATCTAAGAGAGTAACAACAGATTGACAATCAAATTCATTAAATTTCTTTAACACCTTTTCTATATAGTAAGATTGGGACAAACCTATGTTCTCACCATCTCTTATTATTCTAATCCCTAGTATTACATCGGCTTCCCCTAAGTCTTTCATATAAAAATTAATAGAGATGAAACTCATAGTTTTTTCCACCTCATCTAGATCAGTACCAAATATTAACATATCATCAACATGTAAACAAATCATAACACCTTTTCCATTATGGAATTTACTATAAATACACTTGTCAGATTCATTTATTTTATATCCATTAGCTAGCATAACTTGATCAAACTTTTGATGCCATTGTTTAGGAGCTTGTTTTAGTCCATACAATGACTTATTCAATTTACACACCTTCTTTTCTTGACCATTAACCACAAACCCTTCAGGTTGTGACATATACATCTCTTCATCTAATTCCCCATTAAGAAATGTTTTCACATCCATTTGATGAATGACAAACTTATAGATGGATGCAAGTGCCAATAGCACTCTAATTGAGGCAATTCTTGCCACAGGTGCATATGTATCAAAATAGTCAATGCCCTCTTTATGTGTAAATCCCTTAGCAACTAGTCTTGCCTTAAACTTATCTATGGTTCCATCTACCTTCATTTTCCTTTTGAAAATCCATTTACAACCTATAGGTTTGGAACCAGGTGGGAGGTCTACTAATTTCCACGTTTTATTCCCCATTATTGAGTCCATTTCCTCTTGTATAGCTTCCTTCCAGAAATTGACATCTTGAGACTTTATTGCCTCTTCGAATGTTTCTGGATCACTTTCCGTATTATAACATATTGATCCATAACTGTCTATGGACTCCCTTGTTCCTTCAACAATGAACATGAAAAAGTTTGGTCCATAAGTTTTCTCTTTCCTAACTCTCTGACTTCTTCTAAGTTCTGAACTCTCTAAAGTATCATTATTAAATACATTGGTTTCTAGATTATGTGCATTACTATGAACATTATTTTTGTGACATGGAATTGAGTTAACCCTATCTTCTTGAAAGATAGCATCCCTAGACTCAATTACTGAATTTACAGGATATGAGTCATTAGATTCTATAACCATTAATCTATATTCTTTGCTATTTTTAGCATAGCCCGGGAACACACATTCAATTCCCCTTTCACATAATTTCTTTCTTTTTGGTTCAGGAACTTTTACTATTGCCCTACAACCCCAAACTTTGAAATAGTCAAGGTTAGGCTTTCTATTTTTCCAAAGTTCATATGGGGTTATTTTGTTCCTTTTGTTTGGAACTCTATTCAAGATATAACAAGTCATCAACAAGGCTTCTCCCGAATAACACTTTGCTAGACCAGAATATGATAGCATTGCATTTACCATTTCTTCTAATACCCTATTTTTCCTTTCAGCTATGCCGTTTTGTTGTGGGGAATAAGGTGTGGTTGTTTAGTGAATTATTCCAGTAGACTCAAAGTAACTAGGGTTATAGAACTCTCCTCCTCTATCACTCTTAAAACATTTAATAAATGTTTCATGTTGAAGTTCTACTTCGGTGTTAAATATCTTAAATTTATCTAAGACTTCATCCTTTGAATGCATTAAATATACATAGCAATATCTAGTACAATCATCTATGAATGTCACAAAATATTTTTTACCACCTATGGTGGGCCAACCATGTAAATCATATACATCAGAATGAATTAAATCTAAAACTTTAGAACTTATTTCAACTCTATGAAAAGGAATCCTAGTTAGCATACAAGTTGTACATGCATCTGAAATTCTACTTGTTTTAGGAATTAAACATGAATTCATCATTTCATCCATTTTCCTAAAATTAACATGTCCTAAATGAGTGTGTCATAAATTACAAGACTCAATAATATAAGCAGAATTAAATCCATTGTCATTAATAATATTGAGTTTGAACATATTCTCATAAAGGTATCCCTTCCCTACAAACATTCCTCCCTTTGAGAGAATACTTGTCTCCCTCAAATACACATTTAAACCCGTACTTATTAAGTAACGGTACAGAAATTAAATTCTTCCTAACATCTGGTACATAAACATCTGTAAGAGTGACTACTTTTCCCGAAGTGAATTCTAGTTCCACCGTCCCTTTGCCTTTAACTTGGACAGTTGATGCATTTCCCATATATAGAACGGTTCCATCTTCTTCATTAATTTTCTTGAAGAGATCCTTGTTCTTACACACATGGCAAGTTGCACCGGAGTCAAACCACCATGATCCAACATCTTCTATCATGTTGATTTCGGAAATGACCGCAACAAGATTGTCCTTTGTTGCACTGGATTCCTTCTCTTTTTCTTTTTTCAAGAGATGACAATTCCTCTTGAAATGTTCCGGTTTTCCACAATAGAAACAACCATTTTTCTTTTTATTTTTCTTGTAGTCATTCTCATTGTTGTTTTCATGAGATTTTCCAAAATCTCGATTCCTCTTTCTAGAGGACTTACAAGATTTCCCTTCCTCTACTACATGCACCTTCTCATGAACAGAATGTTCTTTAGTATCATCTTGTTTACGATACTCTTCTTCTAAATGAAGGTGATTACCCAATTGTTCAAGAGAAATGTCATTTTTCCGATGTTTAAGACTTCTTTTAAAGTCTTTCCATGAAGGAGGAAGTTTGTCAATAATTGAGGAGACAATGATGGTTTCATCCATGTGCATATTATGTTGTTTGTAGTTATTGAGAATACGTTCAATTTCATGCATTTGTTCCATGATAGGCATACCATTAACCATTTTATAATTATTAAAACGACTAACAAGAAATTTCTTACTTGTTGCATCCTCCATCATGTATCTTGCCTCAAGTTTCTCCCATAGTTCTTTGGAGGATCCCACATTTTGATACACATCAAACAATGAGTCGGTCATGCCATTCAAAATATGCCCCGTGCAAATGTAGTCATCATTAACCCACTTGTTCCTCTCACGAGTCTCATCGATGGTCTCATCTTCTCTTTCCTCTGGTCTTGGTGTGTTCAACACATATGCCACCTTCAATGTTGTAAGAAGGAATTGTATCTTCTTTTGCCAATGATAAAAGTTTCCACCTTCGAACATCTCAAGTTTCATAAAGTCAGAAGTCATGTCCTTCAACGTTGCAGCCATTGTTACAAAAATCGAACCTAAAGATTGTTAGAAAATGGGGTATGGATCTGCAACAAAGAACAAGAAAACAATGGTAATGCACAATCTCCAAGACATGTAGGAACACTGGGCTTTAGGTTTGATTCGCCCCCACCAATATTTCCTCGTAGATTGGATGCAACAGGTAAAACCGGTGAATCCCCTTCAGGATACAATGGAGTAACCTTGGTTTGGTTTGCGCACCCTAAACCAAGCATATCGTCAATGGCAGTTTACAGAACAATAGTCTTCCTAACTCTCTCTGGGTGCAAAGCAAAGCAAAGCATGCATGGAGGGTGGGGTCTAAGGTGCGGTCTTCATTCAATTCTTTTTACAAATACTATCAGCATGTTTGGTTTGAACTCATGGTTAAGGCTCTGTTTGGTAAAAGTTCAGTAAGCTAACTTATAGCTTATTTGACTAGTTTATAAGCTTGTTTGACTAAGATAGATGTGTTTGGTAAATAAGCTTTCTCATTAGCTTATAGCTTTATTTCATAAGCTATTTTATTTAGCTTATAGCTTATTAATCTTCCTCTCACTTTTACCCTTATTAGTTTAATGAAATTCTGGCTATATATGTCTGTCATAAATGTCTTTTTGTGTCATTTTACATTTATAAGCTAGTTCAGCCGCTAATTTTACCAAACACTTCAAATTTAATCAACTAGTTGTTTTATCCAAAAAAGGCCTTTCATTGAAAAGGACAAGTTCAAGTTGTATTTCTGTGGGTAACCTGTCTATATAATAATAAGGTTTAATTACTTAGTTGGCCTCTAAACTATATGAGAATTTTCAAGTAGGTCCCTAAACTAAAAAAAAATTATTCGGGACCCTAATCACCTAAATTTTTCTTAATTGGGTCTCTACTATTGGAAGTTTGTTAGCTCACCATTTTTTTGGACGGAATCTGCTTGATGCCTTACATCCTTAACACCCATATCAACTTATTTTTCCATGTCAACCTCCAGGTGACTATCCATCGTGTTGATGCTGATTTCTCCTAAATTAGCTTCAAATCCCTAATTCCTTCTTGCTTTGCTATTTTCGGTTCTGTTTCAACTTCTCTAGCCTCCTTACTAAAACACAGACACTCTCAGTCAATGCATGCATGTTATGACAACTAAAACCAATGATATGCTCTCTTCTCATCCAATCTCTGTCATTGCATAACACTCACACACACACACTTTGCTGCACATACTCACACCCTGCCACTTCACACAACGCTCACTCCACAATGAGGACATTACTGAATGTTTATTATGCGAGGTTGCAAGCTATGTCCTAAATCCTAATTCTCTAAACTTTATGTATTTGATTTTATGATTGAAGCCCTAAGTGAGTTTGTTTTATTCTCCTTGCTTAGTGTCTTAGATGTAGGTGTGAAAGGTGTTGTACCATCGTAAGTTGTTCGGATGTTGTTCGTGGAGTTATAGTGCCATGTTGCGACTCTAGAGATGTAGTTAATATTTATTTATTGCCTCTTGGTCAAACATGTTTTCTAGTAAAACCAAAAAGACTAAGACTGTAGTGTTTGTCAAAGAGTTTGGGATTAATTTAGAATTGCTGTTGAGAATTTGGGCTGGAAAAACATATTGTTTCGATCCGAACCCGAATGACCTGAAAGGCGTTGAGAGCTTACATACGGGTTTTCCCGAGTTAGTGGGTCACCGGGTTTCACTGCAGTTACACACGGTTTCTTATGAACGGGTTTGGGTAGCTAAAAAAAATTTCGTCGTTACCCGACTCTGACTGAATTGAATTAAATGAGAGGCTCATTTTCACACAACCCGCCGGAGGCTTAGACTTTATTTGAGAGAGCAAAACATGATAGCATTTCATTTCATACAAATTTAGCTTTGTTCCCTTTCTCTCTTCTCTCAATCTGCCTTTCTCTCAATCTTTCTGCCTCAAACTCGATCTGTCGTTCCCCTTCTCTAGGTTTGCAAAATCTGTACTTTTCCTCCTTAACAGCTTCACCCACCCTATGGCGTCCAGCTCCATCGTTCGAGAAAGAGCTTAGGGTTTGTCCAAATCCACCGCACTCACCAATCCAGAACCCGGATCTGACCACAACCACCGCGCCCGTCTTTTATGAGTTCCATTCTGCCTTGAGTCGTCGTCTCTCTACACCTCTGACGCATCCTCTCTCCCTTGGTCTCCCTTGTGAACTCACATTGCTCACCGAACCACCTCTGTCGCATTCTTCATACAATGTTTGTTTAAAGTTTATTTTGTTGATCCTCTGTTTTTCTGGTGGTGCTTCTATTCTTCAAGTTTTGTTGAAAGTTGCTTTTTCTTTTTCCTTTTGTTAAAAGTTTGATTTTTTCCTGGGTTTGTTCCTGTTTTAAAAGGTGTAAGCTTGTCTGCTTGTGTAAATAATTTTTTGTTTGATCCAAACCATGCCAACCTAATCCGATGGCACAGACAAACAAAAGTTAATCTGCAGTATAGTATTATGGACATCCGAATGGATATAGGGTATGAACGTATTAACCGTTTATCATTGCACAAAATGGAAGACAAGTGTATTATGTCTCTTATCCAACAATGCAAACAGACAACTTATTGTGATATATATATATATATATATATATATATATATATATATATATATATAATTTTAATTTGATTTTAGAAATGTATTAAATAATGATTATTGTTCCTTGTTAAGTTATTGTGAATTACTGAGTTATACTAATTATGTTAGAATTATAGTTCGATATTAATTAGCTTTATAAAATTTATGTATTTATCATATCATTTTTTTCATTGGATCTGTTTAATTTTTATATGCTGCAATTTTATATTATAGTTTATATTTAATTCAATTTAACTTAATTTTTAATTAATTTTTATATATTAAAAATAGTATTTATATAAATATAGTGAAATAAAATTAAAATATATAAATGTAAATAAGAATTACCAACATATGTGTTGTTAATGTTTTGAAACGTGGCTATCGAGTTAATTCTCTAGGCAATGTAATTTAATTCTAGGCAATGTAAAAACACATTACCAACTACTGTTGGAACTAAAGTGTTTTGAATTTAATAATCTCTAAGTTTTGATGCTAACAAAAGGATTAAATTTGCTTGGCAAAGTGTTAGTTGAGATCTAACATGTGCTTTCAGTTATGCAGGAATATTTAATATAAGTAAACATAGGATAAAGTTTTCATTGAAATATATGCGTCCACCCTTGTAGACGGGCTGCTTACTATGGTAAAGTTACTTAGTTATTTAAATTAAATAGACTGGTTTTCTTAAGTAGACGAGGCTCTAAGTGTTTGCTAGATGAATACCAAAATAACTTGTTAGATA
This sequence comes from Sophora flavescens, assembly GCA_030762895.1. Lineage (NCBI taxonomy): Eukaryota > Viridiplantae > Streptophyta > Magnoliopsida > Fabales > Fabaceae > Sophora > Sophora flavescens. The sequence continues at coordinate 10,239,271 of CM061062.1, read as the reverse complement.
CAGCAAGTCCAAAGACTTGATAATAAGCGCGTCCATCTTGCCACGTAAGCAGACGGAAGTAATTAGTAGAAGTAAATGAATTGAAAAATAAAATAATCTAGTAGACGAGCTCTAACCGCCACGTCACCAGACGGAGATCTTTATAACTCGTTGAGGAATAGCAAGCCCGAAGACTTGATAGACAAGAGGATATGCCACATCATCGGACGAGCAAAATAAAATATTGAACAGACTTAGTCTCTCATATAACTAAGTAGACGGAGTTTCTTTTTAGACGAGCTCCATCTTTGAAATGAATTAAATGCAATCCGAATCTCTTGAATTTATTTCAAATGATTGATATTTATTACAATAGAATATTTGTTCTTCACATTTGTTTTATCTGCTTTAATGTTTCACCTTGTTGTAAAAGAAACATAGTACCATCAAGAAATGCAAAAAGCATAATCGTACAATAAGATACTGCAAAACGATCTGTACGATGCCAACTTTATGGCTGGAAAAGCTGGATTGTTCACAAAGGAAGAACGACAAGTTCTTAAGCTTGAATACTCAGATCAGTAAGCCTCCAATTGCATGCAACCTCGATAACCAAGAGTACTATTCAACATTGCCACAATCAAGCTATCAGTCACAACGGATATCATGCATTAAATGCTATCTCTAAACGGGATTATTCAAAGTAACCATTGAAGAAATACAAGTAAATAAGAAGGTCACTATAAATAGGAGACCTAAGTTACTGAAACAAGAACTCTTGACTGCACAATCTTATAAGCTCAACTTTTGTAAAACTACACTCACTCATACTCATATTTCTTTAGAGAACAAGAGTCAGTATTTATTAGTTTAAATATTGTGAAAATATTCATCTGATCTTAAACTGTCATATTCTCACACATAGTGAGATAAGAAGATCAAACATTATATCTCTTTGTTAGAGTTAGAGCTTGAAGAGGCTTGGTAAGAAAGAAATACTTGTAGCCTGGAGAGGTGTTGAATACTTGGTTGTAATCTACTTTGATAATAGTGGAGAAAATCCTTCAAGTAGAAGGGACTAGACGTAGCTCTTGGTTGGAAGAGAGTGAACCAGAATAAAATATCTTGCGTGATTCTTCTATCCCTTATCTCTTACAGCTTTACTTGTTTCTTACTAACCGAGGGGTTTTGATATTGCTTTTGTTAAAGTCTTTTAAAAAGGATCTTTAATTTTTTCTTTGTGCGTGCATCTACTTTCTAATCTCCTTGAGTGCAGAATTTGTTTTAAAGGTTGTTTTCGAAAATTATTTACAAACACAATTCAACACCATTTCTTGTGTTTGCCTGTGTCAACTTCAGTTGGTATCAGATCTCAGCCTCGAAAAGGTTGAGCATCTAACAAGTGCTGACGGAGTACGGTCCAACAACCATGGATGCAGAAGGACAAGCTATCAACAGACCTCCTCTCTTTGATGGAACGGATTATGACTACTGGAAGAATAGAATGATGGCCTTATTTGATGCACAGAATGTAGATATTTGAGAGCTGATTGAAACCGGCTACACTGAACCAAGAGATGAAGCTGGAGCTGATGTTCCTAGAGGTCAATGGACTCAAGAGCAGAAAAACCAACATCAGCTGAATTTGAAGGCTAAGCACTATCTCATGTGTGCTATAACCAGATCTGAACATGACAAAGTTCACAACTGCAATACTGCTAAAGACATCTGGGATACTCTTGTCCTAGCTCATTAGGGTTCCTCACAAGTTAAGGAATCCAAGATCAGCATGCTGGTTCATCAGTATGAGCTGTTCAAGATGGGTGAACATGAAATAATAGACCAAATGTTTGGAAGATTCCAAGCCATCACCAACAGTCTCAGATCACTTGGAAAAGTTTATGAAAATAGAGATCATGTCATAAAAATCCTGAGAATTCTATCCAAACAATGGAGACCCAAAGTAACTGCTATTCAGGAAGCCAAAATCCTGAATACACTCTCTCTGGAAGAGCTTCTTGGATCTCTCAAGGTTTATGAACTTGACCTTCATGAAGAAGAAAATTCCATAAAAGGAAAATCTATTGCCCTAAAGGTAAAGAAATCAAGTTCATCAAAAGTTCTCAAAGCAGCTGAGTCATCTGATGAGTCTGAATCATCTGATAATGATGAAGGATCAGATGAGGATGAATTATCCTTTATTTCCAGGAAGATTCAACATATGTGGAGAAAGAAAGGTGGTTTCAGAAGGAAGCAACTCCACAAAAAAATTTCCAAGGAGAAGTCAGACTCCAAGGAAAAAGGTCCACCCTTGTGCTTTGAATGCAAGAAACCTGGTCATTTCAAAGCTGACTGCCCTGAACTAAAGGATAAAAAGAAATTCTTCAAAAAGAAGAAAGGCTTAATGGCTACATGGGAGGATCTTGATCTGCCTTCATCAGATGAAGAAAATGAAGCTGAGGAACAGGCAAATATTTGTCTCATGGCAGACACTGCATTAGAAAGCGAATACATTGATGCTGAGGTAATGGACTCTGATCCGTCCACTCTTCAAAATGCTTTTGATGAACTGTTACATGAGTCGTCTATACTATCACGAGAATATAAGAGTCACAAAAAGAAGTTTTCTAAACTTTATAAAGAATATGATAGGGTCTGCACTGAGAAACAAAACCTCAAAAATGAAAATGACATACTAAAATCAGTAAATGTCAGTCTAGCTGAAAAAATGATGTGTGAACCTGATGTTTCTTGTGAAGTAGCAAAACTGAAACAAGATGTAACATATCTAACTGATTCTCTGTCAAAGCTTGTAGGTGGCTCATATAAGCTTAGTCTCATTTTAAGGTACTCTAGGTCACTTATGACAAAGAGAAGCAAGACGCATCTCACAAAAAGTCAAAACCACTTAAACAGCATAGAGCTTCACAAGTTCCAAATAAATATACCAAAGCTAAGTCTAGCACGTCCAACACCTTTTGTAAAGTGTGTGGAAAAATTGGGCATATTACATCTAGATGCATACACAATAAACATGCTAAGCATACTCGTCCAGTGACAACTAACAAGAAAGGACCCACGTCAGTTTAGGTACCTAAAGATAAGATAATACCTGTTGCAGATTTGCTTAACAATAGGAAGAAAACAGATGTCTTGGTACTTGGACAATGGCTGCTCACGACATATGATGGGAGAAAGGTCTATATTCCAAAATCTTAAGCCCAAAGATGGTGACTGGGTCACATTTGGAGGAAATCGGAAAAGGAAAATCATTAGTATAGCTAAAATTGGTAAACATCATTTTCCCTCCATTGATAATGTTCTTTTAGTAAATGGCTTGAAGCACAATCTACTGAGCATAAGTCAATTATATGACAGTGGATATGCAGTATCTTTTGATAAGAACATGTGTACTATCAAGAAAGATGATGGATTACTTTTATTCACTGCAAAAAGGCAAAACAATCTTTATAAGATTGACTTGGAGGACCTCTCAAATTAAAGTATCTCATGTCTAGTGTCCATTGAAGATGAGCGATGGATTTGGCACAAAAGGCTAGGTCATGCAAGCTTGAAATTAATTTCAAAGCTAAATAAGCATAACCTTGTGAGAGGACTACCAAACCTTAAGTTCAAATCTGATGCTCTCAGTGATGCATGTCAAAAGGGAAAACAAGTCAAAGGTTCTTTTGAATCTAAGAATGTTGTTAGTACCAATAGACCTCTAGAGTTGCTACATCTTGATCTTTTTGGTCCAACAAGGACTGCCTCTATCAGTGGTAAGAAATATGGTCTTGTCATAGTAGACGATTACACTAGATGGACATGGGTTATGTTCCTAACTCACAAGGATGAGTGTTTTAAGGTCTTTTATGTATTCTGCAAACGTGTACAGAATGAAAAAGGCATGTGTATCACTTCAATCAGAAGTGACCATGGGGGAGAGTTTGAAAATGAGCTATTTCATAAGTTCTGTGAAGAAAGTGGTATCCTTCACAACTTCTCAATACCTAGAACACCACAGCAAAATGGTGTGGTAGAGAGAAATAACAGATCTCTTCAAGAGATGGCTAGGACTATGCTCAATGACAACTCTGTCCCTACGCACTTCTGGGCTGAAACTGTTAACACTGCCTGCTACATTCAGAACGGAATATACATTAGACCCATCCTGAATAAGACTCCTTATGAACTGTGGAAAGGACGAAAACCCAACATATCTTATTTTCACCCCTTTGGTTGTAAATGCTTTATACTAAATACTAAAGATCAACTTGGTAAGTTTGATGCTAAAACAGATAGTGGAATACTATTAGGATATGCTGAAACATCTAAAGGCTTTAGAGTTTATAATTCTAGGACTCTGACAGTAGAGGAAAGTATTCATGTCAAGTTTGATGACAAACAGCCTGATAAGAAATTATCAGAGCTAGATGAAGCTTTTGCAGATCTTGATCTAAGCATTCCAGGAGACTCGCTTGAGATAAAAGTTGATGATCAAGAAGATGACCCCACTCAACAACCAGAAACTTCTACTTCTCAACATGGTACAGTTCAAAAATCTTGGTACTTCAAGAATTATCATCCACAAGATCAGGTCATTGGAAACCCCGATGACAAGCTAAGAACCAGATCAACCTTCAGAGAACAAGACAATTATGCACTAGTCTCTGAGTTGGAACCAAAAACAGTAGACGAGGCTCTTCTAGATGATGGTTGGATTCTAGCTATGCAATAAGAACTCAATCGGTTTGAAAGAAGTGATGTTTGGACTCTGGTTCCACTGCCCAAAGACAAATCAGTGATTGGAACAAAGTGGGTTTACAGAAACAAACTTGATGAAACTGGTAAGGTAATCAGAAACAAAGCAAGACTTGTTGCTCAAGGTTTCTCTCAAGAAGAAGGTATAGATTATACTGAAAATTTTGCACCTGTTGCTAGATTAGAAGATATTAAAATTCTACTTTCATTCGTTGCACATCATAGTATTATGCTTTTTCAGATGGATGTTAAAAGTGTTTTTCTAAATGGCTTTATTAATGAAGAAGTCTATGTTATGCAACCTCCGGGTTTTGAGTGTGAAACCCATCCTGAACATGTATATAAGCTTAGGAAAGCTTTGTACGGTCTTAAGCAAGCTCCTAGAGCTTGGTATGACAGACTAAGTTCCTTTCTTATGGAAAATGGATTCAATAGAGGAAAGGTTGACACAACCTTATTTAGAAAATCCATTAAGTCTAATTTCATAGTTGTACAGATATATGTTGATGATATTATTTTTGGTGGTACTAATGAGTCTCTATGCAAAGAATTCTCTAAGCTAATGCAGAAAGAGTTTGAAATATGCATGATGGGAGAACTCAAATTCTTCCTTGGACTTCAAGTAAAACAAACCATGGACATGGTGCTCATCCACCAAACCAAGTATACAAAAGAGCTTCTAAAGAAGTTTAAGATGGATGATTGTAAACCAATGAATTCTCCTATGCACCTCACTTCCATACTGAACAAAGATGATAAAGAGAAAAAGGTAGACCAAAAGGTATACAGAGGTATAATAGGATCTCTCTTATTTCTTACTGCGTCTAGGCCTGATATTATGTTCAGTGTATGTTTATGTGCTCGATTTCATTCTGATCCTAGAGAATCTCGCTTATCAGCAGTTAAGAGAATTTTTAGATATTTAAAAGGTACTACTAATCTTGGTTTGTGCTTTAAGAAAAATGAAGATTACAGATTAGTTGGTTTATGTGATGCTGACTATGCTGGAGATAGAATTGAAATAAAAAGCACTAGTGGAGAATGTCACTTCATTGGAGCTAATCTTGTCTCATGGTCAAGCAAAAGACAAAGCACCATTGTTTTATCAACTGCTGAAGCTGAGTATATATCAGCTGCAAGTTGCTGCTCACAACTTCTCTGGATCAAACATCAATTGGAGGACTACAATGTATTTGTAAGTAGTATTCCGCTTATGTGTGATAATACTGCTACAATAAATCTATCTACGAATCCAATTTTTCATTCTAGAGCTAAGCACGTAGAGATTAAACATCATTTTATTAGGGATTATGTGCAAAAAGGTGTGATTGATATTCAATTTGTAGATACTGACCATCAATGGGCAGATATCTTTACTAAACCTCTTGCAAAGGACAGATTTATCTTTATAAGGAAGCATCTTAATATGATATGTGAGGATTAATTTAGGCGTCTAGCCTCGAGAAAAAATTGTTTTGTTAATCTTGCATCTATTACCTATGCTCGTCTAATATCTATTAAAAGTTGTGCGTCTATTGCATATTGTATTGAGCATCCATATGACGCGTCCACTGATACTGGTTACCGGGTCCATTGTATAGTTTCAAACGAGTTCACATCTGCATGTATTTAAGCATATATATATATTTTTTTTGTGTTAATAAATGCATTTATTTTGTCTCAAGACAAATTTATCCTTTATTCTATTTGCTGAGTTAGTACTTCCATCAATCCCATCAAGACCTTTTTATAGTTCCAAGTTACCAACACCGTTTTATCATTATGACGTGTCATGTCAAAAGTTTTTTTTAACCTTTGAGATTCAAAATTCCTTTAAAAGTAATCTTTTTCCCTCTGAGAAAAACTTTACACTTCCATAACCCCTCGAGCTATCTCTCTCTCTACCTCTCTCTGCTTTCAAACCCTGAGCTCTCTGATCACCTAAAATGGCTTCTTCTTCAACCTTTAATGTGGACAAGCTCAACCTGGCAATAGAACATCATTTCAACCTTGAACTGCTTCAAGACTACAATATAGACATAACCAAAAATGTTAACGCAACCGGGTGGGGAGGACTCTTCACAGAGAAGGTCTCTGTCTTTCCCAACCTAATCAGGGATTTCTGGAGAAACGTCCAAGTGACTGATATTGATTTCTTCTCAATGGTGTTAAGAAAGAAGATTGTAATCTCGGAGAAGACTATTGCTGATGCAATTTCTTGTGCTCAGGGTGGTTTAGTTTTTACTGAGTCATCGGAAGAGGATCTGGGTGGCTCTGAAACTATTGAAGTCTGTCTCGTGAAAGAAGACAAGGTCAAAACTCACACTTGGAAGGCTGTTGAAATGAAGGACATTGTTCGCATCCTTCATCGGCTTATTAACAAGGTGGTTCTTCACAAGGTTGGATCCAAAGACAACCTCTCCTCTCTACACAAATTCTGCATCTGCCATCTTCTCACTGAAACGAAGATCAATCTTCCAATAATTTTGCTCGGAAGATTCAGAGATGTTGTGATGAATAAGAAAAGACTCTTTGCACTTTCTTTTTGCCATCTTCTTTCCAAGATTTTCAAGGCTCAAGGAATTCATGAGATTCTTGCTGCAAAGACTCCTGAGGAGCTAGCTAGGATATTGACTGAAAAACCAATGTCGGTAGCAGACTTTGGTAAAATGAATATAACCAACATGAACCTCAGTACCTATACTACTGCTGCAATGGCCAAGACTGAGGAGTTAATGAAAGCTAAAGAAGAGATGGTGGAACAAAACAATGTTGAAGTCCTATGAGTAAAAAGAATAACTAGGCAAAAGACCACTGCAACAAGGAAGCCTGCCCCCAAGAGACCAGCTAGTGGCATTATTATCAGGGAACCTTCTGATGCCTCTGCTGCAAAGAAGCAAAGAAGAGTTATCTTCTCTCACAATGAAGATGAGGAAGCTGATGAGGACAGCATTCCTATCAGTTCCATTCTAAAGAAGCAGAAGACCTCTGTTGCTGCTGCTGATGCCGTTGTGCCTGTTCCAATAATTGTTCCAACAAAACCTAGAAGGCAACCAGCAAGAAAATCCAGATCAACTAAGACTTCTAAGGTAACCATCTCTGCTAGTGATCCTGTTCAAATAGCAGTAGATGCCCTAGTATCTTGTTTAGAAACTAGGCTTGATGATGTGCCTGTCTCCACTCCAAATGATGTGTACATTCCCACACCCCTTTCACCCCAACCAACACAAATAGTCATTCCACAATTTCAACCTATTATCACTGTCGATGATCCCTGGTTCAATCAACCAGATGATGGCATTTCCCCTGGTGCTCCTTTCCCCAAACCCTTGAGAACCTCATTTCCCTTCACCCCAACTTCTATCCTTTATGATGGAAAATCTGAGGATTGGGCCAAGGTAAAAAGGGAATGGAAAGTTCTGTTTCATTCTCACCAACCTGAACCCGAACATATTCCAAACAGATGGTATCCTCTACCTGAGTCTGAGGAAGAAGTCAGACCACCTGTTGAACCCCTTTACCTAACTCATCCTGATTGTAAATTAATCAAAAATGTGCCTTCTCGAATGCACAACAACTTAGGGCCATTAGTCACATATACCCCTAAACAAATTCTCGCCCCCCCCCCCGGGAAAAATTTACCCTAACCTTGTCAAAACTCCTCCTTTCTTACCCCTCACTGATGGAATTAAGAGACATATTATACCTGTCTGGGAGACTGACCCCAATAGAAAAAATCTTCCTACCATCCCTGAGCGAAGAGCAAGATCTTCAAAGCATGTTCCCATGATCATGCCAAGGGACACAAAATGGGTGTCTTTTGAGCATCCCAGAGTCTACGGGAGGGCCTCTGACTTCTTTCTAGATCAGCTTTACTATGAAATGTTGAAGTGGGAATTCAGTCAAATCAGAGTTGATAGAACAGCGCATTTTGTCCCTCCATCCTAGCTGAGACATAATGAAGCAACCAAAATTAGAATCAAGCCTTACAGGATCTGTCCAAGACTGCCAATGTTAGATCTAAATAAGGACAAGGACATGAAAAACAGAAGATTCAACGGAGTAATGCCTGCAGCTAAATCAGCAATGCTTGATTTACATCAAGAAACCTATGACTACTCAATGATGGATTTCCTTTTGCATACTGAATCCATTGAGTTGATCAATGAACATAAAGCTGCTGATTTCTAGAAATCTCATATTATCCACTGCACCAGAGAGGCATCTTCCTCTGGTCTATCTGAAGAAGATAAGAAGGATATTCCCAAGGTCAGAGGGAAGTGTGGACTTTCAAACTTTAGATATATGATCTATAAAGACCTCTGGGGACTTCTTTAAACAGTAAGAATGTGGAATTCATCTACCCCATTTGATGGGCAAATAAATTCTCAGTGATCCCTCCACCTACTCTAGAGCCTATCACAGATGAACATGTCGCTGAAAAACATGGTCAAATTGCCACTACTGTTGGTTTAGAGGAAACAGCTGAATCAATTCACCATCAGAGCTCATCAGAAAGACAATCTTCTCAACCTTTAGCTCTAGTTGTGATGTACCCTTCAGATCATTCAAGAACACTAAGCACATTTCAAGAGTCTGCTGAAAGCTCAAGGCAATAGGCTCTGCCATCTAATCTTGAAGAGGTTCTTGGAAAAATAGTTGATGAAAGGGTTGGCAAGATAGTTGATGAGAAGGTTGAAAAGATGACTGGGAAGATTAAGGAGGATGTTCAGCAGCAAGTTCAAACTTCAATGTCTCTAACCTTAGAGGTTGTCAATAAAATGCTGGAATTTCTCATGGACTTCAAGAAAAGTCAGACTCAGAACCCTCCTCCTCCACCACCTCCTTCTGCTTAACCTTTACCTTTATTTTTTTCTCTTATACTGACAATGATGGTCCTCTCCTTTTACCTTTTTGGCTGATGACAAAAAAGGGGGAGAAAGGAAAGAAAAAAGATTTGTTTATATATATAAAGTCAGTTTTTGAAAAGCTATTATTTGTTTGCATTTGCATATTCTCTTCTACTTGCTAACTGTTCTGATACTTATGTTTGCTTATTTTCTTTGATATCTGCTGCTCTGATACTTATGTTTATTTATTCCCTTATATATTTCAAATTTAATTAGTTTTGTCATCATCAAAATGGGGGAGATTGTTGGAACCAAAGTGGTTTTGGATTTAATAATCTCTAAGTTTTGATCCTAACAAAAGGATTAAATTTGCTTGGCAAAGTGTTAGTTGAGATCTAACATGTGCTTTCAGTTATGCAGGAATATTTAATATAAGTAAACATAGGATAAAGTTTTCATTGAAAAATACGTGTCCACCCTTGTACACGGGCTGCTTACCTTGGTAAAGTTACTTAGTTATTTAAATTAAGTAGACTGGTTTTCTTAAGTAGACGAGGCTCTAAGTGTTTTATAGATAACTTGTTAAATACAGCAAGTCCAAATACTTGATAATAAGCGCGTCCATCTTGCCACGTAAGCAGACGGAAGTAATTAGTAGAAGTAAATGAACAGGAAAATAAAGTAATCTAGTAGACGAGCTCTAACCGCCATGTCACCAGACGAAGATCTTTATAACTCATTGTGGAATAGCAAGTCTGAATACTTGATAGACAAGAGGATATGCCACGTCATCATACGAGCAAACTAAAATATTGAACAGACTTAGTCTCTCATATAAATAAGTAAACGGAGTTTCTTTTTAGACGAGCTCCATCCTTGAAATGAATTAAATGCAATCCGAATCTCTTGAATTTATTTCAAATGATTGATATTTATATCAATAGAATATTTGTTCTCACATTTGTTTTATCTGCTTTAATGTTTCACCTTGTTGTAAAAGAAACATAGTACCATCAAAAAATGCAAAAAACATAATCGTACAATAAGATACTGGAAAACGATCTGTACGATGAAAACTTTATGGCTGAAAAGATGGATTGTTCACAAATGAGGAACAACAAGTTCTTAAGATTCAATACTCAAATCAGTAAGCCTCCAATTTCATGCTACCTTGATAACCAAGAGTACTATTCAGCATTGCCACAATCAAGCTATCAGTCACAACGGATATCATGCATTAAATGCAATCTCTAAACGAGATTGTTCAAAGTAACCATTGAAGAACTACAAGTGAAGAAGAAGGTCACTATAAATAGGAGACCTGAGTTACTGAAACAAGAACTCTTGACTGTACAATCTTATGAGCTCAACTTTTGTAAAACTACACTCACTCATTCTCATATTTCTTTAGAGAACAAGAGTCAGTATTTTTTAGTTTGAATATTGTGAAAATATTCATCTGATCTTAAACTGTCATATTCTCACACACAGTGAGTTAAGAAGATCAAACATTATATCTCTTTGTTAGAGTTAGAGCCTGAAGAGGCTTGGTAAGAAAGAAATACTTGTAGCCTGGAGTGGTGTTGAATACTTGGCTATAATCTATTTTGATAATAGTGGAGAAAATCCTTCAAGTAGAAGGGACTGGACGTAGCTCTTGGTTGGAAGAGAGTGAACCAGGATAAAACACCTTGCGTGATTCTTCTATCCCTTATCTCTTACAGCTTTACTTGTTTCTTACTAACCGAGGGGTTTTGATATTGCTTTTGTTAAAGTCTTTTAAAAAGGATCTTTTTTCTTTGTGCGTGCTTCTGCTTTCTAATCTCCTTGAGTTCAAAATTTGTTTTAAAGGGTTTTTGCGAAAATTATTTACAAACACAATTCAACCCCCCCCCCCCCCTTCTTGTGTTTTCCTGTGTCAACTTCAACTACTTAGCAATCGGTAATGTAATTACACATTACCGATTGCTAATGGTTGATCCATCAATAATGAAATAATATATCACCGACAACTTATCTGTCGGTAAATAATGTCACTTACCAAGAACTTTTTCGACGGTTAAATGCCATTAGAAATACCAACAACTTATACCATGTCTGTTGATAATATTTATCAACGAGTGATTTACTATGACTTTTTGAGTTTACTATGGTTTCTGGACCCTAGTAATTAACTTTTTTTCTTGTAGTGAATGTTTTCTTATATTAAATATTAACAAATCAAACAGTTTTTAATTCATAACATATTATAATGTATATTATGTGAAATTAATCAAAATATTTATAATTTGCACACATATTAAAACATCCCATTAAATAAAAAATTAATACTAACTTGTTAAATAAAAAAACAATATCAAACAAATAGTATAATATATGCTTATTTTCACTTTAACTTTAATTTGATTCAGAGGATAGTTTTTTATTCAACTGAAAAATATTTTTTTTATTTTTTGTATACAGATGACTTAGTGATTTTTTTATTTCCCAGAATATCTTCGCACCTGATAGGTGACAGACTAATCTCTCGAGTGTCAGTCATATGCCTAAGCAGGAACCCTTCCCAATAGCATTTTTCCACATACATGAATTCATGGATCGAATCCAAGACCTCATGTTTAACGGACCCAAGCTCCTTCTACTTGGACCAACGCACATTGGTAGATGACGTAGTGATATAACTGCCTCTCATTTTTAAACATTTAACAATTAATATATTTTTTTTTTGGTATATACTTCATAGTTAATATTTTATTAAATGTAAAATGGTGTCATTAAATAATTTAGGATATCGGTGAAATTTGAAGGGTCAGTTACTCAATTTTGTGCTGATCTTTATTTCCTTGGCACTCACATGAGTCATTCATCTTCAGGACTTGAACACGGCCCCCAGTTTCAACTTCCAGCCACAATGCCAAAAAGGACAAAATATATGGTTCATGGCTTGACATGAAAATATGAAATTGATTTACTCGCCCTCTTTTTTAGGGGAAAAAAACCGGAATTGATTTGGATGCCATTCAAGGCCCTTTTGTTCTCTAATGCCGCCTAGTCAGGTACATGCAGTCTGTTTGTTTTGGATTAAAACCAACTCAAACGGGAAAAATTAGTGACCCAAAGCACTTTTACTGAAAGCTCAAACTATGAGCTTTGGATGAACGTGGTTTCAAACGAAGTTTACGCATAAGAGGAGTGCTAGCAACACACTCTCTAACACACACTTTTCAACACACTCCCTCATATTGGCTGAAATTCATGTGGGTCCCATTAATTTATGTGGGTCCCACTTGAATTTTGTATGACCCACGTGCATTTCAATCAATAGGAAGGAGTGTGTTGAAAAGTGTGTTAGAGAGTGTGTTGTTGTAACACCTCCATTTTTCACTGTTTTCTTTTTCGATAATGAATGTGCTACTGTTTATATATTCATGAGTATTAGAAAATTATTTTAAATAAACGGAGGTTACCATTCAATTCCACTTGAACGTAGAAGGCTATGATTAAAATTTAGGTTGAAACGATGGGCGAATCCCGGCCCGCTATTTTCACTGACAGTATATTTATACTGACCAGAAGATCTAATTTTAACTCGTGAACGAAAAACTTAAGTTTTTTTATTTTATTTCCTATGATTGTGTATTTATAGAATTATTTCATTAAAAGTGAAATAGTTTATGTTTTACGAGCGAAATACGTAATCGGGTAAGTAACGGATCCGAATACGGGTTTTTCCGGGAGCCGCTAACGGATAATATCGGTGACTCACACTAGATGACTCACATGGTGAGTCACAATGTGAACACGTTAAGTGTTGTACATGGTCATCATTACAAACTATTAGGAATTTGTAAACTAGTCCCTATACTTTTGGAATTTTGAAAAATGGTCCGTAGGAGTTATTTGCACCTAAGTCCTTGAAGAAGCCACCTCCTTTCCACTTAGTCCTTCAAAAGTGGCATAGCCCACACTCTCTAAAGGCATACTTTCACTTCATTACTTGCCTATTTTACACTTTACACAAAAACACCCAAAAGTTCTAAGTTCATATCATCATTTTGTGAAGCAAGTCCTTGGATCTTCACTTGTTTTTGATCTTCAAGAGGTGAATCCTATTCTTCTTTCCTAATCATGTCTATGTTCTTCAATAAGTTTCATGATTCAATGTCTATTTCATCTATGTACATCACTTTTAAGTTTCTAGATCTAGAACTTTGAAAATTCATAGCAAGTTCTAGAAAAATATCATGATGTTGAAACCACTTCCAATGTTCTTATAATCATGTATATTGTCTATATCTAAGAGAATTTAATGATCAAAAAATTTCTTCCCTTGAAACCCATCTTGGCCGAATCCTAGAGGAAAGGATGGATGGAGTTTTTGTTCTTGCTTTTGATGTATGATCATGTCTTTCATCATACATACTTGTATACTTGTTGAATCCTAGTTGGTTCATTAAACTAAAAACCCTAGCCTCATGGACATGTCTTGGCCAAATCTACCATTTAGAGGGTTAGGATGGTTTTGATTCTTAACTTTGTTGTTTAGCCTTAATCCATTTCCTTAAGTATATTAGAATCATTAATCCATGACTTAAACAACTTTGGAGTTTGTTTAGTCCTTAAACACTATGAGGCCGTGACCAACATAGGAGGATTTTGATGTTTTGTGATTGTTTATTTATGTGGTTGTCTGGTTGTATTGTTGAAGGTTAAGTATAAAGCGGTGTACGTGAGTTTCCGGCTTCCGTCAAATTAAATTCAACTTACTGTGAATCTTCGAGAGGTAAGAGGAGTTACCTGACGGATTATTCGGAAGGCCATATGTCCATGTTTATGGTCTGTATATATTTGATCATGTGGTTATGGTGTTCTGGTTTATTTTATTTGGCTATGTGTTTATAGCTGTAAGTTGTTTATCTGTGTTTTAGTTATTTGTCTGCTTTTAATTTATTTTGATTATCTGCAGATATATATTATATTGCTATGATGTATGATTTGTCTAGTAATATAGTTCTGATAATGATGTTGGATGTTGTTTGTGAAGCCTAACAGTGGTCAGTGCACAACCGATTAATCAGATAAAAGCTTTAATAAGTTGTATAAATTATATTCAATGTTTTATGGGAAATGTTGGAATATAATGTTTATCGAAAATATTATTTGAGAAAAATAACAAGTATTTGAGAAATATTATTATTTTAATGATTTATATTTGAAAAAGTGAACTATATGTCACAGAGAGGGGGTAACCGTGAACATATTTTACTACTACTAATTTTTACATAAGATATTCCGCAATATTATAAAAAGTTATTTTGTGAAGTTAATCTGCGAAAATAACTTAACTATGAATTTAGAAAATTGTTTAAGTGGAAAAAGCTAACTTTTACCTTGAAATACTTTAAAATGACTTAACGACGGCAATTTGGAAAACCGACGACGGCAAGTATTTTAGAAACGGCGACATGTATTTTTGATGAACTTCAAATCTGTGACCCTCTTTTCTGAAAATGATGTTTTTCGGTAACCGGTGTTTTATGACAGAAATCTTCTCACTTAACAAATTTTCCAAAATCAAGTTTTAAGTTGAAACTGTTTTAAAGAGGTTTGAACTTAATAACCGAGATGTCGAGGTATTAAGGTTCGTTGTGTTGTAGACTGGGTATCTACTTAAAAGAGTTAAAAGATTTTGAGATGTTTTCTATTACCACGAACCTAAGCCTGATGCATCAGTCTAGGGTTTCGTGATTGAGCACTCAGACTTTGAGGTCCTGTGTTTTAACGAAAGTTTTAAAGATGTTTGAAACTATGTTTGGTCGAAAGCTTTTGAGAGCTTTGACAAAGAAAGATATAACACAAAGAAAAGTGTCGAGAATAAAGTGTTTTCTTGCATGAATTTGGCAGACATGCTATGGTTCTATGAGTGATTACCTTGCGGCGTCAGGTAGATCATGCTACAATGTTCTTCATTGTACCGGGAGGACAATAAGGCCCCATTCAAGATGTTATCAATGTGCCACGGTGTTGGACAGTGTGCGATGGGTTTTGGCTGTGTGCTTGTGGCTGTATGCCTTTTTTCCTGGTGTGGCATTCAAGTCTGATCAACTCATCACGAGGCTAAGATATCTCATGAGATTAAGTACGAAATTTTAGAGCTTGAATATTGAAGTGTTCATGCATTCATATTTTAAAACGACGATGTTCGGGTGTGAGACCCTTTGATATATTGCGATGTATGCTAATTTAATTATGAGAAATTAACTGATCTGGGTTTGTACATGTTTTGCTGTGTCGTACATATGGTTCTCGCGTTATGATCCAATTGTCGGTGTCTCACTCTTGCATGTTTTATTTGTGGTTTCTCTTCTGGGTTCTATGTGGTGGAATTCAGATGAACCTCTTAAGGACTATGGTGTCTACATTATTTTCCGAAAGCAACCAGCGAATTTATGATTTTATTTTCCGCACACGGGTAATCATGTGATGACCCAAGTTAGGGTGTCATAGTTGCTAGCATTTCCCTTACGCATAAAACAAATGGTGCTATTGTCACAGAAAGAGTCTCGGCCATGATGAATTGTAGATACCATATCTCTTCCTATATACCATAGAAAGGCTAGAAGGAATAACGATTTTTATCACTTTGAAATAGGGCATCTATATTTTAATATACAATAGATGTACTATATATAAATGTGTTTGTAAGTGTAGTCTATATTTTATTTTTAGGTGTATCTAAGGATTTAATTTGTGTACACTGACAGTGTGAAGTATTTTTATACGGTCAACCAATAAGAATTTGACACACCATTATAAATATTTGATTATTATCCTAACCACCTTAAAAGTCATCAATTCCATGATTTCTGATTGGTTGTCAGTGTAAAAATCTTTATACTGACAATGCATAGAAATTAAGCTCTTAAACTAATATGAACTTAAAAGCAAATAACACCTGAATTTAATTTTGATATATTATCATTGTATAATTTTTATACTACCAACCAATCACACACCATCTCATATATAATTTTTAAGTTAATTATTATAAAAGTCAAATATTTTTAATGTAATGCCATTATTTGATTGATTGTCAGTATAATTTTTTTTTTACACTTACGATATAATGTACTTAAATCCATTATATTTTTTCACCGCCTAACGGAGAAGAACAAAAATTGGAGAATCTTGATGAGATAGTGATAAAGTTTTACAAAGAAGACTGATTAGAGTAGAGTCCAATCTGCCAATAGAAATTCTAGCTGTTTTTTTTTTATCAGTTACAAAATAACAGACAGAAGCCCAAACAACTACTGCCTTATCCTAACAGTTCCAGAGGCGTCAGCTAAGACAAACAAAGCCAGATCTGGAGGACAAGAATTCCAAACGGTACAGCCATGGTTCGACGAAGCTCCTCTCTTGGCCAACCAGTCGGTGCAGGCGTTCCCTTCCCTGTAAGAATGTTGGAAACTCACATCCCATGGTTATAACTAGAAGGATCTAATGCTGTTAATCAAAGGAACATGAGGGTGGAGATTATGAGGACCCTGAGCAATTAAATCAAGAGCCATTCGTGAATCAGATTCACACACCACAAATTTAAAACCCCTGTCACAAGCCAACTTGAGACCCTTGTAAATGGCCAACAACTCTGCATTCATGTTAGTGGTGACTCCACAGGAACCAGAAAAGTCACAGATCCATTGACCACACCCATCACGAAGGAGGCCTCCATACCCAGATCTGCCCGGGTTGTCGAAGGAGCTATCGTCAACGTTCACTTTTATGAAGTTCTCGGGAGGAGGAGACAAAATCATTGTCTTCTGGGATTGAACAGGGACAGGAGTTTTCAAGGTACAATGACACGCTGTCGCACACGGGTCAAAAAGCGAGTGGTTTTAAGAAAAAAACTGCAGTTAGGGCGCGACAACTCGAGTATCGTCTCACAAGGACTCTTGGATTGTTATTCGCAAAAAAATCAGTTTTTTTTGGGAGGGGGGGGGGGGGGGTTGAAATTCAATTAAGAAAACAGAGCAGAAAACAGAGCAAATAAGTGATTATCAATAATTAAGACGATTAATTTAATGTTTTCGGTTTCCCACTATCATCGGTTCATATAATTCCCATGCCCTAAGCAGATTCTAATCCCTTTTCGATTGTAGCAACAATTAACAAGCGAAATTGATACTACACGATATATGTTCCCAATTCCCGAATTAAGCAAACGGGTTGAAGCACTCGTGAATTAAGCAAGCACGATTGAACACACGCGAATTAAGCAAACACGATTAAGTATAGGAACATAGAATCATCGAAATAAATCAATACTCAATCTATACAATCCTGAATTAAGTAAACAGAACATACATCATAGTATTGAAAGGAAGAAGCAAATTGATCCGGGAATTACAAAACCTCAAGTGTCGGTGGAAACCGATTACAACAGACTAATCTCAGGGAATTAGTTCTCCATCAAGGACACAACAAAAACCCTCAAAATATAATGTAAACAGTGAAAATTCGATGCTCTTCTGTGTTTGCTGCGCTGCTATTTATAAAGAGGCCGCACGTCACGGCCAAGCCGTGATCAATTCTGTCAAGGGCGCGCATTCAAATTCAGGTCTATCACGGTCGTGATGCCTATCACGGCCAGGCCGTGATCGCTTCTGTTCATGGGTGCTGATCTGTCACGGTCGTGACCTTCATCACGGCTGGGTTGTGATCAATTCTGACTTCCTGTGTCTTCTCATCACGTCCGTGATGGGTATCATGGCTGGGTCGTGATGCTTTCTGATCTTTGGGGACTTCCCATCACGCCCGTGATGGGTGTCACGCCTGGGCCGTGATCCTTTTTGTCTTCCATGGGTAGCTCATCACGGCCGTGACCAGTGTCACGGCCTGTGCGTGATAGCTTCTGCTTCAGGTGTCCTTCCCTTTTTGCTCTTCTTATTATCTTGAAAACATGAAATAGCAGTAAGTGCTTTATTTGACTCAAAATCAACTAAAATACCCTAAAACTACTTAAGAGACTCAAAATGTTGCTTGAGGACAATTGCATCCAAATTTGGGTGAAAACGAGATTAAACTCGAATAAAACCATGGTCTTACTAGTTAAAAACTAGGTGAGCCAGAGGCTGATCAAAATACCCCAAACTTAAACTTTGCTTGTCCCCAAGCAAACTAAAACTCAAAAACGACTCAAACTTGGCAAGCTTAAAGGATTTAATCAATTTTGCACAAATTTCATGCAATTATAACAAAACAAATTTTCTTCAATGTCCCCCCCCCCCTGCAATAATATAACCCCCACATTCATTTACTTTAAAACATTGAGAATTCCATCATTCATGCAATCATTAATCTAAGTTGAGGATCCAAGTTACACACAAAAAGGAGATCACCAAATTCAAACAATCGCATTCCTCACAAGGGCATTTAATGTTTCACTCATTCGCTCAGTTTGTCTAAGCTATGAATTTTTCACTCAATTTCACATTTCAAGAGCACTTCCCATGAATGTGATTTCCATCTCAAACAAAGTTCCCACGAAAACATGCATGCAACATCAGAGGGTCTTTTAAAGGTTGTAATGGGGCCTAGCTAAAGGTAGGATATTCAAAGGTACTAGGCTTAAGTCCCTAGGAACTAAGAGAGCATGAGCATTTTGACATATTGAATTCCCACTCAAGTTCCTTTTTCCATTTTTCTTTTTGCCTTGGGTGACTACAGCCTTTTTTCTTTTAATACCATTTTTTGACATTTTTGTTCTTTTCTTCTTTTCTTTTCTTTTTTTTTCTTTACCCTTGGATCCAACCTTTATTTTTTTCTTTTTCTCAACCCAGAATGACATATCACACCTTGTAGCCACCCCAAACTTACTTTCTTGCAACCCTTGTCTTGCTAAGGATCCATGCTCTCCTAATCCTAAGATCGGGTCAACATGGTTTTTTTTTTCAGATTTTTGGCTTGTAACATAGGGTCATCACGAAACAGTAGGCTAATTAGGCTCAAAGGGGCTAACTAGGGAACATGCATCAGGGATGGTTCTTTTTAGGCCAAGTAGTTATTTCAAAGAAAATTGCCTAAATCATTTGATGCAAGCACATAAACATGCAAACCATGAAGAGAATCAAGCAAATTCGGGAAAGTGCAACTTGAAAGTGATTCACACAATTAAAAGCATGTTGGAGGCTCAAATCTTCACCTGGACATTTTCGTAAATTGTTTGACCGAGATTCAATCCCTAGTGTGTGCATCCCTTCACCCCAAATTTATCATAAATCATGCAATCACAACAAAATATCTCAAAGTTCAATTTTCAATTTTTCACATGGGGATCAATTTTCAATTTCAAAACCTAGGGGGAAATCATCAGTAGTCAACACGTGTCATGCAATCCATCTATGCAAAATTTGATTAGAATCCAACAAGCTCACCGACACAAGACTCAACACACATACGACTCAAAACACACAAACAAGGAAAACAAAACAAAAACAGACAATTGGTTCCCTCCCCCAAACTTAAGACATACATTGTCCTCAATGAAAGAACATAGATATAAAACAAGAGTGAGGGAAACGAGAAAGTGCTCCCTGATCAAGTTGTAGTGTAGGTGGGCTCTCCCAAGGAGAGCTCCTCAATAGTAGCATCTTCAGGCACCAAGCTCTCATGGAATAGCTTCAAGCGCTGCCCGTTAACCTTAAAGACCTTGTTGCTACCTGCACTTTTTATTTCTACTGCACCATGAGGGAAAACATTAGTAACAACAAATGGGTCAATCCACTTGGATCGAAGTTTCCCAGCCATCACTTTCAGGCGGGAGTTAAACAATAGAACCTGTTGGCCTATAGAGAATTCCTTCCTAGAAATCATCCTATCATGGAAGTGCTTAGTTTTCTCTTTATAAATCCGAGAGCTTTCGTAGGCTTCCAGCCTAAGCTGTTCAAGCTGCTGCAATTGGAGTTTCCTTTCAATGCCTGCTCTCTGCATTTCCAAATTACAGCTTCTGACCGCCCAATAAGCTCGGTGCTCAATCTCTACAGGAAGGTGACATGCCTTACTGAACACAAGTCTATAGGGAGACATCCCTATTGGTGTCTTGAAAGCGGTTCTTTGAGCCCAAAGTGCGTCTTCTAGACGGCGGCTCCAGTCCCTCCTGTTTGGCTGCACCACTTTCTCTAAGATCTGCTTGATCTCTCTGTTTGAGATCTCAGCCTTCCCATTAGTCTGGGGATGATAAGCAGTGGAGACCCTGTGCACAACTCCATACTTTCGGAGTAAAGCTTCCATGGTGCGGTTGCAGAAGTGGGTGCCTTGGTCACTTCCGAACCTGCAGAAGATATTGGACCTGACAAAATTTGCAACAACTCTAGAATCATTAGTCCTAGTGGGGACAGCTTCCACCCACTTTGAAACATAATCAACAGCAAGCAGAATATAGAGGAAACCAAAAGATGCAGGGAAAGGACCCATAAAGTCAATTCCCCACACATCAAACACCTCACAGAAAAGCATAGGTTGCTGAGGCATTTCACTCTTATGAGTGATGGCTGCACCTACTGTCTGACACTCCTTACAAGTCTGGTAAACCTCATAAGCATCTCTAAAAATTGTGGGCCAATAAAAACCTGAGTCCAGGATTTTTCTTGCAGTCCTTTGTGGCCCAAAGTGTCCCCCTACTTGAGAGGCATGAGAAAAGTGCAAAATAGACTCAATCTCATAGTCGGGGACACATCTCCTAATTACCTGATCACTGCCAAACTTCCAAAGATATGGATCATCCCAAACATAGTATTTGGCATCACTCCTGATTTTGTGAATTTGTGCTCTAGTTGCACCTGTTGGAAAAACACCAGCAACAAGATAGTTAACAATGTCACCCCATGTAACTGTAAAAGCTGCTCATCAGGAAAGTCATCCTGAATGGATTCAACTTCTAAGCATAGTTTTTATCCGTTGTGGATTCAACTAAATGGCCAGTTCACCCTAATCATAGTGCTCACAGTCCGTTTCAGAACCGAACTGCTCTGATACCACTAAATGAGACGCCCTGACGTCCCATTAAAGAAAACCCCAAAATATTAAGACCTAATTTCGTTATTCTCGTTAAGCGAGTATATTAAAACAGCCGAAAATTTAAAACGTAACATACATACATAACATATACAACTCAAGTCCTGATACAGTACAGTAGAAGGAATCCCATCAGTCGGATCCCAAAATGTGCAAGCTGGTAATCAAACAGAAAATAAAAACAACATCCTAAAGAGACAAGACGCGCTGGCCATAGACTCTATACTAAAATATGGGGATCCACTGCCCGTCCTCCAATGTCAGGCTCAGACGAGGTCCCATAAGGCTCCTCCATAGCTGGCTCCCCCGTAGGATCTTCTCACCACGATCACAAAAAGAAAACATATGCAATATAGAGAAGATAGGGATAAGAAACCATATAACATCAAATGTAGAAAGGGTTTAGCAACATTTAATTAAATAACGACACACTAAACATCCGTCTCCCCAGTATAAATATATTTAACATAATCATCCTCAATCCACATCTATAATCTTTCCTCTACCCTCCATCATGATGCAATGCAAATGCTGTATGAATAATCTCTTCAGGTATCGGTCATATCCGGATATCACAACAATATAATCGACACGTCCCAGAGTCCCAGGCGCACACCCTCGTCCGCGGATGGAGAGTGCCCACGCAAAGCAATGACACTATAGACGCACAACCCGGTGCACACCACTGGACCACAATCCAGGATGCTCATGCAATGCATGAACTATAGCTGCGACTAAAATGAAATCATCTCTGGACGGTCTGTCGTTAGCCTATCCCCGGGAATTTTCCTTCCGAGGCATAGACCCCAGTCGACCATGTTTCAGGTCCACTCGACCATGTTTCAGGTCCCTCATATCACAGACCATGTTTCAGGTCACCCCCTAGTGCCCTAACCGGTCATCCTAATCTCATAGATAACCTCAAAATAATCTCATCTCAATAATCTCAACCTCATTTCACGATAATTATCTTGGTTGGGCACTGGTATCACATATTGTATGCAATCCCCAAATACATCCTCGTGTCTCACATAACTTATGATTTACTCAATCCTCTAAGCACAATCATTACACTCATTCTATCATCATAATAATAATAATAATAATCACAACAACAACAACAATAATAATAATAATTATTATTATTATCATCCCACCAGTAGTAATATTAAAATAATAATTATGATAATAATAATAATAAGAAATATAATAAGTATAAACAAGTATCACTTTCACATCAACCAGTCAAACATGTAATCATCACGTAATAAAATCATCTATGTATGTAGCGTAATGACGATAAACGCACAATTTCTATATCATCATCGGTACCACTAAGTAGTCCCTAATGTGGTATAGACATTGTCCATTACTCGCTCTCATGTAGGGTTTGGGTCGCTCTACACCATTATCTAATTAAATGTAACCGCGTCGTTTCCGACGTTAAATAGTTTCTTTCCCCACCTGGAATGTCTTAGGCTAGCTCTGGGGTAACGAAACGGACACTCCCTATACTCCCTCAAATCTGCCACGCACAGTTCTACACCCTCCGGGGCTCCAAAAATTCACCTGAACACATCATTGTGAAGCACACATTACGTATAATCCAAATATGAAGACGGAATTGGAAACCGATAAATGAATTGAAAGATAACCTCAATACCGTCGCAGACGGAATTTAGGCATAAAAAGGACATAGGCTTACCTTAGCCTAATCAATAAAAGAAAGACAGGATAATGAAGTAGACGTCGCGAAGATGACAACGGTATAATCGGTTTTTCGATAGGACGAATGGATTGATCGGAATCGACTCCAAAAATCTCTCTCACTCACGGTCTCTCTCCTCTCTTTCTACGTCTCTCTCTATGACTTATTATTTTCTTTCATTCTAACTAACTATTTTTATTTTTTTTTCTTATTCTTTCTTTATTAGATGTTAAGTAGTATATATATATATATAGATAAGGAAAAATCTTTGTCACAATTCTGCAGTCCCGTAAATTAGCAAATGGTCAACGAAAATGGCTTGGATAAAAAGGCAAGCAAGAGGTGTTACTTTCTTATCATGCGGCAAAATTTTTAAAGGTGGAGGTGTCATTACTATACCAATTGCCGTGTCCACTAATCACACCAAAAAAAATTGTTTAGTTAATTCAATTAGGTTGAAACTTGTAACTAGGGTATAATTAATTAAGACTAGTGCTAATTAATCATAATGAATAAAACTTGAGTAAATTAATTATAATCATCTAGCTATGATTAAGATTTATTTCTATGACTAATTATCTTTTAATGCTGTTGATGATAAACCACCTTAATTAAGAATTTAAATTGAGGTGTTTACCTACTAAAAAAATTGGGTTGCTTGAATTTTATTTTGAATTTGCTTATGTGTTTGGATTCTTAAATAAATTTTTGATTTATCTAACCCTCACTCCCATCTAATTAAAATATTTAATTTCCCGTAAGCTAGGATGTTACATTACTACCCCCCTTAAAAGAAATTCCGTCCTCGGAATTTACGTACCTCAGAAAAGATGTGGATACTGCTGCTGTATATCCGCCTCACGCTCCCATGTAGCATCTCCAGTAATCTCATCCCAAATGACCTTAACCAAAGGAATCTGTCTACCACGGAGTTCTTTAATCCTTCTATCTGCGATCTTAACCGGTAAAGCCTCATATTCTAGATTCTCTCGGAGTTGTATAGATTCAGGCTCAAGTACATGAGAAGGATTAGGGTAATATTTTCTCAACTGGGAAACATGGAAGACATCGTGAAGGTTGGAAAGGTAAGGCGGTAAGGCTATCTGGTAAGCTACTAGACCAATTCGTCGAAGAATCTGAAATGGTCCAATGAATCGGGGAGTGAGTTTTCTAGACTTTATAGCTCTGCCAATTCCGGTCTTCGGAGTGACTCTCAAGAACACGTGATCACCTTCTTGGAACTCTAAGGGTCTCCTCCTCTTGTTACTGTAGCTTCTCTGTCGATCCTGGGCTTCCTTAATTTTCTCTCTTATTTTCCTAACTTGTTCTGTTGTTTGTTGTACCACATCAGGACCCAACACTTGGCTCTCGCCCGTCTCATACCAACATAATGGAGTCCTACACTTTCTCCCATACAGAGCCTCATACGGTGCCATCCCGATGCTACTATGGAAACTGTTATTGTATGTGAACTCAATCAATGGTAGGAATTCATCCCAATTGCCAACATGTTCCAACACACAAGCTCTTAAAAGATCCTCCAATGATTGAATTGTCCTCTCAGACTGTCCATCCGTCTGAGGATGATAAGCAGAACTCATCCTCAACTTTGTTCCCAAAGCATCGTGTAATTGTCTCCAAAATCTAGATGTAAATCTAGGATCTCGGTCGGAGACAATACTCGACGGCACACCGTGTAACCTCACTACTTCCTTGATATAAATCTGGGTCAACCTTTCAAGACTATAACTTTCACCAATAGGTAAGAAGTGAGCACATTTCGTCAACCTATTAATGATAACCCAAATCGCATCAAACCTCTTCGGAGTTCGTGGTAATCCAACCACAAAGTCCGTCGCTATACAATCCCATTTCCATTCTGGGATATCCAAGGACTGCAACAACCCAGCGGGCTTTTGATGCTCTATCTTAGCTTTCTGACATACCAAACATGATAGAACATATTCCGCCACTTCTTTCTTCATCCTTGGCCACCAAAACATCTTCTTCAAGTCTTGGTACATCTTGGTGGCTCCTGGGTGGAAACACAGCTTACTTTTATGTGCCTCCTCTAAGATCATATTCCTAATCTCTAAGTTCTCTGTCACACAAATACGATCCTTAAACCTTAACACTCCATCTGATCCTCTCCTAAACTCTGAAACTTTACCCTCATCTATACCTCGATTCACATCCACCAAATATTCATCCTGACCCTGCTTAATCTTAAGGTCTCTCAAAAACTCACTACTGATGGTGATCATACCTAAACATATTCTATCCTCAATCAGATCCATACCTAGGTTTAAATCTCTAAACTGTTCAAGCAACTCCATCTCTTTCACCATCATTGCAGATACGTGCAAGGATTTTCGACTTAGTGCATCCGCCACAACATTAGCCTTTCCTGGATGGTATTGAAGATCAAACTCATAGTCCTTAATGAATTCCATCCATCTACGTTGTCTCATGTTCAGCTCCTTCTGATCAAACAAATACTTTAAACTCTTGTGATCACTGAACACATTAAACTTAACTCCATAGAGATAGTGTCGCCATATCTTTAATGCGAACACTATGGCTGCTAACTCCAGATCATGGGTTGGGTAATTCCTTTCATGAACTCTCAATTGTCGGGAAGCATAAGCCACAACTCTTCCCTCTTGCATCAAAACAAAACCCAATCCTTGATACGACGCGTCACAATATACGTCACTGTCCTAATGGATCTGGTAACGTCAGCATAGAAGATGTAGTCAACTTCTCCTTTAGCTTCTGAAAGCTCTCTTCACACTTCTCTGTCCAAACAAATGCCATACCTTTTCTCGTTAACTGTGTCATAGGCAACGCAATCTTCGAGAAACCCTCAATGAACCTCCTGTAATACCCGGCTAATCCTAGGAAACTCCTCACCTCACTCACTGACTTAGGCCTCTCCCATTTAATCACGGCCTCTACCTTAACTGGATCAACAGCTATCCCTTTCTTGTTGATTACATGCCCTAGAAACTGTACTTCCTCTAACCAAAATTCACACTTGGATAGCTTAGCATACAACTGCCTATCTCTCAACACCTGTAACACCACTCTCAGATGTTCCTCGTGTTCTTCCCGACTACGGGAGTAGATAAGGATATCATCTATAAACACCACAACAAACTTGTCAAGGAACGGTCTAAAAATCCTGTTCATGTAATCCATGAACACCGTTGGAGCATTAGTTACACCAAAAGGCATAACTAGGTATTCATAGTGTCCATACCTTGTCCTAAAAGCGGTTTTAGGTACATCCTCCTTCTTCACCCTAATCTAATGGTATCCTGATCTTAAATCTATCTTGGAAAACACCGAAGCTCCTTTCAACTGATCCATCAGATCATCTATCCTAGGCAACGGATATTTGTTCTTGATTGTAACTTTATTCAACTGCCTATAATCCGTGCACAACCTAGAACTTCCGTCCTTTTTCTTGACAAACAATACCGGTGCTCCCCAAGGCGAAACACTCGGTCTGATGAATTCCTTCTTCATCATGTCGTCCAGCTGTTTTTTCAACTCTGCCAACTCCACTGGTGACATCCTATAAGGAGCTACTGAAATAGGTCCAGCCCCTGGTATGAGATCTATAGCGAACTCCACCTCCCTCTCTGGTGGCAAACCTGGAACATCAGGAGGGAAAACCTCAGGAAACTCTCTAGCAATAGGCAGAGAATCTATACTCGAAGTCTCCTTAGCTTCCAAAGAGAAAAGCATCACATACTGCTGAGAATCGTAACCCCTCATAGTTTCTCCTTCATTGGCAGATACTATGTTAGAAGGCTCAATAAAAGATAAAGTCTTTCGGGCACAGTCTAGAACTACATGGTTAGCCGAAAGCCAAACCATGCCAAGAATAACGTCTATCTGCTGCATAGGCAAACAGATGAGATCTACAAGAAATGCCCTATTTTCAACAACTATAGGACACTGTAAGCAAACAGACATAGTGATCAAAGGATCACTGGTAGGGGTGGACACTGTCAAGGTATATGGTAGCTGAGAAACGGGCAATTGTAAATGATCTACACACTCATGGGATACAAACGAATGTGTAGCGCCTGAATCAAACAACACAGACGAGAGTCTACCAGATATTAAATACATACCTTGAATAAGATCTGTAGATTGAGAGGACTCATATCCTCTCACTGTAAACACCCTCCCCGTGGCCTGAGGTCTGGCCGTCTGTCGTCCCGCTGCCGGAACCCCTCTCCCAGCTCCTTCTCTGAAACCATTGGCTCCTCTGAAACTACCAGCTCCTCTACCAGCTGCTGGCTGCTGCTGTATCGCTCTCTGTCTACAATCCCTAGCAAAATGACCTGGTTTACCACAGACGTAGAAACCAGATCTATCTGTACAATCCCTGATATAATGTGGACCTCCGCATCTGAAACACACTGGGGCTCTCTGCTGCTGGCCCTCTCTGGTAACTGGTTCTGATGGTACAGATGTCTGAGTGCTCTGTCTTGGTCTAACGTATGGTCCTCTCCTCCACTGAGAACCTCTATCACCTCTCCTCTGCTGACCTGCTCTGATAGGACCCCCACTACGCTGTTGTCTCTACTCTGCAGCCTGCCTCCTGTCCATGCTCTCAATAGCACTGGCCCTCTCCACCATCTCTGGAAAGCTCAGAATATCCAAGGGTACTATAGACATCCTCAACTCATGCCGTAAACCCTCCTCGAATCTCCGGCACATCCAGTCCTCATCCGGAAACCTCTGGTAGTACTCAGAAAACTGTATCAGGGCCTCGAATCTGGCTGCGTAATCACCAACAGACCTGTCTCCCTGCTGGAGACTCATGAACTCTCTCTCCTTCTCGCGTCTAACTAATCGCGGGAAGTACTTCTCAAAAGAAACACTCTCTGAACAGCTCCCAACTGATGAGTCTGCCCTCAGCCTCTAACAATCTCCTCTTGCCTCTCCACCATGACTCAGCCCCTCCGGTCATCATGAAGGCGGCACAGGTCACCTTCTTATCATCTCTGCATCTCATAGTATCAAAGATCTTCTCGAGCTCCTGAATCCACCACTCTGCTCGCTCTGGATCATACTCTCCACCAAACTGTGGTGGCTTACCTTTGAGAAAGGTAGCCAATCCTGCATCCTCAGCATCGGCGGCCATCCTCCTATCATGCCGCTCATGTAGCTCTGCCTCTCTCTGTACCCTCTAAGCATTCTGTTGCGCCTGCTGCAACAGAACGGATGCTAACTCGCGGATAGTCCGAAGAGTCTCGGCGGACTCTCCTCCACCTCCAATCCCTGCCTCTGGCCGATGGGGCTCTGATAAGCCTCTGGCTTATCTAGTTTTATGACTAGATGAACTAGGGTTTATGTGCCAATTTATTCGAGTTCACTCTCGTTTTCGCCCAAATTTGCCTTGTTTTGTTCCTAAGTTGGACTTTGACTCGTTTTGCGTCTTTTGTGTAGTTTTTAGCTTCTTTTGGATAGAATTACGCTTGTGGTTGCTTGTGTTGTTTTCAGGTCAATAAGTGAAGCTCTGAGAATTAAGGAAAGTCAAGAAATAGTGGAGATTGCCATTCTAGAGATTCTCGCCCCGCGAGAGGAAGCTCGCCTCGCGAGAGTTTGAAGACCCGGGAAGACAGAGACCATCACGGCCTAGCCGTGATGTATATCACGGCCGTGACCTAAAAGCCACACAAGTCAGAGACCATCACGGCCTAGCCGTGATTCACATCATGGGCCGTGAAAAGAAGGCTCGCGTCGCGAGACATCCTTCGCGTCGCGAGGGTTTAAATTCCAGAAGTGCGCCGTAAATGAAGCCGCCATCGCCTAGCCGTGATGACCATCACGGCCGTGACGCGTGGCCTCCCTATAAATAAGACAGTGCAGATCAGATTTAGAGGACTTTCGCATCAGAACTTTTTGTAGATTTTTAGAATCCTTATTCTGGGGCTGCGTTCCCCTTTTGTCTTTTCTTTTTATTTTACGATGGTGGTTATTTCCGATTGTTTGTCTATGAGCATGAGGAACTAATCCCCTCGTCCGAGGGAACGATGAAGCCACCCATGGCGATGTAAATCCGATATGATGTATGTCTTTCTCCTTTAATTCAATTCTTGTTTTCCAATTCTGATTTGATTGCGTTGATCATATGTTTTGCGTGATTGACTTGTTAAACGTGTTTGAGGCCGAACGGCGATTCGCGTTTTAGAACTTGAATTGGGATCACTAATCGAATATTGCACGAGAGTGAGTAGGAGATTAGTGCAACCTTATAGGGAACAAGAATTAATCAAATTCGAGATTAGGATTATGAGACCTAGTAAGTAATTAATCCAATCGTCGAATACGTCCTAATGAGCACGACAGTGGATTTAGGAGAATTTGGGGGTCCCGGTTGACATTGTAATTGAACTTAGGGAGGAATTCATCATCACTTGGGTTTGCATGATTGGGTAGGTGGATTTGTGACCTTGGATATTTTAATTTCAGATTTTAATAGTTTAGTTTTATTAGATTTGTTAATTGAAATTTTGATCATCTTCTCTCTCGCTCAACCACCCTCTGTAACTTGACCAAACGTATCGGATTTCCCGCGGATTAGTCGAATTGGTAGCCCAATCCCTGAGTTCGACCTCGGTAATTACTTACCGTGTTTATTTTATTACTTGCGACGACCCGGTACACTTGCCGGCGTAACAACAAGTTTTTGGCGCCGTTGCCGAGGATTGGCACAACCAATTTTCCTAATTTTAGGGAAGTTTGATTATTTGGTTAAGTTATTTTTATTTTTATTTTTTTAATTTTTATTTTTATTTTTATTCACCATTATCTCTCTCTACTTCTTTGATTCCACTTGGTCTTGCCTTGTTTTGTATGCGAGGTACACGAAGGAATGCTTCCGGGTTGCGAATATTGTAATGGGAACCATGACACTTGGAGTTGTCCGTTCTACTTCCCTCAAGAATATGTGGAACCATGGCATAATTTCTATGACAGCGCGCCCCAGAACAACTATCAGAGTCAGAATCAGTATTGGGGTGATATGAGTAGAGACCATCCGGATTTCGCTTGGAGTAATGCTGACGATGGTCTAGCCTGGCAACCACAACCTCAACAAAATCGGCAACAACAACCTCGACAGAATTGGCAGCCACAACCTTGGGAGTTGGCTCTTGAGAGGGCAAATGCGGCAATTGATAAGATGGCCACATCATTTGAGAAGGCGAATGCGGCAGTAGAGAAGTTGGGTCAGTTCGTAGAGCAACAAAAGGAGCGTCTAACAGGCATGTTCCCAGGTGATACCAAGAACAACCCTAAGGACCAATGCGAAGCCATAACAACTAGAAGCAATAGGGTGTGGGAATCTGACTGGGATGTAACTAGTTCTCAGGGAGTTAAAGAAGAACTACCACATGTTGAGGAAGAACAACCGGAGGAAAAGGAATTGACAAGCGACAAGGCCCAGGAGCAGCCACATGTTGAGGAAGAGCAACCTAAGGAAGAGGAGTTGGCAAAGGACAAGGCACCGGAGCAAGGGGGTAGAGATCAAGATGAAGATAAAGTGGCAGAGGATTTCACCATGCTTGCCAAGCAACCTGATTTTGATGCGTTAAATAAATATGTTGGCTTGCATGCATGTGTGGACACCGGTAAGATAGACCCTCCCACTTGTCTTGCACACTTCCTCGTGAAGACACCATTTGGCCCGAGAGGAATGAGTTCATCAGTACGGAGTTCAAAGAAGTTTTCACACTCAGACTAGATGGAAGTATGGATAGAGTCATGTTGCTCCTACAAGGGCCACTTCACAAACCATGGGATCCGGGTGGAGGAATTGATATGATGAGCGTCTCTTGGCCCTTGTACCACAGACTATGGGATCCAGGTGGATGCTTCTTAATAAGTCAGGCTCGGGACGTTAAACAAGCGCTACTTGGGAGGCAACCCAAGCTAGGTATCCCTCTCTTCTCCTAACTTTTGTTTTGTTTTTGATTTTTGTTTTGTTTTTGTTTGTCACTCTTGAATAATTTGAGAAGATCAAGAGTTGTTGTATGAATGTTGTGTCGGCAAGCTTGTTGGATTTGAATTAAATTGAGCATAGATTGATTGCATGAATTATTTGACCATTGATGATTTCCCCCTAGGTTCTGAAAATAGAAAGTTGATCCCCACTTAAAAATTGAAAATTGAACTTTGAGATTTATTGTGATTGCTTGATTTATGATAAGTTTGGGGTGAGGGGGTGCACACACTAGGAATTGTATCTCGGTCAAACAATTTGCAAAATGTCCAGGTGAGGATTTGAGCCTCCAACTCTGTTTTTGAATGTGTGAATCACTGTTAAGTTGCACTTTCCCGAATTTGCTTGAATCTCTTTATGGTTTGCATGTTTATGTGTTGCATCAAATGATTTAGGCAATTTTCTTTGAAAAACTACTTGGCCTAAAAAGAACCATCCCGAATGCATGTTCCCTAGTTAGCCACATTGAGCCTAATTAGCCTATTTTTTCTTGATGACCCTATATTACAAGCCGAAAATCTGAAAAAACCATGTTAACCCGATCTTAGGATTAGGAGAGCATGGAAATGAGCAAGAGAAAGGTTGTGAGAAACTAACTTTGGGGTGGCTACAAGGAGATATGTCATATTGGGGGTGAGAAAAAGAAAAATAAAGGTTGAAACCCAAGGCAAAAAAAAAAATATATATATATATATATATTGCCAAAGGAAAAGGGGCAGAACAAAAAGATTAGCAAGGAAAAGGCGTAGTCACCCGAGGCAAAAAGAAAAATGGAAAAAGGAATTAGAGTGGAATATATGTCAAATTCTCATGCTCTCTTAGTTCCTAGGGACTTAAGCCTAATATCCTTGTATATCCTACCCTTAGCCAGGCCCCATTACAACCTTTAAAAGACCTTCTGATGTTGCATGCATGTTTTCGTGGGAACCATTTTTGAGATGAAAATCAAATTCATGGGAAGTGCTCTTAGAATGTGAAAGTGAGTGAAAAGTTGATAGCCTAGACAAACTTGAGCGAATGAGTGAAAATACTAAATGCCCTTGTGAGGAAGGCGATTGTTTGAAATTGATAATCTTCCTTTTGTGTGTGACTCTGATCCTCAACTTAGATTAATGATTGCATGAATGATGAAGTTCTCAATTGTTAAAGTAAATGAATGTGGGGATTACATTGATGTAAGGGGGGAGATCATTGGAGAAAAACTGTTTTGATTGCATTAAATTTGTGCGAAATCGATTGATTCCGTTAGGCTTGCCAAGTCTTGAGTCGTTTTTGAGTTTTAAGCTTGCTTGGGGACAAGCAAGGTTTAAGTTTGGGGTGTTTTGATAAGCCTCAGGCTTATCTAGTTTTATGACTAGATGAACTAGGGTTTATGTGCCAATTTATTCGAGTTCACTCTCGTTTTCGCCCAAATTTGCCTTGTTTTGTTCCTAAGTTGGACTTTGACTCATTTTGCGTCTTTTGTGTAGTTTTTAGCTTCTCTTTGATAGAATTACGCTTGTGGTTGCTTGTGTTGTTTTCAGGTCAATAAGTGAAGCTCTGAGAATTAAGGAAAGTCAAGAAATAGTGGAGATTGCCATTATGGAGATTCTCGCCCCGCGAGAGGAAGCTCGCCTCGCGAGAGTTTGAAGACCCGGGAAGACAGAGACCATCACAGCCTAGCCGTGATGTATATCATGGCCGTGACCTAAAAGCCACACAAGTCAGAGACCATCACGGCCTAGCCGTGATTCACATCACGGGCCGTGAAAAGAAGGCTCGCGTCGCGAGACATCCTTCGCGTCGCGAGGGTTTAAATTCCAGAAGTGCGCCAGAAACAGAAGCCGTCACGGCCTAGCCGTGATGACGATCACG
Organism: Sophora flavescens; assembly: GCA_030762895.1. Classification (NCBI taxonomy): domain Eukaryota; kingdom Viridiplantae; phylum Streptophyta; class Magnoliopsida; order Fabales; family Fabaceae; genus Sophora; species Sophora flavescens. The sequence goes on along the minus strand of CM061062.1, from coordinate 10,206,018 downwards.
GCCGTGACGCGTGGCCTCCCTATAAATAAGACAGTGCAGATCAGATTTAGAGGACTTTTGCATCAGAACTTTTTGTAGATTTTTAGAATCCTTATTCTGGGGCTGCGTTCCCCTTTCTCTTTTCTTTTTATTTTACGATGGTGGTTATTTCCGATTGTTTGTCTATGAGCATGAGGAACTAATCCCCTCGTCCGAGGGAACGATGAAGCCACCCATGGCGATGTAAATCCGATATGATGTATGTCTTTCTCCTTTAATTCAATTCTTGTTTTCCAATTCTGATTTGATTGCGTTGATCATATGTTTTGCGTAATCGACTTGTTAAACGTGTTTAGGCCGAACGGCGATTCGCGTTTTAGAACTTGAATTGGGATCACTAATCGAATATTGCACGAGAGTGAGTAGGAGATTAGTGCAACCTTATAGGGAACAAGAATTAATCAAATTCGAGATTAGGATTATGAGACCTAGTAAGTAATTAATCCAATCGTCGAATACGTCCTAATGAGCACGACAGTGGATTTAGGAGAATTTGGGGGTCCCGGTTGACATTGTAATTGAACTTAGGGAGGAATTCATCATCACTTGGGTTTGCATGATTGGGTAGGTGGATTTGTGACCTTGGATATTTTAATTTCAGATTTTAATAGTTTAGTTTTATTAGATTTGTTAATTGAAATTTTGATCATCTTCTCACTCGCTCAACCACCCTCTGTAACTTGACCAAACGTATCGGATTTCCCGCGGATTAGTCCAATTGGTAGCCCAATCCCTGAGTTCGACCTCGGTAATTACTTACCGTGTTTATTTTATTACTTGCGATGACCCGGTACACTTGCCGGCGTAACAACAGGCTCATCCTCTACACCCTCTATCGCTCTACCACCACCCCGTCTGCCACGTCCTCGACCTCGGCCTCGAGCCATGATCCTGTTAAAAGAAATCATTAGCCCCCATCAATATGACATATAATACTACATAAAACCGGAATATAAATACTACATGCCATAGAGATGTCGCGTCGGACTCATTACCCAACTTCTAAGCATAGTTGTTATCCGATGTGGATTCAACTAAATGGCCAGTTCACCCTAATCATAGTGCTCACAATTTGTTTCAGAACCGAACTGCTTTGATACCACTAAATGAGACGCCCCGACGTCCCATTAAAGAAAATCCCAAAATATTAAGACCTAATTTCGTTATTCTCGTTAAGCGAGTATATTAAAGCAGCGGAAAATTTAAAACGTAACATACATACATAACATATACAACTCAAGTCCTGATACAGTACAGTAGAGGGAATCCCATCAGTCGGATCCCAAAATGTGCAAGCTGGTAATCAAACAGAAAATAAAAACCACATCCTAAAGAGACAAGATGCGCTGGCCATAGACTCTATACTCAAATATGGGGATCCACTGCCCGTCCTCCAATGTCAGGCTCAGACGAGGTCCCATAAGGCTCCTCCATAGCTGGCTCCCCCGTAGGATCTTCTCACCACGATCACAAAAAGAAAACATATGCAATATAGAGAAGATAGGGATAAGAAACCATATAACATCAAACGTGGAAAGGGTTTAGCAACATTTAATTAAATAACGGCACACTAAACATCCGTCTCCCCAGTATAAATATATATAACATAATCATTCTCAATCCACATCTATAATCTTTCCTCTACCCTCCATCATGATGCAATGCAAATGTTGTATGAATAATCTCTTCAGGTATCGGTCATATCCGGATATCACAACAATATAATCGACATGTCCCAGAGTCCCCGGCGCACACCCTCGTCCACGGATGGAGAGTGCCACGCAAAGCAATGGCACTATAGACGCACAACCCGGTGCACACCTCTGGACCACAATCCAGGATGCTCATGCAATGCATGAACTATAGCTGTGACTAAAATGAAATCATCTCTGGACAGCCTTCCGTTAGCCTATCCCCGGGAATTTTCCTTCTGAGGCATAGACCCCAATCGACCATGTTTCAGGTCCACTCGACCATGTTTCAAGTCCCTCATATCACAGACCATGTTTCAGGTCACCCCCTAGTGCCCTAACCGGTCATCCTAATCTCATAGATAACCTCAAAATAATCTCATCTCATTAATCTCAACCTCATTTCACGATAATTATCTCGGTTGGGCACTGCTATCACATATTGTATGCAATCCCCAAATACATCCTCGTGTCTCACATAACTTATGATTTACTCAATCCTCTAAGCACAATCATTACACTCATTCTATCATCATCATAATAATAATAATAATCACAACAACAACAACAACAACAACAACAACAACAACAACAACAACAACAACAATAATAATAATAATAATAATAATAATTATCATCCCACCAGTAGTAATATTAAAATAATAATTATGATAATAATAATAATTAGAAATATAATAAGTGTAAACAAGTATCACTTTCACATCAACCAGTCAAACATGTAATCATCACGTAATAAAATCATCTATGTATGTAGCGTAATGACGATAAACGCACAATTTCTATATCATCATCGGTACCACTAAGTAGTCCCTAATGTGGTATAGACATTGTCCATTACTCGCTCTCATGTAGGGTTTGGGTCGCCCTACACCATTATCTAATTAAATGTAACCGCGTCGTTTCCGACGTTAAATAGTTTCTTTCCCCCACCTGGAATGTCTTAGGCTAGCTCTAGGGTAACGAAACGGACACTCCCTATACTCCCTCAAATCTGCCACGCACAGTTCTACACCCTCCGGGGCTCCAAAAATTCACCTGAACACATCATTGTGAAGCACACGTTACGTATAATCCAAATATGAAGACGGAATTGGAAACCGATAAATGAATTGAAAGATAACCTCAATACCGTCGCAGACGGCATTTAGGCAGAAAAAGGATATAGGCTTACCTTAGCCTAATCAATAAAAGAAAGACAGGATAATGAAGTAGACGTCGCGAAGATGACAACGATATAATCGGTTTTTCGATAGGACGAACGGATTGATCGGAATCGACTCCAAAAATCTCTCTCACTCACGGTCTCTCTCCTCTCTTTCTACGTCTCTCTCTATGACTTATTATTTTCTTTCATTCTAACTAACTATTTTTATTTTTATTTTTCTTATTCTTTCTTTATTAGATGTTAAGTAGTATATATATATATAGATAAGGAAAAATCTTTGTCACAATTCTGCTGTCCCGTAAATTAGCAAATGGTCAACGAAAATGGCTTGGATAAAAAGGCAAGCAAGAGGTGTTACTTTCTTATCATACGGCAAAATTTTTAAAGGTGGAGGTGTCATTACTATACCAATTGCCGTGTCCACTAATCACACCAAAAAAAAATTGTTTAGTTAATTCAATTAGGTTGAAACTTGTAACTAGGGTATAATTAATTAAGACTAGTGCTAATTAATCATAATGAATAAAACTTGAGTAAATTAATTATAATCATCTAGCTATGATTAAGATTTATTTCTATGACTAATTATCTTTTAATGCTGTTGATGATAAACCACCTTAATTAAGAATTTAAATTGAGGTGTTTAGCTACTAAAAAATTTGGGTTGCTTGAATTTTATTTTGAATTTGCTTATGTGTTTGGATTCTTAAATAAATTTTTGATTTATCTAACCCTCACTCCCATCTAATTAAAATATTTAATTTCCCGTAAGCTAGGATGTTACAAGAGGCATGAGAAAAGTGCAAAATAGACTCAATCTCATAGTCGGGGACACATCTCCTAATTACCTGATCACTGCCAAACTTCCAAAGATATAGATCATCCCAAACATAGTATTTGACATCACTCTTGAGTTTGTGATTTTGTGCTCTAGTTGCACCTGTTGGAAAAACACCAGCAACAAGATAGTTAACAATATCAGCAAACCAAGGAGTCACCCCATGTAACTGTAAAAACTGCTCATCAGGAAAGTCATCCTGAATGGGGGAAGGATCCTCATCCCTCTCTATTCTGCTCAAGTGATCAGCTACTAGATTCTCAGCTCCACTCTTGTCCTTTATCTCCACACTAAACTCTTGGAGCAACAACATCCACCGAATCAATCTCGGTTTTGCTTCTGGTTTCTTCAACAAGTACTTCAGAGCTGCATGGTCAGTAAAAACAACAACCTTGGAACCTAGCAAATATGATCTAAATTTATCAAGAGCAAAAACAATAGCTAGAAGTTCCTTTTCAGTGGTGGTGTAATTAGCCTGTGCAGCATCTAAAGTTCTAGAAGCATAGTAAATCACATGGGCAACCTTGCCCACCCTTTGTGCAAGGACCGCCCCCACAGCATAGTTAGAGGCATCACACATAATCTCAAAAGGGAGGGTCCAGTCAGGAGGCTGGATGATGGGAGGGGAGGTCAATGCTTTCTTCAAGAAATCAAATGCCTTTTTGCAGTTGTCATCAAAGTTGAAAATGGCATCATTCTTCAACAGGTTGGACAGAGGAAGGGCTATCTTGATGAAATCCTTTATGAAGCGCCTGTAAAAACCTGCATGACCAAGAAAATAGCGAATCTCGCGAACGCAAGATGGGTAAGGCAGTGTAGAAATCACATCATTCTTAGCAGGATCTACCGAAATGCCCTTTTCAGAAATAATATGCCCCAAAACAATCCCCTGTTCAACCATAAAATGACATTTTTCATAATTTAGAACAAGGTCAGTTTCAATACATCTCTCCAAAACCAAATTCAAACTATGCAAGCATGCATCAAATGAGGAACCATAAACAGTGAAATCATCCATGAACACTGATAAGCCTCTGGCTTATCTAGTTTTATAACTAGATGGACCGTGGTTTTTGTGCAAATTATTCGAGTTCACTCTCATTTTCGCCCAAATTTGCCTTGTTTTGTTCCTAAGTTGGACTTTGACTCGTTTTGCGTCTTTTGTGTAGTTTTTAGCTTATTTTGGATAGAATTATGCTTTTGGTTGCTTTATGTGTTTTCAGGTCAATAAGTGAAGCTCCGGGAGTCAAGGAAAGTCAAGAAGCAGTGGAAAAAGCACTTCTGGAGACACTCGCCCTGCGAGTGTCTGCTCGCCTCGTGAGACTGAAGGTCAACCAAGCAGCAAGGTCATCAATTCTTTCTCGCCACGCGAGAATATGTTCGCCCTGCGAATCATGAAGACCTGCAAGACAGAGACCATCACGGCCCAGCTGTGATGAAGACCGCGCCCGTGACAGTTTAAGGTTTGAAGTCTCGCCCCGCGAGAAGAATCTCGCCCCGCGAGAGTTTGAAGACCATGGAAGTCAAAGACCATCACGGCCCAGCCGTGATGAAAGTCACAGCCTAGAAATGAAGACTCGCCCCGCGAACACACTTTCGCCTCGCGAGAGTTCAAATTGAAAGCGCGCCAATTTTAATTCTCGCCTCGCGAGAGGCTGCTCGCCTCGCGAACGATCGCAGATCAGGAATCCTATTTAAAGGCTGTTGCAGATCAGATGGGGGATCCAACTTTAGGAGGCTGTAGGGCTTTTGGAGGGCCGCGAATCCTAGTAGTTTTCCACTGTTTAGAGTAGCGTTTAGGGTAATTTCTTTTCTCTTTGGAGCTGCGTCTCCCTTTTTCTTATGGAGATTATGTCTGATTGTTTGTCTATGAGCATGAGGAACTAATCCCCTCGTCTGAGGGAACAATGAAGCCACCCATGGCGATGTGAATCTGATATGATGTATGTCTTTCTCTCTTTTTCTCAATAAATGTTTTCTAATTCTGATTTGATTGTGTTGATCATATGTGTTGCGTGATTGACTTGTTAACGTTGATGAGGCTTAGTCAGCGATTCGCGTTTAGAACTTGAATTAGGATCATCGATCGAATATTGCACGAGAGTGAGTAGGAGATCGGTGCGACCTTATAGGGAACAAGAATTAATCAAATTCGAGATTAGGATTATGAGACCTAGTAAGTAATTAATCCAATCGTCGAATACGTCCTAATGAGCACGAGAGTGGATTTAGGAGAAATTAGGGGTCCCGGTTGACATTGTAATTGAACTTAGGGAGGAATTCATCATCACTTGGGTATGCATATTGGGTAGGTGGATTTGTGACCTTGGACATTTTAGTTTTCATATTTTTAGTTAATTATTTAATTAGATTTGTTAATTTAATTTTGATCCTATTCTCTCTCTCTCAACCACCTTCTGTAACTTGACCAAACGTATCGGATTTCCCGCGGATTAGTCGAATTGGTAGCCCAATCCCTGAGTTCGACCTCGGTAATTACTTACCGTGTTATTTTATTACTTGTGACGACCCGGTACACTTGCCGGCGTAACAACAAGTAGTTTTCCACTGTTTAGAGTAGCGTTTAGGGCAATTTTTTTTCTCTTTGGAGCTGCGTCTCCCTTTTTCTTATGGAGATTATGTCCGATCGTTTCTCTATGAGCATGAGGAACTAATCCCCTCGTCCGAGGGAACGATGAAGCCACCCATGGCGATGTAAATCCGATATGATGTATGTCTTTCTTCTTTAATTCAATTCTTGTTTTCCGATTCTGATTTGAATACATTGATCATATGTTTTGCGTGATTGATTTGTTAAACGTTTTTGAGGCCGAACGACGATTCGCGTTTTAGAACTTGAATTGGGATCACTAATCGAATATTGCACGAGAGTGAGTAGGAGGTTAGTGCAACCTTGTAGGGAACAAGAATTAACCGAATTCGAGATTAGGATTATGAGACCTAGTAAGTAATTAATCCAATCGTCGAATACGTCCTAATGAGCACGAGAGTGGATTTAGGAGAATTTAGGGGTCCCGGTTGACATTGTAATTGAACTTAGGGAGGAATTCATCATCACTTGGGTATGCATATTAGGTAGGTGGATTTGTGACCTTGGACATTTTAATTTCTGATTTTTAGTTAATTAGTTTATTTAGATTGTTAATTTAATTTTGATCCTATTCTCTCTCTCTCTCAACCACCTTCCGTAACTTGACCAAACGTATCGGATTTCCCGCGGATTAGTCGAATTGGTAGCCCAATCCCTGAGTTCGACCTCGGTAATTACTTACCGTGTTTCTTTTATTACTTGCGACGACCCGGTACACTTGCCGGCGTCGCAAGTAATAAAATAACACGGTAAGTAATTACCGAGGTCGAACTCAGGGATTGGGCTACCAATTCGACTAATCCGCGGGAAATCCGATACGTTTGGTCAAGTTACAGAAGGTGGTTGAGAGAGAGAGAATAGGATCAAAATTAAATTAACAAATCTAATTAAATAATTAACTAAAAATATGAAAACTAAAATGTCCAAGGTCACAAATCCACCTACCCAATATGCATACCCAAGTAATGATGAATTCCTCCCTAAGTTCAATTACAATGTCAACCGGGACCCCTTAATTCTCCTAAATCCACTCTCGTGCTCATTAGGACGTATTCGACGATTGGATTAATTACTTACTAGGTCTCATAATCCTAATCTCGAATTTGGTTAATTCTTGTTCCCTACAAGGTTGCACTAATCTCCTACTCACTCTCGTGCAATATTCGATTAGTGATCCCAATTCAAGTTCTAAAACGCGAATCGCCGTTCGGCCTCAAACACGTTTAACAAATCAATCACGCAAAACATATGATCAATGCAATCAAATCAGAATTGGAAAACAAGAATTGAATTAAAGGAGAAAGACATACATCATATCGGATTTACATCGCCATGGGTGGCTTCATCGTTCCCTCGGACGAGGGGATTAGTTCCTCATGCTCATAGACAAACAATCGGACATAATCTCCATAAGAAAAAGGGAGACTCAGCTCCAAAGAGAAAAGAAATTGCCCTAAACGCTACTCTAAACAGTGGAAAACTACTAGGATTCGCGGCCCTCCAAAAGCCCTACAGCCTCCTAAAGTTGGATCCCCCATCTGATCTGCAACAGCCTTTAAATAGGATTCCTGATCTGCGATCGTTCGCGAGGTGAGCAGCCTCTCGCGAGGCGAGAATTAAAATTGGCGCGCTTTCAATTTGAACTCTCGTGAGGCGAAAGTGTGTTCGCGGGGCGAGTCTTCAATTCTAGGCTGTGACTTTCATCACGGCTGGGCCGTGATGGTCTCTGACTTCCAGGGTCTTCAAACTCTCGCGGGGCGAGATTCTTCTCGCGGGGCGAGACTTCAAAACTTAAACTGTCACGGGCGCGGTCTTCATCACGGCTGGGCCGTGATGGTCTCTGTCTTGCAGGTCTTCATGATTCGCGGGGCGAACATATTCTCGCGTGGCGAGAAAGAATTGATGACCTTGCTGCTTGGTTGACCTTCAGTCTCGCGAGGCGAGCAGACACTCGCGGGGCGAGTGTCTCCAGAAGTGCTTTTTCCACTGCTTCTTGACTTTCCTTGACTCCCGGAGCTTCACTTATTGACCTGAAAACACATAAAGCAACCAAAAGCATAATTCTATCCAAAATAAGCTAAAAACTACACAAAAGACGCAAAACGAGTCAAAGTCCAACTTAGGAACAAAACAAGGCAAATTTGGGCGAAAACGAGAGTGAACTCGAATAATTTGCACAAAAACCACGGTCCATCTAGTTATAAAACTAGATAAGCCAGAGGCTTATCAAACACCCCAAACTTAAACCTTGCTTGTCCCCAAGCAAGCTAAAACTCAAAAACGACTCAAGACTTGGCAAGCCTAAAGGAATCAATCGATTTCGCACAAATTTAATGCAATCAAAACAGTTTTTTTTTCTCCAATGATCTCCCCCCCTATATTAACGTAATCCCCACATTCATTTACTTTAAACCATTGAGAACTTATCATTCATGCCATCATTACTCTAAGTTGAGGCTCAAAGATACACACAAAGGAAGATCACCTATTTCAAACAATTGCCTTCCTCATAAGGGCATTTAGTATTTCACTCATTCGCTCAAGTTTGTCTTGGCTATCAACTTTTCACTCACTTTCACGTATCAAGAGCACTTCCCATGAATTTGATTTTCGTCTCAAAAATGGTTCCCACGAAAACATGCATGCAACATCAGAAGGTCTTTTAAAGGTTGTAATGGGGCCTGGCTCAGGGTAGGATATACAAGGATACTAGGCTTAAGTCCCTAGGAACTAAGAGAGCATGAGCATTTGACATACATTCCACTCTAATTCCTTTTTCCATTTTTCTTTTTGCCTCGGGTGACTACAGCCTTTTTCCTTGCTAATCTTTTGATTTGCCCCTTTTCTTTTGGCAACTTTTTTTTTTTTATTGCCTTGGGTTTCAACCTTTATTTTCTTTTTCTCACCCCAGAATGACATATCTCCTTGTAGCCACCCCAAACTTAGTTCCTCACAACCATTCTCTTGCTACGCTTCCATGCTCTCCTAATCCTAAGATTGGGTTAACATGGTTTTTCTGAGTTAATGGCTTGTAATGTAAGGTCATCAAGAACAATAGGCTTCAAGGCTCAATGTGGCTAACTAGGGATCATTCATCAAGGTTGGTTCAATTTATGGCCAAGTAGTTAATTCAAAGAAAATTGCCTAAATCATTTGATGCAACACATAATCATGCAAACCATAAAGAGATTCAAGCAAATCCGGGAAAGTGCAACTTACAAGTGATTCACACATTCAAAAACAGAGTTGGAGACTCAAATCCTCACCTGGACATTTTGCAAATTGTTTGACCGAGATACGATTCCTAGTGTGTGCACCCCCTCACCCCAAACTTATCATAAATCAAGTAATCACAACAAAATTCTCAAAGTTCAGTTTTCAATTTTTAAGTGAGGATCAACTTTTCTATTTTCAGAACCTAGGGGGAAATCATCAATGGTCAAATCAATTCATGCAATCAATCTATGCTCAATTTAATCAAAATCCAACAAGCTTGCCGACTCGACATTTCATACAACAACTCTTGATCTTCTCAAATTATTCAAGAGCGGAAAACAAAAACAAAACAAAAACAAAAAATAAAAGTGAGGAGAGGAGAGATACCTAGCTTGGGTTGCCTCCCAAGAAGCGCTTGTTTAACGTCCCGAGCTTGACTTATTACGAAGCATCCACCTGGATCCCATAGTCTGTGGTACAGAGGCCCAGGGACGCTCATCATATCAAATCCTCCACCCGGATCCCATGGTTTGTGAAGTGGCCCTCGCAGGAGCAATACCACTCTATTCATTATTCCACCCGGCCTTTGTGTGAAAACCCCATTGACCTCTATAATTATGAACTCACTTCCTCTTAGGTCAAATGGTGTCTTCACGAGGAAGTGTGCCAGACAAGTGGGAGGGTCTATCTTACCGGTGTCCACACATGCATGCAAGCCAACATATTTATTTAACGCATCAAAATCACGTTGCTTGGCAAGCATGGTGAAATCCTCTTCCACTTTATCTTCATCTTGATCTCTACCCCCTTGCTCCGGTGCCTTGTCCCTTGCCAGCTCCTCTTCCTCTGGTTGCTCTTCCTCATCATGTAGTTGTTCCGGGGCCATGTCACTTGCCAATTCCTCTTCCTCCGGTTGTTCTTCCTCAACATGTGGCAGTTCTTCCTCAACCCCCTGAGAACTAGTTACATCCCAGTCATATCCCAACACCCCACTGATTCTAGTTGTTGTGGCATTGCATTGGTTCTTAGGGTCGTTCTCGGTATCAACTGGGAAAGCCTCTGGGGGATGCTCATTTATTTGCCTTGCGAGTTGGGCAATCTTCATCTCTAATGCCGCATTCGCCTTCTCAAATGATGTGGCCATCCTATCAATGGCTGCGTTTGTATTGATTGACACTTTCTCAAGTGTCGCACTCAACTTCTCAAGAGCCAACTCCCAAGGTTGTGGTTTCCAACTCTGTTGAGGTTGTTGTTGCCAATTTTGTTGAGGTTGTGGTTGCCAGGCTAGACCATCGTCAGCATTACTCCAAGCGAAATCCGGATGGTCTCTACTCATATCACCCCAATACTGATTCTGACTCTGATAGTTGTTCTGGGGCACGCTGTCATTATGCCATGGTTCCACATATACTTGAGGGAAGTTGAACGGACAACTCCAAGTGTCATGGTTCCCATCACAATATTCGCAACCCGGAAGCATTCCTTCGTGTACCTCGCATACAAAACAAGGCAAGACCAAGTGGAATCAAAGAAGTAGAGAGAGATAGTAGAAAATAAAAAGAAAATAATAATAATAAAAATAAAAAATAAGAACAAAAATAACTTAACCAAATAATCAAACTCCCCTAAAATCAGAAAAATTGGTTGTGCCAATCCCCGGCAACGACGCCAAAAACTTGTTGTGACGCCGGCAAGTGTACCGGGTCGTCGCAAGTAATAAAATAAACACGGTAAGTAATTACCGAGGTCGAACTCAGGGATTGGGCTACCAATTCGACTAATCCGCAGGAAATCAGATATGTTCGGTCAGGTTACAGAAGGTGGTTGAGAGAGAGATTAATATCTAAAATTCAATTAACAAATCTAATGAAATGATTAACTAAAAATCAGAAATTAAAATATCCAAGGTCACAAATCCACCTACCCAACATGCATACCCAAGTGATGATGAATTCCTCCCTAAGTTCAATTACAATGTCAACCGGGACCCCTAAATTCTCCTAAATCCACTCTCGTGTTCATTAGGACGTATTCGACGATTGGATTAATTACTTACTAGGTCTCATAATCCTAATCTCGAATTCGGTTAATTCTTGTTCCCTATATGGTTGCACTAACCTCCTACTCACTCTCGTGCAATATTCGATTAGCGATCCCGATTCAAGTTCTAAAACGCGAATCGCCGTTCAGCCTCAAACAAACACTTCCATGCAATTTTCAATATATATCAGTGAAAATACTAATCATGCATCTCTGGAATGTGCCCGGAGCATTGTGATCAGCCTCTGGCTCATCTAGTTTTATAACCAGAAAAAGCCATGGTTTTGTGCTAATTATATCTAGTTTTCGCCCAAATTGGATTTAATTGTCCTCAAGTAACAATTTTAGTCTCTTAAGTAGTTTTTAGGATATGTTAGCTAATTTTGAGTTAAATAAAGCATTTAATGCTATCATACATTTTCAGGTCAAAAGTGAAGTTCTTAGAGTCAAGGAAAATGAAGAAAACAGTGGAAAGGGAATCCTGGAAGTTTCGCCTCGTGAGACTAAAGGCCTGACTGTTCCAGAGATGTCACCTTTCTATCTCGCCTCGCGAATCACTAGCTCGCCTTGCTAGAGAACCAATCCCTGAAGATCAGATTTTTAAGATTCGCCTCGCGATCCAGGTCTCGCCCCGCGAGCGCGCGGAACTCAGAATCTCTGTTTATAAGCTGTTTTAGGGCAGAGTTGAAGAAAAAGGGGGGGGCACTTGGAGGCACTTGGAGGCTGCGGCTGGACTAGGGTTCCAACCCTGAAAAGGGAGGTTTTCCTTGCTCTAGGAATGGAAGAAGATTGGAGATTCTTCATAGAGTTTTCTTCTTTTCTTCTCTCCTTCTCTTTTGTATTGCTATTTATCATGAGTAGTTAAACCCCCTGTTGTTGAGGTTAGATGATAGCTTTTTTGAACTTGATTGTTATTTGATTTGGTTTCAATACAAGTTTCTATTTCTTTATGAGTGTTTGATTCTATGCTTAATGCTTTTCTTGGCTTAGCTACCCATGGAATGATTTTTTGCTTTGATAGACAATTGAAAGATTGATGTTAGGGCATGCTCATGAATCAAATTCCAAGTAGTTTGTGAACCTAGACATAGGTCTTGGGTTGCTTGCAATCTTATAAGTCTTGACTCTTAATGCAAAATCTCAGGTTATTCCACCTAAGACATTAGGGCTTAATTTGGGATTTTAGGCTCATTCCACCTAAGACATTAGGGTTTGAGTATCTTAAAAAGGCTTGATTGTCATAATTGAATTAGGACCTGTGTTGATAACCATTTCATTGCAATTAAGGAAGGATTAGTGTAGTCTAACCCTGACAATTTTAACCGCATTTCTGTTGCCCTCCAAGTGTTTGATAAAATACCAAAAAGACCAAAAATATTTTATTGCTTTATTTTATTTTATGTTTCGATCTCCCTTCATACCATAGTTTAGTCTAGATAGTTGTTGAGTTTGTGAATTGGTAATTGGCAACCGATCCCTGAGGACGATATCCGGTCTCACCACCATATTACTTGTTTGCGACAAGGTGCTCTTGCCTGTTTTAAAAATACGCATCAAGTTTTTGGCGCCGTTGCCGGGGATTGACTTTGTCAATATCAATAGTAACAAGGGAGACAACTAATCTAGACACTTTTACTTTATTTTTCTGTATATATTTGATGTCTTTCTTTGTTAGTTTTGTATATATTTGAATTTGTGTTTCTTTAATCTTGGGCCTTATTTGTCTGTGAGGTGGAAATTGATTTGACAGGATCATGGACTACAATTGTTATTATCCATCTGATGAAGAAATTGAGATGTCTGAGCTACAGCTGCGGGCAGATATGCTGCAATTAGCCATAAACATCCAACAAGTGAGTAATGAGTTGTCAAGTGCAACTGTCTCTCCTCCACCATTGGTAGGCTATTCTGAATGGGGAAATCAATTTCCCAACACTTTCGCTCCATGGTGGGGGAATCCTCCAAACAATGCTTGGATTGATCAAGAGGAACATTGGGAATCTTCCGCACCTTCATATCAACCACAACCATCTCAATGGTATGATGAGCCATCACCATTGGAAGTTGCTTGGGAGAACTTCAAATTCGAAATCACAGTCAATTTTGAGCAACCTATTCCGGATGGTCGGTCTCACTTAGAGGATATTTTGGAGAACTTCATGGTAACAACAATGGAAAGTTTAAAAAATCAAGAAGATACCATTCGAAGTCTCGGGGTACGTATTGAGAAACTCTGTAACCAACTATCCGAAATGCCAATTGGGAACTTGATGGATGATGATGAAGGTGATGCAATAATGTATGATGATGAAGATGATGCCATAATGGATGAAAAGGAAGATGAAGAGGTGGGAGCAACAGAGTCAAGAAGAGAAGAACCTATTTGTGAGGACATAGTTGCACCATCTCCCATTGAACCCATGACTGAAGAGATTGAGAGGAAAATGCATTTGGAGGACGTCTATTTCACCATGCTTGAGGATGATGAAGAACTGTTGGAATTAGATGATTCTATTAGTTCCTATGCATGTGTTGAATGTGATGGGAGAAACACTTGTGTGGTTTGTGCTGAGATTTCTGCATATATGGAAGGTGATGGATTTGGTAATGCAGAGAGTGAAGATTGTGTAGAAGCCAAAGCAGCACCAGTGATCCTCTCGACTTGTTTGCCACCTCACACTGTGAAGCAACCGAGGATGGAGTTCAAGCCTCTGCCTGAGAGACTGGAATTTGAATCTTTAAATATGAAGGCACTATGGCCAGTCCAAGAGGTTGAACCCCATTTTTATTGGGAAGACTTTGTTGATAAAGGGGCCATCTTTGACCCGAGAGGAATTGAAAAGTGCTTCCCATTTGAAGAAGTCAGCATGATTTTCGAGCGCTCACTTCCATATTTATGCTGCAGGCCATGGGATCCGGCAGGATCATATTACACTTTGAGCATTCCTTGGCCGTTGTATCACAGGCAGTGGGACCCCGGTGGAACCGTCTTCATGAGTTTTTCTAAACTTTTTTCTTTTTAATTATCTTTGCTTTGTTTTTCTTTGCTTCGAGTCATATGTGTGTTGATTGTCATGTCGGTGAGCTTGATAGATTCTAATTAAATCTAGCATAGATTGACCGCATGATATTTGTTGACTGTTGATGATTTCCCCCTATGTTTTGAGAATTGAAAATTGATCCCCATGTGAAAATTGAAGATTGAACTTTGAGAGATTTTGTTGTAATTGCATGATTTATGATAAGTTTGGGGTGAAGGGATGCACACATTAGGGATTGAATCTCTGTCAAACAATTTGCGAAAAAATGTCCAGGTGAGGAATTTGAGCCTCCAACTTGTTTTTAATTGTGTGAATCACTTTTAAGCTGCACTTTCCCGGATTTTCTTGAATCTCTTCATGGTTTGCATGCTTATGTGGTTGCATCAAATGATTTAGGCAATTTTCTTTGAAATAGCTACTTGGCCTAAATTGAACCAATCCCTAATGCATGTTCCCTAGTTAGCCACATTGAGCCTAATAAGCCTATTATTTCTTGATGACCTTATGCTTGAAGCCAAAAATCCGGAAAAACCATGTTAACCCAATCTTAGGATTAGGAGAGCATGGATGCTTAGCAAGACAAAGGTTGAAAGAAACTAAGTTTGGGGTGGCTACAAGGATATGATATGTTGTTTTGGATTGAGAAAAATAAAAATAGAGGTTGGAGCCAAAGTCAAAAAGAAAAAAGAAGAAAAGAACAAAAATGTCAAAAAAAGGGAATTAGAAGAAAAAGGTTGTAGTCACCCAAAGCAAAAAGAAAAATGGAAAAAGGAATTGGAGTGAAAAAAATAAGTTTAAAAAGCTTCATGCTCTCTTAGTTCCTAGGGACTTAAGCCTAGTACCTTTGAATATCCTACCTTTAGCCAGGCCCCATTACAACCTTTAAAAGACCTTCTGATGTTGCATGCATGTTTTCGTGGGAACTTTGTTTGAGATGAAAATCAAATTCATGGAAAGTGCTCTTGAAATGTGAAATCGAGTGAAAGTTGATAACCTAGACACTTGAGTGAACGAGTGAAATACTAAATGCCCTTGTGAGGAAGGCAGTTGTTTGAAATTGGTGATCTCCCTCTGGTGTGTAACTGAACCCTTTGCTTAGATTGATTATTGCATGAATGATGGAATTCTCTTGGTTTAAAGTAAATGAATGTGGGGGATTACATTGATGTAAAAAGGGGAAAACATTGAAGAAAAATTGTATTGATAGAATTGCATGAAGTTTGTGCGAAATTGATTGAATCCTTTAAGATTGCCAAGTTTTAAGTCTTTTTTAGTTTTAGTTTGATTGGGGACAAGCAAAGTTTAAGTTTAGGGTATTTTGATGAGCCTCTGGCTCATCTAGTTTTATAACCAGAAAAAGCCATGATTTTGTGCTAATTATATCTCGTTTTCTCCCAAATTGGATTTAATTGTCCTCAAGTAACACTTTGAGTCTCTTAAGTAGTTTTTAGGATATGTTAGCTAATTTTGAGTTAAATAAAGCATTTAATGCTATCTTACATTTTCAGGTCAAAAGTGAAGTTCTTTAAGTCAAGGAAAATGAAGAAAACAGTGGAAAGGGAATCCTGGAAGTTTCGCCTCGTGAGACAGGATCTCGCCTCGCGAGACTAAAGGCCTGACTGTTTCAGAGATGTCACCTTTCTGTCTCGCCTCGCGAATCACTAGCTCGCCTCGTGAGAGAACCAATCCCTGAAGATCAGATTTTTAATATTTGCCTCGCGAGCCAGGTCTCGCCCCGCGAGCACGCGGAACTCAGAACCTCTGTTTATAAGTTGTTTTAGGGCAGAGTTGAAGAAAAAGGGGGGGACACTTGGAGGCACTTGGAGGCTGCGGCTGGACTAGGGTTCCAACCCTGAAAAGGAGGTTTTCCTTGCTCTGAGAATGGAAGAAGATTGGAGATTCTTCATAGAGTTTTCTTCTTTTCTTCTCTCCTTCTCTTTTGTATTGCTATTTATCATGAGTAGTTAAACCCCCTGTTGTTGGGGTTAGATGATAGCTTTTCTGAACTTGATTGTTATTTGATTTGGTTTCAATACAAGTTTCTATTTCTTTATGAGTGTTTGATTCTATGCTTAATGCTTTTCTTGGCTTATCTACCCATGGAATGATTTGTTGCTTTGATAGACAATTGAAAGATTGATGTTAGGGCATGCTCATGAATCAAATGCCAAGTAGTTCATGAACCTAGAGATAGGTATTGGGTTGCTTGCAATCTTATAAGTCTTGACTCTTAATGCAAAATCTCAGGTTATTCCACCTAAGACATTAGGGCTTAATTTGGGATTTTAGGCTCATTCCACCTAAGACATTAGGGTTTGAGTATCTTAAAAAGGCTTGATTGTCATAATTGAATTAGGACCTGTGTTGATAACCATTTCATTGCAATTAAGGAAGGATTAGTGTAGTCTAACCCTGACAATTTTAACCGCATTTCTGTTGCCCTCCAAGTGTTTGATAAAATACCCAAAAGACCAAAAATATTTTATTGCTTTATTTTATTTTATGTTTCGATCTCCCTTCATACCATAGTTTAGTCTAGATAGTTGTTGAGTTTGTGAATTGGTAATTGGCAACCGATCCCTGAGGACGATATCCGATCTCACCACCGTATTACTTGTTTGCGACAAGGTGCTCTTGCCTGTTTTAAAAATACGCATCACATTGCAAAGACCAAATGGCATCCTCCTGTAAGCAAAAGTGCCGAAGGGGCACGTGAAAGTGGTCTTTTCCTGATCCTCTGGTGCAATGTGGATCTGGAAGTAGCCTGAAAAACCATCAAGAAAGCAGTAATGTAATTTACCCGCTAGTCGTTCAAGCATCTGATCGATGAACGGCAAAGGAAAGTGATCCTTTCTAGTAGCCTGGTTCTACCTCCTGTAATCTATGCAAACTCTCCAGCTATTTTGGACTCTAGTGGGAACAAGTTCATCATTTTAATTTTTCACCACTGTGAGTCCAGACTTCTTAGGTACAACTTGCACTGGGCTCACCCAATTACTGTCAGAGATAGGGTATATGATGCCCGCATGCAAGAGTTTTGTCACCTCCTTCTTCACAACATCAAGAATCAAGGGATTGAGCCGCCTTTGGGGCTGCCTAACTGTTTTAGCCCCATCCTCCAACAAGATCCTATGCATACACCTGGAGGGGCTAATATCTGGTATGTCAACCAAGGTCCACCCAATTGCCTTCTTATGCTTCTTCAAAACCTCCAAGAGCTTAGTTTCCTGGTCAGCATCAAGGGTAGAGGAAATTATGACTGGAAGTTTTTCATTCCTCTCCAAATAAGCATACTTCAGATTTCCAGGAAGTGGCTTAAGCTCTAGGAAGGGTGGCTGCTCAATGGATGGTATGTTGGGGGCAGTCGTGCTGTCAAGAACTTCAGCTGAACAAACAGCTTCACTCACACTGTCACCCTGCAAGGTAGCATCAATCTCAGAACAAACAGCACAAGGGTCAGTGTTAGTACAATCAGCACATGAATAGACATCATCAAAACCAGAAATAGATGGAAAATCAGCAACCAAGTCATCATAAGTGTCATCAACAATTTCATAGAGCAACTCTATTTGAAAGACAGAGTGCTCTTCCAAGGGATGCTTCATAGCATTCAAAATGTTGAATTTTGCAACAATGTCACCAAATTCCATTGACATGGTCCCATCATCAACATCAATCTTTGTCTTCGCCGTCTTCATGAACAATCTGCCCAGGATGATTGGTGATCTGCTTGAATTTGTTTCCCCTGCCATGTCCAGGATGTAAAAATCAGCAGGGAAAATCAAGTCATTAACTTGTACCAGCACATCTTCTACCACTCCAATGGGGCGAGCATTGGTCCTGTTTGCCAACTGGATAGTGAGACCCGTATGCTGCAAAGGACCAAGATCAAGATTGTTGAAAACAGAAGTGGGCATGACATTAATAGAAGCTCCTAAATCCAACATGCAATTGTCGAATTTACTGTCCCCAATAGTGCATGGAATAGCAAAAGTTCCTGGATCCTTGCATTTCTGTGGCATTGCCTGAGTGAGGGCTGAAACAGTAACTTTCTCAGGTGCAGGCTTAGGTTGAATGAGGGCTGAAACATTTCGCCCCAAATTGACTCTCTCATTACCCTTCAACCTCCTCTTGTGTGTGCACAAATCCTTCAGAAACTTTGCATACTTCGGAACCTGTTTAATCGCATCAAGGAGCGGAATGTTCACTGACACTTTCCTGACCACATCTAGAATATCTTTCTCTTTGTCTTCCCCATCAATCTTTTTTATTTTTCAGCACTCTTTGTGGGAAGGGAATTGGTGGCACATACTCTTTCTCAGCTTCAACAACAACAGGGGGTTCAGGTGTTACCTCATCAACTTTATCCTTTTCAGGGGCTGGTTCTGCAACTTTTCCGGATCTCAAAGTCATTGCACTCACATTAGGATTTGGAACATTAGGATTCACCACTGTTTGTGCAGGTAGTTGGTTCGATCCTTGAGCTTGCTGCATGGCATTCATCGAAGTGGCAAGCTGTCCAATCTGTGTTTGCAAGGCATGGATACTAGAATCTGTTCGCTGCTGGAACTGGAGATTTTGTCCAGCCATTTGCTTGACAAGGTCCTCTAGTGAAGGTCCGGAAGGTGCAGAGGTGGTCACTTGAGGAGGATTCTGTGGTGGTGCCAACGGTAACATTGGTTGTTGCTGTTGTGCAGATGAGTTCCCATACCGAAGGTTTGGATGGTTCCTCCAGTTGGGGTGGTACTTATTAGTGGAGAGGTCAGGAGTGTTGTACATGTTCTGATTGTTGCCTTGATGGTAAAGGTTGGTTGCATATGCTTGAGGTAAATCAGTGACCGACTCATCCTTCAGAATGGGACATGCATCGGTCAGGTGCTCAGGAGAAGTACAGATACCACACACCCTTGTTGTCTGAACTTTATCCACTGCCAGCTGTTTCACTAGAGAAGTGAGCTCATCAAGTCTGGTTTCAAGGGCCTTGTTGGAAGAAGAACCATGGATCTCATTCACACCCCTTGCTTCGACAGAATTGCTTCTAGTTGTGAACTGCTGGGAGTTGAGTGACATGTTCTCAATCAATTGCTTGGCAGCAGCTGGGATCTTATCAACAAGTGCTCCCCCACTAGCAGCATCCAAAATGTTCCTGTCCATCGGTAGCAACCCCTCATAAAAGTACTGGATAAGCAGCTGCTCGGAAATCTGGTGCTGAGGGCAACTGGACACCAACTTCTTAAATCTCTCCCAGTACTCAGCCAATGATTCATTGCTTTGTCTAATACCACATATCTCCTTCCTGATTGATGCAGCTCTGGAGGCATGAAAGTATCTCTCTAAGAAGACCTTCTTCAAATCATTCCAGGTTGTAACAGAATTTGGTTCAAGGTAGTACAACCAATCCTTTGCAGCACCTTGAAGTGAGAACGGGAAGGCTCTCAGCTTGATATGGTCTTCAATTATTCCTTCCGGTCTCAAGGGTGTAGAGCAGACAACCTGGAATTCCTTCAGATGCTTGTGCGGATCCTCACCTGCAAGACCACTAAACCATGGCTACAAGTGTATTAAACCAGATTTTAATTCAAAGGGAGCAACAACATCAGCATATTCAATACACAAGCCATTATAATTAACATCAGGAGCAGCAAACTGTCTTAATGTTCTTTGATCAGCCATGTTATTAGAAACAGGTGCAGAATTAGAATTACTACTGGTTGGTGAACTAGTGCTAGCCTGAATTGCTCTACGGCGTGTGTGCAGCGTTCTTTCAATTTCAGGATCAAATTCAAACAATTCAGAAAGACCAGACCTGGTAGCCAGAACTAATTCAGCAAAAAATTTAAAAAAAAATGCGAAAATAACAACAAGAGTCCCTGGCAACGGCGCCAATTTTTGACACGCTGTCGCACACGGGTCAAAAAGCGAGTGGTTTTAAGAAAAAAAACTGCAGTTAGGGAGCGACAACTCGAGTATCGTCTCACAAGGACTCTTGGATTGTTATTCGCGGAAAAATCAGTTTGGGGGGGAGGGGGGTTGGTTTGAAATTCAATTAAGAAAACAGAGCAGAAAACAGAGCAAATAAGTGATTATCAATAATTAAGACGATTAATCTACTGTTTCCGGTTTCCCACTATCATCGGTTCATATAATTCCCATGTGTCGCGACCGTCCCGTCCGGGAGCCGCGAAAAAAAAGGTAGAAACAGAGGAGTCGCCACTAAGATTTTTATTGGGAAAATCTTAGAAAACCCAATTATTTAAAGGTAAACTGGTCTTTTAAAAAAGAGAGATATGAGTCCGGGAGTCGGTTACGAGTAGGGAAGGTGTTAGCACCCCACATCGCCCGTTTAAAAAACGGTACCTTAAGTTAATTGTGCAAAAACATTTTAATAGCCTTTTAAATATTTATTTTACCCCAAAAATTATTTACAAGAAAGAATTATTTTAACTTTTAATATTTTAAATTTTTATTAATTTTTATATTTTTAAATTTATTGTTTATAAAAATTAAATGACGTTGAACATGGCACATGAGTCCACAGGGCAACCTCAAATCTAAGGGACTGAACATGGCACCGTGTCCATAGAGCATCCCTAAAAAGGAAAAGTTTGTCCTTTTGATTAATTATTTTAACATAAAAAGAGACACAAAAAAAGGAAAATTTAGTTTTGGCCCGACAAGATGATTTATCTTGCTCCTAAATATTCCCGGGTGCGATGGGAAACTCAAAGCCACTTAGTTCTTTAGAAAAGATTTGATTGGTTGGTTGATTTTAATTTTGATAAAGATTTTGATTTTTTTTGTTTAAAAGGATTTTGTTTCAGAATGAATTCACTTTTGCATAGAGTCCAAGATAGCAGTGCTATACGATAAACCCTTACGATTCATACGACACTTGAGGATGAATATGTTCATACATCAATGTCGTAGATTGTTGCGTGAATTCAAAAGATATTTTTTTTTTTATTCTTTGAAGATACGTTTTTCTTAATGAGACATGAATACAAATTTGACCCAACTCTGGAAAGCCCATGATCAGGAAAAAAAAATTGTTATTTTTTATTGAAAAAAGGTGGCAAAAAAATGATATGACCCACATATTATGAACCCAACAAAAGAGGCCCAAATTCAAATGATAAAAGAGAAAACAAAAAAAAAATAAAAAAATAAAACAATAAAAAAATAAAAATAAAAAAAAAAGAAAGTAAAACAGAACAAATAAAGAGAGTAATCAGAAGAGAGAAGTTTAAAACTTCTTCACCGTTACCCACCCACCAAAAGCAAAGAAGGAAAGAATGGCTGCAGTGAGGAAGAATGGCTGGCGGAAGCATTGCGGAGCAGCGTCTGGAGAGCTCTGCGGCGGCGGCGGCTCGCGCATGGTACGACTGAGCACGGTGGAATGGGATCTGCAACTACCACAGCGGAACAACGGCGATTGGTCCGAACAGGAAGAGGAGGGACTCGACCTCGTTGCTGGATCCAAATCCAGACTCGAGGCGGTGATGGGGTGATGAAACAAGGGCAGCGACGCAGTTCTGGGTGGATCCGGAGGAGAAGAGATGGCGGAGGACGGTGCCAGGCGGAGACGTGGTGGCTCTGCGACTGGTCTTGTACGGTGATGGAGCAAGGGACAGATCGAACGGCTCAGGGATGAAGACAACGACAAAGCGGCGCAGGTGGGAGGAATGGACGAAGGTGGTGTGGTGGTGGCCGTGACACAGTGAAGAGGGTATGGACGTGTGAATTCTACTGGTAGCCGAATGGGTGTTGTTGATGGTGTTTGCTCTGTTTCTCTCTTTTTTCTTTGTTTGTCATTGATGATTATGGGTGATAAGGTGATAAAATATTGTGGTATGATGGATTCTGGAATTTTAATGGTGAAGGTGAATAAAAGGTGTGTGTTTTGTGGGTGAGTGGGAGGTGTTGTTACTGTTATGGATGGAGGTGGGGGGGTCGCGGTTTCGATCAGAGGAAAGAAGGAAGCGAAAATGGAACCAAGGTGGAGTGATCTTAGAGGATGGGTGAGCTCCGTTTTTTATGATGGAGGTTCCCCTTTTGTTTCTCTCTTTTTGCTATTATTTATTTGTCTTTTTGTAATGAAAGTAGAGTTTTTTGTGGCCTGTTGAAAGATGATTTAGAAGCTGAAAATTTTTGGTTGATGATGGTAGTATGGTGGAATAGCTGCCATGGTGTGTTGAAGGTGATAGAAGGTTGATGATGGAAATGCTTAAAGAGGAATGATGGTGGAATGGAGAAGGGAATGGCAGTACTGTGGGGAGGATCTCCAATTTTCTGATGCTCTTTTCTATGCCTCCCCCCTTTGTTCTTGTTCTATGACATATATTGACTATCAAGGGAAGAAGATGACAAAATTTCTGTTGCCAGCTGTGTGGAGGGGGACAACACTGTTGGGATGTTGCTGCAAAACAACTTTATGCTTGGGTGGTACAAAGAATAGGGACCACTATATTGTTGTTTTGTCAAAAAAATGAAAGAGCCTGAAACAAGATGAAAGAAAGTCTTTTGGTGTTTACTTGAAATGAAAGATAGGGAGCTATGGTGGGAGTGAAACGTTCCTTTCAGAGTTTGTTGTATTTTTTTATTTTCTTATTATTAACTAGCAGAAAGCTTACTCATTATGCTTTTAATTTTTTTTTACTTGGGCTTGGATGGTTGGGCTCAAACCTTGTAACAAAAGTGGATTAGGTCTGGTCATGTAATTGGGCCTAGAGAATTAACAAATTATTTATTTTTGATTTTTTTTTCAATCTTTTATTTTTATTTTTATTTTTCAAAATATTAATTAAAAAGAAGATACCCGGACAAAATTAGGTGTTCACAGCTGCCCCTCTTTACTTGTTTCTTATTAGATAGTAGGTGTAGTCGTGGTTAACCTATTATCGTTATAAGAAACGAGTAAAGACATGAACTCCAATTTTGGCCGGTGTTCCCTGACAAGTAGACAGATGCATAATTAAAATCTTATGGGATGGACTGCCCGTAGAAGCTCGAACAGAAAGATAAAAAGCTTAGGGAGTCGTTTGTCCGCTGAAGCTTGAACAAGCAGAGCTTACGGGGTACGGTACCCGTCGAAGCTTGACAAAAAGTTTAAAAGCTTGCGGAGTCGGTTATCCGCTGAAGCAAAAATGATTAAAAGCTTGTGGAGTCAGTTATCCACTGAAGCTTGATGAGAAAAGTTGAAAGCTTGCGGAGTCGGTTGTCCGCTGAAGCTTGAAAGAAAAGATTAAAAGCTTGCGGAGTCGGTTGTCCACTGAAGCTTGACAGAAAAGGTAAAAAGCTTGTAGAGTCGGTTATCCACTGAAGCTTGACGACAGAAGGATAAAAAGCTTGTGGAGTCGGTTATCCACTGAATAAAAGTTGAAAGCTTGCGGAGTCGGTTATCCGCTAAAGCTTGAAAAGAAATGTTAAAAGCTTGCGGAGTCGGTTATCCGCTGGAGCTAGACAAGAAAGGTAAAAGCTTGTGGAGTCGGTTATCCATTGAAGCTTGACAAGAAAAGTTGAAAGCTTGCGGAGTCGGTTGTCCGCTGAAGCTTGAAGGGAAGGATTAAAAGCTTGTGGAGTCGGTTATCCACTGAAGCTTGACAGCAAAAGGATAAAAAGCTTGTGGAGTCGGTTATCCACTGAAGCTTGACAAGAAAGGTAAAAATCTTGTGGATTCGGTTATCCACTGAAGCTTGAAAAGAAAAGTTGAAAGCTTGCGGAGTCGGTTATCCGCTGAAGCTTGAAAAGAAATGTTAAAAGCTTACAGAGTCGGTTATCCGCTGGAGCTTGACAAGAAAGGTAAAAGCTTGTGGAGTCGGTTATCCATTGAAGCTTGACAAGAAAAGTTGAAAGCTTGCGGAGTCGGTTGTCCGCTGAAGCTTGAAGGGAAGGATTAAAAGCTTGCGGAGTCGGTTATCCGCTGAAGCTTGAAAAGAAATGTTAAAAGCTTGCGGAGTCGGTTATCCACTGAAGCTTGACAGCAAAAGGTAAAAAGCTTATGTGGTCCTATGCCTATAGGAGCCAATAAAGGTATAGCTTATGAGCCCTGTGCCCGTTAAAGCTAATAAAAACGCAGCTTATGAGCCCTGTGCCCGTCAAAGCTGAACAAAAACATAACGAAGCTTATGAGGCCTTGTGCCTGCTAAAACTAAAGGTAACAAAAGAAAGCTTAGAGACCCTATGTCCGCTAAAGCTAACAAAAACAAAGCTTCTGGGCCCTATGCCTAGTAAAACGGACGAAAGCTTAGAGACCCTATGTCTGTTAAAGCTAACAAAAGTAAAGCTTATGGGCCTTGTGCCCGTTAAAGCAAATGAAAGCTTAGAGACCCTATGTCTGCTAAAGCTAACAAAAACAACGCTTATGGGCCCTTTGCCCGTAAAAACAAACGAAAGCTTAGAGACCCTATGTCCGCTAAAGCTAACAAAACAAAGCTTATGGGCCCTATGCCCATTAAAACGGACGAAAGCTTAGAGACCCTATGTCTGCTAAAGCTAACAAAACAAAGCGTATGGGCCCTATGCCCATTAAAACGGACGAAAGCTTAGAGACCCTATGTCTGCTAAAGCTAACAAAAACAAAGCTTATGGGCTCTAAGCCGATAAAAGTCAGTAAAATGGGAGCTTATAGGCCCTGTGCCTGTGAAAGCCGAACAAATGCAAGAAGTTGTGTTGGCTTTGTTGATGCATGAAATAATGAGACAATGCATGATACGAGATGATTTTTTATTTGGTTGGTGAAAATCCTTTTTTTTTATGCATGATGCATGAGATGCTTTTTATCAATGATGAAAAAAACTCCGATTTTTTTTATTTTTCCTTTTTTTGCAAACACCTCTTTGATCCTTGACTCCTTAGATTTTTTATTGCAGCCGAGATTGATGATGAGATGGAGTGAGACTCCTTGATTTCGATCATCACTTATTTGTTGAACTGATGTTTTACTTCTTGGCTGAGATATGATTCTTTGTGATGATTATCCCAATTGGATGAGATTGCCTGATCAATCTTTCAAGGACGTGACTTGCCCCAACCTTCATGTATTGGGAGCTTTTCATGGCTTGTCCTCTTAAACTGCCCCACTTTATCCGTTTGAGGAGACTTCTTGTACTTTGTTTGTATTTGACCCTAATTTTTGCATAGGTCGCTCTTTGCGAGTTTTCAACCTACCGGGTCGCTCTAACTTTTGCCCAGGCTGCCTTTTCAGGTTTTCAGTCTGGCGAGCATTTTTGTTTACTTTTTATTTTCTTTTTTATTTTGATTTTGATTTTTCTCTTTTTTTTCTTTTTTCTTTTTTTTTTGGGATGTGGATAACTTTGCCACCCTTATTTGTGAAGATCAAAGCTTCTTGCTTGATTGCCAACTGAGATGCCCCTTTCCCCTTGTATTAAGAATTCTTCTGGCCAGAGTTGTTCATCAAAGATTTATCATTAGATGGTTAAATTGTACTGTTGAACTCATGTTTACCTTACCTGAAGCATCATGTAACAAACTTGCATGGATTCAAAAGTATGACAGGAAAGGACAATATGGCCTGAACAACTTCTCGATTAGTGTGAGAAGTTTGACAACTCAAATGGTATTTAAGAGAACAGAAATGAAGCAAGATGCACAAGAGGTGATATGAAGATCAGAAGGGTGTTGCCCCACTTTGGATTTATTTGATCATGGCGATTGACTCGACATATGTTGCTTGGGAACAAATTTGCCTCAGAACAATTCCCTTAAGAATTGAGTGGCCCTAATGTAGGGTTCCCAGAATGAAGTTGCCCCAGTGTAGGGCACTTGATGAGAAAAACTTGAGAATAGTGTTGCCCCAGTGTAGGGTATCCAATAATGGATATGCTCTTGGATAAGGCCCTTGAAAGCACAGCTTTGCCCCATGTAGATCTTGCTCTAACTTTGGTTAGACTGCCCTTGAGGGTTTTAGTCTAGCGAGCTTTCCCTTTTTTCATTCTTTTATCTTTTTTTGATTTTTTAGAGGAGCAATTAGTTAAAATCTTAGAAGAGGACAAACTTTTTTTGTCTCAAAAATAAAGTTGATGAAAAAGTAGCAATCATTCATTGATCAGAATGAACTTTTTGAAGCTTGTAACGTGGCCAATGGTAGAGGGTCATGAAAGGAATGATATAAGGCTCAAACAAATGTGTTAAGGTTGAATAGGACCAAGGATCCATGATCTTTTCGATTTCCAAGAACATTTGTTTTCCTCTAACTTTCCCACTTTTTCTTCCTCTTTTTTTGCATGAGGTTTTTCATCATTTTCCTTTCTCCATCTTTATTTCTTCTTCTTCTTTTTTTTCTTCTCTTTTCTTTTCTATTTATTTTTTTCACTTTTTCACTTTATACTTCATAATCACCATTTCTTTCATAATTACCCCTTATTTAGGGGTGATCCTTGTCCAAGGTTCTTTGAAGAAAAGTTTCAAGCTCAAAAGGGGTAACAAGGGATATTTTGCTAAGGATAGAGAAAGAAGGCCAATCTTCATTTCAAATCATGATTGCTTATTTTTAAAATACCTTTATTTTAGAAGCAAAGATGGCACTCACCAAGTTTTATTTATTTGCTCCTATTTTATTTTCTTTTTCTTTTTCTTTTCATTTTTTTTTTTTGAAAGGGCGTGGGCACAGGTGGGCTGATCAATGCCCCACGAAGAACTTCAAATAACGCGAGCTTAATGAACAAAACCAAGGATAATACTTGGGGAAGGAAAAGAGAATCTGAGATATGAGAATGTGGAAGATGATGTAAATAATGGATGAGACAAGGTATGGATGCAAATCCATTAAATTAATGCTTCAAGAAAGTGAACATGGTTCAAGTATTCCATGATAAAATACAATGTAACCTTCATTTCATGGCAAACCACTAATGAACCAATCTAGCTTGGGTTGCTTAGAAATTCCTAAGACGGGGACCGCAAAGTGTTGGCACTTCTCACAACCATCAGAATGCGAATCTCTGGTGATGTCGTTGTAGCTTTCTTCTTGAAGTCTGAGTAGTCCACTAGAAGATAACCTTTTCAGAGAGGTCTCAAAATTGGCGTGCCCTACTTGACTTCTGATAAATGACTGTGAAAGCGTGCCCCTCAGCTTCATTGGCATCCGAACCTGCATGATCGGGTACGATGTTGTGGTTTGTATTTTCAGAGCACTTGAGCAAGTATTATTTCCAGCTTCACCTCATGATCCATGGTTTAATTGGTATTCTTTTCATTGAAAGCGCGGCGGTTCCATTTTCTCCAAGGAGCACAATGCATGGAATGATTTTTTATTTTTTTATTTTTTTAATAAACTTTTAACTTAAAAAGGAATGAGTATATGAAATGTATGAAAAAAAGTTTTTTTTTTACCCAAAAGGTATTAACGCATGATATGTATGAAAAAGGAATATTTATATTGACTCAAAATTTTAATGCATGTGATGCATGAAGGCACTTTTTATTCACAAAAATGACAATGCATGAGATGAGCTTCTTATTTTTTAGATGAATCAATTTTTTTTATGAATGCATGAGATAAATGATTTTTTTTTTAATGAACGGCTGATATGAATTTTTTTTAATGATGAGACTTACATAAAAAGTAATTGATGCATGAAATGTATGAATTTTTAATTTATTGGTCTGAAGAGTTTTTAGTGATGCATGCATAAAATGAAGGAGATGCATGGCTTCTTATTTTTTCTTTTTTCTTCTTATGAATGCTTGAGATAAATGATTTTTTTTTGTAATGAACGCATGAGAGGAATGCATGAAAATGGTTTTTTTTTTATGAACCTAACAAAATATTTAATGGATAAGATACAAAATATACAAAGAATATGAATGAGTTAGAGAAAGATGATTTACACAAATCCCTTTTTTACCATTTATGGAAATGCATGAGATATAAACGTGATTATTCATGTTGCAGAAAAAGGTGGAATGTGCTCCCTTTTGTCCTACATGGGTCATATCCTAAAGTTTGAATTTCTGAGGTCGAGACCCTATTTTAGTAGGCTACTAATGGCATTTTATGTGCATGACTTTCGGGACAGATCTAGACCCCTAAACATATTGTCCCCGGATTACCCTCATCTAAAAGATAAGGATCCGAATCCATGAACCTCACCACAGGGACTGAAAAGTCACAATATGGCGGTCCATGTTTCGATAGCAATCCGAGCAGGAGAATCAATGTCTGTCAGGGGCGCAAAAGCGTCACAATAACATCACTGAAGCCCCCTCTAAACCTATGACATTCCAAGACTCGGGTATAGAGCCCAAAAGTGTGTGCGTATGTGATGGTGATGTGTGTACTGGGAGCAAGCAAACCTGGACAAAACCCAAAAAACTAACCCCAAGCTTGCAAAAGAACAACCAACATTTACAAGAGTTTTCTACCCTAAGGTTGCAAGAATGTACAAAGACATTTATTAAAACATATAATACTATATACAAAACAAATAAAACAAAAAGGGGTAAAAATAATATTTTCAAATTTATTAAAAAAAATGCACAACCAACTATGATAGGCCTGACTCTCAAAAGTCCCCAGCGGAGTCGCCAGCTGTCGCGACCGTCCCGTCCGGGAGCCGCGAAAAAGAAAGTAGAAACAGAGGAGTCGCCACTAAGATTTTTATTGGGAAAATCTTAGAAAACCCAATTATTTAAAGGTAAACTGGTCTTTTAAAAAAGAGAGATATGAGTCCGGGAGTCGGTTACGAGTAGGGAAGGTGTTAGCACCCCACATCGCCCGTTTAAAAAACGGTACCTTAAGTTAATTGTGCAAAAACATTTTAATAGCCTTTTAAATATTTGTTTTACCCCCAAAATTATTTACAAGAAAGAATTATTTTAAATTTTAATATTTTAAATTTTTATTAATTTTTATATTTTTAAATTTATTGTTTATAAAAATTAAATGAGGTTGAACATAGCACATGAGTCCACAAGGCAACCTCAAATCTAAGGGACTGAACATGGCACCGTGTCCATAGAGCATCCCTAAAAAGGAAAAGTTTATCCTTTTGATTAATTATTTTAACATAAAAAGAGACACAAAAAAAGGAAAATTTAGTTTTGGCCCGACAAGATGATTTATCTTGCTCCTACGTATTCCCGGGTGCGATGGGAAACTCAAAGCCACGTAGTTCTTTAGAAAAGATTTGATTGGTTGGTTGATTTTAATTTTGATAAAGATTTTGATTTTTTTTGTTTAAAAGGATTTTGTTTCAGAATGAATTCACTTTTGCATAGAGTCCAAGATAGCAGTGCTATACGATAAACCCTTACGATTCATACGACACTTGAGGATGAATATGTCCATACATCAATGTCGTAGATTGTTGCTGAATTCAAAAGATATTTTTTTTTATATTCTTTGAAGATACGTTTTTCTTAATGTGACATGAATACAAATTTGACCCAACTCTGGAAAGCCCATGATCAGAAGAAAAAAAATTTTGTTTTTTTTTTTTGTTTTTTTTTATTGAAAAAAGGTGGCAAAAAAAATGATATGACCCACATATTATGAGCCCAACAAAAGAGGCCCAAATTTAAATGATAAAAGAGAAAATAAAAAAAATAATAAAAAAAAATAAGAAAGTAAAACAGAACAAATAAAGAGAGTAATCAGAAGAGAGAAGTTTAAAACTTCTTCACCGTTACCCACCCACCAAAAGCAAAGAAGGAAAGAATGGCTGCAGTGAGGAAGAATGGCTGGCGGAAGCATTGCGGAGCAGCGTCTGGAGAGCTCCGCGGCGGCGGCGGCTCGCGCATGGCACGGCTGAGCACGGTGGAATGGGATCTGCAACTACCACAGCGGAACAACGGCGATTGGTCCGAACAGGAAGAGGAGGGACTCGACCTCGTTGCTGGCTCCAAATCCAGACTCGAGGCGGTGATGGGGTGATGAAACAAGGGCAGCGTCGCGGTTCTGGGTGGATCCGGAGGAGAAGCGATGGCGGAGGACGGTGCCAGGCGGAGACGTGGTGGCTCTGCGACTGGTCTTGTACGGTGATGGAGCAGGGGACAGATCGAACGGCTCAGGGATGAAGACAACGGCGAAGCGGCGCAGGTGGGAGGAATGGACGAAGGTGGTGTGGTGGTGGCCGTGACACAGTGAAGAGGGTATGGACGTGTGAATTCTACTGGTAGCCGAATGGGTGTTGTTGATGGTGTTTGCTCTGTTCTCTCTTTTTTCTTTGTTTGTTGTTGATGATTATGGGTGATAAGGTGATAAAATATAGTGGTATGATGGATTCTGGAATTTTAATGGTGAAGGTGAAGAAAAGGTGTGTGTTTTGTGGGTGAGTGGGAGGTGTTGTTACTGTTATGGATGGAGGTTCGGGGGGGGTCGCGGTTCCGGTTCCGGTCAGAGGAAAGAAGGAAGCGAAAATGGAACCAAGGTGGAGAGATCTCAGAGGATGGGTGAGCTCCGTTTTTGCTGATGGAGGTTCCCCTTTTGTTTCTCTCTTTTTGCTATTATTTATTTGTCTTTGTTATGAAAGTAGAGTTTTTTGTGGCCTGTTGAAAGATGATTTAGAAGCTGAAAATTTTTGGTTGATGATGGTAGTATGGTGGAATGGCTTCCATGGTGTGTTGAAGGTGATAGAAGGTTGATGATGGAAATGCTTAAAGAGGAATGATGGTGGAATGGAGAAGGGAATGGCAGTGCTGTGGGGATCTCCAATTTTTTTTGATGCTCTTTTCTATGCCTCCCCACTTTGTTCTTGTTCTGTGACATATATTGACTATCAAGGGAAGAAGATGACAAAATTTCTGTTGCCAGTTGTGGGGAGGGGGACAACACTGTTGGGATGTTGCTGCAAAACAACTTTATGCTTGGGTGGTACAAAGAATAGGGACCACTATATTGTTGTTTTGTCAAAAAAATGAAAGAGCCTGAAACAAGATGAAAGAAAGTCTTCTGGTGTTTACTTGAAATGGAAGATAGGGAGCTATGGTGGGAGTGAAACGTTCCTTTCAGAGTTTGTTGTATTTTTTTATTTTCTTATTATTAACTAGCAGAAAGCTTACTCATTCTGCTTTTAATTTTTTTTTACTTGGGCTTGGATGGTTGGGCTCAAACCTTGTAACAAAAGTGGATTAGGTCTGGTCATGTAATTGGGCCTAGAGAATTAACAAATTATTTATTTTTGATTTTTTTTTCAATCTTTTATTTTTATTTTTATTTTTCAAAATATTAATTAAAAAGAAGATACCCGGACAAAATTAGGTGTTCATACCATGCCCTAAGCAGATTCTAATCCCTTTTCGATTGTAGCAACAATTAACAAGCGAAATTGATACTACACGATATATGTTCCTAATTCCCGAATTAAGCAAACGGGTTGAAGCACTCGTGAATTAAGCAAACACGATTGAACACACGCGAATTAAGCAAACGCGATTAAGTATAAGAACATAGAATCATCGAAATAAATCAATACTCATTCTATACAATCCTGAATTAAGCAAACAGAACATACAGCATAGTATTGAAAGGAAGAAGCAAATTGATCCGGGAATTACAAAACCTCAAGTGTCGGCGGAAACTGATTACAGCAGACTAATCTCAGGGATTAGTTCTCCATCAAGGACACAACAAAAACCCTCAAAATATAATGTAAACAGTGAAAATTTGATGCTCTTCTGTGTCTGCTGCGCTGCTATTTATAAAGAGGCCGCGCATCACGACCGTGATGGCCGTCACGGCCAGGCCGTGACCAATTATGCCAAGGGCGCGCATTCAAATTCTGGTCTATCACGGCCGTGATGCCTATCACGGCCAGGCCGTGATCGCTTCTGTTCATGGGTGTTGATCTGTCACGGTCGTGACCTTCATCACGGCTGGGTTGTGATCAATTCTGACTTCCTATGTCTTCTCATCACGCCCGTGATGGGTATCACGGCTGGGCCGTGATGCTTTCTGATCTTTGGGGACTTCCCATCACGCCCGTGATGGGTGTCACGCCTGGGTCGTGATCCTTTCTGTCTTCCATGGGTAGCTCATCACGGCCGTGACCAGTGTCACGGCCTGGGCGTGATAGCTTCTGCTTCAGGTGTCCTTCCCTTTTTGCTCTTCTTATTATCCTGAAAGCATGAAATAGCAGTAAGTGATTTATTTGACTCAAAATCAACTAAAATTCCCTAAAACTACTTAAGAGACTCAAACTATTGCTTGAGGACAATTGCATCCAAATTTGGGTGAAAACGAGATTAAACTCGAATAAAACCATGGTCTTACTAGTTAAAAACTAGGTGGGCTAGAGGCTGATCATACAACCAATGAACTCAGCTTGGACATGGATTTGGTTGATTGTGTGCCAATCATCCCAATTCTTGTAAGAGAAAACAGAAGCATTGCGGGCCTTCCAACTCATCCAATAAGCCACTATGAAGGTAATACCATACTCTTTTGTAGCATTCTCATAGAACCAAGTGCTAGCATCTTGATTATAGAAGTCCTGATTATAGCCCAAATTAAGAATTCGTCAAACAGCATTGGCTTTATAACAATCCCGAAGAACATACAAAATAGACTGTTGATTATAACCGCATCTAGGGCAGGAGGCATCATTTGTGACATGCCTACTAGATCTAAAAAGGTTAGTGGGAAAGCTGCTGTGAAGAATAGACCAAATGAAGTGCTTTATGTTTTCTGGGACCTTAAGTTTCCATATCCAATTCCATTGGATGTCCCCAGCTGTGTGAAAATTAGGGTCATGGACAAGTCAATGGTAGGCACTCTTGGTGCTGTAGAGACCACAGGAGGACTCTCCCCAAATCAGAGTCCTCTGAACTTCCATCAATAAAGTCGCTAGACATTTTTAATTTGATCTCTGTAGGAAGCACAGTAGCCAAGGAGTCCCAAAGCCATTCTCCATTCCGAAATAAGTCCTTGATAAAAAGTTGGGTATCCTAAAGGGAACTAAGTTACAAATCGGGCCATCCTCAATCCAGTTATCATACCAAATAGAAATCTCCCCTTTACCAACTCTTAGCTTGAAGCTCGGCTGCAGAATCCTGACAGCTTTGAGAATGGAGGACCAAACATAGGAGGCACCATTAGGCTGTCTAGCATCCAAGATTTTGTTGTCTTCAAGATATTTGGAAGACAGCATGTTGACCCGAAGATTGTGAGGACTATAGAGCAAGGACCAAGCATGCTTGCCCAGGAGAGCAATGTTGGTCTCTCGAGCCATTCTGATTCCAAGTCCCCCCTTCATTTTTGGGTTGGGTAATAGAGTCCCACTTCACCCGGTGATTATGGTGACCACCCCAAATGAAGCCTCTAACAACAACATCAATCTGGTTGCAGACTCCACTAGGGATCCAAATGTTCTGCATAGAGTAGATAGGAATAGAGGTGATGACCGACTTGGCTAAAGTCACTATCCCCGCCCTATTAAGGGTCTTAGCCTTCCAGCCCGCCAATCTACCATTGATCCTGTCCAAAATATAACTGAAATCCCTTTTCCTGACTCTTCCTGAAGGAGAGGGAAGCCAAGATACTTCCCTAGATTGTAGGTGCGAGAGAAGCCAGAAACAGAGGCAAACTTCGACACTTTCGTGCGAGGGACATTCTTGGAGGCAAGGAATTTAGTCTTCTGGGTGTTCACCTTTAAACCAGAGGCTGTACAAAACTGTTTAAGAACCTCATCCACCAACTTAACTTGAGATGATTTAGCATGAGTAAAAAGAAGGCAGTCATCCGCGAAGAACAAGTGAGAGATAACTTGAGATAGCCCTTCTTCCCTTTCTTCTTGTGCATGTGGTGGACAATCTCTTGGGCAATCAAGGCATTATCCGCAATGCCCCTATTGGGGATAAAACTACTTTGAAGCGGGCCAATAAGGGTGTCAAGATGGGGGCGGAGGCGATTGACCAAAACCTTAGTTATAAGCTTGAAGAGGACATTACATAAGCTTATAGGTCTAAAGTCTCTCTCAGTGTATCAGGGTGGTCAACTTTAGATATAGGCACAATGAGAGTTTCTGTCAAGTTAGGAGCAATTGTGCCAGTAGCAAAACCTTTAGCCACCACATCCCAAGTATCTCTAGCTACCACATTCCAAAACTTCTGGAAAAAAACAGGTTGAAAGCCATCGGGACCTGGGGCTTTGCAAGGGTTCATAGAGAAAAGGGCAGTGTTGATTGTTTGGCAAGTGTACCAAATCACGACAAGTAACAATAGTGAAAGTAAAGTATCGTTCCCAACGAGGATTGTTGTCAAGTATCAATGTAGCTTAGGCAATAGCTATTTGAACCAATGAGTTTCATAGTTCCAATGAGTTTTTATGAATTTTTGTATTTTGATTTGTCACAACAATGAATGAAACAATATCAATTAAAGAACGAAGTTAATATAGGTAAAAGCGGTTAGGCATCGGAATCATTCAATCTTCACTTGACGTAAACTTATTTAATCCTAACTTCAATTCATTCCATACAATTGACATTCAAATCACTAACTTAGATTTATCCCTAATTCCTTAGGTGATAATCCTTTTGTACTAATTTAGAAGCCTAATTCCTTAGGTCATTCAAGCATTAGCACAAACATTAAGCATGAGATTCATAAGAATGCATTGAAACATAGTTCTATTCCTAGAATCAATATTCCAATGGTAATCTACTTCAATTCCAATTCAATAACCAATTTTCCAATTGTGAAATTGAATCTAACATCATTTCAAGGATGATCAATCCAAGAAAAGCATTAAACATAGAAGCAATTACTAAAATTGAATGAAATAGAATTGAAATCAAAAATCAAAGTCAATTACATCAAACTCCAATTAAAATGATCCTAACCTAACCTAATAGATCTAACTACTCATAATAGAAGGGGATGAGAAAGAAGAACTTGAGTAGATGTGAGTGGAGGAAGCCATGGAAGCTCCAATTCTTGTTCCGAAGCTTGGATCTCCAAAGACTCCAGAGAGAAAGTGATGAACCAAGGTACGAAAATATGAAAAATGAGCAAAAGATCCATTTTCAACAGCTGAAGCACGTATTTATAGGTTTTCTGCTCGTAACCCAGTGCTGAGCTTCCTGATCTCAGCGTTGGGTGCTTCAGAATTGCCCGAAACCTGGTCTCTGTATGCTGCTGGCGCTGAGCGCAGTACACCAGCGTTGGGCGCCGTTCTTCTGCAGTATCCTAGCGCTGAGCGCCCATACACCAGTGCTGAGCGCTGGTTCTTGGCCTGTACTTGCTGTTTTCTTTCGTTTCTGTCTGGGTTGAGCGCCCGGTTTCAGAGCTGAGCGCTCAGCCTTCAATCCTGCATATTGTTTACATCTTTTGGGTATATTTTTAACATAAAAGATTAAAAACTCTAATCAAATGCATCCAAAATTTGTTCATATTAAAGTATGTATTTTCCTATCACTTTTCCTATGATTTCTAAGATTATTTACAAACTCTTTCCTAATTACACTTCCAAACTAACATATTTTGCACATTCATCACAACCCCAAACTTAGATATTTTGCTTGTCCTCAAGCAAACATTTATATTCACACAAGGGTTTGAGAGATGGATTTTCATGTTCAATTCTCTTGTGAAACACATTACTCATGCAAGACTTCAATTCCTTAATACTTTTGCAAAATGCACAAGCATCACACAATCATTCATAAATTCCAATTGATCACATGCTTTATGCTTTAAAACAATCAAACATACTACAAAATTAGCTCCATTGAATGCACAAGAAAGTCCCTTGCAACCTCTCTATTTAGTGCTTCACACATCCTCACTTGGTGATATTTGCTCTCAATCCCAATCATCATGCACTCCCCAAACATTCTTTTTCATCTTTCTATTTTGCTTTTTTCTCACTTTTGTATACTTTCTTTGTTTCTTTTTCTCTTTAGCTTTTTCTTTTTCAATTTTTTTTCTAGTAGGCATCTTTAGTGGCCTACTATCACCCCAAACATTATTTGCTTGCTTGTCCCTAAGCTAGAGAACAACCCCAAACTTAAGTCCAAACATTCCTCTAAGCCAAAGTAGAAGGACAAAATTGTTTTTTCAATTTTTAGGCTTCTAATGAGCTATCATACCAAGAAAAATAGGCCAAGGCTCAATTGGTCTTAACAATGGTAAATGTTAGGTTGGCTAATTTGGCCCTGAGCTTAGAAAGAACTGGTGCCTCAATCATTTGTGCATATACAAGAACAATGCAACAGTGACGAGCATCAAGGCAAGAAAAAGTGATAATATGCAAGTGATGGACAATCACACATGAAAGAAATCAAGTCATCTGGATAATGTGCCAGAGCATTTGGGCTCAAAAGCTCATAGTTTATGATCATGCACAAGAGAAATCCGTACATCAAACATTGCATCAATCATAGCATGAAAAATTGTCACAAACAATTCACAAGGATCAATGGTTTCAATGAAATCATGTGCTCACCAAGTACGCAATGCATCATGTTAGAAATTTCAGCCAAGCAAAAGAGCCATGCTCACTAGACAATCTACACAAAACCCATTCAAAACACAAGTTTGTGCAATATGTGGAAGTTTGGGCATTTTGTTCCTACAACTAACTAACAATTAAGGAGGGTAAAAAAATTAATAATAAAGAGTTCAGAGAACCCCCTTTCTTCGGCATAATGGATGAGCATGTGCAAAAAAAATTGATTTTTTTTTAGAAGGCTAGCGCTCAGCGCTAGGAATCCATGCTCAGCGCCCAAGGTGTAGTATTTTCTACTGAAACTGCTTTCTGTTTGCGCTCAGTGCTCACAGTAGCGCCCGGCACCTGCGCAGGGCCATTTTCACCATTATAGTGTGTCATTTTCCCCCTTCCTTTGGTCCTTTTTCCTTAGATGTGTCTGCACAACAATTCAAACCAATTCCACCACATTTAATGGCTTTCACATCAAGGAACCACTCAACAACTCAATGGACTACTTATTTTTTCATGATAAGGAAGCAAAAAGAATAAGAATGCAAGAAGAAAATGCTTGGGTTGCCTCCCAAGTTGTGACACCCTAAAACCCGGCATCACATGGTTACCCATTGCAGAAAAGAAACTTATTTAAAATGCTGGTCGCTTTCGGAAAAATAACCTTTTATATATGGTTAGTGAAAAAGGGTACTCAAATTTTTATTTTTATTTTTTGTTAAAAGAAGTTAAGAAAAGGTGATGAACACTCGGAACATGAAAATAAACATCATACATATAAATATAACTGTCCCACTTGGGATCTTAGGTTTTATTACAAAACAGACCTTATCAAACTGGCCAACATACACTAAAACAGCTACTGAAGAAACAGGTAAAAAAAGAAACATCAAACCGGGGATAGGGAACTGGGTACAAGACTCAAAAGATGGCTCTAAAAGCCTAGAGACTATCAGGACAACTCCAAAAGTCGATGAACGATCTACCAATGCCTCCTGCATGCAGAGTGACCACAGACGCTACCCCCACGAGATATCAGATGCCGGATCGATAACGTCACCGCCATAGTCGATAGGGACGTCGTAATCTCTGGGATCCTACAGATGGTACTCTGGATCCTCCTCCTCGTCGTCCTCGAACTCTTTCAGCTCAAGAGGTTCTTCCTCGGGATCCTCCTGCACTGGATCCTCCGCAAGCGGTTCAACTTGATCAAAATGCTCATGAAGGATACCGGTGACTTGTAGCGTATGAAGGTAGTACCATAGAGGTGGAAGTTCCACATTCCTCGTCTCGACGATATAAATCCTTCGTACGGGCACTCCATTAGCATTCATCTCGGTAGTCGTGACTGGTCCTCGATACGTCGCGGTCGTCGCACCCTCGTGTATAGTCCAGTTCCCTGCCGTTCCAGCATGATCAAACGCTTCGCTCCTCAAGCTCGACTGTGCCAAGGGAACGTTCAGATCCATCTAAAAGCACGCGCATACCCGATACAAGAAGAAAAGAACATAACATACAGATGCGCATGAGTGAGATATCGTCATAAGATATATCACACAACAACCGTGTACATGATACATACATCACATAATCATATAAGTAGTGAAATCATGCATATACATAACATAACAGTGTTATATCAAAGGGTCTCAAACCCGCACAGTCAATCTTTGAAAATATGCATGGCACTTCAATATCAAGCTCTAACTTAATCTCATGAGATATCAACACCGTTTTCCACTGGAGAAGAATTAGAGTTGGTCAATCTCTAGCCCAACAGGCAATTGCCTCCATACCCTCATGCATTTAAGGTCTCAGGACGAGCAACGTCACATGTGCCTATAAACCGGTCACATGGACTAAGTCCCAGATACCAACTTGTATCTGATATGTAAGAAAGCACGTCTGCCTGGGGAAATGCACATGAGAAAATATTTTATTCAAAAGGTTTTTTTTGTGTTCATTCTTTTTCGCTGTCGCAGCTCAAAGCTAAAAACTTAATCATCATTACCCCATCACTCGAAAACTTAGAAACATAGGACACACGGTCTGATTGTTCAATCACAACGCCCGAGACCGATGCCGCAGTCAAGGGTTGTGGTCATATAAATCACTTATTCTTTTATTCATGTTTTGAACTTAACATGACAAGGTCAATAGCCCACAACAACGAAATCAGAACGCACTGTCCTCGATTTCGAGAATTGGACTCTCAGTCAAGAACATCATGAATAGGACTCATGGCCCCGAATTAACATTGATCCAAGATCACGTGCGTATAACTGAATACTAGAGGCGACGTCTCGCGTACTAGATTCTATTTCTTAAGTACTTATTTTTCGTTCAGTGAAAATCAAATCCTCGATAACCTATCCAGTCTATCGGAAAGTTTCTAAAACATTTAGGAGAAAACCTTTTCTTTGAAAATATTTTATAAAGCATCTTTGAAATATTTTTATCTTTGAAAATCCCCAATAGGATATTGCCAAATAATCTTGAAAGTTTTCACTTGAAGACGCATAGTTCGAAAATGATTTTTCTCTTGTATAACAATAGTTCACCAAAACCATTTCAACATTTAAAACAAGTACTTTAAGTTAACGAGCTTTTGGAAAAGAACACCAATCATTTCATCTTCAAAGCTTATTAAGGTTTTTAACCCTTATAACAGTTGAGCACAGACACAAGTATGGCTTAGTAAACTTTCAATCAACAGCAGTATATATTCTCAGTTCAATGCTAATATCACAGTTGAAAGCAGTTCATCACATATATGCATTATAACATTTAGAACAAGCACAGTTCAACATCAGATAATAGCATAACAGTTCAAGTACATTAGATAACCAAGTAAGCTCAATCAACATATAAATATCCAGTTAAACACATAAACAAATGCATACAGTTATTGAATATCTTTAGGAAATCCCCTCTTACCTCACGTCGGAGTTAAGAATTTTGGATTTGAAAAGAAGGTTCACGAACGTCCTCGCTTCTCCGGCGATGGAAGTCTAAGGTTACCAACATAAAATCATGAGTTAAAAAAAATCAACTCGAGAACAATAACCACAAGGTATAGGTTCGGTTCATACAATAAACTAGGATTAGGGGTTTCCGAAATTTATGTGACTCTTGGATTTATGATCCTTAAGTGCTAGAAGTTCATAAACAACAATCTTTTAACAAAGTTGAATTAAAAATCACATTAAGTACTTGACTTAGGGTTTCAGCCAAGCATAGGTAAATAGGCTAGGAATTTCTAAACTTTCCAATCTCTTTAGGTTAGCATCCATACATAGTAAGGAGATTGAAACCATGATCATTTCGGAAAATGGAAAAATCAAATGTCTTAGACCATGAACTCTTAGGTTCGGCCTTAACAAGTTTGTGAGGTTAGAGATCTTGAAATCATTCAATCTTTTGGACATAGCATCCTTTAACATGAAGGAGCTTTAATCCATAATCATCTTGGAAAACAAAATAAGATAACACATCCTAGGTCAAATGTTACTTTCGGTCATCATAGGAAAATAAAGCAAGAAAATATTTAAAACTTTCCAATCACTTAGACATAGCATCCTTTAACATAAGGAGCTTTTTAGTCCATGATCACTTTGGAAAACAAAACTCAACATCTATGCCATAATCATTTAACGTTTCGGCCTTTTCAAGAAATAGGGGTTAGAAATCTTCAAACTTTCCAATCTCTTGGACTTAGCATCCTTCTATATCAAGGAGTCTTAATCCATGATCATTTTGGAAAACAAAACTTAAACACCATTGCCTTAAAACTCATTGGTTTTGGTCTTTACATAAAATAGGGTAAAAATCTTTAAACTTTCCAATCACTTAGACATAGCATCCTTTAACATAAGGGATCCTTGGTCCATGATCATCTTGAAAATGAAACTCAAATACAACCTCATACATGTAAAAATTGAAACAAGATTCACTTAAACCATATACATGGTTTCGGCCTCTGTAGGAAGAAGGGATTAGGGAACTTTGTTTTACAAAACCTTTTAGTATGTGATAGTATGAGTAAATACAAGAATATAGAAAGTCGTTTCAACTCAAAAGGAGTTTTCTACCATTTTTGAGAGGTTTTAGAAGTTAAAAGCATATAAAGGACAGATGAAGAAAACTTTGAAATAAAAGATGAAACTTTGAAAAAGAACTACATAGAAGTATTAACCTTAACAAGATGAACAACTTTGATGAAGAACTCTAAGAGAAAAGCTTGATAAAAATGTAAACTTTGTAAGAGAGAAGAAGGAGAAGAAATGTAGTAAAGTGAAAATGTGAGAAATGGAGGAAAGTGATGAAGTGTGGAAATGAAGAGTGTTTAGAGAGAGTGAGAGGAGAGGGTCACGGTTTTGGGAGAGGAAGAAATAAGAGAAGAAAGAAGGTGGGTTGCTTGTAGAGAGGATAAGGAGTTAAGGTGATGTGATGTGATTGGAGAGAGAAAGATGAAAAAGTGAGATTTTTGAAGAAAAAAATCATGATTCACCTTTTGAGGTATGTCATAACCTTCACATCAAGTCACTTCATGTCACTTCATCCTCTTGATGCTCTGCTCCATTGCGTATCAGATGACTTCCCCGATCGTATTTCCCGATGATTTCGCCCGGAAAATCTCTAAGATTTGGGCCCGAACAAGATTTTTCAAAAAACTCCAAACCCACACAAAACATCATAAAAACACTAACCATCTCGTTCATGAATTAAAATTTGGTCTCTAGCTCAGTAAACTTGTACTGGCAGTGAGAACCCAGACCGGTTTTCGTCTGAATTTTCGACCGAAAATTTTACTGTGACTCCATACGGTAAAACAACACAAGAAAATAATTTTATTTTAAATAAAATCATCCTCTGGATTTTATCAAAAATAAACACATTAAAGCATTTATTTACTGATAAAGAAGCATACGAAAAACAGGGCGTTACAACTCTACCCCTCTAAAATGAATTTCGTCCTCGAAATTACGTACCTTGAAATAACTCAGGGTACCAGAACTTCATCTTGTCCTCGGCTTCCCACGTTGCTTCTTCGGTTGTCTCATTCTAGATGACTTTGACCAAAGGAATTTGCTTACCTCTGAGCTGCTTTGTCATCATATCCGCAATTTGTGCCGGCGAAGTCACAAAGGACAGGTTCTCTTTCAATTGTACTTTATCAGGCTTTATGATATGTGATGGATCAGGAATGTATTTTCTCAACTGAGAGACATGAAAGCCATCATGGATATTGGAAGGAAAGGGTGGTAAAGATATTTTATAAGCTACTGGACCTACACGACAAAGAATTTGGTAGGGTCCAATGAACTTGGGAGTAAGCTTTTTGTACTTTAGTACTCTGCCAATCCCAGTCGTTGGTGTGACTCTCAAGAATACATGTTCGCCTTCCTCAAACTCTAGAGGTCGTCGTCTCTTGTCCGCGTAGCTCTTCTGTCGGCTTTGAGTAGTCCTCATTTTCTCCTGGATCATCTTCACCTTTTCTGTCATTTGTTGCACGAAGTCTGGACCCAACAGCAAACTCTCTCCATCCTGGTACCAACACAAAGGCATCCGACATCGTCGACCATACGGGGCTGCATAAGGTGCCATTCCAATGCTTGAATGGAAACTATTATTGTAGGTGAATTCTATCAACGGTAGGGATTCGTCCCAACCCTCGACATCCTCCAAAACACAAGCTCTCAGCAAGTCCTCTAGTGACTGGATTGTCCTTTCTGTTTGTCCATCAGTCTACGGATGATATGCGGAACTCAATCTGAGTTTCGTTCCAAGCGATCTTTACAAACTCTGCCAAAACCTCAATGTGAACCGTGGGTCTCGGTCTGAAACAATGCTCGAATACACACCATGCAGTCTAACAATCTCTCTGATGTACAGTTGGGTTAACTTCTCCATAGAGTATCTTATATTGATTGGCAAAAAGTGAGATGACTTAGTCAGTCGGTCCACTATTACCCATATAGCCTCATAACCCTTCTTAGTCCTTGGTAAACTGGTCATGAAATCCATCGAGATTCCATCCCATTTCCATTCTGGAATATCTAAAGACTATAACATTCCTGCTGGTCTTTGGTGCTCCACTTTGGCTTTCTGACATACCAAACAAGAAGCGACGTATTCCATTACATCTCTCTTCATCCCATACCACCAGTACAACTTCTTAAGATCTTGATACATCTTCGTGGTCCCTGAGTGCATACTCAACCTGCTCTTATGAGCCTCTTCTAAAATCAGCTTCCTCAACTCAGCATCATCAGGTACACAGATTCTCTCGCCAAACCTCAAGATTCCATCTGTTCCTTCTCTAAACTCTGACAGAGCTCCTTGACGTACTAAGTCTCTTTCTGTCTACAGATACTGATCAGTCTCTTGCTTCTCCTTTATCTTCTCAATTAATCCTTTTGACATGGTGGTCCTGTTCAGACACAGTTTTCCTAGCGTACTCTCAACTGAAAAACTTAGATCTCAGAATTGTTCCAGCAATTCTCGCTCTTTAACCATCATCACTGATGCGTGAATTAACTTCCTGCTCAAGGCATCAGCCACTACATTCACCTTTCCAGGGTGATACTGTAGTTGAAAGTCATAATCCTTCAGGAATTCTAACCAACATCTCTGACGCATATTCAACTCCTTCTGATTAAATAGGTACTTCAAGCTCTTATGGTTACTAAAAACATTAAAAGTAGCCCCGTACAAGTAATGTCTCCATATTTTTAAATCAAAGACCACAACAGCCAGTTCTAAATCGTGTGTCGGATAGTTCCTCTCATGAATCTTCAACTGCCTCGAAGCATAAGCTAAAACTTTCCGATTTTGCATCAGCACACAGCCTAAACCTTGATGTGAAGCATCACAGTAAACCTCAAAATATTCCTTGGGATCAGGTAGGATCAATACCGGTGAGGTTGTCAACCTCCTTTTCAGCTCTTCGAAGCTTCTCTCACAGGCTTCTGTCCACACGAACACTTGGTCCTTACGAGTCAACTGGGTGAGAGGTCCTACAATCTTGGAAAATCCCTCAATGAACCTCCTGTAGTAGACAGCCAAACCCACAAAACTACGGATTTCTGTTGCCGTTGTCGGTCTTTCC
Source organism: Sophora flavescens (assembly GCA_030762895.1). Lineage (NCBI taxonomy): Eukaryota > Viridiplantae > Streptophyta > Magnoliopsida > Fabales > Fabaceae > Sophora > Sophora flavescens. The sequence goes on along the minus strand of CM061062.1, from coordinate 10,161,849 downwards.
CATTCCAAAACAGCCTCGACCTTTGTCGGATCCAAGCGATTCCTTCGCGGGATATTACGTGACCCAAGAATTGAACTTGATCCAACCAAAACTCACACTTCTCTGGTTTCATATAGAGTTGCTTCTCTCTCAGGATCTGAAGAACAATGCTAAGGTGTTCAGCATGAGTCTCCTTGTCCGGAGAATAGATCAGAATGTCATCAATGAAGACGACTACGAACTGATCCAAAAAGGGACGAAAGATCCTATTCATATAGTCCATGAATATAGCAGGTGCATTCGTCACTCCAAAAGGCATCACCAAATACTCATAATGCCCATAGCGTGCTCGAAACGCTGTCTTAGGAACATCTGCTTTTACTCGTATCTGGTGGTATCCTGACCGCAGATCTATCTTTGAAAACATTGTCGCGCCACACAACTGATCCATAAGATCATCTATCCTTGGAAGAGGATATCTATTTTTAATCGTGACTTTGTTTAACTGATGAAAGTCCACACACAGCCTAACAGTTCCATCTTTCTTCTTTACTAGCAGGACTGGAGCTCCCCACGGTGACACACTATGTCGTATAAACTATTTCCTCATCAGCTCTGCAAGTTGGTCCTTCAAGGTTTCTAACTCTGATGGCGACATGCAATATGGTGCCATGGATATTGGTCCAGTGCCTGGAATCATATCAATCGCGAACTCGATCTCCCGAATAGGTGGCAATCCAGGTACATCCTCAGGGAAAACCTCCGGAAACTCTCGAGCGACAGGTGCGGATTCCAAGTCAAACTCGCTCTCGACGTCCAAGGAAAACAGCAGCATGTAACCTTGAGATCTTTCTTTCAAAGAAGCTCTTACCTGACTAGCAGATAAAAATCCAGAAATCTCCTCCCTAAAGATTAAGGTTTTCTGAGCACAATCTATTAGGATATGGTTGGAAGATAACCAATCCATGCCTAAGATTACATCTAACTGTACTAAAGGAAAATAGATCAAGTCTACAAGGAAATGTCTATTCTGAACGATGATAGGACAGTTTAAGCAAACATAATTAACAGTCACAGGTTCAGCAGTTGGGGTAGAAACAATCAGATTATATGGCAAGGAAGAAACAGGCAAGTCTAGAATTTTCACATGATCCATCGAAATAAAAGAATGAGTTGTTCCTGAATCGAAAAGTACAGACAAAAGATTACCAGCAATGTTGTACTTACCTTGCACAAGATCAGCGGAGTTCGATGCCTCAGCACCACTCATGGTATACACTCTTCCCTTAATGGTTGGCTTGTTTACTCTGGCATGGTTGACAGAACGCTCCCTCTTCGGTGCACGGCACTCCTTTGCCAAGTGTCCCACGCAGTCACAGTTGTTACACTTGTAATCCTTCTTCGGGCAAGCATTGGCTAGGTGGCTCGGATCTCCATACCTGAAACATCTCCTTTCTTGGCCTTGATCGTTGTTTCTCTGGCCTCCACTTCTGGTCCCCGAAACACTGGGACTAGCTTTTTTTTTTTGTTGTAGCTAGATGCCTGGTGATACGGCTTCCTCTGGTTCTGCTTCCATTTTCAATTCTGGCCTTGATTCTGGCTCTTAGGACGAACAGGTCCTCCTGCGCTTCCCTTGTTATCCCTTCCTCTGCGCATCATCTCAATTTTCCGTCACTTCTCCACTAGTGCTTGGAAGTTCCTGATCTCCAATGACAATACCGATTCTTTAACCTTGAAGCGCAGACCGGCTTCAAACTGCTCACACTTCCATTCCTCACTGGGATTGTCTTGAATGAAACGGAAATACTTGGCAAGGGATTCAAACCTTGCCGCATGCTCCCCTACTGTCAGGTCCCGCTGACTCAGCCTCATGAACTCCTACTCCTTCTCTTTCCGGTCACTCTGGGGAAAGTATTTGTCTAGAAACTTGCCACAAAATACTCCCCAGGTGATCGCCTGGTGCTCAGCCTCCAACAACTGCCTGGTGCCCTTCCACCAGTACTCAACATTGCCCACTAGCTGGAACACGGAATAAGGTACCTTAGATTCCTCTAGAGTGTGTACCAGATCGAAGATCTTCTCTAGCTACTGAATCCAAAGATTAGCCTTTATTGGATCCACGTCTCCATCAAACTGCAATGGATTTTGACGTCGGAAAGCATCCAGATGCCTTCCCTCTGCAGCATGTTCTGCCCTCTGTTGTTCCTGTTGGTTCTGGGTAGCAGCATTAGCCGCCTGAAGAGCTATGGCAGCAGCCACGTCAGTCAGCGCTTGGGCAGAAAAATCCATTCCTCCGTAGCCTCGTCCACGTCCTCTCTGGTTCATACTAACCTTTACCACACAAGCAGTCAGATAACAGCCAGAAAAGGGATGTGAACCACGGGTTATCACACATTACCTCAAAGAAGTAATTCAAACAACATCCAGACAGAGAAGAACACAACTTCAACAAAACAGACCTAAACCCAAACATTCCCAAAAGACTCGACTAGCTCTGATACCAACTAATGTGACACCCTAAAACCCAGCATCACATGGTTACCCGTTGCGGAAAAGAAACTTATTTAAAACACTGGTCGTTTTCGGAAAAATAACCTTTTATATAGGGTTACTGAAAAAAGGTACTCAAATTTATTTATTTTTTGTTAAAAGAAGTTAAGAAAAGGTGATGAACACTCAGAACATGAAAATAAACATCATACATATAAATATAACTATCCCACTTGGGATCTTAGGTTTGATTACAAAACTAACCTTGTCGACCTGGCCAACATACACTAAAACAGCTACTACAGAAACAGGTAATAAAAGAAGCATCAAACCGGGGATAGGGAACTGGGTACAAGACTCAAAAGATGGCTCTAAAAGCCTAGGGACTATCGGGACAACTCCAAAAGTCAATGAACGATCTACCAATGCCTCCTGCATGCAGAGTGACCACAGATGCTACCCCCAGACAAGATATCAGATGTCGGATCGATAACGTCACCGCCATCGTCGATAGGGACGTCGTCATCTCTGGGATCCTGCGGATGGTACTCTGGCTCCTCCTCCTCCTCGTCCTCGACCTCTGTCAGCTCAAGAGGTTGTTCCTCGGGATCCTCTTCCACTGGATCCTCCGCAAGCGGATCAACTGGATCAAAATGCTCATGAAGGAGACCGGTGACTTGTAGCGTATAAAGGTAGTACCATGGAGGTGGAAGTACCACATTCCTCGCCTCGACGGTATGAATCCTTCGTACGGGCACTCCGTTAGCATTCGTCTCGGTAGTCATGACTGGTCCTCGATACGTCGCGGTCGTCGCACCCTCATGTATAGTCCAGTTCCTTGTCGTCCCAGCATGATCAAACACTTCGCTCCTCAAGCTCGACTGTGCCAAGGGAACGTTCGGATCCATCTAAAAGCACGCGCATACCCGATACAAGAAGAAAAGAACAGAACATATAAATGTGCAAGAGTGAGATACCGTCATAAGATATATCCCACAACAACCATGTACATGATACATACATCACATAATCATATAAGCAGTTAAATCACGCATATACATAACATAACAATGTTATATCAAAGGGTCTCAAACCCGCACAGTCGATCTTTGAAAATATGCATGGTACTTCAATATCAAGCTCTAACTTAATCTCATGATATATCAACACCATTTTCCACTGGAGAAGAATTAGAGTTGGTCAATCTCTAGCCCACAGGGCAGTTGCCTCCATACCCTCATGCATTTAAGATCTCGGGACGAGCAACGTCACATGTGCCTCCAAACCGGTCACATGGACTGACTCCCAGATACCACCTTGTATCTGATATGTAAGAAAGCACGTCTTCCTGGGGAAATGCACATGAGAAAATATTTTATTCCAAAGGTTTTCTTTGTGTTCATTCTTTTTCACTGTCGCAGCTCAAAGCTAACGACTTAATCATCATTTCCCCATCACTTGAAAACTTAGAAACATAGGACACACGGTCCGAATGCTCAATCACAATGCTCGAGAGCAATGTCGCAGTCAAGGGTTATGGTCATATAAATCACTTATGCTTTTATTCATGTTTCGAACTTAACATGATAAGGACAATAGCCCACAACAACGAAATCAGGACGCACTGTCCTCAATTTCGAGAATTGGACTCTCATTCCAGAACATCATGAATAGGACTCATGGGCCCGAATTAACACTGATCCAAGATCACATACGTATAACTGAATACTAGAGACGACAACTCGCGTACTAGATTCTCTTTCTTAAGTACTTATTTTTCGTTCAGTGAAAATCAAATTCAAAATCGAATCCTTGATAACCTATCCAGGCTATCGGAAAGTTTCTAAAACATTTAGGAGAAAACCTTTTCTTTGAAAATCTTTTATAAAGCATCTTTGAAATACTTTTATCTTTGAAAATCCCCAATAGGATATTGCCAAATAATCTTGAAAGTTTTCACTTGAAGGCATAGAGTTCGAAAAGGATTTTTCTCTTGTATAACAATAGTTCACCAAAACCATTTCAACATTTATAACAAGTAGTTTAAGTTAATGAGATTTTGGAAAATAACACCAGTCCTTTCATCTTCAAAGCTTATTAAGGTTTTTAATCCTTATAACAGTTGAGCACAGACACAAGTCTGGCTTAGAAAACTTTCAATCAATAGAAGTATATATTCTAAGTTCAATGCTAATATCACAGTTGAAAGCAGCTCATCACAGATATGCATTATAACATTTAGAACAGGTACAGTTCAACATTAGATAATAGCATAACAGTTCAAGTACATTAGATAACCAAGTAAGCTCAATCAACATATAAATATCCAGTTAAACACATACACACATGCATACAGTTATTGAATATCTTTAGGAAATCCCCTCTTACCTCACGTCGGAGTTAAGAGTTTTCGATTTGAAAAGAAGGTTCACGAACGTCCTCGCTTATCCGGTGATGGAAGTCTAAGGTTACCAACATAAAATCACGAGTTAAATAAAATCAACTCGAGAACACTAACCATAAGGTATAGGCTCGGTTCATACAATTGATGCGTTGTTTTTAGAATAAAGGCAAGTGCACCTCGTCGCAAACAAGTAATACGGTGGTAAGACCGGTTATCGTATCCACAGGGATCGGTTGTCAATTACCAATTCACAAACTCAACAACTATCTAGACTAAACTATGGTATGAAAAGATCAAAACATAAAATAAAGAAAGCAAAACAATATTTTTGGTCTTTTGGGAATTTTATCGAACACTTGGTATGCAAACAGAGATGTGGCTAGAATTGTCAGGGTTAGACTACACTAATCCTCCCTTAATTGCAATGAAATGGCTTCTAACACAAGTCCTAATTCAATAATGACAATCAAGTCTTTTCTAAAATACTCAAGCCTAATGTCTTAGGTGCATTGAGCCTAAAACCCCAAATTAAACCCTAATGTCTTAGGTGGATTAACCTGAGATTTTGCATTAAGTCAAGACTTATAAGATTGCAAGCATCCAACACCTATGTCTAGATTCTTGAACTACTTGGCATATGATTCATGAGCATGCCTTAACATCAATCTGTCAATTGTCTATCAAAGCAACATATCATTCCTATGGGTAGCTAATCCAAGGAAAGCATTAAGCACAGAATCACATACTCATAAAGAAGTAGAAACTTGCATTAAACAACCAAATCAATTTACAAACAAGTTCAGAAAAGTAATCATCTAACCCCAACAATAGGGGATTTAACTACTCATGATAAAAGGAAATACAAAAGAGAATGAGAGAAGGGATGGAGAACACTCATAGAAGAATCCTCCAAGCTTCCTCCATCCCCAGACCAAGTAAATCTCCCCTTCTAGGGCTGGAACCCTAGTCCAGCCGCAGCCTCTAAGTGCTCCCAAGTGCTCCTCCTCCGAAAGCTCCCAAAAAACTCCCTCAATTCTGCCCTAAAACAGCAACTTATACCAATCAGTTCTGCGGTCGCTCGCGAGGCGAATGTCTTCTCGCGAGGCGAATATTAAAATCTGCTGTTGCTGAGAAATGGGCTCTCGCGAGGCGAGAGTGGCTTCGCGTCGCGAGCCAGTAAAATGGTTCTTCAATATGCCCGTGAGGAGCATCAGGGCCTGGGCGTGATGGCTTCTGGTTTCCAGACTCGCGAGGCGAGCCATGGTTCGCGGGGCGAACCAGAAAGATGACATTTTGCTGGAACAGTCAGCTTTCAGGGTCGCGAGGCGAATCCAGTCTCGCGGGGCGAATCACCAGAATTCTGATTGGCTCAATTTCTTCTCTTTTAGGCTCTATTTCATCCAAGCTCCATCAAGGCTAATTCTGAGCATTTTTACATTGAATTCCTACAAAACAACACCAAGAAACCGCTTCACCCGTTCCAAGGGAAAATCTAACTAAAATCAAATAAAGAATGCCTAATCTATATGAAAAATGCATGCAAAAGTGTACAGAAAACATGATGTAAAATCACACTATCAACAATAAACTAGGATTAGGGGTTTCCGAAATTTATGCGACTCTTGGATTTATGATCCTTAAGTGCTAGAAGTTCATAAACAAAAATATTTTAACAAAGTTGGATTAAAAATCTCACTAAGTACTTGACTTAGGGTTTCAGCCAAGCATAGGTAAATAGGCTAGGAATTTCTAAACTTTCCAATCTCTTTAGGTTGGCATCCATACATAGTAAGGAGCTTGAAACCATGATCATTTCAGAAAATGGAAAAATCAAATGTCTTAGACCATGAACTCTTAGGTTCGGTCTTAACAAGTTTGTGAGGTTAGAGATCTTTAAATCATCCAATCTTTTGGACATAGCATCCTTTAACATGAAGGAGCTTTAGTCCATAATCATCTTGGAAAACAAAATAAAATAACACATCCTAGGTCAAATGTTACATTCGGCCATCATAGGAAAATAAAGCAAGAAAATATTTTAAACTTTCCAATCACTTAGACATAGCATCCTTTAACATAAGGAGATTTTTAGTCCATGATCACTTTGGAAAACAAAACTCAACATCTTTGCCATGACCATTTAAGGTTTCGGCCTTTTCAAGAAATAGGGGTTAGAAATCTTCAAACTTTCCAATCTCTTGGACTTAGCATCCTTCTATATCAAGGAGTCTTAATCCATGATCATTTTGGAAAACAAAACTTAAACACCATTGCCTTAAAACTCATTGGTTTTGGTCTTTACATAAAATAGGGTAAAAATCTTTAAACTTTCCAATCACTTAGACATGGCATCCTTTAACATAAGGGAGCCTTGGTCCATGATCATCTTGGAAATGAAACTCAAATACAAACTCATGAATGTAAAAGTTGAAACAAGATTCACCTAAACCTTATACATGGTCACGGCCTCCTTAGGAAGAATGGGTTAGGAAACTTTGTTTTATACAACCTTTTAGTATGTGATAGTATGAGTAAATACAAGAATATAGAAAGTGGTTTCAACTCAAAAGGAGTTTTCTACCATTTTTGAGAGGTTTTAGAAGTTAAAAGCACATAAAGGACGTATAAAGAAAACTTTGAAATAAAAGATGAAACTTTGAAAAAGAACTACATAGAAGTATTACCCTTTACAAGATGAACAACTTTGATGAAGAACTCTAAGAGAAAAGCTTGATAAAAATGTAAACTTTGTAAGAGAGAAGAAGAAGAAATGTAGTAAAGTGTAAATGTGAGAAATGGAGGAAAGTGATGAAGTGTGGAAATGAAGAGTGTTTATAGAGAGTGAGAGGAGAGGGTCACGGTTTTGGGAGAGGAAGAAAGAAGAGAAGAAAGAAGGTGGATTGCTTGTAGAGAGGATGAGGAGTTAAGGTGATGTGATGTGATTGGAGAGAGAAAGATGAAAAGGTGAGATTTTTGAAAAAAAAAATCATGATTCACCTTTTGAGGTGTGTCATAACCTTCACCTCAAGTCACTTCATGTCACTTCATCCTCTTGATGCTCTGCTCCATTGCGTATCATATGACTTCCCCCATCGTATTTCCCGACGATTTCTCCCGGGAAATCCCTAAGATTTGGCGCCGAACAAGATTTTTCAAAAAACTCCAAACCTACACAAAACATCATAAAAACACTAACCGTCTCGTTCACGAATTAAAATTTGTTCTCTAACTCAGTAAACTTGTATTGGCAGTCTGAATTTTCGACCGAAAATTTTACTGTGACTTCATACGGTAAAACAACACAAGAAAATGATTTTATTTTAAATAAAATCATCCTCTGGATTTTATCAAAAATAAACACATTAAAGCATGTATTTACTGATAAAGAAGCATGCGAAAAACAGGATGTTACACAAGTAGCGCTTCTTTAACGTCACTAGCTTGACGCCTGATTAATTATTTGATGCTCAAGGTGGCTTGAATGATGAGAAGAATGGAGCATTTTTGTTGTTTTTCTTGCCACCACTCCTCACATTGTTCTCAACATCAACCAATGGTGTACTGCCCTTCTTTGATAAATTATCTTCTTTTGGCCAAAGTGGTTGGAATTGAGATGACCATTGAGACTTCCTCTTCTTCTTTTTCCTTCTTTTCCCATTGCTCTTATTTTTCATCTCATGATCATCTTTGTGGATTTCTTGAACCTCTTGATTTTGCACAAAATGAACTTGAGCATGGATAATTGGTGAAGTTCCCATAGGCTCCTTGTCAAACATGTTCACAACCATTTGTTCTTCATTCACCCTCAATATAAGCTCGCCTTTTGGTACATCTATCAAAGCTCCGGCGGTAGCTAAGAAGGGTCTTCCAAAAATTAAAGGAATGCTCACATCTTCCTCAATATCCAACACAAAGAAATCCATGGGAAAGATGAACTTTCCTACTTTCACAAGTAAGTCCTCCACCAAACCATATGGTCTCCTAATTGATCTATCCGCAAGTTGCAATGAGATCATGGTTGGTTCCACGTCATGAATGCCAAGCCTCTTCATCATGGATAATGATATAAGATTGATACTTGCCCCAAGGTCGCATAGGGCTCTAGCCTTTATTACATCTCCAATGACGCAAGGAATTGTAAAGGATTCGGGATCCCTCAACTTAGGTGGAAGTTTGTGTTGGAGAATTGAGCTACAATTTTCAGTCAAAGCCACTACCTCACTTGGTTCAAATTTTCTCTTCTTTGCAAGCCATTCCCTCATGAACTTTGCATATGATGGCATGTTCTCTAATGCTTCAGAAAAAGAATATTTATTTGCAATTGTTTGAAGATATCCAAGAACCTATCAAATTGCTCTTCTATCTCTTTCCTCTTCTTCTCAATTGGATATGGCACTTTCACATAAGAAGGAATCTCTTATGGCTTGCCCCTTTCTTTCAAAAGTTGACTCTTCGTCTTTTTCAAGATGGAATTTTCATCAACTAATTTCAGATTCTTTTGCTTCCTATCATCTTGAAGTTCCTCTTATTCTTTCCTCTTTGAACTCTCTTCTTTCTCACTAGTATCAACCATCTTCTTTCTCAATTCAGAATTTTCAGCATTTTGACTTGAGGAATGCTCAACACCCGGCTCTACTAACTTTCCACTTAGCAATATGATGGCTTTGCACTCCTCCTTTGGATTATTAGCGGTATTTCCAGAAAATCCTGCACTTAATGCACTAAAAACTTGTTTAGAAACCTGTCCAATCTGCACTTCAAGGTTCTTTATTGATGCATCGGTATTCTTGAAGTTAGATTGTGTGACTTGGATGAATTGTGCAAGAGTGCTCTCCCACTTGTTCATTCTCTCATCGGTATCACGATGTGGTTGATTTTGAAGTAGTGCTTGTTGTGAAGATGTGTTGTCTTGTAGAGCTTCTTGTGACCAAGGAAGGATAGGGTGCTTCTTCTAATTTTGATTATAGGAGTTTGAGTAGAAATTCTGACCTTGTCTTGGAAAATTCCCTATGTACTTTGCTTCCTCTTGAGAACTTAGAGATGCTTCACAATTACCACTATCATGCTATCCTCCACAAAAATCACAACTCATGACTTGTTGTCCTTGTGTTGGCCTTAAACTCATAGCATTTAGTTGCTTTGTGATTGCCTCCAATTGATTAGTGATGATTTTGTTTTGATCCAAAATTGCATTTTGGGATTTAAGCTCTATTATCCCCTTTGTTGAAGTGCCTCCTCTATCATGATTCATGAGATAATCATTAGATGCCTTGGCTTCAACTAACCTCAAAGCTTCTTCCGTGGTTTTTGAATTCATAGAACCTCCAGCCGATGCATCTAGCATAAGCTTTGTAGATGGTCTCAACCCATTACAAAAGATTTGCATTTGTTGGAGATCATCAAAACCATGATTAGGACACTTCCTTAGGAGCTCCTTGAATCTTTCCCAAGCATCATATAGAGTCTCACCATCATGTTGTACAAAGCTTGAAATATCACCTCTCATCTTCACAAACTTAGACGGAGGAAAATATCTTGCCAAGAATTTTTTTCTAAGTCATCCCAAGTAGTGATGCTTCCCCTTGGTTGAGATTGGAGCCAAGCCTTGGCTCTATCTCTCAATGAAAACGGGAACAACCGCAACCTTATCGCATCATCCGTAGCTCCATTAATCTTGAGAGTCTGACATATCTCTAGAAAATTCGAGACATGATTATTCGGATCTTCGGCTTCATTCCCTCCAAACTGATTTTGTTGGATGATATGGAGCAATGCCGGCTTGATCTCAAAATTATTGGCGGCTACCGGTGGCCTAACAATACTTGAGTGATTCAGGTTGGTAGGACCATGAGAATATTCTCCCAATGTCTTTCGGATATCTTACACATTTTCAGCCATGATAACCTCTTGTTGAACTTGTGATGTAGAAGAAGAATTCACTTTTTCCTTATCCCGCTTCTTTCTTTCTTTTGATTCTTTTCGATTCCTCTTGGCGATCTTTTCAATTTCGGGATCAAATAATAGCTCACCTATAGATTTACCTCGCATCCACTACACAAAATCTCAAACAATGTGAGAATATCCAATATATCAATTATTTAACCAAAACATAAAATTAACAAAAAAAAAATGTTCAAATTAACAATGCTTAGTCTTGTTGATACTGAAATCAACAACCCCCGGCAACGGCGCCAAAAACTTGTTGATCGTTTGGCAAGTGTACCAAATCGCGACAAGTAATAATAGTGAAAGTAAAGTATCGTTCCCAACGAGGATTGTTGTCAAGTATCAATGTAGCTTAGGCAATAGCTATTTGAACCAATGAGTTTCATAGTTCCAATGAGTTTTTATGAATTTTTGTATTTAGAGTTGTCACAACAATGAATGAAACAATATCAATTAAAGAACGAAGTCAATATAGGTAAAAGCGGTTAGGCATCAGAATCATTCAATCTTCACTTGACATAACCTTATTTAATCCTAACTTCAATTCATTCCATACAATTGACATTTAAATCACTAACTTAGATTTATCCCTAATTCCTTAGGTGATAATCCTTTTGTACTAATTAAGAAGCCTAATTCCTTAGGTCATTCAAGCATTAGCACAAACATTAAGCATGATATTCATAAGAATGCATTGAAACATAGTTCTATTCCTAGAATCAACATTCCAATAGTAATCTACTTCAATTCCAATTCAATAACCAATTTTCCAATTGTGAAATTGAATCTAACATCATTTCAAGGTTGATCAATCCAAGAAAAGCATTAAATATAGAAGCAATTACTCAAATTGAATGAAATAGAATTGAAATCAGAAATCAAAGTCAATTACATCAAACTCCATTAAAATCATCATAACCTAACCTAAGAGATCTAACTACTCATAATAGAAGGGGATGAGAAAGAAGAACTTAAGTAGATGTGAGTGGAGGAAGCCATGGAAGCTCCAATTCTTGTAACCAAGCTTGGATCTCCAAAGACTCCAGAGAGAGTATGATGAACCAAGATGTGAAAATGTTAAAATTGAGCAAAAGATCCATTTTCAACGGATGAATCACGTATTTGTAGGTTTTCTGCTCGTAACCTAGTGCTGAGCTTCCTAATCTCAGCGCTGGGTGCTTCAGAACTGCCTGAAACCTGGTCTCTGTCTGTTGCTGGCGCTGAGCACAGCACACCAGCGCTGGGCGCTGGTTCTTCTGCAGCATCCTGGCGCTGAGCGCCCATACACCAGCGCTGAGCGCTGGTTCTTGGCCTGCACCTGCCGTTTTCTTCCGTTTCTGTCTGGACTTAGCGCTCGGCCTTCAATCCTGCATATTGTTTACATCTTTTGAGTATATTTTTAACATAAAAGATCAAAAACTCTAATCAAATGAATCCAAAATTTATTCATATCAAAGTATGTATTTTCCTATCACTTTTCCTATGATTTCTAAGATTATTTACAAACTCTTTCCTAATTACACTTCCAAACTAACATATTTTGCACATTCATCACAACCCCAAACTTAGAGATTTTGCTTGTCCTCAAGCAAACAATTATATTCACACAAGGATTTGAGAGATGGATTTTCATGTTCAATTCTCTTGTGAAGCACATTACTCATGCAAGACTTCAATTCCTCAGCACTTTTGTAAAATGCACAAGCATCACACAATCATTCATAAATTCCAATTGATCACATGCTTCATGCTTTAAAACAATCAAACATACTACAAAATTAGCTCCATTTTCAACTACTCATGCATTTACTGATTATTTTTATCCCTAAGCCTATAATTGATATTTTTTTCATCCATATTCCAGTATATAGTGCAGAATAAGTAAAATATGGTTTGTGTTACTTTATTGGTATACATAAATATAAAAAACATTTTGCCAAAGACTAGGTGCATCCATTTTTGTTTTTTTAAAACATGATTTTCTAGCAAAAAATTTCTTAACTTTCTTTTATGACATCTATTCTTATAGGCACCACACAATATAATATGGAAAACTTTAATCAATATTCCATTTTTCCGGGGTGTTTTCTGGGACAATTAGTTTACAGATTCAATCAAATATTGTCACTTTTTACCATTCATGTACGTTATTTTCCGTTTCTTGATTGTAATTAATATTTTCATTTATTCATTTCGTGATACTTCTTGTGTGTGTTCAGCTAGTTTTTGTCAATATTTATATATTGATGTCCAATATTTACTAGATCTTAATTTTATTTTACTTATTTAATTTATTTAGTAGTATAGTAAAATTTTTTTAATCTCTAAGCATGTGCTTGAGAATTTCCCATCCATATTACATACATATATATATATATGAAGACATATGTGCATCACTTTGGTGGTAGCAACAAGGCATGAAGGTGCTATATATTTTTTCCCTTCATTATTCTCAATCTAATTTCTCATTTCCACACATTTTTGTTTTCTATTAATAATGTAGAAGGACTCATGGACCATAGAGGAAGACATTGAACTGATCAAAGCCCACCAAGAAGTTGGAAACAAATGGGCTGAAATTGTAAAGAGAATGCCTGGCTGTCCGAGAACACCATCAAGAATCATTGGAACGCGACCAAGCACCGCAGACACTACAGAAAGCCTAAGAAGCCCAATTTTTTTTATGGGTCACTCCTCAAAACTTATATCAGAATGCTCACTGCAACTGATGTAGCTGCAAAACACCTGAAGAAGTCCATTAATAGGAGGATCAATGTGGTTGGGGGTGATCAGTCATCAGATGATGACACTGATTCTGAAGATTGCAATGTTGAGGAGCTTGGTTTGAGTTTTGGGCAGAACAATGTGATCAATGCAAGTGGAAATTGTGGCAGGTTCCCTCCAAATCAGTTCAACAATAATCATGTTGCTCATACTTATGCCAATGGAACAACAAATGGCTCAATGGTGAATGGTGAAGAGATTGAAGGCTCTGGAATGAAGAAGGAAATGGATCTCATGGAGATGGTGAGTGCACAGCATTAAGTAAGGGACATGCATGGTTAAGTGTGTTATGCATTTATGCCTTTGATCAGATCAGTACTATCTTTGTTAATTTCTCTAATTCGTACCAGTTTGTTTCTGGCTGGACATCATGGTCTTATAACTATATGGGGTTGTTATTATGTTATGTTGTTTGCCTTCTGTATGCATGTTTTTGAGTATGTTTATGACTGTATGTTCGTTTTATCTACATCTAGAGGACTAGGACTATGACTATGACTTATATGTCCAACTTTAATTAAGTGTAAACTTTAGTGTCTATGAACTCTTGGTCAAGGTTTTAACTTGTGGTTGTGTTGCGTTTGTCGTAATTGTGGATAATTGATGGAAAATACAATCGTAATTGTGGTCGCGTTTCGGTTTCGGAGACCTACAAAACCAAAATGTAACGACCTCAATTACGATTGCGGGCCTTTATCTAAAGGCTTGTTCTTGGCTACAAATGCCTTTATCAAATATATATGGAGTACTGCCTTATCTATTCATATTTCGAGATTCTTTATGCAATCATTATGGAAATCTCTTGCTTATAGCTAGGGATGTAAATGGGTCGGTGTGAGTACGGGTAGTAGCCCCCACTACCCATCCCATCGGATGAATTTCATACACGTCCCTGTCCCATATTCGTGCGGATATCTTGCGGATTTTAAACAAATTTATCAATATTTGCATGTATCCATAGATATTCAGATATTTAAACACCTCACAAAATTATTGAATATTAGATTAATTTTTTTATTCAAACACCCTTATCTCGACATTATTCACACATAAACATTAATCCAAAAGCAATAATCCATAACACAATAATTGAAGAAAGTAATAATATTTAACACAATGATCCATACGGCTTGGGAATGATAGGGTTTTGATGCTGTGGCTGCCAATTTTCAGAAACAAAATAAGGGTAGTGAAAAAAATAGGACATTTGGTTTATATATGTAAAGGGGTATTTTAGTAATTTGATCTTAGCGGGTATCCGCGAGTATAGATACTACGATACCCATTCCCACCTCATTAATAATTAGATAGAGAAAATATTTATTTAATTTATTCATAGATACTTGTTGATGTATCTATTTTCTACGAGTCACAGATATTATCTGTATATTCACAGTTACAGATAAAATTTACGCTTATAGCTCAATATATCAAGCTGAATGTGTTTGGAAGATGTCACTCAAACATCATTGCATGCCTTGTATCCGGTTCCATGAACTAAGTAAGAGATTTTTATTTTTTTTTTTTGTCAAACAACAGAAATATTAAATATCAAGGAGTACGGTATTCCAAACCTTTTTAATCAAAGTTCACAACCTTCCTTTACTAGCTAATTTCATAACTTTCACGGGACATGAGTACCAATTATAAAAAAGAAAAAATTGACTTTTTAATCAAATTGGGTTCATTTTAGAAATTATTTATCAGTTTATGATTATTCTGAAACTATTTATTAATGGAGGGTTCTTTTAAACAAGTGGAATATTTTATTTTTTTCATTCTGACAGGTCAAAGGCGTCAGTCAGATTGGTGCCTACCAGTATTAAAAAAAAGAAAGATAATTGATAGCAATAAGAAGAGGTATAAAATTAAAAATAATAACAACAATAATTTACACCAATAAATATTCATCAATTATTACAGTAGTAAAAAAAAATTTATCTTGTAATAGCATTAATATCATCGTTACTCCATATACTTATAGTATAATTTTTTTAGCAGTGTCCCTTTAAAATTGCTAGTAACTTTCTTTTAATTCTTACAAGGTATTTTTTTTTTTTACTACTGTAATAATTGATGAATATTTATTGGTGTAAATTGTTATTGCTATTATTTTTTTATGACTCTTGTGATATTATTTGCTACTTGTTATTATGGGATTTTTTTTATTGCCTCTTGTTGTTTTAAATAGATACTTTATCATTAATGTCATCGTAACTCCCTATACTTATAGTATAATTATTTTTGTAGCAGTGTTCCTTCTAAATTGCAGGTAACTTTCTTTTAAGTCTTACAAGGTAATTTTTTTTACTACTGTGATAATTGATTAATATTTATTGGTATAAATTGTTATTGCTATTATTTTTTATGACTCTTGTGATATTATTTTCTACTTGTTATTATGGGATTTTTTTTATTGCCTCTTGTTGTTTTAAATGGCTTTTTGACCAAAATGGGTTTCTTTTATAAACTATTTATCAGTAGCAAGTAGCAAATAACAATGACAAGTAACAAATAATAGCAAAAGAGGCATAAAAAAATAATAGCAATAACAATTTACACCAATAAATATTAATCAATTATTACAGTAGTAAAAAAAAATTACCTTGTAAGACTTAAGAGAAAGTTCCCTGTAATTTAGAAGGAACACTGCTACAAAAAAATTTATACTATAAGTATAGGGAGTAAGGATGACATTAATGATAAAGTATCTATTTAAAACAACAAGAGGCAATAAAAAAAATCTCATAATAACAAGTAGCAAATAATATCACAAGAATCATAAAAAAGTAATAGCAATAACAATTTACACCAATAAATATTCATCAATTATTACAGTAGTAAAAAAATTTTACCTTGTAAGAATTAAAAGAAAGTTACCTGCAATTTAGAAGGAACGCTGTTACAAAAAAAAATTATACTAAAAGTATAGGGAGTAACGATGACATTAATGCTAAAGTATCTGTTTAAAACAATAAGAGGCAATAAAAAAAATCCCCTAATAACAAGTAGCAAATAATATCACAAGAGTCATAAAAAATAATAGCAATAACAATTTACACCAATAAATATTCATCAATTATTACAGTAGTAAAAAAAATTTTACCTTGTAAGAATTAAAAGAAAGTTACCTACAATTTAGAAGGAAGATTGCTACAAAAAAAATTATACTATAAGCATAGGGAGTAACGATGACATTAATGCTAAAGTATCTATTTAAAACAACAAGAGGCAATAAAAAAATCCCCTAATAACAAGTAGCAAATAATATCACAAGAGTCATAAAAAAATAATAGCAATAACAATTTACACCAATAAATATTAATAAATTACTACAGTAGTAAAAAAAATTTACCTTGTAAGAATTAAAAAAAAGTTACATGCAATTCAGAAGGAACACTGCTACAAAAAAAAATTATACTATAAGTATAGGGAGTAACGATGACATTAATGCTAAAATATCTATTTAAAACAACAAGCGACAATAAAAAAAATCTCATAATAACAAGTAGCAAATAATATCACAAGAGTCATAAAAAAATAATAGCAATAACAATTTATACCAATAAATATTCATCAATTATTACAGTAGTAAAAAAAATTTACCTTGTAAGAATTAAAAGAAGTTACCAGCAATTTTAAAGGAACACTGCTAAAAAAAATTATACTATAAGTATAGGGAGTAACGATGACATTAATTCTATTGCAAGGTAAAAAAAAATTTACTACTGTAATAATTGATGAATATTTATTGGTGTAAATTATTATTGTTATTATTTTTTTATCACTCTTGTGATATTATTTGCTACTTGTTATTATGAGATTTTTTTATTGTCACTTGTTGTTTTAAATAGATATTTTAGCATTAATGTCATCGTTACTCCCTATACTTATAGTATAATTTTTTTTTGTAGCAGTGTTCCTTCTGAATTACAGGTAACTTTCTTTTAATTCTTATTAGGTAAATTTTTTTTTACTACTGTAATAATTGATTAATATTTATTAGTGTAAATTGTTATTGCTATTATTTTTTTATGACTCTTGTGATATTATTTGCTACTTGTTATTAGGGGATTTTTTTTTATTGCCTCTTGTTGTTTTAAATAGATACTTTAGCATTAATGTCATCGTTACTCCCTATGCTTATAGTATAATTTTTTTTGTAGCAGTGTTCCTTCTAAATTGTTGGTAACTTTCTTTTAATTCTTACAAGGTAAAAATTTTTTTACTACTGTAATAATTGATGAATATTTATTGGTGTAAATTGTTATTGCTATTATTTTTTATGACTCTTGTGATATTATTTGTTACTTGTTATTAGGGGATATTTTTGTTGCCTCTTGTTGTTTTAAACAGATACTTTAGCATTAATGTCATCGTTACTCCCTATACTTATAGTATAATTTTTTTTGTAACAGTGTTCCTTCTAAATTGCAGGTAACTTTCTTTTAATTCTTACAAGGTAAAATTTTTTTACTACTGTAATAATTGATGAATATTTATTGGTGTAAATTGTTATTGCTATTATTTTTTTATGACTCTTGTGATATTATTTGCTACTTGTTATTATGGGATTTTTTTTATTGCCTCTTGTTGTTTTAAATATATACTTTATCATTAATATCATCATAACTCCCTATACTTATTGTATAATTTTTTTTGTAGCAGTGTTCCTTCTAAATTGCAGGTAACTTTCTTTTAAGTCTTACAAGATAATTTTTTTTTACTACTGTAATAATTGATTAATATTTATTGGTATAAATTGTTATCGCTATTATTTTTTATGACTCTTGTGATATTATTTTCTACTTGTTATTATGGGATTTTTTTTATTGCCTCTTATTGTTTTAAATGGCTTTTTGACCAAAATGGGTTTCTTTTAGAAACTATTTATCAGTAGCAAGTAGCAAATAACAATGACAAGTAACAAATAATAGCAAAAGAGGCATAAAAAAATAACAGCAATAACAATTTACACCAATAAATATTAATCAATTATTACAGTAGTAAAAAAAATTAACTTGTAAGACTTAAGAGAAAGTTCACTGCAATTTAGAAGGAACACTGCTACAAAAAAAATTACTATAAGTATAGGGAGTAAGGATGACATTAATGATAAAGTATCTATTTAAAACAACAAGAGGCACTAAAAAAATCCCATAATAACAAGTAGCAAATAATATCACAAGAGTCATAAAAAAATAATAGCAATAACAATTTACACCAATAAATATTCATCAATTATTACAATAACAAAAAAAATTTACCTTGTAAGAATTAAAAGAAAGTTACCTGCAATTTAGAAGGAACACTGTTACAAAAAAAAATTATACTATAAGTATAGGGAGTAATGATGACATTAATGCTAAAGTATCTGTTTAAAACAACAAGAGACAATAAAAAAATCCCCTAACAACAAGTAACAAATAATATCACAAGAGTCATAAAAAATAATAGCAATAACAATTTACACCAATAAATATTCATCAATTATTACAGTAGTAAAAAAAATTTACCTTGTAAGAATTAAAAGAAAGTTACCTACAATTTAGAAGGAACACTGCTACAAAAAAATTTATACTATGCAACGATGACATTAATGCTAAAGTATCTATTTAAAACAACAAGAGGCAATAAAAAAATCCCCTAATAACAAGTAGCAAATAATATCACAAGTGTCATAAAAAAATAATAGCAATAACAATTTACACCAATAAATATTAATCAATTATTACAGTAGTAAAAAAAAATTACCTTGTAAAAATTAAAAGAAAGTTACCTGCAATTCAGAAGGAACACTGCTACAAAAAAAATTATACTATAAGTATAGGGAGTAACGATGACATTAATGCTAAAATATCTATTTAAAACAACAAGCGACAATAAAAAAAATCTCATAATAACAAGTAGCAAATAATATCACAAGAGTCATAAAAAAATAATAGCAATAACAATTTACACCAATAAATATTCATCAATTATTACAGTAGTAAAAAAAAATTACCTTGTAAGAATTAAAAGAAAGTTACCGGCAATTTTAAAGGAACGCTGCTAAAAAAAATTATACTATAAGTATAGGGAGTAACGATGACATTAATGCTATTACAAGGTAAAAAAAATTTTACTAATGTAATTATTGATGAATATTTATTTATGTAAATTATTATTGGTATTATTTTTTTATACCTCTTATTATTGTTATCAATTATCTTTCTTTTTTTTCTTTTTTTTAATACTGGTAGGCGTCAGTCTGATTGGCGCTTTTGACCCGTCAAAGTGAAAAAAAATAAAATATGCCACCTATCCAAAAGGATCCCCATTGATAAATAGTTTCAGAATAATCCTAGACTGGTAAATAGTTTCTAAATCAAACACAGTTTCGTGAAAAAAAACCGAAAAGTTTCCACCAATCTTAATATAATTAACCTCAATGTCAAGACCTGATTTTTATGAGGTCAAATACATTAAAAGTATCAATAACATCTTGTTTAAATATGACATTATTCTGGTGGATCCATATAAACCAAATAGTAGTAAAGCAAGGTATCATCCACACCTTTCTTAATTTCTTTCCTCTTACCGATCCTTAATGATTTATAAAATGAAGTTTAGCTTCAAACGGTAGAACCACTTGAAAGTAACAAAAAAACAAACCTTTCCCCAAATTAGACATATTTGTCGGTACATCTAGTTGTTTTAGTTTCAAAAGATATATATGCTCCATTCCATAAACATGTTTTTTTTTTTTTTATGGAAGGTGGAAATTGATTCATTCAAATTCTTAGATCTATTGAAAACCCTTGAAGAACCCATTTCAAAGGGAGGGTTCTAGTATACTCACACAAGTAACGTTGTTGGTTATTATTGGTGTGTGCGATACAATAATTATGAGGGGCAGATGACATGGCCAAATCTGTGTTTGTGATATAAATCAAATTATTTAAAGTTTCCTTTACCGGGCCTTTTTCCATTCAACATCCCGCAAGCAATTACAACTAGGAGTTGATGTGTCTTCTTATGATAGAAAAAACATAGATAGCTTGTTATTTTATTCGGGGATCGAATCCCTAACCACAATTGTTTAAGGGTCCCAAGCTTGTTGTCACTAGAATCAATTATATGTTGTTGGTTATTTTTATTCAAAAACAACACCTTATTACTAAGCCGTCATTGTCAAACAAAGATCTTACCCCAAAGAAATCATTTGATCCCTGCTACCGAACCCTTAAAAGGGCAGCTGGATTTCGGGAGCTTTGAGAGAAAAATTAGTGTTAATTAAGACTTCAGAGTATAAATTGATAGGTGGGAGAAACTAAGTGAGTAAGAAAAAGAGAAATTCAGGTTTTTTTTTTAATGTAAAGTTTATGTGACTTGGATCTCGGGGGCTCATCAGGGTTAGGGCAGGCATCAGAGCTCAAGGAACGCTTACAGATGTACTTAAAGATTATCCATCAATGAGGTCCCTACATCAATAGTGAGATTCAAACTCACGACCTTCTGGGTTATGAGCCGTTTCCTTACCAACTGGACCAACCTTCATTTACGAAATTCAGGGTCTTTAGTCACATATAGACAGAGGTATGTTCTGAGTGTTTCACTGTTTTGTCCGGAATAATTCACTATGTTCTAACAGCATTTTTTTTAAAAAAATATGATTATATAGCAATAAATTTTATTCCATTCACTATTATTTATATTTGAAATGCATGAGTTTATATGTTCAGCTAATTTTGTCGATCGGTATTTATCATCTTTGTCCAATATTTACTAGATATTAATTTTACTTTACTTATTTAATTTATTTAGTGGTTTTCCTGTTTTTTTTTTTTATTTATCGCTATGCCTATACTTCAATTTGTTTTCATCCATATTCCAATATATAGGGTGCGTTTGGGTAAACAACTTAATTAAGAGCTTATCTTATAAGACCTTATCGCATGAGAGCTTATGCCACAAGCGCTTAAAGAAAGAAAAAGAAAGAAAGGGGCATGAGTGGATTCGAATAGTGAAAAACACGGAGATGGTGTTTAGTGCATAAGCTCTTATGATAATTCCATAAGCTTCTCCCAGTGACTTATGAAAATAAGTCAAAAACTCCTTATGGGATGACATAAATTATTTTTATAAGCTCTGTCAAACACACTGCATAAGAACTTATGTCATCAGATAAGTCAAAAGGAGCTTAAATAAGCTCTTCCAAACGCCACCATAGTACAAAATAAGTAAGCCATAGTTTTATAGCTTGTGTTACTTATTTGTATACATAAAATATATATAAAAAAACATTTTGCATAAATTAGGTGCATCCATTTTTCTACCAAACGCATGTTAGTCTAGGTGACAAGGAGTTTGATTTTCCTTAAACAATGTCTCGGGTTTAAGTCTTGTGTATGAAAAAAATAGGTACTGGTAGAGTTTTGCCTCTTAAATGGGTTTTTTCGACTCGACTCTCAGATTAGTTGGAGTCTAATGTGATTTCCGAATATCGATGGTCTCGGACGAAAAAATGTGCATCCATTTTTATTCCTTTTAAACATGATTTTCTAGCAAAAGGTTTCTTAATTTTTATGAAATTTATCACATAATATAATAATTTAAAACCTTAATCAATATTCCATGTTTCCGGCATGTTTTCTGGAACAATCAGTTTACAGGTTTAGTCAAATCTTACCAGTTTTTACTATCCATATAAATTATGATAAGAATATGAATTTAGAGAGGAGAGATAACAGGAATTTAGGGAGAGAAATTGAATTCCCTTGTTAAGGGTTTCCCTTGGGAGATAGAGATAGATTTTTTGATTCAATTTTCTTCTTCTTTTCTCATTCTGTTCATTCAAATATATATAACAACTTACACACAATATTACTTTCTAATAATAAGGACTAACTGACACTTGGACACAATCCATATTTGTTAAAGCATCAAATCATAACTAACTACTCATTCTAGAATATTCCTAACATAGGTAATTTGGTGTCCATATATTTAGACATAATCTTGATAGTGAGTTGGTTCCTTTTGGGCCCTTTTTGGTCTACTGTTAGCACTTGAAGGCCCAAGTACAACATTTGTTTTATTGGGCTCATGTTGGTCTGGTTCACCTGTATCACATTATTTTCCATTTCTTAATTGTAATTAATCTTTCATTTAATCATCCAACGTATTTTCTGGAACATCAGTTTACATGTGTAATCTTGTCAATTTCTACCATTAATATACGTTATTTTCCATTTCTTAATTTTTATTAATCTTTTATTTAATCATGTCACATGTTTTTCATAATGATCAGTCTACAGGTTTAGTCAAATATTGTCCGTTTTCTACCATTTATATTTGTTATTTTCCATTTATATATATATATATATTGTGTGTGTCTGAGAGAGAGATATTAGATGCATGCATACATTATTTTCAATTTCTTGATTTTTAATGTAACTTTTTTATTTTATTTTATTTTTGGTGAATTTATTTATGATATATGTTCATATTAACTTAATAATTAATATATTTCAGCATATATATATATATATATATATATATATATATACATACTATTCATAAATATAACGGCATTTCAGGCTTTCAGCACGTGCCTTGGTGGTGCAGGCTTATAACCTGTACGAAGCATGATATTCATGCATATGAAGTCGTATGCGTCAATTGGGCATGGTAGCAGCATTGCAGCAAGGCATTAAGGTGCCATTTTAGACTTTCGTTCCTTCATTATTCTCGATCTCTAATTTCTCATTTTCACGCTTTTTTTTTTTTCCTATTAATATATGTAGAAGGACTCATGGACCATAGCGGAAGACATTGCACTGGTCCAAGCCCACCAACAAGTTGGAAATAAATGGGCTGAAATGGCAAAGAGATTAATGCCCAGTAGTAGGGGTGTTCGCGAATCGGTTTGGATCGATTTTGAAACAAAATTAAAAGTCGTCTGATCCAAAGATTAAAAAGATATGCGATTCGGTTCGGTTTGGATTGCTCCTGTAAAAAAAATACGATCCAATCCGATTAAATACGGTTTGGATTGGATCGGTTAATTCGGTTTTTACGGACACATCGTTACATATTTATATTTCATCAAATAATCAAGATTACAAGCTGAATTGAACAAAATCTTAAACATTCATATACTTGTTGATACATTCACGTAATAACATTTCATAAAATATATATAAAATAAAAAAAAAATCATCATCATCTAGTTTCAAAAGATCTTTTATTTATGTTTATAACATTAGAAATAAAAAAAAAATTACATGAAACCAAACTAGTAAGCATTATTAGGAAAAAATCCAACAAATAAAAAATTAAATGTGCAAAAAATAGAATAAACATATATTAAATTTTATGTATGCAATTTGATTTGGATTGGTTCGGTTTTGGAAAAGATATCCAAAATCCGATCCGATCGATTTTCACAAAACAAGATCAAAAAATTCAATAGACATCGATTTTGTCGGTTTTTGGTATTTTGGATCGATTTTCGGTTTTATATCGGTTTGAATATAAACACCCCTACCGATTAGGTATGAGAACACGTCAAGAACATTTAAAGGAGGGTATAACATTTTGGGTTCATAAATTCTGGATAGGCCTATACAAGAAATTAAATTGACATAGAACCAAATCGTAGAGGATATTCTTGAGAAATCCATATAAATCTCTTACTACAATTAAAAAAAATTAATGAAAAAAATTAGATGGTTAAGGCAAACTGTCATGACAAAAACACCAACAAGAATCGATACATCTAGTCAAACCTTACATTCAAATTTATTGCAAATTGGGTTCAATTCTTAGATATCTCCTGTTGGTAAGCGATATCTAATTCCACTAACCCAAAACTGTCGTGAAAAACTTGGTTTAAAGAAAATAAGACGTGGTTGCTAATTTTGTCTTTTGCTGACTTTATGTACATATATAACAAGAAGGGTTTTGAATTAGGGTATCTCACAAGGTGTTGAATTATTGTAACAGGAAACATTTTTGCCTAATCTCAAACATATTTCATGCCCAGATGATGCATAACAGTAAAGACGTATAATTATGTTCTTGATGAAACTTTACATGAAGAAAGAAGCATATTATATACAAGAAAAACCAACTGCAAAAGATAGTAAGATTATTTGACACTTGTATCAAAAAAAAAAGTAAGATTATTTGACACCCAAGATTATTTGACACCCAAAAAAAAAAAAGGATGGCTGAATTGGTTATATATCTAAGGTTACTTTTCTCTCTCCCTCTTTAGTCTTTTCCTTCTTTTGGAAAAAGTTAAGCTGCCTTTGTCTTTGGCATTGGCTTTATCCGCTTTGCCCTTGAATACAAGAAAACTCCAACAAGTGCAACAGCAGTTCCTGCAGTCGCAGCCAGACCACAAATAAGGGAAGAAATTAAGGCGGTATTGTATTTGTTTACTATTTCCAAGTTTAGTTTATGTGTTTTCACTAATATTTATAAAAAAAAATGGGTTAAATTACTCTAGAGGTCCCTGAAATATTTGAAAATTATCAAATAATTCCCTATACTTTAAAAGTTTATAATTGGATCCCTGATCACATAGCAACTTAGCAATTAGGCCTCTCATACACTTTTCTGTTAAGGTTTCATTAGGTATCCGTTAGGGTTCTCTTAAGTGATTCATTCACTCGTCGTTTGTGGATCCTTGAACTGTTTGGAAAATTTTAAATAGATTCCTATATTTTTTAGGAAAATTCAAATAAGTCTGTATTTTTTGGAACTCCAACGAAAAAGTGTACGAGCGACTTACCAAGTGTGTTAACGAGTGAGAGAGGTGTTTGGAAGAAGATAACTGAAGAGACTATGACCACCACACGCTTCACACAATTTCCAACTGAGTGGGTCACAGGTGATAGCAACTGTAATATCCCATATGAAACCTGCCACCAAATACATTAGCTCCAACATATTGATATCACAATAGTCACAATTATTGAGGACACTTTTGAGGCTATTAAACCAATAACATCAAACATGTGGTTTACCTTGATCACCATATGTCCATATCAGTATCTATCAACCACAAATTAAAAAAAAGTATAAACATATATAAATGAACCGAGATGTTTACATTCCAAATTTTAATGTTAAACATCTGCAGCATATTGTTGTTAAACTCCATGATGGTTACTAGTCAAATTTCAGAATGTTTCATTGGACAAGCTCTCTCACATGAAAATTAGCCAAGTATAATAATTAAATAATGAATCCATGTTGTTTCCATCGTTTTCGGTACAAATATTTGAAAACAAGAAACAGAATAAGAATAAGGTGGCATTTTTGCAATTATTAATGAAAATAGAAAATGGAAAACAAAGTAAACAGGCCTAATATTTCCATTGCACATATAGTTAGGGTGGAAAAATGATCAAACTTTATAAAAAAAATTAAAAAGCAACTCAAAGATTCAATTTAGTTAAGGATAAGACATCTCAAAAGTCCTGCATTTTGTTTAAGTGATTTCAGCATATTTACTTCAAAAATAAAAACTACAGCACTGCAGATTGATAGATACACCACCTAGGCACCTATTAATATAAGGTGTATGTTAGGATGTTTACTTGTTTCTCTTTATTCTGTATTACTACTGATACTGATAACATTTTGATATCAGTAACAAGAGTAAGAATTCATAGCAATATATACCATATTTCCTGAGATCTGGTCCAGTTTCCATCACAGGTACAAGTACAATTTTCTTTATGAAATATAACAAATGAAAGGAGATGGATAAGACATGTGATGAAATATGATGCCATGCAAAAGCAAGGAGCAAAACTGATTATTTCCCTGCAGACCATTCAACATGACAATCTACTAAATAGAAAATCGTATTATTCACAAGCAAAAACAAAACAACATTTGAAAGGCCTCACCTGCTGGTATGCATGGAAGCAGAATGCAGCCAAAACTGATCTAACACATAGCTCTCTAACATTCAATCCTTGGCTTGCCTGTACAGGAAAGAACATGCTATATCTTAGGTAAAATTTTCTCTTCCTAGTTTACCCAAATGAGGAAGAATAGTGACAAATTTTTTTTTTAACAAAAATAAAAATAAAATCCGGATCATCTACATACAGCAAATTGCAGGTGTGAAGGAGTAAACTTGACGCCCTCCAAAAATATAGCAAATGGGACCAAGAGGATAAACGAAATGATGGTTATAACTGAGTAGAGATTGATATTGTCCAAAGTTTCCTGTCAGGATCAAGCTTCAAGTTATGTGTCACATTGTTAAGAGTATTGTAAAAGATATCTGATAAGTAATGTGTTAATGCCTCACAAACAACATTGAAGAAAATTCATTATGTAACTGTAGTAAAATATATTGAGTATTATTGATGTTGTAATGAGTAGCACTTAAAAGATTACATAGGCAACGCTAAACCTAATGGGCTTGATATTGTAAAGAGTACAAGCACTAATAAGATTATATAGGCAATGCTAAACCTAATGGGCCTGACTGACGTGCCTAATGCAATAAATACAAGATTTACAATATTCACATGTAACTATCTCATAACAACAATAGAGTTGATACACTGTGTAGATCTGGGAAGTTCGTTACCTCTTCATTGGCCATCAGTTTTTTGCTCAAAACATTCCGTGATTGATTAGTAAGGTTAGATGCCATAGCAGTACTGAACCCAATCCTGTTTAGAGGGAACATTTCAAAAACTAGAATCAATATTTAGTTATTTACCTTTGAACAATTATTGGTATATATTTCATGTTCAGTAGCAGAATTATTCAATATATTCTGAATGACCTCCTTGCGTGCAACAGATTTAGTTTGATGAATTACCAATTGAAAGATACTTCAGTCGTTGATGCCAATGCCACTCCCCCTACTATTGGTACAAGGGAAGAAACCACCCACAAAGTGGGCCTCTGTACATTTAAGAATCAAAACTGAAGGTCAGATCACCAAAACAATTAGATTATTTTGCATTTTCAAATGAATGAGTAGCATAGGGTGTTTACATGCATCAGCAGTCAGCACTGAGTATTGCAACATGGGAAAGAACACATATAGCTTGTATTTTGCATTGCTACAGAAAAATATAATTAAATTACATCCATGGTTACCACATCCTATATAAATGACATAGAGTCAATTACCAAAGTAACAATAAGGGAGGGAGGAGTTCGTCCGGTTTGTCCACAGACAAGTTATTCAAACTAAAGTATGCAAATTAACAAGCACATGATGCAGGTCCACCAGCATGGAGCATTTGGTAGGCAAGATATGAGATATGATTTCATATCCTTAAATGTAAATACTATATTTTCCTTTACTCCTTTTCAAGATTACAACCATGCTCTGCAAAGACTAACTAATTTTAACATCTCGGTTCACTCCATAACAATACTTCCATGCTGAAAATTGCTTGTAAAGAACTATGGATCTTGTGTGTTCTTATGTCAATTTTTTTTACATAATGTCTTTACACAATCAATTTAAAGGTTTCACATATAGCATTTCTGATTCATGACATGTACGGTCCACAGGCCTCTAATTCCATTTCTCTCTGCCAAAGAGACAGAAAATACAAAATGCCGCGGTGGAACATTGGAAGGACTACAGATAAGCTAACATTCTAGATCCACATAAACTGCTCATGGCAAGCCAAGGATACAGTTTTTCTAATGTGTTAACTACAAGCAAAAAGTGCTCCATGCCCTCAGAGCAGCAACGAAGAAAATTTAGCAACAACCACCACCAAAGTCTATTCTCAGTAGGTGGGGTCAGCTACATGAATCAAAGGGTGCCATTGTTTTATGTCATAAACCATAGCTCCATAAAGGCCATTTAACTAAGTCCTTTTCGATGATTTCCCCCCATTGTTTTTCTTGGTCTCTGTCTACCCCTAACTATGGTTATCCTCCATTCTGTTCACTCTTATTACCAGGCTTCTAATGGTCTTCTCTTACATGGTCAAACCATCTAAGGCAAGATTCTATCATCTTTTTCTCAATAGGTGCTACCATTATTTTCTTTCTAATGCATTATTTTCAATCTCATCTTGTCTTGTATGTTCAATCATCCAACACAACATTCTCATCTTTACTGCCCAACATTTAGTACCACAAAGCATCGTAAGTTTGTAAGGAAGGAAAATTAATATTAAAAAAAGAAAGACTTCAACATTACCTCACCCAGAAAAATGGAAGAAAGAACAACAGTGAAGAAAGGCTCCATAGCTTTGATTGTGTGAGTGAATGATACAGCAACCTTGCCAAGACTAATGTTGGTCAACAGGTTCCCCATTGTATGAGCCGCAGCCAATGGAAGGATTGATGCAAGCTATGAATGAGAATACAAATAAATTAATCAGTAAGCAGTTTGAAATTAGAGTGATACATGCCCCACAAAATGGACAACTCCATTTTCATTCAAATACCTGTGAACCACTGATGTCTGGTCTGGGATGGAGATTAAAAGTCCATATTAAGTTAATCATCATCGTGGCAAAGCCAAATTGAAATGCTGTAACTGTTGCTGGAAATGGATATACTTTTAGAACCTAATACACAACCAATGCATTGCAATTTAGAACAACCAAAAGGGAGTTTTATAGAAATAGTAAGGACACCCCGCAATTCTTTTCATGAACTAATGCATGCCTATGTTTGAATTTTGAAATTTCAAATTTTTACCATCTAAGGCTATGTTTGGGAGTTTTGAAGGGGATGGAGTGGAGTGGTTTGTAATAGAGTGGGGTGGAGAGGTAAAAGTATACCACTCCACTGTTTGGAAGTTTAAGGAGGAAATCCCAAACCCCTCAATTTGGAAGGTATAAAAATTGGGGGTTTGGATGGGATAGAGTGTTTTGGGTTACCATCTCACTCCATTAATGAATGAACTCCCAAACAATGGGTTAACGTTCTTTAACCACTCCACTCCATTACTAACCATCCCACTCCATCCTCCCAAACATAATGTCTCTTTCACTCCCACCTCAGGATTTCATTTATTGCATACATTCTCAAATAATTGCAACAATGAGCTATGAAATCAAATTAGGCAAAGGTTTGAGACTTTGTTGGTCACTTTTGTTACTAGATGAGTCGGCTACATGGATCAAACAATGCCATATCCTATGAAAAACCCAAGAGGCTATTCAAATCTAGATCCTCTCTAATTGGTGTCACTTGGTTGATAGCATGCAAAATAATCTGTTGACTACAAATGAAGGATGAAAATGAAGAACCTGTTTGTTGTAGATGTTGAAGTAAATATTCAAGAGGTACCAAGTTCCAAACATGGCCCCAAGCTGCAGGGTCTGAATGACCCCATCGGGTTTGATGGGTTCATCACTTTCAGCCTCAGGAAGAGAAGCAGCAAAGACCCTGAAAGATGCAATTTTGGGACTTGAAATGAGAAAAAAAGAAGACTTTTGAGCACTGAGGAGCAAAGAAGAAGATGGGTGTGATAGTGAGAGTCCATTGATGATGGTGAGAGTGAGTGGTGAAGAAGAAGAAGAAGAAAAATGGTGAGAATGAGAGGGTTGAGGGAACTTGGGTATGGTGGCTACTATGGAGTTTGGAAACATGGGGGTGATGACACGTGGCACTGAAACAGGAGGTGACAAAGGAATGCTTTGCGTCTTGGGGTTTGCAGAGACCAAAACAGAGAGAGGAGAAGGAGACATAGCCGTTGGTTATGTTGCATGAAGACCAAGAGGTTCTGTAACAGTGTAACTTCTGTTCTGAGAGGTGAAACACTGAAAAGCAGACATCTACATCATACGACGACGACGTCGTTTGATTGGGCTTGTTTGTGTTGTGTGTGGCAACCAAAGCACTCTGCCACCAATCATACTTTTTTTTTATAAAATGGATTCTTTCCCTTCCATTTTTATTTTTCATCTTCTCTTTTCATAATTATCAGGAGCTTTATATTATCGCTATGTTTGTTAAAAACTATCAGACACCGGAGAAGTTGACGGATGGTGGAGAATGGATGAGTTGGTGGATAGCGGATAAGTTAATGGATTTGATTTAAATTATTTGGTAGAATTAGTGGTTGGATTGGTTCATAAATATAAGATAACATAAAATGATATATTTGCATTTTTTTTTATATAAATTATATATATTATTTATTGTAAAATAATTATCACTTTTAAAACTTTAATTTATTTTAAATTATTTATCAGTTCAAAAATAAAAATATTTTTTTAAAATTTTAATTTAGTTTTAATTATTTTTAATAAATAAAATGGAATAATAAAAAAAATTATTTATTTTATATAAATTTTATTTTTTAAAGATACAAAATTATTTTATATTTTTTTATCTTAAATCTAAATCTAAATAGTGAAAATAATTATTATTTCTATTCACTGTTAAATGATTAATATTTTAATTTATTAGCTAAGAATAAGTGAGTAATTAAATTAAGATATTAGGGATAAAAATGAAATAATATATGATAAGCTATACGTTGTAAGCTCAAATGTTACTTCAAGCAGCGTCCGGAAAAATATCATATACTAGTGAAAAAACGCTATAAGCTAATTTTAGAATAGGGTTTGGGCAGATTTGATGCAAGAAAAATGAAATCCATTTCCGTCCATCTATACATCGGGTTGGTCGGGTGGAGGGTTTGGCGGGTGGATTCATTCGGGTCCATGTTTTTTAATTATTTTATTTTTTATTTCATAAAAAAAAAAGATAAAAAGGAAGAAAAGAAAAACAATGGGTTATAGAGTCGTCGTCTCGTCGAGGAAGACCAGAGGAACTTCCGCCGGACCAACGACGGACCACTGGCACGCATCTGGGCGCCCCGCATATGTTCGCCATGACTCAGAACTCTTTCTCTCTTCGCGCCACCCCCCCCCCCCCCCACCCCACCCCCACATCCCTTCTCTTCTTCTTTCGAATTGTCGGCACCGTGCATAGCCTCGGTCGACTCAGATCCTTGTGTGGGTGGCGTGGCTGGACGGAGTTGTGCGGAAGAGTTCGATCTGTGATCAACCCTAGCAGGAAGAACGTAGTGGTAGACCAAAATTGATGAAGGCGAGGTGTGGTGGCGGATCTGAGAGGGAAGACATGCGACGGAGATCTGAAGTGTAACACCCGGGTGCCGACGATGGCGGGGAGTGGTCTCCGGTGCAAAAAGGCACGGACAAGGAGCGGCTCCTGGCAGGCTTCTAGGCGGAGGGACACGTGAATGAACCGATTACACACTTGAATGAGAGGGATCCTGAGACTGTGCAGGTATGGGACTATACAGTTGAGGAAGGCTTATATGAATTGATTGGTACTACCTATACTAACAAGATGCATCTTCTTTTCGGTAGCCCATCACTTAAGAACTCCACAGTTAAGCGTGCTTGACATGGAGTAATTCTGGGATGGGTGACCTCTTGGGAAGTTTTCCCAAGAAGCGTGCGAGTGAGGACCTGGGAAGTTTTCCCAGGAAACGTGCGAGTGAGGATAAAGCACGCTGAAAAGCCCGTGTTAATCTGTGGGGACAGTCGTCAATCCATAGAGCAGCCAGGGATGTTACAAATGGTATCAGAGCATCACCTCTCCCAGTACGGTGTGGTTCGGGGACGAACCAAGCGGAAGCTGGTGGGCATGTAACACCCGGATGCCGACTAGGGCGGGGAGTGGTCGCTGGTGCAAGAAGGCACGGACAAGGAGCGGCTCCTGGCAGGCTTCTAGGCGGAGGGACACATGAATGAACCGATTACATACCCAAATAAGAGGGATCCTGAGACTGTGTAGGTATGAGACTATACAGTTGAGGAAGGCTTATATGAATTGATTGGTACTACCTATACTAACAAGATGCATCTTCTTTTCGGTAGCCCATCACTTAAGAACTCCACAGTTAAGCGTGCTTGACATGGAGCAATTATGGGATGGGTGACCTCCTGGGAAGTTTTCCCAGGAAGCATGCGAGTGAGGACAAAGCACGCTGAAAAGACTCGTGATGGTCTGTGGGGACAGTCGTCAATCCATAGAGCAGTCAGGGATGTTACATGAAAGCATTGACTGCAAGGTAAGAATTGGGTCTTGGTCCTATAATGTATAAATTAATAAATCAGATTTTTTATGTTAGTAGCGGGTCGGGTCGGGTATCGATGGATAACAATTTTCAGAACCGAACCCGACTGCAGTTATCCATTTAAAACCAATTTTCTCAACCGTCCAACCCTCCCAACCGATTTGACCCGACCGTTTCACAAAAAATGTTAATGGATTGGTCGGTTTAGGGCGGGTCAAATATTTTTGATCACCCCTAGACTCTAAGTATTCAAGGACCAAAGTTTATGTTTTAACTTTTTGTGTTTTAAAACCAAAATAAATTATAATTATAATTCTTAAATGTATAAGATATGAAAATACTACTTAACACAATTCGGTCTTGGAGTTTAGACTTTCTTTTCTAATCTTTAGTTTAAGAGAAAAAAACATATTGTATATGATTTTTTGAACAAGTTATTGCATTTTTTGGGTGAAAACCATATACGCAGTCACCAGAAATTTATTCTAAAAAAATATATAAATATCGTGTCATTGTAAAATGTACTCCAATGCATTATTTTGTGCACTTGACTAGTTGTTGATTGACTAGTTGTTGAAACATTTTGAAACAAGACACGTGGATATCATCAGCATCATACTGAATATGAAACTTTGCTTATCATTTTGGATGAATTCGGAACCAGCTTGTCAACTTTTTTTACACTTTTTGTTTTTTGAAAAGCAAATTGTTTTACACTTACCTATATCGGAATTGGATAAAAGTTGGACTGTTTATATTTTAAATTTTAAGTTATGTAAATTGAATTTAGAAAATAAAGTTGATCTTCATTCAACGATTCCGATATACTAAATGTAAGAAATTTTGAACAACAAAAAATCTATTTCCTATTATGGTCCATAATAGTTGGAAAACATCCATGTTCATAAAGATTTAATTTAATAGTAATATTTGGTTTATCATTTTTTAAATCTTTTATTCAAGGATTTTGTTAAGTAATTCGTTAAGGATTCAATAAATGGAAAATTTTCACTAAAAACTAAAAACTTTACTTTTCCATATATTGACCACATCATTTTTCAATGTAAACTTATCTTTTTTAATTCTTTAATATAGCACCGACTAGCATTCCTCTTTATTTAAAAGTCACTAATTCATAAAAATTTGATATACTAATACTAATTGGCATGTAGAAAATGCTAACTCATACCCATAGAACATTAGATAAAGAATCAAAAGAGATAAGTTTGTATGAAAAAATGATGTATCTATTATATTTAAAAAGTGTTAAATTTAATGTCTCAATAGATACTTTAATTTTATTGATTTCTTAATTAGTATCCTTAACAAGAATCTTGGTTGGTTAAAAAAAAAAAACAAGAATCTTGGTATATTTGGATATTTAGTAAATACAATTACCGACAACCTCAGAAATTGATAAAAGGAGAAAAATAAATTGAAAACAAAGGCTAAATACTATTATAAAATGGATCACGTTAGTCTCGCTCTATGGCATGTTGGAAGTTAAAAGCATGCTTCAAATTTTGAGGCTGATATCGTCGGAGCAAACAAAAACACCATGGACCACGATATGCAAATTTGGCTTGTTTTATTTAAAATTATTGTAGCTATCTGATTAGTTGACTTTGAGTATACCCAATAATGTTGCAGAGATGACTGGTTGAAAATGATTTTGAAAATAAAAGTGTTGCTTCTGTATAAATTAGAGAACCAAAAGGTTATGTAGTCATTGTATTTGTGTATGATCTTAGTGTAGGTGAAGAAGTTTCAACCAATAAAAAGATCATGTGAGGATTCCTTTAATTTCTTTTTCACTTGGTAGGACATGCCTATAAGATAAATGGTATGAGTGAGTGAAAATGAAGAGGATTTGACGTTCAAACAAAAGAAACTGTGTATTGGAACTCCTCTACAACTTTCAATTTTCCAAAGCTTCTCAATTTGTAATTACCATTGAAAAGTCATGCAACACCGATGTGCATTTAAAACTATAACATTAACACCTTATCAGTCGTGCGGGACAACCAATCCGGATGCATGAAAAAACCAAAAAAAAAAAAAGGGCACGGTTTTGTAATTGAAGAAAAAGGTAAATGTTAAGCAGTGTCAGACATTGGTTAATTAAATATGGAAACTTTTTATTGAAAAATATATATTCAACACATTCAAAAGACAAGTTAATCGGGTGGCTGATAGCTTAGTTAAGGTAGCCCCGTTAAACCCTTGTCCCACTGATTTTCATCATATTCCGAGTTGTATAACAACTTTGATTCTTAATGAAATGGCATTAGGAAAAAAGATGTTCACGTTACTGCTAAAGATTGAGTTTGAGTTGGAAATGGTTCCTAAAACCAGTTGTTAACCCTCAGATTCAAAACATGGAATGTGACAAAATGGAAACAGGGTAAAATAGATATTTTAAACCTTAGTTCCATAAACCTTTTCACCAACGAATTATTAAAAAAAAAAAAAGCCCAAATAAAGGGTTCATGAGGAAAGCAACAAAATAAAATCATGTTTTTCCATCACCTGCATTGTGTTCACATCAAAATTATTGTATACCTTCCTAATACCACTGACTCAAATTCACTTGTATCCGCCGTTTGTGTAATGGTGTAAGAATGGGGAAGCCAGCAGCCCAAGTCTCACAAAAAATGGGTGGTCTAATTGTCAGGAGAAGGGCCGCAAAAAATGAAAGTTCTCCTACAAGTATAAGGCCCCAGGATTTCAATCAACATCAATATCAATGGTAAAATAGTAGGCATCTATCAAACCAGTGTTGAGCTTTTCTAACTTATGTTCCTCCTTCCCTGAGTTCCTTTCACAAAAGCTAGTACTTAGACCAGTGCAGGCTCTCGGAGTTTTTTCTCGAGATTATGAGCCACAGCATCAATAAATTCCTCGGTGTTCAAGTAAAATTCCCTTGATACCCTGCACATAATGCAAACGTCCGAACACTTAGACATGAAGTTTACCTAAAAATATTTTATGTGCAAAAATGCTACCCCTGGCAACAGGCTAAAGATGAACAATTTTTCTATCCAAATGAAATAAGAAAGAAAGGAGGAGCAATGTAATGTACCCCATGTTTAGTGACAAACAATATGCATGCTACAAACCAGTTTAAATTATATAAACAATACAAATGGGCACATGAACTGCACGTGATAATAACTTGATTTTAGAAAATAAAATATTGGAATCAAATAATAACGAAAAAAAGGTGTTAATAAGATTAAAAATATATATTAGAATTTCATGAAAATATCGAATGAATGAAAGACTGTAACTTCTATCTTAATTTTCAAGATCCGAATATTTCATCAAACAATAGAATCTCTTAAAGTAATAATTGCTTCAGAGTAGGAGACAAGAATGAGCAAGTAAATTAAATTTGTAATGCAAAATTTTAAGAGTAATAAATATGTAATAATAATTCAAATGAGGGGAAGTCAGTAAGCATAGGTGAGAAAGAAAGAGAACTACTTACTTAGGTCCGTGAATCAGAATTGCAAGATCTTTGGTCATTTTTCCTGATTCCACCGTCTCAACACATGCAGCCTCCAACTTATGAGTAAAATCCCGTAATTTTTCATTATTATCCAGCTTGGCCCTAGTACCAAATAATAGAATCGTGTCAATAATGGATATTCAGGGGGAAAAAGAACAAGGTGAAAAATGAAAAATAAATAAATCAGTTTATTCAAGAAGCGCCACTGCATGGCCTCAGCTAGATCAAAAGGATTTAGATCCTCTACTTATTTCTCTCATGTTCCCTCATGTTACGAGAGAGAAAGATACAAAAGTAAATTTGAATGAATCCCACAAACAAAAGTAAATTTATTTTTATATCTTTATTTCTCATAACATAAGAGGAAACATGAGAAAAAAAATTGAGAGAAACCCAATTCGATCAATAGTCCATTAAGCTACCATGATTAAACTGCTGACCAAATCTTTAAAAAAAATGAAGAGTATCAAGAGGAACAATTTGTTGGTTTGCCAATGGAGGTCAGCCCCATGGGCCTACGGCCACAATATGGAGAACATTTGGCTCCTTGTTTTAAAACTGATTTTTTTTTTTTCATGATTCTGAGTTTTTTCAAAATTTTATCCAAAACAATGTTCCATGCTTTAAAAGCACTTCTTTTACAAAATAAGCATAAACAGATACACTCATAATTGGATAACTGCAATCTCTTTTTAGTGCTTCACAAAAATGAAAGTGGCTACCATCTCTTGATGTCAGGAAATTGAGAAATGAACTTCTAATCAGAAGCAGAGACGAGCTGCTAAAATCACTATGATAGAAGAGTGACAAATGTCTCAAAAAACACAGAAAGTGGGTTTACAAAAAAAAAAAATGGACAAAATTATCCCTTGCATAATTTTAAAATCACTTTTTTATTGTTAACATCCAAACAACTTAAAGTCACTTTTTAAAGTA
The DNA here is from genome assembly GCA_030762895.1 of Sophora flavescens. Lineage (NCBI taxonomy): Eukaryota > Viridiplantae > Streptophyta > Magnoliopsida > Fabales > Fabaceae > Sophora > Sophora flavescens. The sequence goes on along the minus strand of CM061062.1, from coordinate 10,124,742 downwards.
AAAAGTGATTTTTTAACTATAACTATATGACTGCACCAAGGGTTGACTTTGAGTCCCTATCTTTTTACCTTACTCTTCGATGTGCTTAGGTACCGCTATGCATATTTTTTGTAGATGATATAATCCTAGTTGGGGAGTCAAGAGAGGAAATAAATGGAAATTTAGAGATATGGAAGCAAGCTTCGAAAGCACATGCTTTTCATCAAGGTAGAAGTAAGACAAAGTATATGGAATGCAAGTTTACCAAGACGTGTATTGATTCTAGCTCAAAGGTGAAAGTTGGAGACTATACCATATCATAATTCACACGATTTATGTATCTTGAATCCATCATACAAAACAATAGGGAAATAGAGAGAGGTGTAAACCATAGCATTCAAGTAGGGTGAATGAAATGGAGGAGTGCTTCAAGTGTTATTTGATAGAAAAGTACCACTCAAGCATAAGGGAAAATTTTACTACACAACTATAAGACATGTGATAATGTATGAGACTGAATATTATGTGGTAAAAAGCCAACAAAAGAATAAAACTCAAATGTTGTGATGGATAGATGGACACACTAGAAAAGACATGATTAGGAAGGAATGCATTAGAGAGATTGTTAAGATAGCACTTATTGTAGAAAAGATGGTAGAATCACGCCTATGGTTTGGGCATGTGTGGATTGTGGAGAAGACCTATAGAAGCCCTAATAAGGAGAATAGATCAAATGGATGGTTGCCCAATTGCTAGAGGAAGGAGAAACCACAGAAAACTATACGTGAAACCATTAAGGATTTAGAAATAATTAGTTTGTCTATAGACATGATTTACGATAGTATATTATGTCATTGTTTGATTCATGTAGCTAGCCTCACCTAGTGGGAAAATGTTTGATTGTTGTTGTTTAGCGAAATGCACCCTATATTCATATTCATTCACTACAATCTCAACTTCTTTAAAAAACTTCAAACTGTCCACTGTCCACTCAAATACATGGAAATGCTGATTATCAAAGGAAAAGTTTATGAAGAACATCAAAATGCACAGGAATTTGCAAGTTCTTGAATCAAGCAACAAAGTACCTATGCCCCAGTCCTCGTGTCCATGCAAATATGGAAGCAATGCTGTTTGTACTGGTTTCTTGTCTCTTTTGATGAAGCCGAAAATGTCGAGTTACAGTTCCATGAGCTGCCTCAGCTTCTAATGTCTTGCCATCAGAAGATAACTGCAAAATTATGGTTGTAAAATAATGTATGACGTACAATAACCAAGATAGACTTAACAATGTTGATGAAGAAATACTGAAATAGTAATCAACTAATACATACCAGCACAGAAGTCATGAGACCCAATGAGCCAAATCCTGCACACAAGAATAGACTTCGAGAAACTTGATTTGAAAAGTATTTCCTAGCATGTCAGAATTATTCATGACACAAAAAGTTTCCAATGCTCTCTTTCGAATTTCAAAAGTACATTAAAAAATGAAAAATAAAATTAACAACCACACAAAACAGACGCATTCGCATGGTTAACTGACAAAATGAGCCCATGAGATAAGACATAATAATTTCAAGATTTAAGTAACAAATAATCAGACACAATGATGAAATCTTATATTTCCTTGCTACTTTCTGCTTATTCATCAAATTGTTGTTTCATGATGAAGACAAGTGCAATGCTTTCCTGTTATGCACAAACATAGACCTATGTGAATGAAAAGCAAGAGGTAGTGTCGGGTAGGTGTTGCTTGTTTACAAAACTTGGAACTTGAGGCCATATTCTTGTGTGTAATTTTATGAATGTTCACTAAACCCATAATAACCTAAATTCTCATAATAATGCCTTTGTCATCAAAGTTAATTTTAATTTGATAATATCAGCTAGCAATAATTAGAAGGTCCAATCAAAGCAAGTAAACAGAGCTCATGCAGCCTGCACGGTCCCAGTTCAAAATATCCAGATTTACATGCTAGTTGAGCCAGATGCCTAATATATAATGCCTTTGTATTGGTAAAACTTCAACTACTTTTGACAGTTTGGGTCCAAGAATGGACCGAATCGGAATTGTTGGGCAGGGTTGCTGACTAATCAACCAATTACTGCTTGTTGATATGATATATACAATCACAATGCTTCCCATTTTGGGCATAAAAGATAATTTCTCTATATCACCTTGAGCAAGTAAATCACTTTGGACATCGCCATCATAATTCTTGCATGCCCAAACGTATCCACCTTCACTCTTGAGCGCATATGCCACCATGTCATCAATTAGCCTATGCTCATACCTGTTGCCACTCAGAGTGTCAAACCATGTACGTATATATAATGCATCAGAGCATGTTGGTTCATAAACATGAAAACAGACCATATTGAGTGTTCTTCAAACTTTTGCCTCCACCTTTCTTCATACACCTCTTGGAATATGTCTTTAAATCTGTAATAATCTCAAAACGTAAATCATCTCTAATAACAAAAAAGAAGAAGAAAGGCTGTCTGAATTACAAAGAAGTCTTGCATACAAAGGTGACACTTAAAAATATGAACTAACCAAGCAATATAATAATAATTACCTGCCATCATATATTTTGAGAATTGTGTTTTTGGTGCTCAAGTAAAGTGGCCACTTCTTTGCAAATGCCAGTGACATTGATGATTCAGCAAACGCTCGAATAGACTGGTACGTTTAGGAAAGCAAGTGTTTAAATAAAACAACAAGTCCACAACAACAAATACAAGGTTTTAAATATTTAGTTAAATCATAATGCCGTATTCACACAAAATATAAAATGAAACAAACCTCATCAATATTATACATAGCAAGCGCTACACCAGGGCCTTTGAAATTATAAACATCAAGCTCTGTTGGAGTATCACCATCTTCTGGGACTAAATTAGAGATAGACACAATTCAGTAAACTACATGTGTCAGTGTGATGTTTTAACTAAAAAATAATAATAATCAGTTTCAAATCCATCTGCAAGCAGGGCTGCAGACATTAACATACCAAATACCAACTTAAGCTTCCCTGGTCCATTAATTATTGTATCAGTGGCGCGATACTGATCACCAAAAGCGTGCCTACCAATACATATGGGTTTTTTCCACCCTGTAAACTGAAGAATAAGTTCCAGATGGTGCTTTGCAGTATTTCAGCTCCATTAAGGATCAAACTGGAGTTAAGAGATTACCAGGAACAATTCCGGGTATGTTGCGACATATTATGGGTTCACGGAAAACAGTACCTAGAAAGAAATTGAAATATCACAAAGCAAAATTTGAAAATGTTTTAGGAAAAAAGTAATAGTTTGAACAAAAACAGAACGAAACCTCAATCAAGCAGGTTCAAAACATGTATTACTAAGTATCTCGGAATATCATACATAGATTGCTTGGATTCGCATAATGTCTGACAAGATGCAGTTAAAATGAATTACCAGAAATTTATAATTATAAACTCAATATTACATAGATCCCCTCGTCCATATTCAAATTAATCTCTACATGGCTAGCAAAGTAGGCAATAATCCAAAGGCCCACATTCTTTTGGTTTGACAGATTGAACTCCAGCTTGGATAGTTTTAAGAAATTGATGTAACATTTAAAATGACCCAAAAACCTGGTTATACTCTTTACTTTTCACGAGGCCTTAAGGATTTCCCTCCCTCAGACTTAACTGACAATGTAAACTTAAAATATTGATTGAGCAATTGCATAACCAATAGCAGTTTATTTACAGTAACGAAAATCAATGTTTGTTAAAAACAGAAAATAATCATTGACGGCATCAGATCCTCTATAATATAGGAACATCTTTATTCACATTGGGAAATTCGTGACAAGTTCCAGTGCTACTCACGAGTGAAGCAACAATATAGTTACCCAAAAGATTAACAATGAACTATAAAATATAGATGTGCTTCAAGACTATCGATTTTTAAAAAAAAAAAAAAATACAAGCCGTAGAGCAATATGTTAAAAACTACAAAAACTGGATTATATCAGAATCAGCATATTTAACAGATTTAATGAATAATAACTGCATCATATTAGATAGAAATAGCCTGATAAATTTAACATTTACTTGTTAATGTTCCCAAAACAAGCAATCAAATATGGAAATAACACAAGTAGAATAGACAAAACTACTTGTCCCACAGAAAGCAATATTTCCCCATGCACGCTAACATCTCATCCACTATAGAGTATAGACATGGTCATCTAACTTCAAAACAAAAAAGCAGGGACATTGGTGCCCCAAGCCAATGGATAACAACACTATATTTGATGCCAGCGTTCAATTATGTGCATACTACTAACCATTTAAAATATTCCTAATTGTGCCATTGGGGCTTCTCCACATAGACTTCAGTCCAAATTCTTTGACTCGGGTCTCATCTGAATATACAAAGCAGAGTTAAGACAATCTTATGTTTGTAAAAAGAAATGATAAATGAATCAAGACTATGCACTAGTGTCCACTTGTCTTGCACTATGTAGAAAATTATATAATTATATAATATGAATAAAGCAGTACACTTAATGTACTAATGTAGAAAAAATTGTAAGTATGATACAAGGTTGATTCATGATACAGATATTTGGTCTATTTAAAGCCTAGTACAACTAACCAGGAGTTATTGTTGCACATTTTACAGCAACATTGTACCTGCAGCACATAGAAGCTTCAATTAATATATGGAAAGGGTGTTCAAAACACTTTTCATAAAAAATAATGTTATTAGAAATAAGAGAGGGACAACCAGGTAAGAGGAGGATAAGAAATCCTCTGAAGCAGAAAGAGGAAAATACATCAGGTGAAAAGTAAATAAAAAATCCCTATAAGAGTCTGTAACTAATGGAAACTCCCTTGAAACAGACATTAGCAGAGCACTGCAGAGAGGCCAAAAACATAATCCTATGCCAAAGTAATTCAGGGTAGAGAGACGCTCCTAAACATGGGAGAGCTCCACTCCAACCAAACGTATCAAAGGATTGCATAAACTGTAAAATGCACATTGCTGCAAAATGTTCGCCTCCTCCTTATCGGTAATGAGAGAGATTCATGAGAAGGAAAAATGAAAACCAGAGAATTTGTGTATACTGATTCTCATTGATTGATTGTTCTGTGTACACCTTTTGGCTATATATACTAGCCATGAATACAATGAGCAGAGAGTAACTGAATCAGTTATTCAGTTAGGACAGTAACTATTAACTAACCAACTGTAGAGAGTAACTAACCTAACTAATTGCTAACAGCAGAGGATAACTGCACTAACTATCGTACAGTTATTCATTACATAGCCTTACTCTATTATTCCCCCCTCAAGCTCATGGGGGTTTTGAACATAAAACAACATTGAGCTTGGATCTTAACTCTATAAATCTAGAGGAGGAAACAGGCTTTGTCAAGGAGTCTGCTAGCTGGTCTGTACTTGGAACGTGCACAACATTGAGAGCTTTGGAGAGGACCTTTTCTCTAACAAAGTGGATATCAAGCTCTATATGTTTGGTCCTCGCATGAAGAATAGGATTGTAGGCCAAGTTGACTGCACTTAAGTTGTCACAAAAGAGTTGTGGCATGGCAAAGGGAATATGCAATTCAGTTAGGAGTGACTGAATCCACAGAGTCTCAGCTATAGCATTGGCCATGCCGCGGTACTCGGCCTCTGTGCTGGATCTAGCAACAAGGGGCTACTTCTTTGAGCTCCAAGAAACCAGATTTGGTCCAAGGAAGATGCAGGAGGCAGAGGTTGAACGTCTGTCATCAGGGTCGCTGCCCCAATCTGCATCACAGTAGGTGTGCAGAGAGTAAGGTGCAGAAGGAGCAGCTGCAGGTCTGAGTAAAAGACCATAGTCTAGGGAGCCTTTGAGATATCTTAAAATCCTCTTAACAGCCTGCCAGTGAGAGTCAAGAGGGTTGGACATGAATTGGCACACTTTATTCACACTATAGGCAATGTCGGGCCGAGTGAGGGTGACATACTGAAGTGCACCCACAATGGATCTATAGTAATGAGGATCCGCCACTGTATCAGTACCAAACTTGGATAGTTTAGAATTACTAATCATAGGTGAGGATATTCCTTTAGCCTCAGACATGTGGGCTTTAGCCAATAAGTCTCTGATGTACTTGGTTTGAGTGAGCAGAAGTGCACCATTGCTTAGATGCTTAACTTCAATGCCAAGAAAATAATCCAGATCTCCAAGTTCCCTGAGAGCAAACTGTGCATCAAGCTTGTGAATCAGATTCTGAACAAGGGTAGTGGAAGATCCAGTGACAAGGATGTCATCAACATAAACCAAGACATATATGCAGATAGATCCTTTAGAATAGATGAACAAGGAAGAATCACACTTGCTGGCCAAGAATCCAAATTGCAGAAGAGTGGAGGCAAGCTTTTCATACCAAGCTCGAGGGGCTTGCTTGAGGCCATAGAGAGCTTTGTGAAGCTTACAAACAAGAGATTTGTCACTGTGCTCAAACCCGGGTGGCTGCACCATATAGACTTCCTCATTGAGAACACCATTCAAGAAAGTATTGTTTACATCAATTTGCTTAATTGCCCATCCGTTTGTGAGGGCTAGGGTAAGAATGATCCGAATAGTGACAGGTTTGACTACCGGAGAGAAGGTTTCAAAGAAATCAAAACCATACTGTTGGTGAAAGCCTTTGGCAACCAGCCTAGCCTTAAATTTGTTTACTGTCCCATCAGGATTTTCCTTCACTCGATAAACCCACTTGCAGCCAATAGCAGTTCTGTTTGGAGGCAGTGTTACTAGGGACCAAGTGTTATTTTTAATGAGAGCATTATGCTCATCTTGCATGGCTTGAAGCCATTGTGGACGGCCTCCTTGACAGAATGAGGCTCAACATGACTCAAGAATATGCTAGGAGGCAAGTGTCCAGTTTTGGATCTTGTCATCATAGGATGGAGATTGATAGGTGCAGGTGGAGATGGAGAGTCAGAGGAAATGGTGGGTGAGGGAGCAGTACTAGAGGTTGCAGGAGACATAGGTGCAGTTTGTGTAGGACATCGGGTAGGAGAGGAGGAAATAGGAGAAGATGCAGGACTGCTTGTCACAGTATTGCTGGCAGTGACAGAAATACTAGGTGAAAGAGGCAAAGGAGAAGGTGCAGCATTGGAGGATTCAGGAGACACTGGTTCAGATTGAGCAGGACTGGTTCCCATAATGTCATTGGCAGTGACAGAAACACTAGGTGAAAGAGGCAAGGGAGAAGGGGGATGCTGAGTTATAGGAGTGGCATGCAGAGGAGGATATGTGGGAACAGGTATAGTAGCAGGGTAAGGTTCAGGGTTAGAAACAGGTGAGACAGAATGTGATTGGAAGAGTTTAGGATAGGGAAACATAGATTCATTGAACAAAACATCCTTTGAAATATATATACGGCCATTAGAATCAAGACACTTGTGGCCTCTATGTTGAGGAGAGAGGCCTAAGTAGACACACTCAGAGGATCGGAAATCAAACTTGTGTTGATTGTATGGTCTAAGAAAAGGAAAACAAGCACAACCAAAGACCCGAAAGGTAGAGTAATCAGGTATGGTGCCAAACAGGGCATGAAAGGGAGAGGAGTGTTAAGTTAAATGCTGCAGTGGGGAGTCTGTTGATTGTATGAACAGCTTGTGTAAAGCTGTGGTCCCAAAATTTTAAAGGTAGAGAAGCATGGGAGAAAAGAGTCGGTCCCATTTCAACTATATGTCGGTGCTTTCTCTCAACAGTCCCATTTTGATGGGAGGTGTGAGGACAGGTTAGTCGATGCAAAATGCCTAGCTCAGTTAAGTACTTGGAGAAGGGTCGAAATTCCCCTCCCCAATCTGACTGCAAAGCTTTAATTTTGGCAGAAAACTGAGTTTCAATGAGAGTTAAAAATTGTTTAAATGCAGTCAAGGCATCCGATTTATGCTTTAAAAAATAGATCCATGTGAATCTTGTATGAGCATCAACAAATGTAATATAGTAGGAATAGCCACCATAAGAAGTGAATGGTGCGGGTCCCCACAAATCACTGTGGATTAGTTCAAAGGGAGTAGGATGAATGGTGGGAGAAGGTGGAGCATGTAGTCTATGGGCTTTACCAATGCAACAGGCATTACAAAATTCATAGGATGTTTTATTCAATGATGGAATATTACAAAGTTGAAGAATGGTTTTTACAACATTATTGTTTGCATGTCCAAGTCTATAATGCCAAGTGCCAAAGGAACTACTAGATACAACAGAGGGTCTAGCTGAATTGGTGACACCTGAGGATGGAGCTGGATATTTGGTAGAAGCTGCAACTGAAACAGTATATTGGAAGCAAGAGGTGGAGGGTTCCTTTAGAATATTGATGTTTTCAAAGCTGTAGAGTCCATCTCCTCCTAGGGAACCATGAAGAAGAATCTTACTAGAGCCCTGTGATTTCACATAGCAAGAGAATGGGTGAAACTCGAAATAAACATTGTTATCACGGGCAAACTTGGAAACATAAACTAGATTCTTAGTTATATTAGGAACAAGGAGGAGATTATGAAGTTTAAAAATTGTTTGAGGACAAGTAGGAGAGAAAAATTTGGAAGAGCCTATAGAGTTAATTGAGAGACCTTGGCCGTTACCCATTAACACTTGGTCCTGTCCTCCAAAGTGACTGCTTTGAGTGAAGTTATTGGAATCAACAGTAATGTGATGGGATGCACCAGAATCTGGGAACCATGCTTGAGGATCAAACTGTCTTTGCAGAGGTTCTTGAGTATTTGGAACAAACTGTGGTTGCTGCAATACTAGATTGGCACTGGGTTGTTGCTAGGAGGGTGGAAATCTGGGAGCAGTGCTTTGAGTACCTTGATTGTATTCTTGAGAGTTGTAGGTCTGGGTATAGCCTGACTGAGCTTGATTGGAATCTTGAGGAGGAGGTCTTTGAACCTGAACAAAGGTATCATCAAATCGATACCAGCAATTGAAGGCTTCATGGCCATACTTATGGCAAAGTTGACACGTAGGTTTAGGGCCACTGCGCCCATGACCTCGATCACCTCTGCCACGTCCTCGACCACCACGACCCCGACTACCACTGCGAAAACCACCCTGATTCTGCCAATAATCAACTGAGGCGGACAGATTTCCTAGATTCGGTGCCTGAGCCACATTAACAGTGACTGAAGGAGACGATAATTCTTGTCTGAACCTCGCAAGTTGAGCATCTTGCATTAGAAGCAGAGATTCAACCTCATCAATTGAAGGCGATTCTGCCCTAGTAAAGATCATCATCACGAAGGAACTATACTCCTCGGGGAGCCCTTCGAGGACCGTATCTATGTGATCCTGCTCTGTGACAGGATCGCCGATGGCTTGGAGAGACTCGATTAGGGCACGAATACGCATTAGGTATTCCGAGATCGTACGTGTGCCTTTCTTGGTGTTTTTCAATTCAGAACGAAATTGACGCACCTTGACCTTCAAGTGTGCATGGAAATGCTTGTGAATTTTGTCCCAAACTTGCCAGGACTGTTTGCAACCAATGAATCGAGGAAGAATGGATGGAGAGATCGAGTTCAGGAGCCATGTGAACAGCATTTGGTCCTGAACGATCCAAAGTTGATACTCATCGGACTCAATCCCCAGCGCGCGATTCGCCTCGGAAGTGAATTGTGGTGGAATCGATGAATTTACTACGAATCGATGAAGCTTATGCGAGATTATGACAGCTTCTACTTGCTGCTTCCACAACAGAAAGTTGTGATCATCGAGTTTGATGGACATTGAAGATTGTAAGGTTGACAGTGTGGAAGCAGTTGTCGAAGCTCCAGAACTAGGAATATCAAACGGATTGCGAACTGTGGCAGCCATGGAAGAACGCGATGAGAATGAAGAAGAAGATCGGGCCCAGAAAATTAGCTCATGATACCATAATGAGAGAGATTCATGAGAAGGAAAAATGAAAACCAGAGAATTTGTGTATACTGATTCTCATTGATTGATTGTTCTGTGTACACCTTTTGGCTATATATACTAGCCATGAATACAATGAGCAGAGAGTAACTGAATCAGTTATTCAGTTAGGACAGTAACTAACCAACTGTAGAGAGTAACTAACCTAACTAATTGCTAACAGCAGAGGATAACTGCAATAACTATCGTACAGTTATTCATTACATAGCCTTACTCTATTAATCGGTAAATGGTAAAATAAAAGTTTTAAAAGTTTAATTGGTATACACTGTCAGTGTAAAGGTTTTTTACACTGTCAACCAATAATAAATCACCACATCATTGAAAATCTTTGATTCTTATCCAAATCAACTTAAAAGTCATTGATTCCATGATTTGCGATTGGTTGACAGTGTAAAAAACTTTATACTGACAGTGTATACCAATTAAACTCAACTTTTAAACCTAACCAACAAAAAGTAGGAAAACACACGCAAAGCTAGGACCCTAAACAAATTGTTCAAAAACATAGCAGACCACAAGCATCCCATTTAAAAATCAAACAAGGTGTTTACCAAACAGCTCCCCCACACCATCTCCCCACCAGCAAGCAGTTGCTTTTACGTCTCAAACAATTTTTGGTTTTCAAATTCTCACGGTCTCCAGAAACTTTATATACTCCAATAATCTCTCTTTGTACTTCCCTTTTTAAGAAAGCTAGCTCCACAAACTACTCTCAGCAACAACAATAATCAAGCATGAATAATTAAAGTGTTAGCATGCTTGATGCTTGCATTAAAAATTACTCACTTGAGAGTAGCTTCAGCACTTTCCACAGTAACTCTGTCTTCAGTAGCATCACGATTCTGAACCCCCAAATCAAAGTACTTTATGTTTAAATCCAGGTAAGGAAATATAAGCTGCAGTCACATAAGCCACTTGATATGTTAAAAGCAAATCCAAAACCACTGACATAAAAAAGTTAAACTAATCATTCGGTCCCTGTATGTGACACTGATTTTGAACGTACATGAATTTTTTTGATATTGGTCCCTATATTTACAATTATTTTTAATTTGATCCTCGTCGTTTATTAGTTTTATAATGCCATTTATTGGAGTTAAAGTACAATGACCAAATTAAACATGATTATCGCATATAAGGATCAAAGTACAAATGATTATCACACGTGGGAACCAGACATTTTTGAATTCAGTCTTTATATGTGACTGACATTTTCAATTTGGATCCTATACTTTAACTCCAACAAATAGCTAATAAACCAAATTAAAAATTACTGTACATACAGGGACCAATTAAAAAGACCAGAGTTGAAAATCAGTTTCATATGCATCAAAAGTTAGTTTAACCAAGAAAAAAACTAACCAAAAAAAAAAAAAAACTAATACTTTATCTTTTATCTTCGTCCATATAATCCTCGTCATTTCATCACCTAAACAGCAAAGAATATCATAAAAAAATGAAGAAAGTTAACGAGAAAAAATTCTGCTCCGTAAAAACTTATGTAACAAACTTAAAATTGTCATCGATATATATAAGATAATTTCAAAATTGAGAAGAGGTACCGTCCATTTCGACAATGGGATTGAGAACTTGAAGTCTAGGGTGGGAAGCGTAGCAGCGAAGCGAAACGGAACGAAAGGGAGTGGAAAAGGAAACATTGGGAGATGAAGTGAATAGGAAAGTAGTAGGGTTCTTGAGAAGAGTTGAATAAGAAGAAGAAGACGAAGAGAAGATGGTGGTGGTGGAGTTGGTGGTGGCGCCGGCCATGGCACTGAATCGAAGCGCTGCTCTTAGCATCCAAACTCACTTTGACTTGGGACTGCACTGCACCTTACAACAAACACAACAACCCAGTCAAACAAGCCAATGAGTCCGATGCTCGCGATGTGCTTCTCTCTACTACTTCCATATTTGTATTTTTTAGGCAAAATAGGTAAAATCTTATATGGTTTTTTATTTTATTTTCACGTTTGTCATGTGAGTTGTTTTTTCTTTCAAATTCATTTACATGTTAAGTTCTCTTTGTTAATCATTTTCATCAATTTTACTTAAGATCATCAATTTTGACCCCAAGTGATTATCACGTTAGTCTGACATGTGAGACTTTCAATTCGAGATTGAAATTGATGGGAATGGCTAATATAAAAATGGAATATAATATATAGGACCAATTTGAAAAAACAAACTTATAGGACCGATGAGAAAATTTTAAAAAATATATATATAGGATTCATCAACCTATTTTACCTATTTTTATTTTATTTTTCAATAAATATCCAAATTCATTATTTTCTCACAGTAAATCTTTATACTCACACTCAATCATAAATTCATTGTTATATTATTTAAAAAATTGACTTTTATTATAATTACATTAGAAGTTGCGAAGTTACATATAAAATGGTTTGTTATTAAGTTGATGATGTAAAAAAGTTATACTAGCAATGTATCAAAATTAAACTCTTAAAAAATATCACTTGATGACACTTTTAAAGTAACTTTCAAAGATTGATGAAATTAATAATTTGCAAGACAAATTTTTAAAATATATTTTTTGGGAGAAACTATTTTAATTGATATTTAAAATTTTTGAAAAAAAATTGATGTATTTGTTAGAAAATAATATTTAAAATATTATGTGTGACTTGTGTGAAATAATATTTGGGCCTATATGTACATTGATGGAAATAAATGAACCTATTGATTAATATGAGAATTTAAGAAACTGCTCGTAACTAATGGTAAATTGATGGGGAGTTATCACTTTATGCTAGAGAGTCGGTTCTGTCTCTCTCACTCCTTAAGAGGTTATTTCTACCATTATCATCAAGAAAGGGTGTGAGAGAGAAGTAAATGGAAGAGATAGATTGAGATAAAGAAAAAATTTTGATAGGGTTCTCAATAATATAAAACTATCATAATCATTAAAGGATCTTAGAATATGTGATTCTCACATATTCTTATTGAAAGAAAAACCTACAAACATTATGTTTGAAACCATTATGGACTTCTCATTTTAAGATTATATTTGAGAAGAAAAGCTAATATAGTAGTACATGAAAGGAAATATGTTGAATCAATAACATGTGACCGTCGTGACTCTTATCAATTTGTATTATTGATTATGACTAATGATGGAATCAATGTATGTAAGGTCTATTGATGCACATCATGATTGATGTATTATTAAGTCACATGAGTCAAGTGGGAGAATGTTAGAAAATAATATTTAAATGTTATGTGTGACTCGTGTGAAATAATGTTTTGGGCTTATATGTATGTTAATGAAAATAAATAGGCCTATTGGTTAATAAGGAAAGTTAAGAAACTGTTATTAACCAGTGGTAACTTGATGTGAGCTATCACAGTTTTGCTGATAGGGGTTCTGTCTCTCCGTAGAAGGTTCTTTCTATCATTACCATCAATAAAATGTGTGAGAAGGAAGTAAAGAAGAAATCTATTAGGATATGGAGGAGATTTCATATTGTAATTTCTTCTAATCTCAAGAATATGTGAGAATCATAGATTCTAAGATCCTTTAATGAGTATTATAGTTTTCTATTATTAAGAATCCTAGAGAACTATAACTTACCGTATTGGCTAAAAATATGAGTTATTTGAAAGAAAAAAAATTATGAGAAGCTATTTTACTTGATATTTAAATTTTTTGAAAAACAATCAATCTATGGTCTAAAAATATGAGTTAAAGTAGCTACTGACCTCTTCTCAATTTTTTGTAAAAAAGAATGGGATAAGAGTTTAATTTTGATATACAAATTATCCTATACATAACTTTTAGGATGATTATGATAATATTCAAACATTTTTAATGAATTGATAATGTATGATTAATTGATAATCTAAAATATATTTGCATTGATCTTTCATATCAATTAAATTCAGTGGATAATTGTTATATTCTTTTAGAATAATACACATATGTTTTTTTAAAAAGAGAAATTAGCTAGCACAAAAATAGCAGAGTCAAATGGTCAAATATCATTTGTTTCCAAGGTTGTGTAGAGTGCAAGGCCATCAAGGTCACTATCTTAGGTCTCATTTTTTTTATTTACTTTTTACTGTATATATTGGTGGCAATGGCTTGGTAAGTGGTTAAGTAACAAGACCTAATTTCACGTATAGTGTGTACATTATTGAGATCAAAAATCAATCACAGGTTGTACAATTTGCAAGGCATAACATTAGTTACTTTTCAACATTCGAGGTTGCGTTCTTTATGACTTATTGGCTTTATCACTCTTCCATGTATAGTGTCATAGTTAATCGTTGTCAGAGATAATCCACATATTTAACAATTGGGAAACGAGAACGCAATCGTCCAAAATGATAAAATAGTTATTAGAGGTAATTAGTTAAGATTTAATTATTTTTTTATATTTAAAAAAAAACTACTATTTTACTATCTATCTATCTTTAAAATTTTAATATTTTCATTTCTTTTTTTTTTGAACTCTCTTATTTTTTATCTCCTTTTATTCTTATCTTTGTATTTTCAATAGAGTGAGATGTTAAAATTGTTTAATTATAAAACTTTGATAAATAATCTCACAACTAAAAATGATAGAAGAATAATATGAATATTGATAATTTATATAATATTAAATCTCGTTAAAAATTTTGTGTAAGGTCCCAAAATTCTTATGCACGGTCCGGATTGTTTCCATTCAAAATCATTTTTTTGAGCTTTCCCAGACACAGAGATTAATGACTTCATGGTTGGCTTGAACTAAAAAGTTAGATAAAATAAAGAACATGTTTGTTATGGATTAAAAAAAAAGTGATTTTGATATTCAATAATTTAGATATTTTAAAGAAAATTAGAAGTTATCTTGTATTTATTTACAATCATTAAAATTAATTTTTAAAAAGTAGTTAGTGATTCTCTTGTAAAAAAATAGTTAGTGATTTTAAATGATTTTTTTAAAAGCTAAGGAAAATATTTTTTAATTCTAACCTTTAAAGAATTTTATGAAAAGCTTAAACAAACCATCAAACTCATTAAAAGTAGTTTTTTATCTAAAAATTATTTTCTTGTAAAAAAATCTAAAAATTATTTTTTTATCGAATGATCTATAAACACCTTCTAAATTACTAGAACTTTAGTACACTAAAAAAAAGAGTAAAAATATTGCATTTCCATTTTCCAACGTTGTACGGTTGTACCATTTATTTAAAAAATAAAACCCTGCTAAAACCCTAGTTAAACCCTGCATCTGTTAAAACCAAACCCTTCTCAGAACCCCTACGACAATGGCGTGGGTGCGAGTCAGAAACCCACTTCTTTGCACCGTCCCTCACTTCCTCACATGGCGAACCCTCGGCTTCCGCACCATTTGCTCCGGTCGCCTCGGCTTCGCCACCCAGTCGGATCTCGACCCGGACCCGGACCCGTTCAGGGCCCATTTCCTCGAAACCTTCAAGGAGGAATTCGAAATTGGTTCGCGCTTGATCACTCTCGAGACCGGAAAGATCGCACGCTTCGCAAACGGCGCTGTCGTTTTGGGGATGGAAGAAACGAAGGTTCTTTCCACAGTTTGTTCAGCTAAAGGAGATGCCCTCCGTGATTTCTTACCCCTCACTGTAAGTATTCGTGATTTCGCCGAATTCTAAAACCTTTTGTTGTTATTATCTTATTGAATTGAATTCGTGTTTATGCACAAATTGACCATTGTATTCGTATTGGATAGGTTGATTACCAAGAAAAGCAATTTGCACAAGGTGTGATTCCAACAACATATATGCGCAGGGAAGGTGCTCCAAAGGAACGTGAATTGTTATGTGGTCGGATCATTGATCGTCCGATTCGCCCGCTATTTCCAGCTGGATTTTACCACGAGGTTCAGGTATGAGACTGTTTGTTTAAGGTTAAATTACTCAGTACGTCCTAGAATTATTTGAGAATTTTCAAATAGGTGTATATACTTTAAAAGTTTGTATTTGAGTCCTTGAACACAAAATAAATAATTGTAATTGGGTCTTTTTTGTTAGGTTTAATTTAGGACTATGTTAAGTGACCCGTCCACTCATCATTTGTAGGTCCTTGAATTTTTTGGAAAAAGTCTATAGGTCCCTATATTTTTTAGAAAAATTCAAACAGGTCTTTCTACTTTTTGGAACCCCAATAAAACCTGATGGAAAAGTATATGTGGTACCCAATTACAAATTTTCTATGTCTTCGGGGATCCAATTATAAATTTTTAAAGTATATGATCTTATTTAAAAATTTCTAAATACTTTAGGTGCCTATAAATTAATTTAATATTTTTTAATTTATTTTTTGTGGATTTATGTTTAATTCATTGATTCATTTGTTACATTATCCTTTTTTGCCCAAACTATAATGAAAAAGAATGGCTGATTACTAGGTAATGGCGAGTGTTCTTTCTTCGGATGGGAAACAAGACCCAGATGTATTGGCAGCTAATGCAACATCAGCTGCCCTTATGTTATCAGATATTCCTTGGGGTGGCCCCATTGGAATGATTCGCATTGGGAGGATATGCGGGCAGTTTATCGTAAATCCTACCATGGATGAGGTAATTTTTAACATCTTTGACTATATTAGTCATTGGCAGGTTGGGAGGGAGCGTCCTTTGTTGCATTCTGAATTTTTACTATTTTGTCCAGATTACAAGATCTTTTGTATGCTTACTTTGATTGTGTTATCAGTATTGTGAAATTAAGATTCTTGTGTGTGTGTGTGTATTTTGAGCCTCAAAATCTATTAGCAGTTTGCTAGTTTTTAAAAATTTAAAGGATGTTGTCTGTTTGATGGTTTATCTGGAAACATATTTTTCAGTTCTCTTTACTTGTTCTTTTATATTTGAAGTCTGAGTTGAATTACCAATGTTTTGACGAGTTTCATATATAGCCATTGTTGTGTTTTATTGATAGTGAATATCTGCTGAACTTTTTTATTTGAAGAAATGTGTTGGTTTTGTACCTTAGTTTGGTTTTAAGCAATATTCCTTGTGTTGAATGACTACAGTTTGTGGCTTTGTCAATGGCTATACTTGGTTGATTGAATAGCATCCTTCCCCATTCTCTTATTGCTTCTCATTGTGCAATGCAGCTAAGTTTAAGTGATCTTAACTTGGTATATGCTTGTACACGGGACAAAACTTTGATGATTGATGTACAAGCTCGTGAGATATCTGAGAAAGATCTTGAAGCTGGTTTAAGACTGGCTCATCCAGAGGTGATTCAACTTGTCATTTCTCCATCTCTTGCAATAATTGAATGTTATTGAGATTTCTTTCTTTAATTATTCAGGCAGTTAAGTATATTGAACCTCAAATAAGACTTGCTGCTAAAGCTGGTAAGCCTAAGAAGCAATACAAATTGTCTGTGATGTCTGACAAAACACTGGAGAAAGTTACTAACCTGGCAGAAGCACCTATTGAAGCTGTTTTTACTGATCCTGCTTATGGAAAGGTGGTTTTATTCTCCTTTCTTTTTTTACTTTGTTCTTATTATGTTTTGAGAAAGTTGGATGTTGGACTTGCTGATATTTATGGATTTTGTGTTATAATTACTTCCAGTTTGAACGTGGAGAAGCATTAGACAATATCACACAAGATGTAAAGAGAGTGCTTGAAGAAGAAGGTGATGAAGAAAGCTTAAAAGTTTTGCCAAAGGCCGTAGACACAGTGAGGAAGAAGGTATGGAGCATTGTCATAAGTGAGTTAGAAATTTAGAGATTAACATGCTTATTTTCCCCCTAGATCTATTATCCTTAACTATTATAGTGGGATATTGGTCTAATGAATACATTATCCTTAATTATTTTCAACAAACTTATCTTTTTCAATATTTCTTCTAGTGGGATACTGGACTAATTCATATTTTTTAAAGTTTATAAAGAAATGAATAAATAAAAATGGTTCCTTTCAGAAAGTTTTTAGTGTTAAACTTGAAGATGAATGCAGCAGAAGGAAAATATTATGTGCTCTTGTACCCTATAACTTATGTGGCATATAATTGTTCACTATGGCACATAAAGAAAATTGATGATTGTGCTGTCTGTTAATGAGAGCATTATTCATGAGGTTATTTGTAATTGCATATAAAATATTTTTATGTTAGTAGACATATCCCTGACCCCACCATATATAAACCTTTTTTCTTGTTTTTTTAAATATTTCCATATTCATTTATATGTAACATAATTTAACAAATTTGTGCTTTGTAACTTATATATCTTTTTCATGCTGACTTAAAAAATACTTGTTTAAGATTGGTGTTTATATTTTCCTACAATATAGGTGGTCCGTAAAAGGATTATTGCAGAAGGATTCAGACTTGATGGAAGACAGCTGGATGAAGTCAGGCCTTTGTATTGTGAAGCTGGAATTTTATCCATGCTGCATGGATCTGCACTTTTTAACCGTGGCCAAACACAGGTAAATTGTATTTATGTTTTTTTTTCCTTCTGGTATTTGTTGCTGAAATTGTGAAAAATATCATTTTTTTTCAAGTGGTTTTAGTTCTATCTGAGGTGATATATATTGATGTCATGGACAGGTCCTTTGTACAGTAACACTCGGAGCACCTACAGATGCTCAACGCTTGGAGGCTCTAGTTGGTCCTTCGACAAAGCGATTCATGCTTCACTATAGTTTTCCACCTTTCTGCATAAACGAAGTCGGTAAACGTGCTGGTCTGAACAGACGTGAAGTCGGACATGGTAAGTGAGTTACACAAATAAAATTCCTGGTGAAAAACTGAATATTGTCTTACTGTCTTAACCTGTTAAGACTGTCCATAATATTTTTCACTCTTGTTGTTTATACTTTTTGGGGGTTGTTTCAGAGATCTCCTTTATTTGTAAAATGGCAAAGGTCTCCCTCATTATAACTTCTGTCAGAATGTTCATTAATACAAAACAGAAATACTAATTTACTTTAAGACATCACTATGGGGCTCCCTCATTGTTAAAAGATGAGCATTCGTGGCCATAGCATAGGAATGGGATATTTCATTTGTTGTTGTTTAATTAATTAGCCAATATGGGTGTCTTTGTACGGAAGTTTGGGCCATTGCTGATTGAGATTCAATGTGATAAATCTATGAAGGTTGTATCTTCTATCGCCTCAGAGGCTGACTGTGGCTTCAGATCTGTGCCTACCTGTTGTTTGTGGTGACGGATGCCTCTGTAATGCTTTTGGTTGCAGTGAATGAGAGCGAGAAAAATCGAGAAGTAAAAGGGGGAGATGGAGTGGGGAGAAAGAGTGAGAATGTAAGGAATGATTTGTTTTCAAGAATATATTAATGTAAAGAAGATTGTGCAAGATATTAAAATTTAAATTAGTTGTCTTCCGAATTATGAAAGGAATGAGTACCAAAGCCCTTTTTGGTTTGAAACTATGTCTTTCAGTATGAGTTGTCATTGCTCAGTACTGATAGTATGAAAGTATTTGTTATAAATTCAAGAGTATTATAAATGGCTTTATGTGAATGGAATAAAAATAAAATAATTTATTTGAAAGAACAAAGTTATTCTACACCAATTGACCTGTCCAGGCTTAAGCCTTTATTTTAAGCTCCAGTGGTTTACAAAGAAAACAAGTTGTTAGTAATCTTAATTAATGAAACTAAGTAATTGCAAATTGGCTTTTCCAAAAATAAAGTTCATTAATTAGATGTTGACTTTGTTGTTTCTTTTTTAGGGACTCTTGCTGAGAAAGCACTTCTTGCTGTATTGCCTCCTGAAGATGATTTTCCATATACTGTTCGTGTCAACTCAGAAGTCATGGCTTCAGATGGGTCAACATCAATGGCAACAGTATGTGGAGGTACTCTTTCAACTCAAATTACAAGCCTGTGTCTATGGTCAAAATAAAAAAAATATAAAAACCACTGAATCTTTCTGTTTTGTAGGTAGTATGGCTCTGATGGATGCCGGCATTCCAGTTCGTGAACATGTTGCTGGTGTTTCTGTGGGTCTTGTTAGCGAACTTGATCAGTGCACTGGCAAAATAACAGATTATCGTATATTGACTGATATTTTGGTATTTTCCAGAACTTTTTGAGTTGTTTCTTTTCATGTAATGTTTGTTTGAGCAAATTTTCAATTAAAAGTTTGTATTATAATAAATTATAATTTGTCAAGTGGGTATTTTATAATCTTACTGGGTATTTATATCCAATTCATTACTGGGTATTTTATAAGAACTTTTAACAACATTTTTGAATTGTATCTATATTTTAATTTTAATTTACAATGACTTATCATAGTTTCAACTTACATAAATAATGAGTTGAAATAAAATGTATTTGCCATAAACTATCCTCTTAATATGAATTTATAAAAAATCACAAATTGGTAGTTAGCAACATGTAAGTAAGATTTAAATGTTACTCACATATTGACATTACCTACTTGATTCTGGTAGAATCTCCCTTTAGGTTTTTTGGCCATGTGAGGAGAAGACCAAGAGAAGTCCAGCTAAGAAGAGTAGATAAGATAGATGATAGTTTTTTTTTTTTTATAGGCAAATGTTAGTATGTTAGTTGTTAATTTTTTCTCCTTTGCCAGGATTTGAACCTTGGACCAACAACACCTTTCACCCTTAGCTCAAACTACTTGAGCTACCTCCCAACACCCCACCCCGGATGATAGCCTAATAAGAAAACCATAAGGGAAACCATTAAAAAGTACTTATAACTAAATTTGGAGGATATGATTTATGACATAACATGATGGTGTCATCTGATCCTTGTAGCTGCCATCACCTACTGAGAAAAGGCATTAGTTGTTGACATTGCCTATTTGGGTTTACCATTAGAAGCATCCACTTTCTCTTATCATTCTCCTTCACTGGTTATGTCTATATTTGATTGCCTTGATGAAACTTTTGTTGTTTATATATTTGTTGAGAATATAATTCTATGTAGACTGTGTACGCTGTTTTGATATTCTGGTTTCCTACTTTTTACTGTCAAATAATATTTGTTTTGACAATTCACATAGTTGCTTTCTGACGTGTGCTTTGCATGCATGAAGTCCTGATGTGTTTCTATATTACTAAGCACAAATAGGAAGATATTGAACAAGAAAAGAGGTTATGGATTTCTCGTGATGTATTAAATGTTAATTTTTCTAAGGGCTTGGAAGACCATTTGGGTGACATAGATTTCAAGATTGCTGGAACCCAAAAAGGAGTTACTGCTATTCAGTTGGATATTAAACCAGCTGGGGTTCCTCTAGATATTGTATGTGAATGTCTAGAACCTGCTCGTAAAGCTCGGCTTCAAATTATTGATTGCATGGAACAAGAAATTAATGCACCTCGTAACAAGAATGACAGTACTTCTCCTCGACTAGGTTTAGATTTGTAACTTTCTTTTATTTGTTTGGTATTGTTTTCAGTTAGGTTCCATGATCATGTGTGATACCATTTTAAGTTTGAAATTTATCATTGATGATGCAGCCACCTTAAAGTACAGCAATGATGCTCTTCGTCGCTTAATTGGGCCAATGGGTGCTCTAAAGAGAAAAATGGAAGAGGAAACAGGTCAATTTAACTTCGAAGTGTCTTGAAAAGTTATTTTAACAATTTTCTTATTCTGTCATTGGTTTACCTATAAATGTAGGGTTTTAGGATCACTTTTTCTTGTCTAGTGTTTTCAAATAGTTTTTTGTTCTAATATTTTTGTTGATCTTCTTTCACACATGCAGTCGTTGAAATTTTGCCAATATTTTATAAAAAAATTCATTTAATGATGCAAAACAGTAAAAGTGATATGTGGATTGCCTAAAACTGTATGTAAATATCACTATAAGTTCTAGCTGAGGCTTGTGTCATGCCCTGGCCTTGGAATAGGTAGCCTCCTCTGCCCCATAAAATATTCCATACTAAAAAAAGTGTGGTTCCTTTTGAGTTTCCTTGCACTTCATTTACAAATGAATATTTTAAAATAAATTTAAATAATCATCCCCTGTTTTTATAATTGTAGCTTTGCCATCTGTAATTATTTGATTCCATGTTCTTCTACCTTTTAGATTGTATTTCAAAGTTACGAAGTTCTCTTGTGGCTCATGATATGATTTCTGAGGAAGAAGGATTCATTTGTTCACTTTTTTTGGCCTGCCAGTTGTGAACTTCTTGTTCTTGTTTTGTCAATTGTAGAATTTGTTGCAATGTTAATATCTAAACTCTCCTAGAAGCTTATATTAGAATACTTAAATTTCTTGGCTTCTAAATATGAACATGCTTTTAACAGAGTTTTTGCATGCTCTGTTACATATATTTAGTGCAGCCAAACAGATTCGTATGACTGACCCTGTCATTACGTACTACAATCAGGTGCACGTATGTCTGTAGGCGATGGAACGCTTACGATAGTTGCTAAGAATCAATCTGTAATGGACAATGTACTAGAAAAGGTAGTTCCTCCATTCTGTTGAACCATTATTTTTTATCTGATGATGCTTTCTGTTTGAAATTGTGTTCTTGTAGTCCAAAGATACAAATGTCTCAGTCCTACGTTAGGAATTGATGTGCTGAGAATATCATGCAGCAATGTTTTCCTTACAGATTTTAACTGTTAATCATTTTAACATATACAATTTGATGTGCAACCTTCTTGTTTGTCAGATTGGTTTTATAGTTGGCCGAGAAATTGAAGTTGGAGGGATCTACAAAGGTGTTGTCACCTCTATAAAAGAATATGGAGCTTTTGTGGAGTTTAATGGTGGCCAGCAGGGCCTTCTCCACATTTCTGAGTTGTCACATGAACCCGTATGTATGGTTTTAACTATTTTAATTGGTTATCATTAAGAGCCATATTGCTGTCATGTCCGATATCAACGGGCATAGAAATTTGTGTATTGTAATTCGTATTTGATGACTGTGTTTACCCCTTCCTTAGGTTTCCCGAGTTTCAGATGTTGTCACTGTTGGCCAGCAGCTTTCTTTGATGTGCATAGGACAAGACGTTCGTGGTAACATTAAATTATCCCTTAAAGCAGCTTTGCCTCGTCCTGGAGGATTGGAGAATAATGATGCAGTTGAAGGATCTGTTGCATCTGCAAAAGAAACAGCCAACATTTGGGCACCTGTTTTGAATGTATCTGGTGCAGAACAACAACAAAATTCTGCTTCTGAGTTGCCTATAGGCAAACATGAGGCAGGTGAAGCAAAATCCCCCACCTCCCAAATACCAGTTATTTTAATACGCAGTGCTGCAGAGTGTGATGAGAAGTCTACCAGCTTGAATCTGTCTTCAAAGGGTCCTTCCATTGATAATGGGGTACAATCAGATCGCAAGTCAAAATCTCGTCGAACTCAAAATGGGATTGATTCTCCAGCTTCTGATTCAGGTCCCCTCCCATATACAAATGTAAAGAAGTCAAAACTTTCAAAGCAAGAAGAGTCATGTTCTGATTTTCAAAGGCGAGAGGGGAATGAGAAGGAAGCTGATCACAAGGCAGCAGTAACTGCAAGAGATCTGAAAGTTGGAACCGGAGTTACTGCCAAAGTTTATCAAGTTCGTGCACATGGGTTGGTATTGGATATTGGTGGAGGACTTCGAGGCATGTACCGGTTCGAGGTAGGAGTCATCTTCTTTGTATCCTGTTTCAAAGTGGCACGGTTTCTTATTACAATAAGTATGTTTTTCATTGTTTTCTACTTGCTGGTATCTTTTTTCATGATATCTTGTTGGAGGGATATTCTCTTGCCAGTTAGCACTTGTTAGTTAATCATACTATATAGCTTTATAGGGGTCCAGAATGGTGCATTTGTTGTGCATTATCTTTCTGTTCTCAATGGCATTGCTTGGCTGCTTATTCATGCACATAAGTTTACACACTTACAAATTGATGTCTCTTTCTTTTTCTTCCCTCTTCTTGCTTTCCATTTCTGAAACTAATAATCGATCTCATTGTAGCAATATTTCACAGATAAAATTAAGAATTCCTTTACTTCTAAAATACATAACATGTATTTTGCAGTATTATTGTATTATTCTCTTCTTCTTGATGTATCATCGCTTAACTTTTTTTTTTTTTTTTTTGTCTGCAATATGAGCCATCCAATTGACTTGCTGACCTATTCTTGTTTTGCCATGCAGGAAGATAGCAAAAGGGATTTTAAGATAGGTGATGAGATGCAAGTAGTGTGCTCGAGCTTTTCTAGCAAGGGAATTCCAGTACTGTCTTTGGTAGATGATAAATAACTTCCTTGTGGCCATTCCTTTCATGAGAGAGCCCATAGGTTTATACTGCCAAGATCATGGCTTCCAAGAAATTCATGCAGCTGCATAAGCAATGCCATTGATTTTATTGAAAATTTGGTTATTGATAGACCGACCTCCCTTTAGCGCGATAATGTTTTTAATCGACCTTACTTAGTGGGATAAGGCTTAATTGTTGTCGTGTTGCCGAATGCGTTGACGGACTTTCGGAAGTTTTGCACTCCTGCCCTTTGATTAACCGTATGAAGCTTGAGAAAGCTGCTGGAAAATGGCTATTATATCGAGGTGCTTGATGCAAAGTTTGCCATCACAATCGTCATTTCATAACAAGACACGAGTGGTGCAAGTCTATGTAATCGATTGAATTTTAGTTGTTAGTTATCCATAGTATATGTTTAGTTTTTGTTGAGGAAGGGACGAATTAAATGTATACGGGTTTTTCTTGATTAATTTATGTTTAGTTTTGACACCTAAATTATGTGTTTTCATGTAAAAGCATTTCATTCTTCCATTCCATATATATCGATGTTGTGAGAATTATATTTGCTTCTTTCTGATAGCTTCATTTTCTGTTCTAATGTTGTGGCGAAGGTTGTGTTTTTGCCACAGGTTTCTTCATCAAACATCAATTCAACAATATAAATCAATATAATAATTATAAATAAAAAGAGAATTTGGCTTCTGAAAGATTGACAGGTGGCAGTTGCTATTTTTACGTTGTGCCATCGATGGCTTATTACAAATTTTAATTTTATTTGTATTGTTATATTATCCTATTAAAAAATATAAATTGTTTAAGAATTCCCTCATAATTTCAGGTGTTGCAAATGAATTTATGTTATTGAAAAGCTAAGGACTACCCAAAGTACAGAGGTCCCCCACTCTCATATTTAGAGTTATTCAACTATGAAATTAAAATTGTATCCACTACTTCAACGATGAGTTTCATGACACTGATGAAAGGCAGTTATTGGGGGTGGGTGGTAAAATTAAAAACACTTTTAAATAAACTTCAAACTTTCAACTTCTCTAAAAAAAACATTTTCTCAACAAATAAAAAGTTGTTTTAACATTTGATTATTTTTATCAATATATTCAACTTAACAACTTTTACTATAAAAATACAATTTATCTCTTATACGTATGAATTTTGAATTCCAAGATATTTAAAGGACTTATAGTATTGTACATCATTTAATTGCCAGCTATATATAGTTGGACCAATATGCATATTAATAATTATGATAAAAAAAAATGAAATAAAGGGTAGGGTGGAAGGTTGGTATAGTTGGGACAGTGTGAGTATTAACTATCCATCAAAGATGGAGGAGGGAATTGGAAAGTGGTAATTGGACAAAGAAGGAGGAATCCAAGAGTTGTTGTTATTCACACCCCTAATGTAATAATTGATGTATTAATAGTGTAATATACTAGTTGAGGGTCACTTTCATTTTAATTTATAATTTATTCATTGTTTTACTAGTATTTTGATGTAAATGTCCTTTCTTAAATTTTGAATTTTTTTACGTGCACAATAAAAATTGAATTTTCATATCTTTGGATTTGCCTTTCATGTGGTACTTTGGACGTGTCTCATCGATTATTGAGGCCAAGGTTGGTGAATTGTTGCCAGCAGATATTTGATAATGATAATAATTGGAGGGAAAAAGAGATTAAGAGAGGGTCAGTCATTCACATTAATAATTTACGTCTTCAGATTCAGAGGAGCAACCATTTTCTTAATATTCTCATAATAAAGCATGCAATTTCATGTTATATATCTTTACAGCTTTTCTGGCCCATGAAAAAAATTCTCTTTTTTATTTTTATTTTTATCTTTTTTCTCGTGTAACGCTGGGACCAGAGGCGGGGGGAGGCCTATATTGGCTCTGGCCTCCCCCAAGTTTTCTTTTTGATGCCTATAGATTTTCTGTTTAAGACTGAAGTTAGAAATCTAACTATCCAAAGAGTCCCAACACAAGTTCCAATTAACAGAGACAGACCGGGGGGGGGGCTATATTCTAACATTTTTACCGTTTTACTCGTATCAAGGCTTATTCCTCCTTATATTATTTATTTGTACTTTACTAATGCATGATTTGGCCTTTATTTATTAGAGTTGTGTTATTCTAACAACTCGTACGATTACGTGTAAATATTTGGTTAATCACGTGCAAATATTTGAGTGATTCATGGTTAATGGGTCATCCTGAAACTTACAATCATTTTTCACAACCATGTAAATATTTGGTTAATCGCGTGTAAATATTTGGTTAATTCAGTTCATTATATGATTAATGGGTCATCCTGAAGCTTACAATCATTTTTCACAAACATGTAAATATATGGTTGATTACATGCAAATATTTGGTAAATGCAGTTCATTATATGGTTAATGGGTCATCCTGAAGCTTACAACATTTTCCACAAACATGTAAATATGTGGTTAATCACGTGTAAATATTTGGTTAATGTAGTTCAATATATGGTTAATCACGTGCAAATATTTTCACCTTACATGGTTTTGGAAAACTATTATAAGCTTTAGGGTAACCCATTAACCACATAATGAACTGAATTAACCAAATACTTGCACATAATTAATTAACCATATATTTACATGTTTGTGACGAAAAATGTTAGTATTCAAAAAAGCTAAATATTTTTTTTATAAAAAAAACGAGTTACTGTTCATATATACGTTGTCATTGTATAATTGTCCCAAATGGTTGTTAGAATAACATTTCTGTATTTATTATCATTAGAATGATGCAATTGTTTGAATTTTTTATTTGAATAATATATTGATAATTTTTTAGTTTCTTTATTTTAGCAACAATATGTTTACAATAAAAATATAAGTTGACTAGTCGTTTCATATAGTTTGAATGATTTATATTATATTAAATTGATAAGAATTTAATTTCTATACATTATCATTGTAAAGATTTTTACATGCAATTAGAAATCATAAAATTGATGACTTTTAAGGTAGTTAGGATAAGAATCAAAGATTTTTTTGTAATGGTGTGTCAATTTTTGAT
Organism: Sophora flavescens; assembly: GCA_030762895.1. Classification (NCBI taxonomy): domain Eukaryota; kingdom Viridiplantae; phylum Streptophyta; class Magnoliopsida; order Fabales; family Fabaceae; genus Sophora; species Sophora flavescens. The sequence goes on along the minus strand of CM061062.1, from coordinate 10,097,529 downwards.
TGGTTGATAATATAAATTTTTTTTTTACACTGTCAGTATGTATCAATTAAATCCAATTGATAATTATATATATCAAATTTGTACATTCATATTACACTGTCAGGTGTAAAAATTTTCTTCTGCCAGAAAACTATGGAAAACTAAGATACATTCATATTGTACATATCCTCACACAGGGAAATAATCATGTTCATAACAAGAGTCTTCGCGACATACACTTTTACACTAAAAGTTTCAATTTTCAACAAAAGAAAATTTAACTAAACAGTCCTAAGCTGGTCGCCTTACAACACATTTATTGGGAAGACAATGTGATCGTTCCCACGAACAAAACTTCCTCAAGCATCTAGAATCCAAGTCCTCGAGTGACTTAGTGAACTCCTCTGCACCATCTGTACTAATATACCAAGGTACAATAGCAAAACCAGAAAACCTGATATATTATAAGGGTGATATGCCAATATTTGAGTTTATAACGATAATCACATGCACAACACACCACAATAACATATACATGTATTTACAACATCTAAAAGACAATAGGATCACATAGTAAATCATTGGGATTCATACCCGACGGTCATCGTCATTTTAAAAATATGCAGGATACTCCAATATTCATCGTCTAACTTTCATATCTAATCTCCGGAGATCCCAATGTCTTCAAAATGAGTTGATCAAACTCGATACATCGTCTCATTGGCTAGCTAAGCACAACAATAATACACCGTCTCATTGTCCATTTAAGCACAATGATATATATACAACGTCTCATTATCCATTCAAGCACAATGCTATATACATCGTCTCATTGTCCATTTAAGTACAATGATAATACATCGTCTCATTGTTCATTCAAGTACAATGATATACATATACATCATCTCCTTATCCATTCAAGTATAATGATACACCGTCACATGATACCTTTTCCATTAAGGTCTCACGTTAAACAACGTCGGGCACGTCTGCCGTAAATGCAAATGTAAAACATTTTATTATCGACACTTTTCTTTGTGTTCAATCTTTCCTTGTCGAAGCTCAAAATGGCTTACGACTAATCATAGTTTTAAACATCTTAAAACTTTCATTAATAACTCAGGACCTCAAAGTTCGAGTGCTCACTCACGAAACCCCTAGACTGATGCACCAGTCATAGGTTCGTGGTAATAGAAAACATCTTAAATGTTTAAACACAGTATACACCACATATACAGTAGACACCAAGTCTACAGGACCTCAAAGTCCAAAGGACCCCAAGTCCATAACACAACGAACCTTAGTACCACGACGTCTCGGTTGCTAAGTTCAACACCACTTTTAACACAGTTGAGTTAAACTTGATTTCGGAAAATCGTTTCAAATGGGAAATTCTTCAATAAAGCCTTTAAATACTCAACTTAGTTTTCACAAAGATGAGTCACTTAAGGTTTAAACTTACATAAAATATGTACTGCCGTTTCTAAACACTTGTCGTCGATACTTTTCCAAATTACCGTCAATTATCATTTTTAAAGCCATTTAAGCCAAAACTTAGCCTTTTCCACTTAATTAATTTTCTAAAATCATAATTAAATTATTCTCAACAATTAATTTCATAAAATAAATTTTTTTAATATTACGGAATTTCTTACGTAAAAATTAGCAGTACAAAAATAATCTCACGGTTTCGCCCTCACTATGACTCACAGTTCACTCTTACAGCGATAAATCATTAAAATAATGATATTTTCCAAAATTCCTTATTTTCACAAATAAAAATTTCCATTAATGTTATATTCCAATATTTTACCGTTAAAACATTGAATATAATTTATAAAGCTTCTTAAAGCTTTTATCCAATTAATTTAATTGGGCACTGACCACTGTCAGGCTTCTCTAACAACAACCAACAACAATATCACAGAAATATTCCTAGGCAGATCATGCATCACAACACATTATAATATAATTGCAGATAAACAATTAAATGCAAATAAACCAACACAAATAAAAATAACACAACTGAAAAAAACACCACAGATAAATAATACAGACATCAAGTAGATAACACATGATTATAGGAAAAACTCCTATTCTCCCCCTACCTATTGAAGATTTCTCTGTGAATTAAATGAACTTTGTCAGAAGTCTGGTCGCACGTACACAATCAATTCACTAAACCTTCATTAATCACAATCAAACAATTACTAATCAACCAATTAAAATCTCCTAATTCTCTATGATAGGTCACGACCTCCATAGGGTTTAGTGGCTAAAATTTCTAAATTTGCTTAAGTTATTGGATGAATGATCCTAAGTACTTAAGACAATAGATTAAGGATTAATCAACAAAGTTTGAATTAAAAACTTCCAAACTTCTAAAAACCTGGATTTGGCCTTAATGAGTACATGAAGCTAGGGATCTTTGTTTGATGAACCTACTTGGATTCAACATGAATACATTCTAGAAGGATGAAATACAAGATCATTTCTAACATTTGAACAAAAACTCCTTCACCCAGTTTTTTTTCCTTAGGTTCGGTCTTGTCAAGAAATTAGGGGAGGAAAACTTTGTTTGCAACAAACTCTTGGATTATTCCTATAGGAATAATAATAGGAACATAGAAATTGGTTTCAAATTTTTAGGATTTTTCTATGATTATCTATGATTTATCAAAGTTAAGAACAACAAAGATGAACATAATGAAAAAGGCATTGAAATGAAAAACTTTATGAAGAACATGAACTTGATTGATGAAGAGGATCATATATTACCTCTTGGAACTTGAAAACTTGCAAGAAATCAAACACTTGCTTCACAAACTCAAGCTTTTTGTGTTAGAGAGAAATGGAGAAAATGGAGTAGCTTGGACAAGATGATGGTAAGTTCAAACGAGTTGTGGAAGACTACTGCCTCATGAAATTTATGAGCAAGGGAAAGTGACCTTGGGCCTTGCGCAAATTTGGGCCAAAAAAAGCCCAAGTCCATTACTTGTATTTTCAACATTAAATGCTAAAGTCTTTAACCAATGCATAGGAGAGTTTAGAGTAGGAAATTGATTCATGAAAAATGAATTCTTGGCTATGATATTGGGCTCAAAAACCGCAGCCCAAACTTGGTTTGGAAGAGTCAAAAATTGATCCACTTCACTTAGTGTATCATGGAAACTAGTTTAGGGACCAAAATAAAACCAAAATAAAAATTCACAAAACTTAAGGACCTAAGTGCAATTTCCTTGTAGATTGTCATCATGATGCCATGTGCACCATTAATGTATTCACATGGTGACTCATCATGTGTGACTCGTTGATATTATCCGTTAGCGGGTCCCGGAAATTCCGCAATCTGTTCTGTTGCTTCCCCAATTCAATATGACGCTCGGGTAAAATATAATATTTCACTTTTTAGTGAAATATTTCAAAATAACCAAAATCTAAGGAAATTAAATAAAAACCTTAAGTTTTTCGTTCACGAGTCAAAATAAGGTTTTCTGAACAGTATAAATATACTGTCAGTGAAATTCACAAACCGGGTTTCACCTGACTTTTCAACCTAAATTTTTATCGTAACTCTCTAGGGTAAAGTAGAGTGTAAATAAGGTTTTGATTTAATTAAAAACATTTTCTTAGTCTCGGATAATAATATAAACGTATTTATATAAATTTTCGATATTAGAAAACAGCGAAAAGTCGGGGTGTTACAAACTACCCCTCTTAAAAAAAATTCGTCCTCGAAATTTCGTGACTTGAAGCTAGACGGGATTTCTCAAACCTAAGGTCTGACTCTCTCACAAGGGAGTGTATAAAGAATTTCATCAACTTGAAAGGAATACAGGAATATCCAGTAAGTAAAAAGATTCTTTAATAGATTCGTGGATGTAAAAATGCATGATCGGTACACATTTACAATCATGAATCTAATAAAGTTCTTTCTTTCACAAGATCTTTCCTAACAACTTTATAAAAGAACGACAGTCCGAAAAAATTCAGACTGGATCACTTCCACCAAAAGTAAAAGTGACTAGACTAAGTCTAATCGAGAATCTTCTTTTGTCAAGAAAATGCCTATCCCGAACAACAATAGGGCAATTTCACAACTTTAGGAAAAGAAAAGATCTGACCCAAAATCTAAACTGGTCACAACAATCAAAAAGAAAAAGGAACTAGAATAAATTTTCTTCAAGAAACCTTTATTCCCAAAAAGTCGTAAATGACATACACCCAACGAAAAGACTAATAACATAGGAGACCCTAGAGAGTCAAATACTCAAGGGCATCAACACACGTTTATACTTAGAATTCCATTACAAACTTATAATTATAGGTCATTAAAGTACATACTTTATATATATGATTCCTATACTTAAACACGTCTTTAGTTCGTGATCCGATTGCTGAAATTTCTGAAGGACTCTGCAACTGTCTTCTATAAGACCATTAGGTTGTGAGATTTTCAACACTACTTCTGATGTAAAAGATCATCAGATTGTGAAGCTCTAGCACCATTCATGGTGTAAACGCTTCCCTTTGCCGCGGGTCTATCAGTCCCTGAGGTGTTAACAACTTTTTCAAACCTCGGTGCATTCAAATCCCTTGAGAAGTGTCTGATTTGTTCACAATTGAAACACTTCATTCCCTTAAGTGGGCAAACATCAGCCATGTGGTTTGGATCTCCACACTTGTAACATCTCCTAACTTGGCCTTGACTTTGGTTCTTCCGGCCTCCATTACCTGATGTAGCAGCAACAGGACGGTATGATTGTTGATTCTAATTCTGATTATTTCCAGGTGGTCGAAAATATGGTTTCCTTTGCACCGACTTTTCTTCCTAATTCTAAAATTGATCCTTGAAATAGGAGGGTCCTCCAACATTTCCCCTATCATCTTTTCCTTTCCTAATTTGCTCTATCTTCCGACCCATCTCAACTAGAGCGTGGAAATTTCTGAGTTGCAAAGGTAGAACAGATTCTTTAATCTCGTACCTTAATCCTGCCTCGAACGTCTCACATTTCCAGCTTTCATTTGGTTGTGCTTGAAAGAAACGGAAATATTTGGCAAGCGATTCAAACTTCGCCTCATACTCCCCCACAGATAATTCTCGCTGTTGTAATCCCAAAAATTCCCTTTCTTTCTGGATCCTAATGCTCTCCGGAAAATATTTGTCTATGAACGCAGTCCGAAAAACGTTCCAGGTAATTTCCCGATGATCAGCTTCTAACAGTAGTCTGGCACATTTCCACCAATACTCTGCATCTCCTATCAGTAAGAAAACAACATAGGTAACCCTAACTTCTGTCGGTGTGATCACCAGTTCAAAGATTTTCTCCATCTCTTGAATCCATAAATCAACTTTCTCATGGTCAGCATCCTACCAAACTGTGAAGGATTTTGGCTTCGAAACGCAATCAGAGCTTTGCCTTCCGAAGCTTGCAGGTTCTGGGCATTCATAGATGCAGTTTGATTTGCAATCGTAGCTGTCACATTTTCCATTGCCTGAGCCGCATAATCCACTCCTTCTTCATAATTCTCATTCATGTTACCACGACCATCAATGGGACCACCTCTGTGACCCCTTCCACGATCGCGTCCACGTCCTCCTCCACGTCCACCCTCTGGTGCTAGTTCCATAACTGACCTGCAGAGTAAATTCAGTTAAACCACAACCAGAAAATGAAACGTGTATTTATGTACTAACACACATTACTCCTAAGAAGTAATTCAAACAATTACTAATCATAGATCACACAACATCAACACAATAGACCTATTCCCCAACATTCCCGAAAGACTCGACCAGCTCTGATACAAGTAATGTAACACCCCCCTTGGGCATTACTTCGTAACACGTGTGGAAATAAATAAAAAAGTTATTTGCTGGTTGCTTTCGGAAAATTTATTTATTTCAAGTCGGAAAACTCAGGTGTAAAAATTTTCTTGTGATAAAACTCTGGAAAACTAAGATACATTCATATTGTACATATCCTCACACAGGGAAATAATCATGTTCATAACAAGAGTCTTCACGACATACACTTTTACACTAAAGTTTCAATTTCCAACAAAAGAAAATTTAACTAAAGACTCCTAAGCTGGTCGCCTTACAAGACATTTATTGGAAATACCCCGTGGTCGTTCCCACGAACAAAACTTCCTCAAGCATCTAGAATCTAAGTCCCCGAGTGACTTAGTGAACTCCTCTGCACCATTTGTACTAATGTACCAAGGTACAATAGCAAAACCAGAAAACCTGATATATTATAAGGGTGAGATGCCAATATTTGAGTTTATAACGATAATCGCATGCACGACACACCATAATAACATATACATGTATTTACAACGTCTAAAAGATAATAGCATCACATAGTAAATCATTGGGGTTCATACCCGACAGTCATCGTCATTTTAAAAATATGCATGACACTCCAATATTCATCGTCTAACTTTTATACCTAATCTCCAGAGATCCCAACGTCTTCAAAATGAGTTGATCAAACTCGATACATCGTCTCATTGGCTAGCTAAGCACAACAATAATACACTGTCTCATTGTCCATTTAAGCACAATGACATATACATCGTCTTATTGTCCATTCAAGTACAATGATATACGTATACATTGTCTCATTATGCATTCAAGCATAATGATACACCGTCACATGATACCTTTTCCATTAAGGTCTCACGTTAAACAACGTCGGGGCACGTCTGCTGTAAATGCAAATGTAAAACATTTTATTCTTGACACTTTTCTTTGTGTTCAATCTTTCCTTGCCGAAGCTCAAAATGTCTTACTACTAATCATAGTTTTAAACATCTAAAAGCTTTCATTAATAACACAGGACCTCAAAGTCCGAGTGCTCAATCACGAAACCCCTAGACCGGTGCACCAGTCATATGTTCGTGGTAATAGAAAACTTCTTAAATGTTTAAACACAACAAACACCACATATACAATAGACACCAAGTCTACAGGACCTCAAAGTCCAAAGGACCCCAAGTCCATAACACAACGAACCTTAGTACCCCTACGTCTCGGTTACTATGTTCTACACCACTTTTAACACGGTTGAGTTAAACTTGATTTCAGAAAATCGTTTCAAATGGGAAATTCTTCAATAAAGCCTTTAAATACTAACCTTAGTTTTCGCAAAGATGAGTCACTTAAGATTTAACCTTACTTAAAATATGTGTTGCCGTTTCAAAACACTTGTCGTCGATACTTTTCCAAATTGCCGTCAATTATCATTTTTAAAGTCATTTAAGCCAAAACTTAGCCTTTTCCACTTAAATAATTTTCTAAAATCATAAACAAATTATTCTCAACAATTAATTTCATAAAATAACTTTTTACAATATTACAGAATTTCTTACGTAAAAATTAGCAGTACAAAAATAATTTAACGGTTTCGCCCTCACTGTGACTCATAATTAACTCTTACAGCGATAAATCATTAAAATAATGATATTTTCCAAAATTCCTTATTTTTCCCAAATAAAAATTTTCGTTAATGTTATATTCCAATATTTTACCGTTAAAACATTGAATATAATTTATAAAGCTTCTTAAAGCTTTTATCCAATTAATTGAATTGGGCACTGACCACTGTCAGGCTTCTCTAACAACAACCAACAACAATATCAAAGAAATATTCTCAGGCAGATCATGCATCACAACACATTATAATATAATTGCAGATAAACAATTAAGTGCAAATAAACCAACACAGATAAAATAACACAACTGAAACAAACACCACAGATAAATAATACAGACGTCAACTAGATAACACATGATTATAGGAAAAACTCCTTAGGTATTCTCCCCTTACCTATTGAAGATTTCTCTGTGAATTAAATTAACTTTGTCGGAAGTCTGGTCGCACGTACACAATCAATTCACTAAACCTTCATTAATCACAATCAAACAATTACTAATCAACCAATTAAAATCTCATAATTCTCTATGATAGGTCACGATCTCCATAGGGTTTAGTGGCTAAAATTTCTAAATTTGCTTAAGTTGTTGGATGAATGATCCTAAGTACTTAAGACAATAGATTAAGGATTAATCAACAAAGTTTGAATTAAAAACTTCCAAACTTCTAAAAACCTAGATTCAGCCTTAATGAGTACATAAAGCTAGGGATCTATGTTTGATGAACCAACTTGGATTCAACATGAATACATGCTAGAAGGATGAAATACAAGATCATTTCTAACATTTGAACAAAAACTCCTCCACCCAGTTTTTTTCCTTAGGTTCGGCCTTGTCAAGAAATTAGGGGAGGAAAACTTTGTTTGCAACAAACTCTTGGATTATGCTATAGGAATAATAATAGGAACATAGAAATTGGTCTCATATTTTTAGGATTTTTCTATGATTTTCTATGATTTATCAAAGTTAAGAACAACAAAGATGAACATAATGAAAAAGACATTGAAATGAAAAACTTTATGAAGAACATGAACTTGATTGATGAAGAGGATCATAGATTACCTCTTGGAACTTGAAAACTTGCCAGAAATCAAACACTTGCTTCACAAACTCAAGCTTTTTGTGTTAGAGAGAAATGGAGAAATGGAGTAGCTTGGAGAAGATGATGGTAAGTTCAAGAGAGTTGTGGAAGACTCTAGTTGCCTCATGAAATTTATGAGCAAGGCAAAGAGGCCTTGGGCCTTGCACAAATTTGGGCCAAAGAAAGCCCAAGTCCATTACTTGCATTTTCAACATAAAATGCTCAAGTTTTTAACCAATGCATAGGAGAGTTTAGAGTAGGAAATTGATTCATGGAAAATGAATTCTTGGACATGATATTGGTCTCAAAATCCGCAGCCCAAACTTGGTTTGGAAGAGCCAAAAATTGATCCACTTCACTTAGTGTATCATGGAAACTAGTTTAGGGACCAAAATGAAAATTAACAAAACTTAAGGACCTAAGTGCAATTTCCTTGTAGATTGTCATCATGATGCCATGTGCACCATTAGTGCATTCACATGGTGACTCATCATGTGTGACTCGTTGATATTATCCGTTAGCAGGTCCCGGAAATCCCGTAATCTGCTCCATTGCTTCCCCGATTCAATATGACACCCGGAAAAAATATAATATTTCACTTTTTAGTGAAATATTTCAAAATAACCAAAATCGTAGGAAATTAAATAAAAACCGTAAGTTTTTCATTCACGAGTCAAAATTAGGTTTTCTGAATAGTATAAATATACTATCAGTGAAATTCACAGACCGGGTTTCGCCTGACTTTTTAACCTAAATTTTTATCGTAACTCTCTATGGTAAAGTAGAGTGTAAATAAGGTTTCTATTTTAATTAAAAACATTTTCTTAGTCTCGGATAAAAATATAAACTTATTTATATAAATTTCCGATATTAGAAAACCGCGAAAAGTCGGGGTGTTACACTGAACCAAATTAACTCCTCTCACAGTACTTCAAACAAGCCTGAGGATTCGTTATCAAATCCATGAAGGAGAAAAGACAATCCTTGGTTAAATTCTTGCACCAGCTCCATGCCCTAAACTTAATCAAATCTGTTACAGCCACCAAATCAAACTTGTTGTCATTAAAAATCATATCATTCCGAAAAAGCCAGATTGACCATGTTACTGCAAACCACAGCAACTGCCAGCAGGAATTTGGTTTTCTAAACCCAAGGAGACCTGAATGTTGTAGAATCAAAGCCTTGAAATCCAAAGGTAAAACCACATCTACCCCAACCCAATTATAAATTTACATCCAAATATTATAGGAAAAGGAACAAGCAAGAAAAATATGACCTGTTTCCTCTACTTCCACCCTGCAAAAATGACAACATAAGTTGTTATTGGGCACAACGATACCTCTCTTTTGAATATTAGAGGAAGTTGGGATCCTCTCTAAAGAGGCTTTCCAGCAAAAAGCAGCCACTCTAAGAGGCGTTTTGTTATCCCAAATGAGCTTGTAGAAAGGTACAAATGCAGTAGGGCCACCCGAGCTTAATAACCTATATGCTGAACTTACAGAGTAAACGCCCCAGCCGTCTCCAACTCAAACCCAAGAGTCTCTTCTATGTTGATGTACAGGAAAAAGAAGGAAAAATAGCATGATATTATCCACCATTTCTTCCTCCCAGGAGTATAAGACTCTACGCCAAGAAAACCTCCATGACCAAACCCCTTCTAGCCAGTCACCCATCTCTGAAACTCTAGCATCCTTAGAAGTGGCAATGATGTATAGCCTTGTGAATTTGGATCCTAACCTCTCACCACCCACCCAAATGTCCTCCCAAAATAGGATGTCCCTCCGCATCCTACAGATCGAACCAACCTATTTGAAAGCCAACCCTCTTTAGGTGTGTCCCTCCCATCTAGCTTCCCTAGATCCCTCCACCACTGTGAATCTGAGACCCTAACCTCCCTAAACCCTGAACCCTGCCCATATTTGACCATAAGGAACCTCCTCCGAAGACCCCCAACTTCATTCACTAACCTCTGTTGTTTTGGCTTCAACGACTCAAGAGGGGGGGTGAATTGAGTTTTCAAAAATTCTTCCTTTTTAAAAACTTTACTTTTCAAATCAGAGTTGCCTCAGGATCTTTTACAAAAATAGTGAAGGGCTTTTTATGAAATCTTGAATAGAAGGTGATGAGGATAAGAAAGATTGATTCAGAATTAATAGATCACAGAATAGGTTCAGGTTCAAAACTCAATAATAACAAAATACAGAAACTGATTAAGCCTTTAAAGATTAAGAACAAGTTATGCAAGTTTCAGATACAAGCATTAACAATCAAGAACAAACTTGCAGGTTTCAGTTTCAGTTTCAGTGATCAAGAAACAGAAATTAAGCTATTCGAATTTGATCACATATGATGCAAGATTCAGTTCAAATATTGATCCTTAGGAATAGAATTGAATACACAGTTATTATTACAGTTTACTCAAAATTCAATACTGATTATGCTGATCAAGAACCGATATCAATTGAATATTTAGAACATCAAGATCATAGTTATATGCGCAAGACAGAAATTAAAGAGTTTGAGTTTAGAGATAGGGGTGTTCATCAACCGATTCAAACCGTAAAAACCGAACCGAAAAACCGAAAACCGAAAAACCAAAAAACTGAAAAAACATAAAATCGAAAAAACCGCAATTTTTTATTGGATTGGATCAGATTTTGGATCCTATAGTGAAATCCAATCCAATCCAATCCAAACTTATCTATTATATACATATACTATTATTTTTGAAATTATAATATTACTCATACTTAAGCATTATTCTTCATACTTTTATGTCCCTCATTCTCTTTAATATTTTTGTTGGAATGACATATATAAGGCTATTTAGAATAAATATTAATGTCTTGAAGTTATATTTTACTAAAAGTTTTGATGCATATCATATATATATTTGATTGAGTAATCATGAAAAATAAGAAAACAATTAAGTAAATTTGAAAAATAATTAGCTATAATTTATTTGTAGCCGATTCAAGGAAAAAAAAATAGGATAAGTGGGAGTAGATATAGAGAATTAATATAAAAGAACGTGTTAAAAAATATCAATAATTTTGTTCTTCTCAAACTCCCAAATCAAAACGAAGATTATCTTTTATCCACTATTAAATAAGTAGAAAGGACACTTGACATTAGAAAAAAAAATAAAGTATGACAAAAACCGAATTATCCAATCCAATCCAAACCGCATTTTATTGGATTGGATTGGATCAGATTTTTTTTAAGGAAACAAACCGATCCAATCCAAACCACACGATGTTTTCATCATTGGATCGGATGACTTTTTAGCTCAAAAACGATCCAATCCAATCCGCGAACACCCCTATTTAGAGATACCACACAACCAGATTTATCCTGGTTCAGTCACCACCACTGTGACCTACATCCAGTCCCCACTCCACCTGTGGGTTTTCACACACTAACACAACAAGCTTTAGCCAGGTAGCTTGAAAAACCTTTACACCACAGAGCACTCCTTCACCTGAGATATCACACTCTTGTGAAGAGCCTCAATGTTCTTCCTTAGGGATACCTCACCCTAATCACACAGAGAGACTCCCTCTCTCTTTACAATCAAATAGAACGAAAAATTGATTCCTAACTCTCAATAGTCAGATAAACAAATTGATGCACTTATGAGAATGAAACACTCTTTTTCACAATAAGCTCAAAAAAGATGATGAATGATTTTCACAATTGATCTCTCAAATTGATTTCGTGTAATTCTGATATGTTATGATATATGTTGTTCGATATGTTAAAGTGTTCCTTTGATCCCTCTTTATATAGAAAACAAGTTATAGTCGTTGGGATCAATTAAAACAGATTTGGGTCTGATAACAGAGTCTGTTTTCTTGATTCTGGTTCTTGAAATAAGATTCTACATCGGTGTCGTCTTCAATCCTCAGGACTCGTAGTTGATAGTAGACAAGCTCCATGTGCCACGTCATTGGACGGATACTCCTTTAACTGGTTGAACGTAACCTAGTAGACGAGCTCCATATGCCACGTCATTGGACGGAGCTTCTCATTAAGGACTTTAGCAAGTCCAAAGAACGTAACCTAATAGACGAGCTCCATATGCCACGTCATTGGACGGAGCTTCTCATTAAGGTATTTAGCAAGTCCAAAGACTTATGTGGACGAGCGCTTCTGTCACTTTAGTGGACGAACACTTCTATCACTTTAGTGGACGAGCACTTCTGTCACTTTAGTGGACGAGCGCTTCTATCACTTCAGTGGACGAGCACTTCTGTCACTTTAGTGGACGAGCGCTTCTATCACTTCAGTGGACGAGCACTTCTGTCACTTTAGTAGATGAGCGCTTCTGTCACTTGTGTTGGACGAGGAGCACTTTGTCACTTTAGTGGACGAGCGCTTCTATCACTTTAGCGGATGAGCGCTTCTATCACTTTAGTGGACGAGCGCTTCTGTCACTTTAGTGGACGAGCGCTTCTGTCACTTGTGTTAGACGAGCGCTTCTATCCCTTGTGTTGGACGAGCTCTTCTTATTTCCAAAAATCATTTTCATTAACAAAAACTTATTCCTTTTAATGCAGGTTATGAAAATTGATTTTCTTCATGTAGCTTTTTAGTTGAGCTATTTTGTGACTAAGAGATTTCATTCTCTTACAAATCATCTAAGACTTAAATCTAAAATTCTCTGTTAAGCTTGGTCTTGATGATCCTTTCATCTTTGACTTTGCTCTTTTGATTTCTACATGCAGCTCCTTGATTCCTTCAAGTTCTTCCTTGAATATTTTCCTTGAATTTGTTTAATGAACTTGTTGATCACTTCTTGATACCTGTCTTTGCAATTTGACACTAAAACACTTGCATACACATTAAATTATATTTGTCATATATCAAAATCTCTAAGTCATTAAGTCTAACAACCTCCACTTCCACTTGCCAAGTAAAGATAAATTGAAACTATGAATATTTTCCACCCCAAGACCTCCCTCCTCCCTCGGCCTACAAACCAAATCCCACCTTACCCAAGGTATATTTCTACGCTCCTCACACCCACCCCAAAGAAAATGTTGCTGAATTTTTACAATAGATCTAACTATCTTTTTCGGAGCCTTGTAGAAAGATAAATAATATACCGGCAAGTAAGTGAGCACCGCATTTAATAAAATAATCCGACCCCCCAAGGAAAGGTGCTTCTTCCTCCACCCCAACAACCTTGCCTTTAGAGATTGAATCACCGGATACCAAGAACTTGCTCTCCTCGGGTTAGCACCCACAAGGATGCCAAGGAATTTAAATGGAGACTTTCCCACCTTGCATTTCATTGATGCTGCCAAGTTCACAAGTAGACCATCCCTGTCCTTCAACCCAATTGCACAACTCTTGTGGAAATTAACCTTCAATCCGGAGGCCATTTCAAAACATCTCAGAATACCCTTCATCACAAAAGCATTCTCAACCGACAACTTACCCAGCAAGATAGTGTCGTCCGCATATTGAATATGGGACACTTTCACCTCTTCTAACCTATTTTTGATTAAGGCTCATAAAAACCCATCGAAACTGCCTTATTAATCAGCCTCGATAAACCCTCCACTGCGATCAAGAACAAAAAAGGTGACATTGGGTCACCTTGCCGCAACCCCATCGACATACTAAACTCCTTCGTCGGGCTTCCATTGATGAGAACGAATATCGAAGCCGAAGATAAACATTCACTAACCCAAGATCTCCATTTTGCACTAAAACCCATCCTTCCCAACATGTAGTCTAGGAACTCCCAGCTTACAGAATCGTAAGCTTTCTCAAAGTCCACCTTGAAAAGCAGACACGGGTCACCCTTGCTTTTTGCATAATCAATGATATCGTTTACCACCACCACCCCATCAAGGATATTTCCTCCCTTCATGAAAGCTACTTGTGAGTCTGAAATTATGGACCTCATCACCTTCCCTAGCCTTGTAGCCAACATCTTTGACAAAATTTTATAAGTGGCGTTCACTAAGGAAATCGGTCTATAGCCATCCAAGCTTTGAGGACTGTCAATTTTAGGTACAAGTGCTAGAAAAGAAGCATTGCAACCTCTTGAAATCTTACCATGAAAGTGAAAGTCCTTGAAAACTCTCAAGAAGTCCTCTTTAAGAAGGTGCCATAAATTTTTGATAAAAGCAAAGTTAAAACCATCCGGCCCCGGGCTCTTGTTGCTCTCACAATTCCACACGGCTTCCTTAATTTCTTTTAAGGAGAACTCACCCGTAAGTAATTCCACCTCCAAACTTGTGATCATCCTGAAGTCCACCCCATTTGAATTTGGCCTAGCAAACTGGTCACCATTGAAGCGTTTTTTGAAAAAGGAATGTACCTCTTCCTTCACCAAAATTTCTTCCTCAACCCAAGAACCACCAATATGAAGCCCACGAATCACGTTCGACCTCTTTCTTTAATTGATGCATGCGTGGATGAATTTTGAGTTGGAGCCCCCTTCCTTGATCCACTTTGCCTTAGCACATTGAGCATTAAATGCCTCTTGCATTCTTGACCATTTCCAAAATGACTCCTGAAAATCCCTTCTCGATTTGATATCCTCCTCAGTAAGTTGTTTTGTTTCCCCTTTTACATCCACTCTTTTGATCCCTTCAACCGCCTTAGCTATGTTATCTTCTAGTGTCCCAAAACTGAGAGAATTCCATTGCCCGATTTCCTTCTTTAACAATTTGAACTTCTGATGCAGCTAATAGGCCGCCCACCCCTGGGTAGCAAAAGAGCCCCATCTTTCTTCCACTAGCTTTCCGAAATCCTTATGCATCAACCACAGATTCATAATCCGGAATGGTTTTGGGCCCCAATCCTGCCCTCCTGACTTTAACACAACCGGGCAATGGTCCGATTATATTGTAGATCCCTATCTGCACAAAAAACAATCAGCCCAATCCCAAATATTGTAAAGCAATTTTGAGATTTTTCCATAAGCCACATTCATTCGAAAAACTGCAGCAAAAGTGAGGTATCAATAGGTAAATACTAGTGCAGCATCTATTCCCACCCGCCATATATCAAATAAAAATCGTGTCTTCTAATTCTTTGCACATTCTCCGCACACCATCTTCCAGCAGGCTTTTTACTGCTAGACTGAATCCATGTGGCCCCTCATGACACAAACCTGTCTTCAACAACAAAGCCAACCAACATAATTGAAAAAACCAGAAGATTTAAACAGCAAAATGATCCAACACTGTATGCGCAGCCTTTTTACAATCACCGAAACGACCTGAGGCATACCAAAGGGTTGATGCACCAATCATTGAATGAAAAGCATCCCCTTTTTATCAATACATTGCACCAACACCAAACTTTAATTTTGATTGAATCAATTACTTTGTCAAAGTCTATATTTCCTTGCTTGAAAACTATCTCATTTCTGTGTAAACATATTGACCAAATGATCGCAAACCACAACATTTCCACATCTTTCTTGATTTCCACCCATGTATGAGTCCTGCATGTTGTAGTAGTAATTCATTCAAACTGCCAGCCAACACTGTGTCCAGCTCAATCAAGTTAAAACTATGTTGCTTACGAAAAATGCAGAACATGCAACAAAAGCTTTCCAAGATGGAGATTCTTAGGCAATATAAATACCTCAAATTAAAACAAATCAAAGGAGAAAGGAATATAAAACATATAGGGAACCTATGCACCTATTTTATTCATTTCTATATCTCAAGTTCCTTATAAAAGAAACATGCATTATTCATAGACAATTGTTGGCAGCTTAACACTTAGAAGATGGTTTACAAAGTCAAATTTATAAGCAATACAGTTTAAATATTGTTAAAATAAAATTTTGAAGTTATGGATTTTAGATAGAGAAAGAGAAAAAGAATGAAGATTCCACTTGAAACAGAAACTAGATATGTCTCTTGTGTCTTTGCATTCCAATAGGACTACAATATATAATAGATAAGGGAACATAATTTCTAGAGCATTAATTATCTATGCTATGTCCTAAGAGAATAGATGCAACGAAAATAAGAATATAATGGATGAGAGAATCCACCGTCCAACCGTCCACACCGTCTAAGCTTAATATAACATTAATCCTAATCTAATTTCAATAAGAGTATTAATTATAAGTTGTTTTCAACATAAAATCTATCCAAGTTTGAGCCTTGAATTTTTATGACTGACTTTGAAGCAAGTTCAAAATGAAAAAAAGACAACTCCTTATCTAATATATTCAATGCAAATGCAACAAAAAGGATGTATTTGCCTTTGAAAGGAAACAAAATAGAGGTAAATTTGTAACACTCACTTGGTCATGTTTTCCCTTTCATTTCTAGTACATATTCATGGTTATATCCTATCCCATGTTAAAAAAAAGTCAAAAATCATTAAAATAACTTACAGATAGGCAAAAAGGAAACCCCGTAAATGAGGCCAACATTTAATAACATGATGTATGACATTGATCACCACAACAGATATATAGGCATGCTGTGGTGGTTGTAAAAGATTATTTCTTTGAACATGAAAGAAAAAGGCTTGAGAGGATTAAAGCTACAATATTAAAGTAAACATACACAAAAATAATGAAGACAAACAAAAGCATGGTTTCATTGGTATACCGAATACAGTTATACATCCAGTTGCCCAAACAACACAATTGAATACTACAAATACATGATCCAGAATAATATGTATACTACAAATGAAGGTTCTGAAGAAGAAAAAGAAGCTTGGGATTCTTAGAATTTGGCTTTGGGCCCAACTCAACCTCAAAAGCTAGCATGTAAGGTGAGGGTTGTCCCTTACTTATAAGCACTCTACAGTGCTGGACATCTGAGCGTGAAGTTTACAGGACTAGACATCTGCGGGTGGCCCAATGGATCTATGATAGGCTTTAATACCATCCTAGAATTTGGCTTTGGGCCTAACCCAATCTCAAAAGCTAGCTTATAAGGTGAGGGTTGTCTCTTACTTATAAGCACTTTTCAGGTTATATCACTATCCAATATGGGTCTTCAACGGGACGAAGGTCTAACATTCATAGGAGCACCATGAAACCTTCTGCTCATGTTCAGAACCTTTTCCTTCCCTGACTTGTGCTACACAAAATCTAGTACTGAAGATTTACTTGTCTAAAACCTATGGTCCAGGTCATCATCTTGTAAGATCATAAAGAAAGCAAATATAAATCATGATAATCAACAACTCACTTGGTGTTTTGTTTCTTTACATTCATGCCCTAGGCAAGAACACTATTAAGTGACAAATTACAAATCAAGAATTCAAGACTACCCAATCCAAAACCCCGTCAAGCAAAAGTCCCGGATAAATATAGCTTGAAAACAACAACAAAAAAAAAGTATATAATGTGTTTAAATCGCCTTTCTTATTATTAAGTTCAGAAAAATTCTTCACAATTATTTTGAACCTGCACAAATTGCCAACAGAGTAAAAAATAAAGGCCTAAATCTGGTCTTATTATCCAGATAACATTATTGTTTCCAGCAAACAATCAAAAACCTCTTGTAATACCAACTATGGGTGTCCATGGGTCTAGGTAGACCCATGAACCCGACCCGACCCAACCCTGATTTTGTGGGTTGGTTTGGGTGATTGGGTTGGGTTGAATAAAAACAAAGATGACCCATAGATTATGGGTTGGATAGTGGGTTTCAGAATTGCAAAGCCACTCAACTCAACTCAACCAGTCAGTCAAAACATAGAAAGTTAAAAAATCTAGTTTATTTTTTTTATCTTGGTCAGACTCTTCTTCTCATGCTGCACGGCTCTTCTTCCCTCACGCATGACCCTTCTCTTTTCTCACGCACGACTCACTCGGTCCCTCTCAGTCTCACTCAAGCAACCACAACTCACTTAATGGATGATTTTTTACTTAGTTTTGTGTTAATGACTTTTAATTTCTTATTATAATACTTTAGACTTTTAATTGATGGTTGTTGATGATTTTAGGCTTTTAGACTTTTAGTTGATGGTTTAGAGTTTAGACTTTCAGTTTCAATTACTTTTATCATAACATGATCTTCTTTTTAGTCTTGGATAATTGATGGTTTGGACTTTTAGATCATATTATCATAACTTGTTGATGTAATTTAAAGCTTTAAACAGATTTATTTGTGATTTTCGATACTTTTTCACGATTTTTGTCACAACAAACCCGCGGACCCGAACCAACAAGACCCAAATGTGAAAATATGTGTGTTTATTACCAAACCCAATGACCCATCCAACCCAACCCATGAATGGTCGGGTTGGGTTTCATATATTTTTTTTTTGCAAACCCGACCCAACTCAACCCACTTACCTTTGACCAGATTAGGTCCTAAACCCACTAAACCCAACCCAAACCGACCCATGAACACCCCTTATACCAACCAATACTTTTCACATTGCTAACAAAGAAATAGAAATATAAATGGCTGTAATCCAATTCTCATAGTTGATTTTGATCATTAAATTCATGGGAAATGTGAATTTGGCACGTGGGTTGGGTTATGGTGCACCACCCACATTTTACACCACCCACTACACCACTCATGTGGCAAATTTTGGGCAAATCAAATTGCCACATAGGTTGGTCAAAATTTCAAACTTTCTAGTTGTATTATACTGTAGTCAAACTACATGAATATAGTATATTGCAGTATAATATATGTACTTTTTATATTTGCAAATTTAACTCATATTAAAATAATGTTTTTTGATTAAAAAAACTGACTATATTGCAAAATATTATTGACAACGAATATTATCTTAATTCATATTAAAATATTATTTTACAATATAATCAGTTTTTTTAATCAAAAAACATTATTTTAATATGGGTTAAATTTGCGAATACAAAGAGTATATATATCATACTACAATATATTGTATTCATATATTTGACTATAGTAGAAATACAACTAGAAATTTTGAAATTTTGACCAAACCCACGTGGCAATTTGATTTATCCAAAATTTACCACATATAGGTGGTGTAGTGGGTGGTATAAAATATGGGTGGTGCACCTTAGCCCAATCCTTGACACTATATCACAACACAAATAATTGGCATTGAGTATGAATAAATGTCATTACATTAGATTAATAATCTATAATAAAATACCCACCACATGTCACACAGTTATATCTAGTGTTAGCGGAAAATATAATAGGAAGTTCAAATCACCTTATATTGTCAGCAATATCACAAATACTGCTAATTTTGTTTTGATCCAAAATAAGACTTTAATTGTTGC